>CM072091.1:32513628-33181674 GCA_036850905.1 Luffa acutangula | reverse complement strand
TTGCTGTCTGCAATTGGATAAATGATCCCAGCATCCAACCATTTAATCACCTCCTTTTTAACCACTTCTTTCATTGCAGGGTTAAGCCTTCTTTGTTGCTCAATACTCCTAAAGGATCCCTCCTCTAGAGTGATTTTATGCATACAAAAAGATGGGCTAATTCCCTGAATATCAGCCAATGTCCAGCTTATAGCTTTGCGGTATTGCTGCAACAATTTAATTAAGGCCTCTTCATGCTCCGGCATTAAATCTGATGCAACAATAATGGGCAACGTCTCACTTTCCCCAAGATACACATACTTTAGATGATCCGGTAAAGGTTTCAAATCTAAAGTGGGTGCCTCAATTAGGGATGGCTTAATTGGGGGAGCCTTTCTTTGATCTAAATCTAAAGACTCAAAAACATCCTCACACCTAAACAATTCTTTTTCATTTTTTTTTATCTAAAGAACAAATTTCAAAATCTTCTACACTAACCTCTCCATGCTTTTCCGAATGCTTATCAGCCGAATCCTGTATTGCTGTCTCAATAACTGTGCTCTCCAGAATCCTGATGAAAGAACAATCCTCCATTTCGTCTGGATATTTCATGGCTTTAAAGACATTAAATTTCACTTCCTCATTACAAACTCTCATTGTTAATTCTCCTTTTTGAACATCTATTAATGCCCTACCAGTAGCAAAAAATGGACGACCTAGAATAATTGGGACATCTCTATTAGCCTCATAATCTAAAATAATGAAATCAACAGGAAATATGAATTTATCCACTTTTACTAAGACATCCTCAATCTTACCCTTTGGATATGTGATAGACCTATCAGCTAATTGGAGTGTAACTGTGGTAGGCCTAGCTTCACCAATACCTAGCTTTCGATAGACCGAAAGAGGCATAAGGTTAATGCTTGCACCTAAATCACAGAGTGCTCTACCTAATTCTTTTCCACCTATAGACACAGGTATAGTAAATGACCCTGGATCCTTAGCCTTGGGGGTAGCCCATTCTTAAGAATAGCACTACACTCCTCAGTAAGAGATACAGTTTCAAACTCACCTAACCTTTTCTTTTTAGTCAAAATATCCTTAAGAAATTTAGCATAATTAGGCATTTGCTCTATAGCTTCTACTAAAGGGATATTTATATGCAACTGCTTAAGAATCTCTAAAAACTTTTTAAATTGACCATCTTGATTCTTAGGCTTTTGCCTTTGTGGAAAAGGTAGAGGTGGTACATAAGGTGGGGGCGGCACATAAGGTGGCTCCACATCTGGCACAGAACCAGATGCTCCAGCATTTTCTTTGCTGCCTCCAGCACCCTGACCAGACTCCAACTCTTTCTCGACAACAACATTATTATTTCTATCACCATTTTTATCTATAACCTGGGTTTTACTAGGCTCAATTCGTTCTTCTAATGGCTTACCACTCCTAAGAGTAACTGCCTTTACCTGCTCCTTACCTTCCCTTCTAGGGTGTTCAGTATCTGATGGAAGTTTCCCTTGAGGCCTTGCCTTGAGCTCATTAGCTAGCTGACCCACTTGCAATTCCAGAGCTCTCATCGAAGCTTGATTACTTTGAATTGCAGCGTCTGTGCGAGCCATAAATTCTTTCATCATCGCCTTGAGAGAATTTCCCGAATTTTGCTGGGGCAAAGCCTGCTTATTTTGCTGGGGCATTACCTGGGCTTTAGCAAATCCCGGCTGGTTCATCTTCTGTTGCGCTTGTACGTTATTTCCTTGACCTCCCCATGAGAAGTTGGGGTGATTGCGCCAACCTGGATTATAGAAGTTAGAATAAGGGTTGTTCCTCTGATTACCTACAAAAAACACAGATGCTGGATTGCTGGGGCAAAACTCGTAGTTGTGGTCTTCACCGCAATAGGCACATGCTTCGTCCGTGACTTGGTTCACCACTGCTGCAGGCTCCATAGCTGGTGGCTGCTGATGACTAATCACTGTCACATTCTTAAGAGCGTTAGCAATCATAGCAAGATTAGCCCTAATGGTGGACACACCATCAACCTCTAACACACTCTTAACCTTTTTATTTGTGCCTCTAACATCCGACCACTGACAATTATTAATAGATATTCTTTCTAAAATTTCATAGGCTTCATCAAAAGTTTTTGCCAAAAGGGCCCCTCCAGCCGAAGCATCGACCATACCTTGGGTTACTCCATTTAAACCATTGTAAAATGTTTCCATTTGAATACAATGAGGTAACCCATGGTGGGGACACTTTCGTAAAAGCTCCTTAAACCTCTCCCAAGCCTCACTAAAAGTCTCATCCTCAAGTTGCCTAAACCCTACTATTTCACTCCTTAATTTAGCATTTCTATTAGGTGGGAAATATTTACTCAAAAAATTTTCAGCTAACTCATCCCACGTCCTAATTGATCCTGGATCAAAAGAGTTTAACCATGACTTTGCTCAATCTCTAAGAGAATACGGGAACAAAGTTAATCTAAGAGCATCTCTAGGCACTCCTTGAATTACAAAAGAATCACTAACTCCTAGAAAAGACTTAAGATGTAAATGAGGGTCTTCATATGACAAGCCATGGAATTTCCCCACGGTTTGCAACATCTGAAACATTACCGGTTTCATTTCAAAATTTGCCGCTTGGATTTGGGGACGTGCAATCCCTGGATTCAACTCATTAAACATCGGGATAGCATATGCTCAAATGGCTCTGGTCCTATCGTTCGCTATCAAGATAGGATTCTCAGCCTGATTATTTCGCTGCTCATTTTGCTCAAACAGTGGGTTTTGCTGCAACAACGGATTCTGCTGGGGGTTTGCTGCTACTGGACCTTCAGGAACCTGCGGAAGTTGCGGGGAGTTCTCCATCTGGTTTATGCGTTGCTCCCTCATTCTGTTCCTAAATGTTTTCTCAATTTTTGGATCAAGCTCAAACCGTACCCCAGGCGGATCGCTCATGCACCAAAATCACACTTGCAAAAACAAAAGAAACAATCAAAAATTTCTAACACCAAACCACTAAAACACATACACAAAACAGATCAGATAAAAACTTATTCAAGTCCCCGGCAACGGCGCCAAAAACTTGTTGGGTTCCTAGAGTGAGTAAAAATATAGTATAAAATACTCTAGAATTCCTGTGCAAGTATACACAGTCTGCAGCAAGTAATATTATCAATCCAAGGTCTGAATGAGCTTCCACTTTATCTATTTTGCGTAACTTCCTAATGGTTTCGAAGATAATAAAAATGTTGGGTTTTATAAGAATTATGCTGAAGCAAAATAAATGACAGAACAACGAGTAAACAGATAGATAGACAGATTAAAGACAGGCGCTGGTTAGGTTTTAGTGATTGTTATAAAATATGCTCTAGCAATATTATTGATCATGCATTTCTCGCAATGTTATTAGTGGATTCGTCCCGGAACTCCGGATCTTTTGGGATATGTTTCAAACCAAATGAAGAGCGACCGATCAAGCACTAGGCAACTGGCTATCCCTAGCTCAGTCACTGGCGTTCACCAATACACAATGATCTTAGTGTGGATAATTGCCACACACTCTCTAAATCATCCCTGAAACTAGAGAGAGCTATCCATACCGTCTGGCCAAGCGGGCATAAAATAAGAATAAGCACAACAATTAAACAAAATGTGATAGTCAATTTATTACTAGAGATGAAGCACAGTAATCACATTATTCCTAACCAACACCTTAAGCTACTTAGTTCATAATAGGCATAGGAATACGAATTACAATATGAGTATGCATGTCTATAACCACAAGTTAATAAAGAAAGTAAACTCCCTAATCAGCTTGCGGAAGATGGTGTTCTTGATGATCTTCAATCTCCCTATACTATTCGGCTTCCAAGGGAAAACATGGAATGAATTTGACTTTGACGGCTACTTCCTTTTATAGAAGGATGGGAGGCTTGAATTAGGTCAACTAGGACACGTGTAAGGCTCTCCTTGATCCTTTATCACGAAAATAACTCAACAGAAGTCGGTTCATGAAGTTGGCTAACGAGCTGTGATGTGGCAGTTTCAGCTCCCAGTTTTGCTGCAGCATAGAATTTGCTCCCTCCAGTCGCTCAGCAGCATAATCTGTACAAAATAATTTCCAATGCTTCCATTCTTCCAAATGGGTTAAAACATGTAATATCTATCCAAAACCAACCCTAATAAGCATAAAGGACACACAAATCCCTATATAATTGAGGCCTAAATAACTACCTTTTGGGCAGTTATCATACCCCCAAACTTGAACTATTGCTCGTCCCGAGCAATACTAACCAACCTTCCTTCAAGAATTCAGAACATTAGACAAAGAATAACTTAATCAAACCAGACAGTCCAACACTACCTTTAACCTTTACTTGAGCATTCTGCAAAACCAAGCTCTGCTGCAACAAAATGATTCCTCCGGCATGGACAAATAATCACCACTTTTCAACTTAATTCTAAGAACTCACCACAGCCTAGCTATATTATCAGACATTTCAAAACATATTTTTAAAGGGGTTTATATCATTATTTATCAGTCTTAACGCAGCCTTACAGTCATAAACTCTTAAGCATGGGATGACCCACTTTAAGATGCAGTATACCCTTGCCTCAAGTTTATCACCAACTAGGCTCAATACTCATTATAAAGCTAAAAAATCCTTAGTTATTCCATCTCTTGCCCCTCAGAATGGCGACATTTTATGATGAAGCTCACCTAAGTTCTGGGAGACAGAAAAACTGCTGGATCATCATTCATCCTTCAAAACTTTTGCTCTGTCAAAATTTTCGGCAAAATCTTCAACAAATAATTTTTTTTTCAGCAAATCATTTCATTATTTTTTCCATATTTCCTAGGTCATCTTTTGACGCGAAGACAAACTGTGGGTATCACAAATGTCCCCGGTTACTCAATAACCTAGCAAATTTTAATTTTGAAGGAGAGGAATGCTCGAGCAAAACAATTGGAGTAGCAAAAAGTCCCCCAAACTTGAATTATTCATTGTCCCCAATGAATCATTAATTAAGTAATTATACCCCCAAACTTAAATTTTTCTATCTGAATTTTTAAACTAAACATGGGACTTAGATTAAGCTTAAAGTGGATCATATCAGTCAATACTACCTTCAAAATCTTCTTGCCGCAGCAACAGTCCAGGCTAGAAGAAATGCTCAAGCAAAAGGTTTCTGAAGATCAGAATACCTTGATCTAATTAAGCGAAAATCAGTCCAATCTTCAAAAATTCAGAAGAAAAATAGTTAAATTAGAGTTAGTCAGTGCTCATGGAATAGAAACATTCAGAAATTTCATTAAAATCATAGAAAAACATTACAAAGCAGAGATATATTTTTAACGCAGAAAAATTAAAAAGAAACAAGACAAGCAGTTATAACAGTGAGCAGGGTCAATATGCGCGAGCAAACAAAAATGGAGAAACAAAAGTAATGCTCGCTCCAGGTCATCCCATCAGTCAATCTTCCTGATCCTGCTCCTCATCAACATCCTCTTCTCGTTCAACAGGCGGGGGTGGTGTCCAAAGATTAAACAAATCATCGGGAAACACTGGAAAGGCCGGATACGGTGTTGAGAAATTGGTTTGCAAGGCCCCCCTGAGCGCATCATCTCTCCTTTTAGCATAAGTCCAGTAGGTCTGAGCTTGCCTTTCAGTAAATTATAACCTACTGGCCAACACTGACAGTTGCTCTAGGATCTGATTAACGCCATACACAAGCCCACCCTGACGAACCTCTTGCAAACGCTGAAACCGCGCCAGATTAGGTGTGTCAATGATTCCCTTATCAGTCATGATCATATCTTCTGGAACCGTGGGCACTCCTGCCCTGCTGCATAACGTTGTGATAGTGTTTGGAAAGAACAGCTTCCCCACCTTCTTTTTCCAGCAATCAATAATCTTAGAAGAAATAATTTTTCCTACATCAATACTCATCGAGCGAAGAATGGCAAAAGCAAGCAATACCCTGTCCCGAGATACTGTGGAGTCGTGTGTTGTCGACAGCAAGCGTAGCCTGATGAAACCCATCCAAGTGTTGGCTTCACTCTTCAAATAAGCAGCTTGAAACGTATGCTTCCGCGTCTGCGACACCCTCCATTGAGCCCCCTCAATGCCTACCTCCCGGACAGCCGCACTCAGTTGATCACTAAATGGTGCAACCACCATCTCATTAAAAACGGCATGCGGAAAATCCTAGAGATCGAACAATTCATTAATGCCCTCAGGACTCCACTGTACAGGCACTCCTCAAACGATAACCTCAAAATCATTCTTAACGTCAAGATTGGCATAAAATTCTCGAACAATGTTGGAATTGACAGGTTCTGGTTTCGCACAAAATTTCCTCCATCCGAGGTTCAATATTCCAGACTCCAAGAACCTGGGCAAATCACTGCCAAATCCTCGTTCGAACAAGAAGTCCTGTTTCAGCACCTCCTGGTATTTTGCTCGAGCAAGATCGTTGACGAAGCGAATGAATGGTGCCCTTGGCTCCTCAATTTCTCCCGATGCTTCGGCAATTCCTTTGCCCTTGCTTTCTCTCTGTTTGTGCAAACGCTATTCTTCTGCCTTTCGTGCCTCTTCTTCTTTTTCCTTATTCTCAGCTTCCCTTTTTTCTTTCTCAGAGTCCGACGTCGGAGGTGATGGAGTGTTCCGAATCACCCTCACGCGACCCGCCTTCCTCTTGATGCGGCGACGCTTGGGCGGTTCAGGCATAATGATTTCAACATGAGCCTCCTGCACCGGTTCTGGTGTTTTCTCTTTTTCAGGCATACCTGCGACTTGTCTTTCGACCTCTGTCTCATGTTCCTTCTCAGTATTTCCTTCCTGAACCGTAGCAGAAACTATCGGTTCTGTCTCAAGATTCTGAACAGCTTCTGTTTCTTGGATGACTTCTTGTTCCCCAGCCCTCTGCTGCCTCCGTCTTCGCTTCGCCTCCTTCTCTTCTGGCGTTCTTTTCTTCTTAGTTTTCCCTTTTTGCACTTCCGGTGTGACCGGTATCTCCTCCTCTTCACTCTCCCTCTCTTTCCTAGCTCTAGTCTTAGCCATGGAGGTATGAACGGTTTTTACAGAGAAAAAAAAAGAATGCAGATGGCAAGAATGGGATGAAGAAGATGAAGTGGGAGAAGTGTACCAGCGTTTGTGAATAAATACGACTCCAGCAAATTCAAATCCTAACTAAAAAGATTTTCCACATTAATTACATTACCGTTTAAATTTAAAAATGCAAACCTGAAATTCAAAGATTAGCAACGGTAAATTCGTGGATTCCAAACGCCCATGGTAAAAATCAATGTGCTGTCATCATTGAAGCCTTCGGATAATTGCTCTGCGACACGTGGCCTCATCAGATGATGCACGCACATTTACCTGCGAGAATTCAAAACCAAATCCAACGGTAAAAATAATAAATTCCAACGAAAACCCTTTTAATTCGGAATATTTTGCTCCAGCCATAATCTTGCTGTAACAACCTGAAGAATCTTGGATATGGAATTCGAATTTCAAAACAAGAAGAATCAAAGATTCAAATTAAATTTTAACCAATCATCCCAATCTTTTATGTTCAAAAGAAGCCGAATAAATTAGAGAAAATCTCTATTAACTAGAATTCAAATAAATAAAATCTAGATAAAATCTAATAAAATCTAACTAACTAAAAGATAATTGGAAGATAATTTAAATAAATAACCCGAAATTAAAATCAAATCAAATAAAAAATATATCAAATCTAACCTACCAAAAATAATAAAAATACTTAAAAGATAAAATCTAATAAATCATGCAAAATTAAATCTAACCTATCCGGAATTAAAAACAAATCAGAAAAACGTAAAATCAGTACAAAGTCTGGGAGCTCAAAATTTTGCTCTGTGAAATGCTCCCGCAAAAATCCTACTCTCTCAAACATCGACCAACCTTAGGGAAGGATATTTCGCCTGAAATTCCTCACCCCAATAATTTTTCACACGCTGTCCATTCACCTTGAACACTCTCCCATCTTTTTCATCCTGCAAAGTAATTGCTCCATTGGAAAAAACCTCAATCACAATAAACGATCCTGACCATTTAGATTTCAATTTTCTAGGAAATAGTTTTAATCTAGAATTATAAAGCAAAACTTTCTGACCCTTGACAAATTCTTTGGACTTTATTTTCTTGTCATGCCACAGCTTAGTCTTTTCCTTATACATTTTTGCATTTTCGTAAGAAAATTGACGAAATTCTTCTAACTCATTAAGCTGTAGCATTCTTATTGCTCCTGCACGACTCAAATCAAAATTTAACTTTTTCAAAGCCCAAAACGTCTTATGCTCTAGCTCCAATGGTAAATGGCAAGCTTTCCCATATACTAACCTATAGGGAGACATACCTAGAGGAGTCTTATAAGCTGTCCTATAAGCCCAAAGAGCCTCATCCAACCTAAAGGACCAATCCTTTTGAGATGGATGGACTACTTTCTCTAAAATAGCTTTAATTTCCCTATTACTAATTTCAGCTTGACCATTTGCTTGTGGGTGATAAGGGGTAGCTATCCTATGCTTAATCCCATACTTAGCTAAAAGCTTAGTTAAGATATTATTAACAAAATGTGTACCCTCATCACTTATTAGAGCTCTAGGTGTCCCGAACCGCGCAAAGATGTGCGATTGAAGAAACCTTGCAACTGTCTTGGCATCACTCTGATGACATGCAATGGCCTCCACCCACTTGGACACATAATCAACTGCCAATAAGATAAAAACATTGCCATTAGAAGGGGGAAATGGCCCCATAAAGTCAATGCCCCATACATCAAATAATTCAACTTCTAAAATGTAAGTAAGAGGCATTTCATCTCTAGGCCCCAAATTTCCTCTCCTTTGGCAAGCATCACATTGCTTGTAGAACCAATGGGCATCCTTGAATAACGTAGGCCAGAAAAATCCGCAATGCAAAATCCTCATATCTGTCCTTTGACCGCTGAAATGACCTCCATACGGCGAAGAGTGACATTGCTCTAGGATTTCCTTTGCTTCAGCACCTGAAACACACCTACGAATAATACCGTCAGAGCATTGCTTATACATAAACGGCTCATCCCAATAGAAAAATTTCGCATCATGCTTAAACTTTTTCTTCTGCCTCCAATCCATGTCAATAGGAGTGACTCCCTTCACTAAAAAGTTGGCAATATCAGCATACCAAGGGACATCCCTGACTACCTTTACCTGAACAGCAAAAAGCTGCTCATCTGGAAAAGAATCGGAAATGGCAGATTGCTCCAGCAAAGATGATGATGGATCAAGACGAGACAAATGATCTGCAATGACATTCTCTGATCCCTTCTTGTCCTTTATCTCCAAGTCAAATTCCTGCAATAGTAAAATCCAACGAATTAATCTAGGCTTTGCATCTTTCTTTGACATTAAATACTTTATTGCTGCATGATCCGTGAACACCGTGACTTTGGATCCAACCATATATGGCCGGAATTTTTTAAAAGCGAACACCACAGCTAACAACTCCTTTTCAGTAGTTGTGTAGTTGACCTGTGCCTCATTTAAAACCTTGCTTGCATAATATATAGGATGAATAAATTTGCCCTGCTTCTACCCCAGCATCGCACCTACCGCAGCATCACTCGCATCACACATTACCTCGAATGGCAAATTTCAATTAGGTGCGCAGAGAATGGGTGCTGAGACTAAAGCAGTCTTCAATGTTTCAAAAGCCTTCCTACAATCTGCATTAAAGTAAAAAATATGATCAGTGCACAATAAGTTACAAAGAGGTTTTCTGATTTTGGAAAAATCCTTTATGAACCTCCTATAAAATCCAGCATGTCCTAAAAAACTCCGAATTCCCTTCACTGAATTCGGTGGCTCTAGCCTTTCAATAACCTCAACTTTTGCTCTATCAACTTGTAGACCATTTTTAGAAATTTTATGACCTAACACTATGCCCTCCTTCACCATGAAGTGGCACTTCTCCCAATTAAGAACTAGATGGGTATCCTCACATCTTTTTAATACCTTACCTAAATTATCTAAACAACTCTGAAAAGACCCTCCAAAAACTGAAAAATCGTCCATAAATACCTCAACAGTGGACTCAATCATATCAGAAAAAATTGCTAACATACACCGCTGAAATGTTGCTGGAGCATTGCAGAGGCCGAAAGGCATCCTCCTGAAAGCAAACGTCCCATAAGGGCAGGTGAAAGTGGTTTTTTCCTGATCTTCAGGAGCAATAGTAATCTGGTTATACCCAGAATAACCATCCAAGAAACAGTAGTAGGCCTGACCAGCCAATCGATCCAACATCTGGTCAATAAATGGTAGAGGGAAATGATCCTTTCGGGTGGCTTTATTAAGCCTTCTGTAATCCATACAAACCCTCCAGCCAGTTACTGTCCTTGTGGGGATCAACTCATTATCTTTATTGCTCACCACAGTGACACCTCCTTTCTTAGGAACACATTGGACAGGGCTCACCCAATTGTTGTCTGCAATTGGATAAATGATCCCAACATCCAACCATTTAATCACCTCCTTTTTAACCACTTCTTTCATTGCAGGGTTAAGCCTTCTTTGTTGCTCAATACTCCTAAAGGATCCCTCCTCTAGAGTGATTTTATGCATACAAAAAGATGGGCTAATTCCCTGAATATCAGCCAATGTCCAGCTTATAGCTTTGCAGTATTGTTGCAGCAATTTTATTAAGGCCTCCTCATGCTCCGGCATTAAATCTGATGCAACAATAATGGGCAACGTCTCACTTTCCCCAAGATACACATACTTTAGATGATCCGGTAAAGGTTTCAAATCTAAAGTGGGTGCCTCAATTAGGGATGGCTTAATTGGGGGAGCCTTTCTTTGATCTAAATCTAAAGACTCAAAAACATCCTCACACCTAAACAATTCTTTTTCATTTTTTTTATCTAAAGAACAAATTTCAAAATCTTCTACACTAACCTCTCCATGCTTTTCCGAATGCTTATCAGCCGAATCCTGTATTATTGTCTCAATAACTGTGCTCTCCAGAATCCGGATGAAAGAGCAATCCTCCATTTCGTCTGGATATTTCATGGCTTTAAAGACATTAAATTTCACTTCCTCATTACAAACTCTCATTGTTAATTCTCCTTTTTGAACATCTATTAATGTCCTACCAGTAGCCAAGAATGGATGACCTAGAATAATTGGGACATCTCTATCAGCCTCATAATCTAAAATAATGAAATCAACAGGAAATATGAATTTATCCACTTTTACTAAGACATCCTCAATCTTACCCTCTGGATATGTGATAGACCTGTCAGCTAATTGGAGTGTAACTGTGGTAGGCCTAGCTTCACCAATACCTAGCTTTCGATAGACCGAAAGAGGCATAAGGTTAATGCTTGCACCTAAATCACAGAGTGCTCTACCTAATTCTTTTCCACCTATAGACACAGGTATAGTAAATGACCCTGGATCCTTAGCCTTGGGGGATAACCCATTCTTAAGAATAGCACTACACTCCTCAGTAAGAGATACAGTTTCAAACTCACCTAACCTTTTCTTTTTAGTCAAAATATCCTTAAGAAATTTAGCATAATTAGGCATTTGCTCTATAGCTTCTACTAAAGGGATATTTATATGCAACTGCTTAAGAATCTCTAAAAACTTTTTAAATTGACCATCCTGATTCTTAGGCTTTTGCCTTTGTGGAAAAGGTAGAGGTGGTACATAAGGTGGGGGCGGCACATAAGGTGGCTCCACATCTGGCACAGAACCAGATGCTCCAACATTTTCTTTGCTGCCTCCAGCACCCTGACAAGACTCCAACTCTTTCTCGACAACAACATTATTATTTCTATCATCATTTTTATCTATAACCTGGGTCTTACTAGGCTCAATTCTTTTTTCTAATGGCTTACCACTCCTAAGAGTAACTGCCTTTACCTGCTCCTTACCTTCCCTTCTAGGATGTTCAGTATCTGATGGAAGTTTCCCTTGAGGCCTTGCCTTGAGCTCATTAGCTAGCTGACCCACTTGCAATTCCAGAGCTCTCATCAAAGCTTGATTACTTTGAATTGCAGCGTCTGTGCGAGCCATAAATTCTTTCATCATCGCCTCGAGCGAATTTCCCGAATTTTGCTGGGGCAAAGCCTGCTTATTTTGCTTGGGCATTATCTGCGCTTTAGCAAATCCCGGCTGGTTCATCTTCTGTTGCGCTTGTACGTTATTTCCTTGACCTCCCCATGAGAAGTTGGGGTGATTGCGCCAACCTGGATTATAGAAGTTAGAATAAGGGTTGTTCCTCTGATTACCTACAAAAAACACAGATGCTGGATTGCTGGGGCAAAACTCGTAGTTGTGGTCTTCACCACAATAGGCACATGCTTCGTCCGTGACTTGGTTCACCACTACTGTAGGCTCCATAGCTGGTGGCTGCTGATGACTAATCACTGTCACATTCTTAAGAGCGTTAGCAATCATAGCAAGATCAGCCCTAATGGTGGACACACCATCAACCTCTAACACACTCTTAACCTTTTTATTTGTGCCTCTAACATCCGACCACTGACAACTATTAATAGATATTCTTTCTAAAACATGAAAAGTTTTTGCCAAAAGGGCCCCTCCAGCCGAAGCATCGACCATACCTTGGGTTACTCCATTTAAACCATTGTAAAATGTTTCCATTTGAATACAATGAGGTAACCCATGGTGGGGACACTTTCGTAAAAGCTCCTTAAACCTCTCCCAAGCCTCACTAAAAGTCTCATCCTCAAGTTGCCTAAACCCTACTATTTCACTCCTTAATTTAGCATTTCTATTAGGTGGGAAATATTTACTCAAAAAATTTTCAGCTAACTCATCCCACGTCCTAATTGATCCTGGAGCAAAAGAGTTTAACCATGACTTTGCTCCATCTCTAAGAGAATACAGGAACAAAGTTAATCAAAGAGCATCTCTAGGCACTCCTTGAATTACAAAAGAATCAATAACTCATAGAAAAGACTTAAGATGTAAATGAGGGTCTTCAGATGACAAACCATGAAGTTGCCCCACGGTTTGCAACATCTGAAACATTATCGGTTTCATTTCAAAATTTGCCGCTTGGATTTGGGGACGTGCAATCCCTGAATTCAACTCATTAAACATCGGGACAACATATGCTCGAATGGCTCTGGTCCTATCGTTCGCTATCAAGATAGGATTCTCAGCCTGATTATTTCGCTGCTCATTTTGCTCAAACAGTGGGTTTTGCTGCAGCAACGGATTCTGCTGGGGGTTTGCTGCTACTGGACCTTCAGGAACCTGCGGAAGTTGCGAGGCGTTCTCCATCTGGTTTCTGCGCTGCTCCCTCCTTCTGTTCCTAAATGTTCTCTCAATTTCTGCATCAACCTCAAACCGTACCCCAGGCATTTCGCTCATGCACCAAAATCACACCTTCAAAAACAAAAGAAACAATCAAAAAGTTCTAGCACCAAACCACTAAAACACATACACAAAACAGATCAGATAAAAACTTATTCAAGTCCCCGGCAACGGCGCCAAAAACTTGTTGGGTTCCTAGAGTGAGTAAAAATATAGTATAAAATACTCTAGAATTCCTGTGCAAGTATAAACAGTCTGCAGCAAGTAATATTATCAATCCAAGGTCTGAATGAGCTTCCACTTTATCTATTTTGCGTAACTTCCTAATGGTTTCGAAGATAATAAAAATGTTGGGTTTTATAAGAATTATGCTGAAGCAAAATAAATGACAGAACAACGAGTAAACAGATAGATAGACAGATTAAAGACAGACGTTGGTTAGGTTTTAGTGATTGTTATAAAATATGCTTTAGCAATATTATTGATCATGCATTTCTCGCAGTATTATTAGCGGATTCCTCCCGGAACTCCGGATCTTTTGGGATATGTTTCAAACCCAATAAAGAGCGACCGATCAAGCACTAGGCAACTGGCTATCCCTAGCCCAGTCACTGGCGTTCACCAATACACAATGATCGTAGTGTGGATAATTGGCATACACTCTCTAAATCATCCCTGAAACTAGAGAGAGCTATCCATACCGGTTGGCCAGGCAGGCATAAAATAAGAATAAGCACAACAATTAACCAAAATGCGATAGTCAATTTATTACTAGAGATGAAGCACAGTAATCACATTATTCCTAACCAACACCTTAAGCTACTTAGTTCATAATAGGCATAGGAATACGAATTACAATCTGAGTATGCATGTCTATAACCACAAGTTAATAAAGAAAGTAAACTCCCTAATCAGCTTGCGGAAGATGGTGTTCTTTATGATCTTCAATCTCCCTATACTATTCGGCTTCCAAGGGAAAACATGGAATGAATTTGACTTTGACGGCTACTTCCTTTTATAGAAGGATGGGAGGCTTGAATTAGGTCAACTAGGACACGTGTAAGGCTCTCCTTGATCCTTTGTCACGAAAATAACTCAACAGAAGTCGGTTCATGAAGTTGGCTAACGAGCTGTGATGTGGCAGTTTCTGCTCCCAGGTTTGCTGCAGCATAGAATTTGCTCCCTCCAGTCGCTCAGCAGCATAATCTGTACAAAATAATTTCCAATGCTTCCATTCTTCCAAATGGGTTAAACACATGTAATATCTATCCAAAACCAACCCTAATAAGCATAAAAGACACACAAATCCCTATATAATTGAGGCCTAAATAACTACCTTTTGGGCAGTTATCACATTGTAAGTTAGATTTTACTTTGTTTCTTTTGTTGTTCTTTGTATTTGCATTTCAGAACTGTTCTTACATGTTTCTTAGTTAGTTTTTATTATATTTTCATACTTTATTGTACCTTGTATCAAGATTTAGATGGTTTTATCGCCGGCTAGACCTATTGATGCCGATTAGGGGCTCTTTGGGAGTTTAATTGTACTGATTTGTGAGATTTAATGTATGGATTCTAATTTATTTCATTTGCAATTTTATTTTAGATTTTGATCGTATTATGAGCATGCACAATAGGTTAGATTGACGTCCTAACTCATAGCTTACATGCTTTGAATCATGAGCATAAGTCCCAAGAGTAATTCTCTGACTTTGTAGTATGCATGATAGGTTTAGGGTCTAAAATAGCATTAGAAATAAATTAGGCCTAATTGTTTCTGCTGTCCTAATCAATCCACTAGACTTAGTGCAGTTAATTGGTTGATTAATTTGATGGGTTAATTGAATTAATTAATTAATTATGTATCAATTCGATGGACAGTGTATGATCAGATTAGCTATCTTAGGTGGGCTTAGGGTCTTTCCTAGGTTGAAATTAGCCATGTAATGGAAGAGTTTCAATGATCAAACTAGTCAATCAACCCCAAGACCTGTCTAATCGGTGTCACTTAATAGAAATAGTTTTCCTGCATTTTTATATTCCCTGCTATTTAAATTCCTCTTTTTTATTTCCTGCATTTACCTTCCTTGCAATCCCTTTCCATTCGAAATCTCCCCTATAGTTCCTCTAGCTCGAAATAATTGGAAAATAATTACCAACCGCCACTCCTTGTGGACGACTCGATCACTACTACTGCAAAGTAGTTTGGTGTTTGGTGATTATAAATCTTATTTGAGTTCGACCCTCGACAAGTCGTTTCTATAAGTAGTTGCAAGGTTAGTATATATATATTAAAAAAATTTGAAACCTACCGAACCGACCGATTGGTCGATTGACTGCCAGCAATCTTCGAAAGTCGTCGGTTTCCATATTTCTGGAAAGCCGACCGACCGATGAACACCCCTATTACTAATCATGGTTATATAGTGTGGACAAAAATATATCTACAGTGAGGGGAGTGCAGCTACTAGGCTATAGTGAAGAGTCCCGATAGTTAACGGATGTTGGTTAACTAGGTTAATGAGTTTAGCTGATTAACCTCGGATCGTTGGAGCCCATGATCTGTAGGTCCATTAAGTCCCCTTGCTAGCCCATATAGGAATATACTATAGAATAGTATGATGAGAGAATTTGAATAGTTCAAATCAAGTTTAGGGAATTAATGTCGGCCATATACGATATTATCGACATATTAGTTTAATTGTGAATTAAACTTGAGAGTTTTAAATATTTAAGTGTGATTTAAATATAATATTCATAAATAGTGATTCATATTTGAAAAGACGGCTTTGAGAGAAGTCGGGATTGTGCGTAAAATATTAATTTAATATTTGATATTAAATTAATATAATATATAATTATTTAAATTTAATTCATTATTGAAAATAATTGTGAATTATTTTTAATTAAATAAATTAATTTTGGAAATTAATTTAAAAATAAAAAATTCATTGAATTTTTTAATTTTTGAAATTCAAAACTTCCAAGAATTTTTTGAGGTGGTGGATTACACCACCTCCATGCATGAAAGCTTAATTAGTCACCTCTAAATCCACTCTCTAATCCCTCAAATGCTGTCAATTTTTTTGCACATTTCAAATGCATGAAGTTCCTTTATAAGTAGAGGATTAAGAGGTGGAGAATGCATGAGAAATTCGTGGGGTTATTGTAACGCCCCAGGATTTTATAAACTATCCTAGCGACATTACTAACATTTAAAACAAAATAATCGAGTGCTCCAAAAATTTTGACGGCATAACGGCATATAACGGACTAACCCAAAATTTTCAAACACCTGCTGGCACAATAAGAACACTTCTAAAATAATTCCAACTACAATAACATGCTACAACACAGCAGAACTTCACAGAAACTAGCGAGTCAGGTCTCGCGACAATATAATTCAAATAAGTAGGAACATCCACGACTAAAACTCAACGAAGTACAACTAACTACACTTTAACTTAATAGAAACAAACTTGGTCATTATGACCTGAAATAAGAGATAAAGTCTATTAAACAGCTCAACTAAGTCTGGAGTATCAACAAGAATAAACTTCAAGACTTAATCAAAAGGACAAACAGTTGTCCAACATAATAAGCAACAACTATCCTACCAACGAGAATATAAAGGAAACAAAATGCTATCTAGCTATGGTCCATATGAAACTATAAAGGACAAATAGCACTATCTAGCTATGGTCCCTCCTCATGCATCTCCTCTGCATCACCATGGTCAAGACGGTCCTCATAACCTGCATAATCTGAAAGTTAGGGGGAGAGAAGGGAGGGGTCAGTACAACCATGGTACTGGTAAGTAGCCCCTCCTATCTGAGCAGCCATCAAACAACAACCAAGCAACCAACATGCTTTTCATGCGCAAAAAACATATTTCTCAAAGCTATACACACAACGTCATGCTCAAAAGCTAGTAAAACGAGTGACTCTCCTAAGCCATAACTCATGCATCTCTCTATGCAAAACACTAATCACTCGAGCTCCACGAGCTCACTCAACACTTATGTTTAACTTTCACATGGCTCTCCAAGACTGTTCCTTCGAGCCGCACTGTCCCCTGACCATTTGTACCCAGGGCCACAATGCTCTCTACGGAGCTCGGCATTCGACCCTTGACCATTTGTACCCAAGGCCTCGAACTGTGCATCACCCCTTGGCCATTTGTACCCAAGGTGCACCGATGCTTTCTAGACTCATCACACCGATCCCTGACCATTTGTACCCAAGGCCTCGATGCTCCTCTTAAACCACTGGCGACATGTCACCCCTCGACCATTTGTACCCGAGGCGCACTGACATTCACCCAACTTGGCTTTCTTTCACCTTCAGGTCCCTGACCTCTTTATTACAACTGTCTAGATTGCATATGCCCTGCAACATGTTTCTAGACTCATGTACTATGCCCACCAAGCATATACATACCACACCAAACTACCTAGAATGCATATGCCCTGCATCATGCTTCTAGACTCATGTACCATGCCCACCAAGTATATACATACAACAACAACATACTCTCGAGTCTCGACTCATGCTTAACTCATAAAAGCATAACAACTAGCATGCTTAACAACCAAGCATCACACAACAACAGTTCATGCTATTCGAATATCTCATATATATATATCTAACACAGAAGCGAGAAGCACAACACATATATATATATAAGCAAAGCAAGAAACAAGAGAATAATTATAAAGCAAGTAACAAGCAGCGTGCATCATGCAATCAAACAGACTTTATCAGGTAAGAACTACTTACATATAAGGCGCTCCTAAACAGGCCAATGGAGCTCCTAAGCATCAGGATAAATACTACGAGTCAAAACCAAGCTTAAGAACCTAATGATAGAACTAAAGAGTGCTTAGAAAATGGGTTACTTACCGAAACCACTTGATTCTCAACCGGAAGAGCCTAAAAGAGCTCAAACTACAAGCAACGACTTCTAACGGTTAGGAATTGATAGACAACACCCAAGAGAATTAATAAAGGAAGGTAAAGGGTGCTGGAATTTACCGCTTAGTGCTCAAACAACCTTGAGAACAAGCTGACTTGTGTTCGAAACGACCCAACAACCAAGATCCCAAGTCACCGGGTTATGGGTAACCAAAATCAAGGCCTTTCGGGTTGTGGGTACTCACTGAACACGATCTTTGAGATCAAATGCTCGCTGAACAGCAACCGAACACACTTAAATCCTGCAATTATAAGGCCGATAACGAATGGGTATCGATTAAAACATGGTTTAAGGCTTTAATCTCTAATGGGTATCGAACACTTAAGCTATAAAACTAACAACAACATTGAACCTTACCCAACGAATCCGGTATCACGCAAGACGGGTTATAACAACCTCGAACAACGCACTAGAATGATCCTTGGGCAGTGGGTATTCAAGTTGATGTGTTTCGATCCTAATCGAACACCTAGACAGCGCTGCAGATCAGAAAATCGAACACCATTAAACTTTTCAGCTCCTAAAGCTAATGGGTAATCAAATTTAAGCTTCAACCAAGAGTGGGTAAAGCATAAACTCACCTCCTGGAGTGACCTCAGGCCAAACGACACCAAAAACAACCAAGAATGCTGCTGGACAGAGGCGGAATCGGCTGAAACGAGGGCGACGGGACTCCGAACTGCTAGGCACGCGAGATCTAACCAAAATAAACCCAGAGGAACTTAGATCCAACCTTAAACCATAAGGAAAGGAAAGAAAAAGGCTTACCCACAACTTCCTAAGGCTGAAACGCGGAGGAAACGATACTACGAGGTGCTGTCGGCGCAAGATCTAACCAATAAGAGCAAGAAGTTAGATCGGGCCTTAACGAATACACATGAGTGAGTTTGAGACTTACTCACGAGGTTTCTTGCTGAAAGACGGCACGGAAAAGAGGACCCACGCAGCTGCGACACTAAACGACAGCGGCGGCGACACACCTTGCTGCAGTGGTGACGACGCGTCGAGGAGGCAGCGACACTCGAGCAGAACGACGACGCAGAGAGGGAGAGAGATCCGCGCGAGAGAGAGAGGGAGAGAGATTCGCGAAGTGGGAGACGCACAACCCACAGCTCGACCTCGACGACAACGGCGGCGACAGCAAGGAGCAGGCGGCACGAACGAGAGAGAGAGAATGGGAACGCGAGGGGAGGGTGGCTGCGCGTGGCTCCTGAAGAGAAAGAGAGATGGAGAAGGCTCTAGGGTTTCTTTTCTTTTTTTTTCTCTTTTACTCAAAATAAAACCCTAAGAAGAGAAAAAACCCATTTAAAACAGGAATGAGATTTAATCTAGGATTCTAATTAAAATCCCAAATTGAATTTTAAACCCACTCTTAATTCCGAAATATTTGGGATTAAAACTGATTAGGAAGAGTTTGGGGTCTTTTGATATTTAAAATAAATATCAAATATTAAACCTTTAACTTTAGGAAGTTTAAAGATTTAATTAAAAATCTATTTCCCCTAAATTTTAGAAATTTAGTTTAACGACCCAAGGCCAAAGTTTAAATTCTAATTTCCCAAATTAGAACAAGAACGCTCAATAACTCAAAACGACTTGATTCCGAAACGCGGGGCGTTACAGTTATGCTGCTGAATTCTCATCTCAAACTTCATACTCTCAAACTCTCCAAAGCTTGACTCTCAAGCTCTTTCCCGTCCAATTCCCTTCATAAAAGGATCTCACAATCCATTCTAAAGCCTGAGAATAACGAGGAAGATCCGTGTGGTGGTCCGTGATCAGTTGGTGAAGGAAAACAACCATCAAATTGCTCCAATTTGGAACTACAAGAGGTGAGTGGTCTAAACTCTATTTTCGACCTCTATGAACATGTTTTTTTTTTTTTTTTTTTGAAAAAATGAACAACATGCTTTAGATGATAAAATTGGTGAAATTATGTGCCTAAGATCCAAAATTGCTTCTGTATTTTTCATATTAACACCTTCAGTACTAACCTAAAAGGAAAAGGATCAGGCTAAAAATAATAAAAAATAACAAGGGGTTCAGTAAGTTCAGACAGTTTAGAGTCAAGGTTACTTACCTCACTTACAACTGCTACTTTTGGAAGTAGACAGGGAACTTGTGTCTCGGATTGTGAAGAATTTTTTACCATGGATGAGATGAGTGTTCGAGCCTCAACTGCAGTTTTGTTCACTAATGCTCCTCCACTAGCTGCACCGATCATGCTACAATCTATAGGAAGAAAACCTTCATAGAAATATTGTATGAGCAATTGATCAGCAATTTGGTGATGAGGAAAACTAGCACATAACCTTTTAAAACGCTCCCAATATTCGTAAAGAGTCTCGCCGAAAATCTGAGTGATGCCATAGATCTCTTTGTGAAGATTGGTGGCCCTACTAGCTGGAAAATCTTTTTCTAAGAATTTCTTTTTCATCTTAGGCCAAGTGTTAATGGAACCCCTAGGAAGAAAATATAACCAATCTTTAGTCATATCTTTTAAAGAGAAATGGAAAGTACGTAAACTTATCTGTTCATCGATCACATCATTGGGCTTCATTCTCGTGCAAACAATGTAAAACTCCTTTAAGTGCTTATGTGGGTCCTCTCCCGTGCTTCCCCTAAACATAGGCAAAAGATGGATTAGTCCAGATTTTAACTCAAATGCACCTTTAGTTTCAGGATAAGTGATGCAAAGTGGTTGTTGGTTTAGATTTGGAGTTGTAAGCTCCTTTAGCATTCTCTCCGCCATCCCACGTGGTGGCTCAAAGTCCAAGTTGTCTTCTTCCCTTTTTGCCTCCTTTCGTAATCTACGCTCTTCCCTCGTTATGTCAGGACAAAATAGAAAACCTTTATCCTGTGATGAACGAGTTTGGATAAACCGAAGACAACAAGTAAAAGAGTCAAATAAAACTAAAAAATGAAAGAAAATTTTTCCGAAGACTCCCCGAAAACGACACCAATTTAATATACGACTTGTCGACAGTCGTATCAAATAAATTTATATTCCACAACAACTAATGCTAACTTGTAGCAATAGTGGTCAGGGTCAATCACACGGAGTCTAACAAACAAATTCTAATTTCCTTAATTGTTAAAGTAACCAAAAATGGGGTTTATGAAAAAGGTGGGAAAACATAATATGAAAAGTAAAAGAATGCAAGAAAATAGAAAGCAATGAAAAGCAAGGGTTAAGTCAATATCTTAGGGCTCATGCAATTGGGGTTTTCATAGTAAGTTTAATTCAATTTAAATCACAAATCTCACTAACCAATCAATAACATGCTTAAGCTCGACGTACTTCGGGAACAACTGATGTGCAATTTGCTAACCGCAAGTGTACGAGTCAAGTAATAATATAGTGTTTTCGTGTAAAACGAGTGTCGTCCTCTGGATTGGTTTTCGAGCAAATTAAGTATCGCGAATACTTTTGTTCAATTTTATTTAGGGAGCAAAACTCAATGATAAAGATAAATCTAAAGACAAAAAGCATAAAATAAAAGTGGAGACTCAAATGGAAAGATTCTTAGGGAATTGATTTCATTGATTAAGATTGAGGATTAATTAATGGGATGAATTTAACATGCAATTATTCTACCAAGTCTAGGAACCTTTTATCACAACTATCTCTCCCGAGCATAATTGATTCTCATGCATGCAACCAACTTGATATCCCTATCTAAGTTCATTAACATACAAGGCTTTGAGTTTAGTTCTTCAAGCAACTTCTAAAGTTATTCCAAATCCCGTCACAAACTTAGAATTTCTACTTTAGTCATGCAATTAAACAAGGTAAGTCTTAGGCCAAATCCTCTCTCCCGAGTTAGATTCAACACTTAAATCATTCAATTAGTGATCAAGTAATTGAAAGCATTAAACACAAAATTGCATGCATAGAATAAAAGCACATTCATACCAAAAATTAATCCAACAAACTTAAACAATTACATCAATCCCTAAGACAAACAACTAGCAATTCATAGTCTCTAAACCATAAACACTAATTGAAAGAAAAACCATAAAAACTACAAGAGTTAAGGGAAAGAAAAGGAAAAAACTCGAATCCGTCGAAACCGGCACGTCCCCGTCACGATCTCCACGTATTCTCGCTTGATTCCCGCTCCTTGGCCTTGCCTTTAGCTCCCACAAAAGGTCTCTAGTCGAAATTAGGGCTAAAATCTAACCAATTGGCCTCCTCTAATCCGTAGCTGAAAAGAGGAATTTATAGAAAATCTGCGGGTAGCGTCGCGACGCTGTGTACATAGCGGCGCGGCGCTGTCACAGCGTCTCGACGCTAAGGAGATAGCGTCTCGACGCTGTCTCTGTTGCCGCCCAATTCAGAAAAGGAAAGGCAGCGTCGAGACGCTCCAAGAGCAGCGTCCCGACGCTGGCCTACGGATGGCTCTCTTTTGACTTCTTCTTGGTTGAATCTTTTCCGTTCTTTAGCCAATTTTCATGTCCCGAACATGTATTTAGCTCCAATTTCTCGATTTAACTTCGAAACATGATTCCTACAAAAAGAACATAAAAATGCATAATTTTGGCCAATTAAATATAAAAGGCTAGCTTAATTAATTAGGGAAACATAGCTAGCTATGCTCGCTATCAACAACCTGAAAGTCGTGATCCTACTATCACAAACATGCAAACACCAAGTTTGATTCTACTTTAAACTAATTAATTGGTCGATTAACTAATCCAAACCTCATTGGGATCTAGCTGAATTAATACACATGCAACGAGCAACAAACCTCAATTACAATTGATTAAATCCTTTAGTTCTAGGGACGCATGAGGAATATCAAAATGTTCTCCTATTCGCTACTTAGATTGGGAATTAAATTTAGGTAAGCTGTGATTTAAGGTTGTAAATATTTCCCTAGCACTACCTAAACTTATATGTAAAGAACTAAATTCATACAAACATTCTTCCTTGATACATCATGAAAACTCTAAACCTAAGCTAACCCTAAACCTAAAGTAAGAAATAGTGATGGAAAAAGTGATGGAAACGACTACAAAAATACAAGAATGTGGAGATATCTGATAACTACCCAAAAGGTAGTTATTTAGGCCTCGATTATATAGGGAATTGTGTGTCCTTTATGCTTATTAGGGTTGGTTTTGGATAGATATACATGTTTCAACCCATTTGGAAGAATGGAAGCATTGGAAATTATTTTGTGCAGATTATGCTGTTGAACGACTGGAGGGAGCAAATTCTGTGCTGCAGCAAAACTGGGAACGAAACTGCCTCATCACAACTCGTTAGCCAACTTCATGAACCGACTTCTATTGAGTTATTTTCGGGATAAAGGAGCAAGGAGAGCCCTACACGTGTCCAAGTTGACCTAATTCAAGCCTCCTATCCTTCTATAAAAGAAAGTAGCCGTCAAAGTCAAAAGTATTCCATGTTCTCCCTTGGAAGCCGAATAGTATAGAGAGATTGAAGAGCAAAAAGAACACCATCATCCGCAAGCTAATTAAGGAGTTTATTTTCTTTATTAACTTGTGGTTTTGGACATGCCTACTCAGATTGTGATTTGTATCTCCATGCCTATTATGAACTAAGTAGCTTAGGTGTTGGTTAGGAGTAATGTGATTGTTGTGCTTCATCTTTAGTAATATATTGACTATCGCATTTTGGTTAATTGTTGTGCTTATTTCCATTTTATGCCCGCCTGGCCAGCCGGTGTGAATAGCTCTCTCTAGTTTCAGGGATGATTTAGAGAGTGTGTGGCAATTATCCACATTACGATCATTGTGTATTGGTGAACGCCAGTGACTGAGCTAGGGATAGCCAGTTGCCTAGTGCTTGATCGGTCGCACTTCATTGGGTTTGAAACATATCCCAAAAGATCCGGAGTTCCAGGAGGAATCCGCTAATAATACTGCGAGAAATGCATGATCAATAATATTGCTAGAGCATCTTTTAGAACAATCACTAAATCCTAACCAGCGTCTGTCTTTAATCTGTCTATCTATTTGTTTACTCGTTGTTTTGTCATTTATTTTGCCTCAGCATAATTCTTATAAAACCAAATCATTTTACCATCTTTGAAACCATTAGAAAGTTACACAAAATAGGTAGAGTGGAAACTAATTCAGGACTCGGATTGATAATATTACTTGCTGCAGACTGTGTATACTTGCACAGGAATTCTAGAGTCTTTTATACTATATTTTTACTCACTCTAGGAACCCAACAAGTTTTTGGCGCCGTTGCCGGGGACTGAATACGTTTTTATCTGATTTGTTTTGTGCATGTGTTTTAGTGGTTTGGTGCTAGAACTTTTTTATTGTTTCTTTTGTTTTTTGCAGGTGTGAGTTTAGTGCATGAGCGATCCACTTGGGGTAAGGTTTGAGCTTGATCCAGAAATCGAAAGGACATTCAGGTTAAGAAGGAGAGAGCAGTGCAGAAACCAGATGCAGAACGTGCAGCGTCTTCCGGAGGCTCCTGAAGGTCCAGCGAACCCCCAGCAGAATCCGTTGCTGCAGCAAAGCCCGCTGTTTGTGCAAAATGAGCAGCAAAATAATCAGGCTGAGAATCCTATCCTGATAGCGAACAATAGGACCAAAGCCTTTCGTGCGTATGCTGTCCCGATGTTTAATGAGTTGAATCCAGGGATTGCACGTCCCCAAATCCAAGCGGTGAATTTTGAGATGAAACCGGTAATGTTCCAGATGTTGCAAACCGTGGGGCAATTCCATGGTTTGTCATCTGAAGACCCTCATTTACATCTTAGGTCTTTTCTAGGAGTTAGCGATTCTTTTGTAATTCAAGGAGTGCCTAGAGATGCCCTTAGATTAACTTTGTTTCCGTATTCTCTTAGAGATGGAGCAAAGGCATGGTTAAATTCTTTTGCTCCAGGATCAATTAGGACATGGGATGAGTTAGCTGAAAAATTTTTGAGTAAATATTTCCCACCTAATAGAAATGCTAAATTAAGGAGTGAAATAGTAGGGTTTAGGCAACTTGAGGATGAGACTTTTAGTGAGGCTTGGGAGAGATTTAAGGAGCTTTTGTGAAAGTGTCCCCACCATGGTTTACCTCATTGTATTCAAATGGAAACATTCTACAATGGTTTAAATGGAGTAACCCAAGGTATGGTCGATGCTTCGGCTGGAGGGGCCCTTTTGGCAAAAACTTTCGATGAAGCCTATGAAATTTTAGAAAGAATATCGATTAATAGTTGTCAGTGGTCAGATGTTAGAGGCACAAATAAAAAGGTTAAGAGTATATTAGAAGTTGATGGTGTGTCCACCATTAGGGCTGATCTTGCTATGATTGCTAATGCTCTTAAGAATGTGACAGTGATTAGTCATCAACAGCCACCAGCTATGGAGCCTACTGCAGTGGTGAACCAAGTGGCAGAGGAAACATGTGTCTATTGTGGTGAAAATCACAACTACGAGTTTTGCCCCAGCAATCCAGCTTCTGTGTTTTTTGTAGGTAATCAGAGGAATAACCTTTACTCTAATTTTTATAATCCAGGTTGGCGCAACCACCCCAACTTCTCATGGGAAGGTCAAGGAAATAACGTGCAAGCGCAACAAAAAGTGAACCAATCGGGATTTGCTAAAGCGCAGGTATTGCCCCAGCAAAATAAGCAGGCTTTGCCCCAGCAAAATTCGGGGAATTCTCTTGAGGCGATGATGAAAGAATTCATGGCTCGCACAGATGCCGCAATTCAAAGTAATCAAGCTTCGATGAGGGCCCTGGAATTGCAAGTGGGTCAGCTAGCTAGTGAGCTAAAGGCAAGGCCTCAAGGGAAACTTCCTTCGGATACTGAACACCCTCGAAGGGAAGGTAAGGAACAGGTAAAGGCAGCAACCGTTAGGAGTGGTAAGCCATTAGAAGAAAGAATAGAACCTAGTAAAACTCATGATATAGAGAAGAATGGTGATAAAAATAATAATGTTGTTGTTGAGAAATAGTTGGAGTTTGGTCAAGGTGCTGGAGGCAGCAATAAAAATGCTGAAGCATCTGGTTCTGTTCCATATGTGGAACCACCTTATGTGCCGCCCCCACCTTATGTACCACCTATACCTTTTCCACAAAGGCAAAAGCCTAAGAATCAGGATGGTCAATTTAAAAAGTTATTAGAGATTCTTAAGAAATTGCATATAAATATCCCTTTAGTAGAAGCTATTGAGCAAATGCCTAATTATGCTAAATTTCTTAAGGATATTTTAACTAAAAAGAAGAGGTTAGGTGAGTTTGAAATTGTATCTCTTACTGAAGAATGTAGTTCTATTCTTAAGAATGGGCTACCCCCCAAGGCTAAGGATCCAGGGTCATTTACCATACCCGTGTCTATAGGTGGAAAAGAATTAGGTAGAGCACTCTGTGATTTAGGCGCAAGCATTAACCTTATGCCTCTTTCGGTCTATCGAAAGCTAGGTATTGGTGAAGCTAGGCCTACCACAGTTACACTCTAATTAGCTGATAGGTCTATAACATATCCAGAGGGTAAAATTGAGGATGTCTTAGTGAAAGTAGATAAATTCATATTTCCTGTTCATTTTATTATTTTAGACTATGAGGCTGATAAAGATGTCCCAATTATTCTAGGTCGTCCATTTTTTGCTACTGGTAGGGCATTAATAGATGTTCAAAAAGGGGAATTAACAATGAGAGTCTGTAATGAGGAAGTGAAATTTAATGTGTTTAAAGCCATGAAATATCCAGACGAAATGGAGGATTGCTCCTTCATTAGGATTCTGGAGAGCACAGTTATTGAGACAGCAATGCAGGATTCGGCTGATAAGCATTCGGAAAAGCATGGAGAGGTTAGTGTAGAGGATTTTGAAATTTGTTCTTTAGATAGAAAAAATGAAAAAGAATTGTTTAGGTGTGAGGATGTTTTTGAGTCTTTAGATTTAGATCAGAGGAAAGCTCCTCCTATTTAGCCATCCCTGATTGAGGCACCTACTTTAGATTTGAAGCCCTTGCCGGACCATCTAAAATATGTGTATCTTGGGGAAGGTGAGACGTTGCCCATTATTGTTGCATCAGATTTAATGCCAGAGCATGAAGAGGCCTTAATAAAATTGTTGCAGCAATACCGCAAGGCTATAGGTTGGACATTGGCTGACATTCAGGGAATTAGCCCATCTTTTTGTATGCACAAAATCACTCTAGAGGAGGGACCCTTTAGGAGTATTGAGCAACAAAGAAGGCTTAACCCTGCAATGAAAGAGGTTGTTAAAAAGGAGGTGATTAAATGGTTGGATGCTGGGATCATTTATCCAATTGCCGATAGCAATTGGGTGAGCCCTGTCCAATGTGTTCCTAAGAAAGGAGGTGTCACTGTGGTGAGCAATAAAGACAATGAGTTGATTCCAACCAGGACAGTAACTGGCTGGAGGGTTTGCATGGATTACAGGAGGCTTAATAAAGCTACCCGTAAGGACCATTTCCTTCTACCATTTATTGGCCAAATGTTGGATAGATTGGCTAGTCAGGCCTATTACTGTTTCTTGGATGGTTATTCTGGGTACAACCAGATTACTATTGCTCCTGAGGATCAGGAGAAAACCACTTTCACCTGTCCTTATGGGACATTCGCTTTTAGGAGAATGCCTTTTGGCCTCTGCAATGCTCCAGCAACATTTCAGCGGTGTATGTTAGCAATTTTTTCTGATATGATTGAGTCCACTGTTGAGGTATTTATGGACGATTTTTCAGTTTTTGGAGGGTCTTTTCAGAATTGTTTAGATAATTTAGGAAAGGTGTTAAAAAGATGTGAGGATACCCATCTAGTTCTTAATTTGGAAAAATGCCACTCCATGGTGAAGGAGGGCATAGTGTTAGGTCATAGGATTTCTAAAAATGGTCTAGAAGTTATAGAGCATAAATAGAGGTGATTGAAAGACTCGAACCACCGAATTCAGTGAAGGGAATTCTGAGTTTTTTAGGACATGTTGGATTTTATAGGAGGTTCATAAAGGATTTTTCCAAAATCAGTAAACCTCTTTGTAACTTGTTGTGCACTGATCATGTTTTTGACTTTAATGCAGATTGTAGGAAGGCTTTTGAGACTTTAAAGGTTGCTTTAATCTCACCACCCATTCTTTGCACACCTAATTGGAATTTACCATTCGAGGTAATGTGTGATGCGAGTAATGCTGCGGTAGGTGCGATGCTAGGGCAAAAGCAGGCCAAATTTATCCATCCTATATATTATGCAAGCAAGGTTTTAAATGAAGCACAAGTCAACTATACAACTACTGAAAAGGAGTTGTTAGCTGTGGTGTTTGCTTTTGAGAAGTTCCGGCCATATTTGGTTGGATCCAAAGTCACGGTGTTCACGGATCATGCAGCAATAAGGTATTTAATGACTAAGAAGGATGCAAAGCCTAGACTAATTCGTTGGGTTTTATTGTTGCAGGAGTTCGACTTGGAGATAAAGGATAAGAAGGGATCAGAAAATGTTATTGCAGATCATTTATCTCGTCTTGATCCGTCATCATCTTTGCTGGAGCAATCTGCCATTTTCGATTCTTTTCCAGATGAACAGCTCTTTGCTGTTGAGGTAAAGGTAGTTAGGGATGTCCCTTGGTATGCTGATATTGCCAACTTTTTGGTAAAGGGAGTCACCCCTATTGACATGGATTGGAGGCAGAAGAAAAAGTTTAAGCACGATGCGAAATTTTTCTATTGGGATGAGCCATTTATGTATAAGCAATGCTCTGACGGTATTATTGGTAGGTGTGTTTCAGGTGCTGAAACAAAGGAAATCCTGGAGCAATGTCACTCTTCGCCGTATGGAGGTCATTTCAGCGGTCAGAGGACAGCTAGGAGGATTTTGCATTGCGGATTTTTCTGCCCTACATTATTCAAGGATGCCCATTGGTTCTACAAGCAATGTGATGCTTGCCAAAGGAGAGGAAATTTGGGGCCTAGAGATGAAATGCCTCTTACTTACATTTTAGAAGTTGAATTATTCGATGTATGGGGTATTGACTTTATGGGGCCATTTCCCCCTTCTGATGGCAATGTTTTTATCTTATTGGCAGTTGATTATGTGTCCAAGTGGGTGGAGGCCATTGCATTCCATCAGAGTGATGCCAAGACAGTTGCAAGGTTTCTTCAATCGCACATCTTTGCACGGTTTGGGACACCTAGGGCTCTAGTGAGTGACAAGGGTACACATTTTATTAATAATATCTTAACTAAGCTTTTAGCTAAGTATGGGATTAAGCATAGGATAGCTACCCCTTATCACCCACAAGCAAATGGTCAAGCTGAAATTAGTAATAGGGAAATAAAATCGATTTTAGAGAAAGTAGTCCATCCATCTAGAAAGGATTGGTCCTTTAGGTTGGATGAGGCTCTTTGGGCTTATAGGACAGCCTATAAGACTCCACTAGGTATGTCTCCCTATAGGTTAGTATATGGGAAAGCTTGCCATTTACCATTAGAGCTTGAGCATAAAACGTTTTGGGCTTTGAAAAAGTTAAATTTTGATCTAAGTCGTGCAGGAGCAATAAGAATGTTGCAAAAATGTATAAAGAAAAGACTAAGCTGTGGCATGACAAGAAAATTAAATCTAAGGAGTTTGTCAAGGGTCAAAAAGTTTTGCTTTATAACTCTAGATTAAAATTATTTCCTGGAAAATTAAAATCTTGATGGTCAGGACCGTTCACTGTGATTGAGGTTTTTCCCCATGGAGCAATTACTTTGCAGGATGAAAAAGATGGGAGAGTGTTCAAGGTGAATGGACAGCGTGTGAAGCATTATTGGGGTGAGGAGTTTCGGTCGAAATATCCTTCCCTAAGGTTGGTTGATGATTGAGAGAGCAGGACTTTTGCGGAAGCATTTCACAGAGCAAAATTTTGAGCTCCCAGTGTTTATTTTATATTTCGCTGATTTGTTTTTAATTCTGATTAGGTTAGGTTTGATTTTTTGCATAGTTTATTAGATTTAAGTATTTTTATTATTTTAGATTTTATTTCGTTTTGAATTTGATTTGATTTTATTCTCAGGTTATTTATTTAGATTATCTTTATATTATCTTTTAATTCATCAGATTTTTAGGATTAGATTCTATTTTTCAGTTATTTTAATTTTGTTTAGTTTAAATTATAAAAAGATTTTCTCTAAATTAATTCGGCGTCAAGAAGGATTAAATTTGATTTGATTTGATTGGTTATTTTGAAGATCTGATTTTCCTATTTTTAAATTTGAATTATGTATCCAAGATTCTTCCGGTTCAGCAGGTTCTTGCGGAAAAGTTATGGCTGGAGCAAAATCATCTGAATTAAAAGGGTTTCCGTTGGAAATTTATTATTTTTACCGTTGGAATTTGGCTTTGAATTTTCGCAGGTAAATTTGCATGCATCATCTGATGAAGCCACATGTCGCAGAGCAATCATCCGAAGCCTTCAATGATGGACAGCACATCAATTTTTACCATGGGCGTTTTGAATCCACGATTTTACCGTTGCTGGTTTCAAATTTTCAGGTTACATTCACTTCAAATTAAACGGTAATATTATTTAATGCAGAGCAAATCATTTCGGTTACGATTGCATTTTGCTGGATCCTTAGTTATTCACAACCGCTGGTATGTTTCTTTCCACTTCGTCTTCTTGATCCAATTTTGTCGTCTGCATTCTTTCTTTTTCCCTTCCATTCTCTGTAAAACCGTTGAGTCCTCCATGGCAAAGACTAGAGTTAGGAAAGAAAGAGAGAGTGAAGAGGAGGAAACACCAATTACTCCGGAAGTGTAGAAAGGGAAAACTAAGAAAAAGAAAACGCTAGAAGAAAAAGAGGCTAAATGAAGAAGGAGGCAGCAGAGGGCTGAGGAGCAAGAAGCCATTCGAGAAGAAACAGTGGATGACGTGGATACAGAGAGAGCTAAATCTTGAGGAAGAACCGAGAATTTCTGATACGGTTCAAGAAAAGATTGCTGAGAAAAATCAAGAAACAGAGATTGAGGAGCAGGCCGTAGGTATGCCTGAAAAAGAGAAAACACCAGATTCGGTGCAGGAGGCTCATGTTGAAGTCGTAATGCCTGAACCACCAAAGCGCCGCCGCATCAAACGGAAGGCGAGTCGCGTGAGGGTGATTCGGAACACTCCATCGCCTCCGACGTCGGACTCTGAGGAAGAAAAGAGGGAAGCTGAAAATAAGGCAAAGGAAGAAGAGGCAAGGAAGGCAGAAGAAGAGATTTTGCGCGAACAAAGAGAAGACAGGAGCAAAGGAATTGTCGAAGCATCGGGTGAGATTGAGGAACCAAGGGTGCTGTTCATTCGCTTTGTCAACGAGCTTGTGAGAGCAAAATACCAAGAGGTGCTGAAGCGTGATTTCTTGTTCGAGCGGGGATTTGGCAGTGATTTGCCAAGGTTCTTAGAGTCTGGAATAGCGAACCTTGGGTGGAGGCAGTTTTGTGCGAAGCCTGAACCTGTCAATGCCAACATTGTTTGAGAATTCTACGCTAATCTTGACGTTAAGGATGACTTTAAAGTTATAGTGCGAGGAGTGCTTGTACAATGGAGCCCAAAAGCCATTAATAGTTTGTTTATCTCCAGGATTTTCCGCATACAGTTTTTAATGAGATGATGGTTACGCCATCGAGCGACCAATTAAGCGCGGCGGTCCGAGAGGTAGGTGTTGAGGGGGCTCAATGGAGGGTGTCGCAGACGCGCAAGCACACATTTCAAGCTGCCTATTTGAAGAGTGAAGCCAACACTTGGATGGGTTTCATTAGGCTACGCTTACTGCCGACAACACACGACTCCACTGTATCTCGGGACAGAGTATTGCTTGCCTTTGCCATCCTTCGCTCAATGAGTATAGATGTTGGAAAAATAATTTCTACTGAGATTGCTGACTGTTGGCGCAAAAAGGTGGGGAAGCTGTTTTTTCAAAACACGATTAGGATGTTATGCAGCAGGGCAGGAGTGCCCACGGTTCCAGAGGATATGATTATGCTTGATAAGGGAATCATTGACACACCTAATCTGGTGCGGCTTCAGCGTACGCAAGAGGCTCGCCAAGGTGGGCTTGTGTATGGAGTTCATCAGATCCTAGAGCAACTGACACTGTTGGCCAGTAGGTTAGAGTTTGCTGAAAGGCAAGCTCAGACCTATTGGACTTATGCTAAAAGGAGAGATGATGCGCTCAGGAGGGCCTTGCAAACCAATTTCTCAAAACCATATCAGGCCTTCCCAGTGTTTCCCGATGACTTATTTAATCTGTGGATACCACCCCCACCTGTTGAACAAGAAGAGCATGTTGATGAGGAGCAGGGTCAGGAAGATTGACTGATGGGATGACCTAGAGCAAGCATTACTTTTGTTTTTCCATTTTTGTTTGCTCGCGCATATTGACCCTGCTCGCTGTTATAACTGCTTATCTGTTTTTTTAATTTTTCTGCTTTGACAAAAATATATCTCTGCTATGTAATTTTTCTTTTAATATTTTTAATGAAATTTCTAAATGTTTCTGTTCCATGAGCACTGAGCAACTCTAACTTAACTATTTTCTTCTGAATTTTTGAAGCTTGGACTGAATAAGCTTAATTAGATCAAGGTATTCTGATCTCCAGAAACCTTTTGCTTGAGCATTTCCTCTCGCCTGGACTGTTGTTGCGACAAAGAAGATTTTGAAGGTAGTATTGACTTATATGATCCACTTTAAGCTTAGTTCTAGTCCCATGCTTAGTTTAAAATTCAGATAGAAAAATTTAAGTTTGGGGGTATAATTGCTTATATAATGATTCACTGAGGACAATGAATAATTCAAGTTTGGGGGACTTTTTGCTACTCCAATTGTTTTTCTCGAGCATTCCTCTCCTTCAAGTAAAAATTTGCTAGGTTGTTGAGTAACCGGGGACATTTGTGATACCCACAGTTTGTCTTCGCGTCAAAAGATGACCTAGGAAATGTGAAAAATGAGAAAAATTATTTGCTGAAAAAATTATTTGTTGAAGATTTTGCTGAAAAAATTGATGGAGCAAAAGTTTTGAAGGATGAATGATGATCCAGAAGTTTTTCTGTCTCCCAGAACTTAGGTGAGCTTCATCATAAAATGTCGCCATTCTGAGCGGCAAGAGATGGAATAACTAAGGATTCTTGAGCTTTATAAAGAGTATTGAGCCTAGTTGGTGATGAGTTTGTGGCAAGGGTATACTGCACCATAAAGTGGGTCATCCCATGCTTAAGAACTTATGACTGTAGGGCTGCTTCAAGTCTGAAAAACAAAAATAAACTCCTTGAAAATATGTTTTAAGATGTCTGATAAATAGAGCTAAGTTGTGGAGAGTTCTAAGAATTGAGTTGAAAGTGGTGATTATTTGTCCCTATTGAAGGAATCATTTTGCTGCAGTAGAGCTTGGTGTTGCAGAGTGCTCAGGTAAAGGTTAAGGGAAGTATTGGATTGTCTTATTTGATTAAGCTAATTCTTGGTCTAATGTTTGTAAATTCTTAAGGTAAGGTGAGCTAGTATTGCTCGGGACACGCAATAGTTCAAGTTTGGGGGTATGATAACTGCCCAAAAGTATTTAGGCCTCGATTATATAGAGAATTGTGTGTCCTTTATGCTTATTAGGGTTGGTTTTGGATAGATATTACATGTTTTAACCCATTTGGAAAAATGGAAGCATTGGAAATTATTTTGTCCAGATTATGCTGCTGAGCGACTGGAGGGAGCAAATTCTGTGCTGCAGCAAAACTGGGAACAAAACTGCCACATCACAGCTCGTTAGCCAACTTCATGAACCGACTTCTGTTGAGTTATTTTCGGGATAAAGGAGCAAGGAGAGCCCTACACGTGTCCAAGTTGACCTAATTCAAGCATCCTATCCTTCTATAAAAGGAAGTAGCCGTCAAAGTCAAAAGTATTTCATGTTCTCCCTTGGAAGCCGAATAGTATAGAAAGATTGAAGAGCAAAAGAACACCATCATCCGCATGTTGATTAAGGAGTTTATTTTCTTTATTAACTTGTAGTTATGGACATGTCTACTCAGATTGTGATTTGTATCTCCATGCCTATTATGAACTAAATAGCTTAGGTGTTGGTTAGGAGTAATGTGATTGTTGTGCTTCATCTTTAGTAATATATTGACTATCGCATTTTGGTTAATTGTTGTGCTTATTTCCATTTTATGCCCGTCTGGCCAGCCGGTGTGAATAGCTCTCTCTAGTTTCAGGGATGATTTAGAGAGTGTGTGGCAATTATCCACACTACGATCATTGTGTATTGGTGAACGCCAGTGACTGAGCTAGGGATAGCCAGTTGCCTAGTGCTTGATCGGTCGCACTTCATTGGGTTTGAAACATATCCCAAAAGATTCGGAGTTCCAGGAGGAATTCGCTAATAATACTGCGAGAAATGCATGATCAATAATATTGCTAGAGCATCTTTTAGAACAATCACTAAATCCTAACCAACGCCTGTCTTTAATCTGTCTATCTATTTGTTTACTCGTTGTTCTGTCATTTATTTTGCCTCAGCATAATTCTTATAAAACCAAATCATTTTACCATCTTTGAAACCATTAGAAAGTTACACAAAATAGGTAGAGTGGAAACTAATTGAGGACTCGAATTGATAATATTACTTGTTGTAGACTGTGTATACTTGCACAGGAATTCTAGAGTCTTTTATACTATATTTTTACTCACTCTAGGAACCCAACAATATCTGACCCTAAACCTAAGCTACATATTTATAGGAATCCTTGACCTCAAAGTCGTGGGATTTTGGCACTGAAATGAAGCTCCAAAGATGGGAAGAATTCGAGCAAACAAGAAAAAATTCAGATTTGGAAACTGCCTAGGCTACACATTGAGACACTGGTATGTTTTGCCACAGTGTCGAGTAGTAGCGTCGAGGAGCGTCGAGACGCTATCCTTTTGGGTTTTTGGCTTGCGTTTGCTACAAACAAAGCATCGAGACGCTGAGCTTTCGGGAATTTGGCTTGGAAAAATGTGATTTGCTCTAGTTTTGCTCGTTTAGGTCCCATTTTGCCTTCGAACCTCCGTTATGGACCTACACACATATTATACTCATTTCAAAGGATTTTTCGTAAGGAATTCAATAAACATAAGCAAATTGAGAGATTATAAATGTATAACAAATTAGACCTATCAAGCATATATCTTTGAATTTCATAGAAGGCATCTTGTCTTTGTGTCCTTCCTTGTTTGGTCCTTTCTTTTTTTCTTTGTTCTAGTTTGTTGTTGTTTCATGATGTGGACTTTTCCTACCACAAGCGCACGGGTCAAGTAATAATATAGTGAATGTAATTCGAATGTCGTCCTCTGGATTGGATGTTTAAGCAAATCAAGTATTGTGAATTATCTTGCTCAATTTTATTTAGTGATCAAAAAGTAGTGAGTGGATGATATGAAAACCAAATCAAAGCAAGTAAAAAGTGTGGAAATTCAATTGGGAAAAATACTTAGGGAATTGATTTCGCCGATTTAGTCTAGGATTGATTTTTAAAGAGTAAGTTATTATGCACAATGAAATTATGAGCCTAAGACCCTTTAATCACAACTACCTTTCCCGAGTATAGTTGATTCTCATGCAAATTAATCAACTTGATATCCCTATCTAAGTCTATTAATATGCAAGGCAATGAGATCTTTTGACCAATTCCAAGGTTAATCTAAAACCTTCACGAATTAGAAAATAAACCTTAGTCATGCAATCTTGAGTAAGTCTATATTAAATCCCCTCTCCCGAGCTAGATTCAAAACTTAAATCATTCAACTAATGGCCAATTAATTGAAAGCATTAAATCAAGATTACAAACATAATAAACATTGCACAACTTAAAACATGCATTGTCCTCAATCTATAAAGAAAATAAAGCATAAACAAGCATGAGAACGATAAAAGAATGAAAGGGGTGAACAATACTGGCCTGGAATAATGATGACTTCTTGACTGAAAGATTGGAATCTTGAAAGCTTGAAAGCAAAGGAGAGAAAGAAAACAAGACCTACAAAACAAAAACAAACAATAAATCAAAACAAAAAGAAAACGCACTAAACTTACTTGGGTTGCCTCCAAAAAGCGCTTGTTTAATGTCATTAGCTCGACGTGTTGACCGTGCTTCAAGGAGGCTTCCTTTCTGTGAATCCAACAGAGGTGCTCTTTCTTGCACCTTTCTTGTAACCAATGAAAAGCACTTCATCTTTAGAGTCTTCAACTGCTTTAAAAATTTCTTTTTCGTTCTTGACTCTAATAGTGAGCTTCCTGCGCTCAATATCAATAATCAGTCGCCTAGTAGCGAGGAATGGTCTTTCTAATATGACAGGCATTGAAGGATTTTCTATCATGTCCATAACATACAAGTCAATAGGGAGGAAAAATTTACCTACTCTGATTAAAACATTTTCTATAATGCCAACTGGTCTAACCACAGATTGATCAGCCAATTGGAGCTTTACAGGAGTAGATTTAATCTCACCTATGCCTAACTTTTTACACAAGGACAAAGGAATAATATTAATGCTCGCACCTAAATCACATAATGCTCTGAAAGAATAAGTACCAAAACTACAAGGAACAGAAAAACTCCCTGGATCTGCTACTTTTTCAGGTACCTTCTGTTGTACTCTGGTGCTGCATGTGGAAGCAAGATATACAGTGTCAACCTTCTTTTCCTTTCACTTCTTTGCTAACCACTCCTTCATGAACCTGTTGTATTGGGGCATCTCTAATGCCTCTGCAAAAGGAATATTAATGTTCAGATTCATAAAAGCATTCATAAATTTATCAAACTGAACCTGATTGTTCTTTTTCTTCTTTTTCTTTTTCTTTTCCTTGGGAACCATCAGTGTGGGAGAAGGAATAGGAGGCTCAGGTTCAGGCTTTTCAGCCTCATCTGATGATGTGTCCTCCTCAGCTTCCCATGTAGGCGTGTCATACTCCTCAGAATCAGGTTCCTTTTCAGCTTCCTCCTGGTGCACAGTGATTGCCTTACAATACTCCATCTGTGTTTTCTCTTGCTCAGCTGGGGCCTTACCTTTATTCATGGTGCTTACAACACTCACCAATTGTCCCAGCTGAGTCTCAATATTCTTGATGGCAGCACTGTGACCATTCACCGTTGAGTTGATGGCAATGACTGCCTCCTCCAATTTAGTTGTCCTGTTACTAGACTCTACAATGAAAGCTCCAACAAGATCTTCTAACTTTTTATTTTCTTGAGTTTGAGGGGCAAACCTAGGAGGATTAAGAACATTCTTATTATTTTCGTAAGAGAAATTTTCATGGTTCCTATTGTTAGGGTGATAATGTGTAGGTGTAACATTATTATTATATCCCCTAAAATTAGAATTTGATACATACTGAACCTATTCAATGGTCTCCTCCTGAGGTCTGGATGCCAAAGCAGCAGTTGATTCAATTGACTGTGCACTCCCTGTACCTGAAAATTTCATAAAAGCATTAGCGAGGGAGGTCATCTGGGCCTGGAGTGCACCTACTTTATCAACCTCAAACACTCCAGCAGCAATCTTTTTGGGTGTAGACCGCTCAGATGGCCACTGATAGCTGTTGGTGGCCATATCCTCTAGAAGTATGCGAGCATTTTCCATGGTCTTGGACAACAGAGTCCCACCTGCAGTTGCATCAACAATCGTCTTTGTGCTAGGAGTTAAACCATTATAAAACAATTGAACCTGAAGCCAGTCGGGGTATCCATGCTAAGGACACTTCCTCAACAACTCTTTAAATCACTCCCAGGCCTCGAACAACTGCTCATCATATTGTTGTTGGAATGTCCCAATTTCGGTCCTCAGCTTGACCGTCTTTGCAGGAGGGAAAAATTTCTTCAAAAAGGCCTGGACCAAAGCATCCCAAGTGGTGATGCTCCCAGGGGGAATAGACTGTAACCAATCTCGTGCTTTATCCTGCAAAGAAAAAGGAAATAAACGTAAGCGAATAGCATCCTCAGACACTCCATTAATTTTTACCGTCCCACATATGTCCAGAAATGATTTAAGATGAGAATTTGGATCCTCGGTGGGCGATCCTCTATATGCACAGTCTCGAGCCATCTGAATGAGACCGGTCTTCAGCTCAAAGTTGTTGGCATTAATCGGGGCATAGACAATCCCCGACTGTTGCCCCTGAAACACGGGCTGAAAGTAGTCTCTAATAGGCCTAGGCTCCTCAGGTGGATTTTGGTCCGCCATGTGAATAATTTCTCTATTTTCCCTTCGAAGCCTATGAATTGTTCTTTCAATCTCTGGATCTAACGGTAGAAATTCTCTACTACTACGCATACAAAAGAAAAACTACTCTAAAAAGGAAAGAAAAACAATTATGGAAAGAAATAAAGAAAAGAAAACAACTAATCTAAATATGGAAAATATAATCTAGAAAAGGAAACAAAATAACCTAATATGGAATGCAAAAATAAATATGGCAAAACACAAATAAGGAAACTAACAAATAAGGAAAAACTAATCTAAAAAGGAAAAACAAGAAACAAATAAGGAAAAGATTACACAACTAAAAAAAAAAACTAAGCTAGAAAAACAAATATGGAAAGAAAAACAAATAAGGAAAAAAAATGCAATCAACCTAAAAAAAAAATAAAAATACACCCTAAATTAAGATCAAACAATTTTTTCACAATATCAATCTAGCTAAATGTGTCAATCCCCGGCAACGACGCCAAAAACTTGATGTGAACTTTTCCTACCGCAAGCGCACGGGTCAAGTAATAATATAGTGAATGTAATTCGAATGTCGTCCTCTGGATTGGATGTTTAAGCAAATCAAGTATTGTGAATTATCTTGCTCAATTTTATTTAGTGATCAAAAAGTAGTGAGTGGATGATATGAAAACCAAATCAAAGCAAGTAAAAAGTGTGGAAATTCAATTGGGAAAAATACTTAGGGAATTGATTTCGCCGATTTAGTCTAGGATTGATTTTTAAAGAGTAAGTTATTATGCACAATGAAATTATGAGCCTAAGACCCTTTAATCACAACTACCTTTCCCGAGTATAGTTGATTCTCATGCAAATTAATCAACTTGATATCCCTATCTAAGTCTATTAATATGCAAGGCAATGAGATCTTTTGACCAATTCCAAGGTTAATCTAAAACCGTCACGAATTAGAAAATAAACCTTAGTCATGCAATCTTGAGTAAGTCTATATTAAATCCCCTCTCCCGAGCTAGATTCAAAACTTAAATCATTCAACTAATAGCCAATTAATTGAAAGCATTAAATCAAGATTACAAACATAATAAACATTTGCACAACTTAAACCATAAATCAATCCATGAACAAAATCAACTACATCAATCCCCAAGCAATGAGTTTAGCTACTCATGAATGTAAATACAAGCTCAACTAAACATAATAATGCCTTAAACTCTAGCTAAAGAAAAGGAAAGGGAAAAGAAAACTCAATGTACGCCGAGACCGACGTCCTCGTCACGATCCCCATGAACAATGGGTTGATTTTCGATTTTCTCCCTTTGCTTCAGCCTTCAAATCCTCTGTTTTAACTCTGTTTACGGCTCCAAGAAGTCCCAAAATTGATTCCCAAAAACCTAGCTGAAAGGATGCTGCCTCAAAACACGCGTATTTTGGAAAGGAAATTATACAGCGTCGAGATGCTAAGGTCGCATCGTCGAGACGCTGCGACGATTCCGTGCCTATTCTGATATGGAATGCCAGCGTTGAGACGCTCAAGGGCTGGCGTCTCGACGCTAGCCTGCATTTGACCAAATTTTGACTTTTTTCTCTTTGAACTCTTTTCATTCCTTTGCATCTTTTCACTTCCCGAGCACCCGATTAACTCTAATATTGCGCTATAGCTCCAATCAACCATTTCCTACAAAATAAACAATTAAGTGCAATAAAATGGCCAATAATCATCACTGATAGAAACTTTTTCTATCACTGATAGAATCTATCAGTGATAGAAAAACTGATTGGCGCGCGCATCTTCTTCTTCCTCATCAATTTTTATATATATATTGATAGAAATCTTTTATGATAGAAAGTCTTTCTATCACTGATAGATTCTATAAGTGGTAGAAAAATTTTGGGAAAATACACTTTTGGTCCCTAAGGTTTGGTTTAGGTTTCGTTTTGGTCACTGAGGTTTCAAACTCAACATTTTTAGTCCCTGAGGTTTGGTTTTAGTTTCAATTTGGTCCCTCCATCCATTTTTTCGTTAAATTCTAACGGTTTGCTAACGTGGCAATATTTTTTTAATTAAAAAAATTATTTTTTAATATTTTGAAATAAAAATAATATAAAATTTATTTTTTAATTCTTTCTTATTCTCTCTCCTCCTTCTTTCTCCTTCTGCTTTCTCCTTCTTCTTCTTCTTCTTGTGCAGCCACTGGTGACCACCACCTCCGGTCGCCGCCTCCAACAGAGGTTTTTTTTTTTATAATATCTTTTTTCCTTCTTCTCCTTCATTCTCCTTTTATTTCTTGAATTGAAACCTCATGTTGCGACCCCGAACTCACGAACTGCTCGCCAGCGACCACAAGCTTGAGATTTGGGCGACACGGGTCTGGGGTTGCAACAAGTTTGAACCGGTGTCACGAACTTCAGGTCTGTTGAGAAGAACTCACGAACTTCTCCTCTTCTTCTCTTGTGTCACTATTTCAGCTCTGTTGAGAAGTTCGAGAAGATTTGTTAAGTTCGAACTTCGCGTTGACGAACTACGGTTCCCCCCGTTCAGATCTGCTGAGTTCGACAAACTGGGAATAAGAGGGTACATGGTCGTCGAAAGTTCAGATATGCTGAGTTCGACGACAAAGAAAAAAAGGGACGCGACGCTGATTTCAGATCTTTTGATTTCGAAGAAGAAAAGGACGCCATTGTGGGTTTTTTTTCCAGATCTGAACTTTCGCGGTCGTTTGAAGTTCGAAGAAGAAAAGGACAACAACTGTTTTGCTCCGGTTTGAAGCTTGTAGTTTTTTGGAACGGTCTTCGTTTCAAACAGAGAGAAAGAAGGGAGAGAGGGAGAGAGAGATCTGAAGTTGGCCGGTGGGGAAGAGAGAGAGAGAGAGAGAGAAAGGAAGAGAGATTTGAAAAAAAAAAGAAACTCCGTCGGCGGCTGCCGACCGGTGGTGGTGGCCGGAGGCGGTGGTCACAAGTGGCTGCACTTGGAGAAGAACAAAAAGAAGGAGAAAGAAGAAGAAGGAGGAAGAGGAGAGAGAAGAAGAAAGAATTAAAAAAAAAATTATATTATTTTTATTTCAAAATATTAAAAATAATTTTTTAATTAAAAAATTAGGTGCCACGTCAGCAAACCGTTAGTTTTTAACAGAAAAATAGATGGAGGGACCAAAATGCTACTAAATACAAACCTCAGGGACTAAAATGTTGATTTTGAAACGGGACCAAAACGAAACCTAAACCAAACCTCAGGGACCAAAAGTGTATTTTTCCCAAAAATTTTCTATCAGTGATAGAAAGTTTCTATCACTAATAGAAAAGCTTTCTATCAGTGATAGAAAATATCGGTGATAGAAACTCCTATCACTGATAGAAAGTTTTTCTATCAGTGATGGGCATTTTAGTAATTTTACTTTTCAGATGGTGAGATCTTTCCATTTTTGCAAATATTTCTGCGGGCTGCTACTTTTGCAATTAGTTTGGGCCATTTGCTAATTTTGCAACCGACCCTTTATACAATAGGTTATATCAGAGATATTCATTTAAATATGATTTAAATGATATAATTAATTATTAATTAATTTAATTTAATTTTAATTAACTCCCAATTGTTGTTGGGAGTTAAAGCCTCGCATGGGGAGTTACCGTGTAACTTCCCCCTCACCTCTCTCATACCATCCTAGCATTCACTCCTCAGAGGTATCAAGACAGATTTGAGGAAAGCAATCTCTCTCTTCTTCTCTCAATTTCTCATAACAATTCCTCTGTGAAATTTCACTGTGATTCAAGATTACTGGTTCCCACAAGCCAATCTTTAACGCCCAGAGAATAGTTGGGTATCTAAGTGGTGGTGTTCTTCATTTTGGATCTAGATGTTTATTGAGTTCGTGAATACTCTCTTGGTTCAGGGAAAACTTACTACTATAACGGCCTACAAATGTCAGTGTACTCAAATCCCTTGTATAAATGCATACTTAATCCTAGACTAATATATAAAAAAATGTTTATGTATTGTTCTGTTAAACACAATGTATGAGTTTCTTACAAATCAAATTGAATTACACGTGATCACTCACTTTTATTGTAGGATTCAATCCCTTCAACCTTAACTGACATAAGACTTGTACTGATGACCGAAAGGTCTGTGTTTCGAATCCCCCACCCCCCACATGTTGTCAAAAAAAATATCTAACTAGTTCCAACTTATTAAAAGTTAAAATAACATATAAATATATTGCAAATTTTAAAAATTGAAAATTAAAACAATGTAGGTAAAGAAAAAAAAATGAAATCGAATATTTGCATTTTTTTTCTAATTTAAACTAACAGCTGCAAAGCCGTAAAACAAATTCAAAAGTTACGATTAATAAGATTTGAACATTGGATTCATTCACCAAGTAGAAGTGAGGCTTCCTTTCCTCTTCGGACCAATAGACCAAGGATCAACTTTGATCTTTGATAAATTATAAGGGAAACCCTAAATATATATATATATATATATATATATATATATATAGTTCTAGGGGGCACGTGTCCCTCCTGGCCCCATCAGATCTGTCGTCGACGGTCATAAGGTTATTTCACAGCATCTTGCATTGTGGATCGAATTTACAACTTGTTCAGCCTTCTATGAAGTACTTTTAAGAAGTCTAAGTGATTAAACCTATATGTCTATGACTAATGTGAACTTAGATAATTAAGCATGCAATTCAATGGCCTTATAGCCATCGCCCTATGTCGAGGGTCGAACAAAGAATACATATTTCTAGTCTTTTCTCCTATATTACTTTTATGAAAACCATTTATGGCCTAACTCTTTTGCTATTAAGCTCAATATTATATGCTAACTGAAGGATTGGAATTCCCAATTCCGTTACAGCGGAAGCAATTCGACCGTTCGTAAATTAATTTTGTTCTACCAAATATCAATACATTGGCAAAAGGTTAAACAATGAGAAACAAACCTCCGTTGACGACTCTGAATACTTCAACGCGTTTCTTGATTTTGGACCGAGCGTCTGTTGGGATTGGTGCCCTAAAACTCGTAGATAGTGAATGTTAAACGAATTATATACTTATTCGATAAAGGTGTTATCGAGATTGATTCAGTAAAAGTCATTACTGAATAAATTAAATTGCAGATATAATAACCCAAATCCAATAAACTATGATCCATGGCTATAGGATGAACACTTGAGCTTTATGTAGAGACATAAAAGTGGATCAAGCTTGAGTGATAGCCAAAACGGTCTATAGTATAGGAATAGGGTTGGGTACCTTATTCTGGAGACACTATGAGACGAGGCCCACTTTATAGATGGTATAGATGATGTGATCCTAAATCGTCCATGTAAAGACATGCGAGTGGGGGCGTCCTATGCAATGAGTTTGCATAAGACCAGGACCAAGAAATAAGTCGCTCTCGCTTTATAACACCGTTTACTGACGAGACTGACTATTTCATGTGATGACCTAGGTAACTCGATCTTAATCTTGAGCTAACTATGAACTCCTGTTTATTCGGGTTTATCCTTAGATCTGCATAGGTGAGAGTGGCTCAGTATCGCCGACTCAATAAGCCTCCCATTTCAGGGATAGGAACGAGTAGATAGCTGGGGACATAGTCGTGCAAGAAGGAATTCACTCCTACCCGAATAAGGGATAGTAGAGAGGTTGTTCCCTTAAGTGCTGACTCCGGGGCTTGAACAAAGGGATCCCGCCCTCTCATTGGTCCGAGAGGGACTTGGTTTATTGGTTGGACCATAAACCAATTGTTCATTAGAGGATCAGTGGGACTTAAGGAACTAGAAGTACTATAGGGGTAAAACGGCTTATTGACCTAGCTATAGCTACGAACAACCTGTGAAGGATCGACTTACTAATCATGGTTAAATCAAGTGGACGGAAATATATCTATAGTGAGGGGAGTGCAACTATCAGGCTATAGTGGATTGTCCCGATAGTTAACGAATGTTGGCTAGCTTGGACAATGAGATTAGTCGGTTAGCCTCGAATCGTTGGAGCCCATGATCTATAGGTCCATTAGGTCCCCCTACTAGCTCATATCGGAATTAAGCCTAGAACAAAAGATAGGAAGCTTTGAATCGTTCAAAATCGGGAAAAAGGGTATTATCGTAAATTGTGTTTGACACAATAATTTAATTATGAATTAAATTAGAAAATGAGAGATGAAGTATTTAAAAGTGTTTTGAATACTATATATATGTATTAGGAATCATATATATGGAATTGCACAAGATAACAAAGATTAATTAGATTAATCATATCAAAATTAATTTGAAAATTTTCAAATTAATTACCAAGCAATCAATTTCAATTTAGAATCGAAATTGGGGGTAATTTGTAAGCTTGAAATTTGATTTCAATTTGAATTTAGTGGATTTAGTTGGAAATCCACTTAATGCATGATCATTCAAAGTGGAAAGACAACTCACTCATGCATTGTTGCATGTCTTGTGTAATGTACACCTAGAATCCACTTGAGCTTGCAAATACACCATGTGTCTTGTGTCTTGAGGCTTGGCTTTGCATGGAGAATGTCTTTAAAAGGAGTTTGAATCATATTCAAACACAAGAGAGCCATTTCCTTAATGTTATGCTGCTGGAATTTGGACTCAAAGTTCTCTCATCTCTCATTCTTCTCCATTGCTTGATGCTTCAAGCATTCCCTTCCCATTCCCTATCTTATATAGACTCCCACAAGTCGTTCTTGGCCCGGAGTATAGTAGGGAAGACTCTAGAGGTTGTCCAAGGAGCATAGGAGAGGCAAACACCACAAGGAGTTCAACATAAGTGAGCTACAAAGGTTGGTGTTTTCTAAACCCTCTATTCTGTCTTTTCTAGAACATGCATGCTTTAGGAGTAAAATTGAACGTCTTAAGTGCTTTCGATCTTCAATTGCTTCCGCATGTGTAATATGTACACCTTCAATTGGTATCAGAGCATGATTAGAGCACTTAATTCGTTTTAATTTTGCTTTGGTGGGTACCATTTTGAAATTGAATTTTCTGTGTGCTAAAATGGAAGTGTTCTGGTTTGGCAATTTTTTGAGCATTCAAACCTTCATGAAATTGTAATTGCTTGGATATGTAAGAGCGTTAATGTGTGTACTATAGTCTGTAATTTTTATAGAGTCATTAGAGTCCATATAGGCTGTAAAATTGAAGAAAAACCGGAGAAGACGCAGCAGAAAATGAAAATTCCAGCAAGCTGTTTTTTAATTCCAGCAGCAGTTTTTTTTTAATTCCGGTTCAGCTGCTGCCTTTTGGTCCGGCTCGGTCTGTTGCAGCCTCATTTCACTCATTGCATGGCCGGTTCATTGCTTGGATGAGCGGTTCGGGATGGTTCGTGAAGCTCGGGCATGTTGCAAGTTTATTTATTAATTATTATTGTAATAATTAGTGAAATTGCTTGTGTTTTTTTTTAAATTGCCAAACCATTCCATTTTAGCTTGATTTAATTACTTTATGTATTGTGAATGTATGATTTAATTAAATGGATGTATGTGCATTATGAGCATGCCATATAGATTAAAATCCCACCATAGGAAAGCATGTTCATGCATTTGTTTAATTTGAATAAGTGTTATTGATTAATTCAAATGCATGAGGGAAATTTCATGTTTAATTAATATAAGTGTTGTATTAATTTAGGGAGATTCATGCTTGAATGGTTAATTAAAATTGATTATTCTTATAATAGTTATAATTATTAATTGATAAAATTAACCAAGCATGAAGCATGAAATTTCATTAGTTTGATTATAAGTGTTATTCTCAAATTAGGCTTGTTATGGATTGTTTTTATAATTGTTATAAAAAGAGATAGAAATCTAAAATCTATAACAAGATTAAGTGCATGCTCACTTAGGTTAATGAACCTTCAACGATTCGATCAACTTGCATAGTTTAGGTCGATATCTTGTAAAACAATGGTTACGAGAGAACTCACCCGACAAGATGCTGTCTAAGGCTGGAGGTATTTAAGTTGACGGTTTACGGAACACCTCCTACCTGGGCATCGAGTCGGTTCTTGAGTTAAGTTAACTCGAGTTTTATGAGCATGCGTGAGCGGTGTGAGGTTTTAAAGTGTTATCACCTAGACATCGTAGTATAAAGCGTTATACAAACCTAGACATAGGTTGTTTCTAAATGGTGCTTTTCTTATAACTTGAATGATTGATTGTTATATGCTTTTAAACACCATTAGAAAGCATGTTATAGGGTTAATTCATTAAAAGTTATAAGAGTTATAATAGTTAATGAATACAATCCATAAAACCTATAACAAAGAGTTGCATGCTAACATAGGATCTTAGGATCTTATCATTCTTTAAATGGTTTAAAATGAAATAGATCTAAGATCGCCTTTTCTAATAGGATTAGAAATATGTCTTACTTAGTTTTTTTTAAAATAGTTTTAAAATTTGAGTAAGTAGGACATAAGACCTTGGTTATAAGGGAACTCTCCCGGCAAATGGTTCGGAACCTGAGTTGAATTAACCAAAGTCTTACTAGCATGCAATGTCACTAGGTTATTAAAAGAGTTTAATTCACCTAGACATTTAGTGTAAAGACCTTGTTTAATAAGGCATAGACTTAGATAGATTCATTTAGCCGGAATTTACCTAAGTAATAGACCCTAAAACTTTACGACACTTTAGTGGGAGGAAAAGTATAGAAACGAAATATTCATATTAAGTTTCTACTCTCACGTCCCCCTGAGTTCACACCGTGAGATCCATGCTTGGCCTCGAGGCGCCCTGGGAGCGTCCCCCTACGGATGGTGTTTGCATGGGTTAATATCAAGGTGAATGGGGAAAGTGTTCATAGTAAGTGGGAGAAGGAAACGTGTCAAATGTATCCTGCGGTCTCCATCATTAGGTTGCACCGTGAGATTCCTATGCACTGCCTGCGAGTCGCCCTGGGAGCGATCACCCTACGGAGGGCTTGCGCATGGGATTCGGAACAACGCAAACTCCAGAAATGGATAGGGTTTCCTAGGGCCATTCCCAACATTAGCTCTTCCCTACGGTGGCATTGTTGGGGCCGCCCTCTGCAATCTGAAAATGATGGGTAACACTTACAAGATGGTCTTGACCAAATTAACGTTAGCTAATAACTATTGGAGTAAGAGTTATTCTGGGAATAGTATTTGGCCGAGATTGTCTCGATTCAGAGGAGGAGTAGCTGACTGCCCTACGGTAGCGGTTATTCTAAACCCCTGAAGTATCGTTGCAAAATAAATCAATTGTATATATGGGTCGATGATTGCTTTTGCTAAATCTGATTGGATAAATGTGATTAATGGGTTTAGTGCATGTTTCTAATAGAGATTAATTTCTTTGTTTCAGCAATATGTCGAAAAACTTATGTGCTTTGTCAAATGCCAAATTAAACGGTTTAGTACATTCGACTAAGAATACTTGCTTAAACGCTAAACACGTGGCAAAGAATTTAGGTTTGATCTCAACTGAGGAATGTCCTCAAAATAACTGCGAAGCCAAGAAAAACATGATCCACGACTCTAAATGTGATTTATTAGTCTTGGAAACGTGTTTAGTGGAAAACGACGATTCTGCCTGGATACTCGATTCAGGTGCCACTAATCACGTATGTTCTTCATTTCAAGGAATGAGTTCCTGGCAACAGCTAATAGCTGGAGAGATGACTCTTAAAGTTGGAACAGGAGAAGTCATCTCGGCTATTGCAGTGGGAGACATAAAATTATTCTTCACCAAGGAACGCTACATGATATTAGATAATGTGTACATAGTTCCGAAGATTAAAAGAAATTTGATTTCTTTATCTTGTTTATTAGAACAAGGTTACTCAATTTCTTTTTCTGTTAATGAAGCGTTCATAACTAAAAGAGGTATTGATGTTTGCTCTGCAAACTTGAAGAATAAATTATATGTTTTGAGACCAATTGAGTCTAAAGCTATTTTAAATCACGAGATGTTTAAAACCGCTGAGACTTAACCTAAAAAGCGAAGAGTTTCTCAAGATACCTATCTCTGGCACTTGAGGTTAGGCCATATCAACCTCAATAGGATTAGGAGATTGGTCAAGAGTGGACGTCTAAACAAGTTAGAAGACGACTCGTTGCCTCCTTGTGAATCATGCCTTGAGGGCAAGATGACAAAACGACCTTTTACCGGAAAAGGTTATCGTGCCAAAGAGCCCTTAGAGCTCATTCATTCGGACCTCTGTGGACCAATGAACATTAGAGCTCGAGGAGGGTACGAATATTTCATCAGTTTCATTGATGATTATTCGAGGTATGGCTATCTCTACCTGATGCATCATAAGTCTGAAGCTTTTGAAAAGTTCAAGGAGTATAAGGCCGAGGTTGAGAACCTATTAGGTAAGACGATAAAAACACTTCGATCCGATCGAGGTGGAGAGTATATGGACTTAAGTTTTCAAGACTATTTGATAGAGCATGGAATTACGTCCCAACTCTCAGCCCCTAGTACACCTCAGCAAAACGGTGTATCAGAAAGGAGAAACAGAACTTTGTTGGACATGGTTCGTTCGATGATGAGTTATGCTCAGTTGCCTAACTCGTTTTGGGGTTATGCAGTAGAGACTGCAGTTTATATCTTGAACGTAGTTCCCTCAAAGAGTGTTTCTGAAACACCATTTGAGCTCTGGAAAGGTCGTAAAGCTAGTTTACGACATTTCAGAATTTGGGGATGTCCTGCATACGTGCTAGAAGCAAACCCAAAGAAATTGGAGCCTCGTTCTAGATTTTGCCTATTTATAGGCTATCCCAAAGAAACGAGAGGTGGATACTTCTTCGATCCAGAGGAAAATAAAGTACTTGTATCGACAAATGCTACATTCCTAGAAGAAGACCACCTCAGAGATCACAAGCCACGTAGTAAAGTCGTTTTTAAGTGAACTATCTAACGAAGCTACAGAAACATCAACAAGAGTTGTTGATGATACTGGCACCTCTAGTCAATCACGTCCTTCTCAAGAAATAAGAGGACCTCGACGTAGTGGGAGGGTTGTTAGACAGCCTGATCGCTATTTGGGTTTAACTGAAACTCCAGTCGTCATACCTGATGACGGGATCGAGGATCCATTAACCTTTAAACAGGCAATGGATGACGTTGACAAGAACGAGTGGATTAAAGTCATGGACTTAGAGATCGAGTCCATGCATTTTAATTCAGTATGGGATCTTGTAGATCAACCTGAAGGAGTTAGACCCATAGGGTGCAAATGGATCTACAAGAGAAAATGAGACGCTACTGGAAAGGTACAGACCTTTAAGGCACGACTTGTGGCAAAGGGTTTTACCCAGCGGGAGGGGATTGACTATGAAGAAACCTTCTCCCCTGTTGCCATGTTAAAGTCGATCCGGATACTTTTATCCATTGCCACGTTTTACGATTATGAAATATGGCAAATGGATGTCAAGACTGCCTTTCTGAACGGTAATCTTGAAGAAAGTATATCTACATGTCTCAGCCAGAGGGGTTCATAGCTCATGATCAAGAGCAAAAAGTTTGCAAGCTTAAACGATCCATTTATGGATTAAAACAAGCGTTTAGATCCTGGAATATGAGATTTGATACTGCGATCAAATCTTATGGCTTTGAACAAAACGTTGATGACCCTTGTGTTTACAAAAGGATCATCAACAGCTCTATAGCTTTCTTAGTACTGTATGTGGATGATATCCTACTCATCGGGAATGATGTAGGTTATCTAACTGACATTAAACTATGGCTAGCAACTCAATTCCAAATGAAAGATTTGGGTGAGGCACAATTTGTTCTAGGAATCCAAATTGTTCGAAACCGAAAGAACAAAACGCTAGCCCTGTCTCAAGCGTCTTATATCGACAAATTGTTGGTTAGATATAAAATGCAAAATTCCAAGAAAGGACTATTACCTTTCAGGCACGGAATTAACTTGTCTAAGGAACAGTGTCCTCAGACATCTCAAGAAGTTGAGGACATGAGACGTTTTCCCTATGCCTCTGCAGTAGGTAGCCTAATGTATGCCATGTTGTGTACAAGGCCTGACATTTGTTATGCAGTAGGGATTGTCAGTAGATATCAATCCAATCCAGGATTTGATCACTGGACAGCCGTTAAAAGTATCCTCAAATATCTAAGGAGAACGAGGGACTATATGCTCGTGTATGATTCGAAGGATTTGATCCTTACAGGATACACTGATTCTGACTTTCAAACTGATAAAGATTCGAGGAAATCTACATCGGGGTCAGTATTCACTCTAAATGGAGGGGCAATAGTATGGCGCAGCATCAAGCAAGGATGCATTGCAGACTCGACCATGGAGGCCGAATATGTAGCCGCTTGCGAAGCAGCAAAAGAGGCAGTATGGCTCAGGAAGTTCCTAACTGACTTGGAAGTCGTTCCAAATATGCATCTACCTATCACCTTGTATTGTGATAATAGCGGCGCAGTTGCAAACTCAAAGGAACCTCGCAGCCATAAGAGAGGCAAGCACATCGAAAGGAAATACCATCTCATTAGGGAGATTATGCACCGAGGAGACGTGATCATCACGAAGATAGCGTCGGAGCACAACATTGTTGATCCATTCACGAAGGCTCTCACGGCTAAAGTGTTCGAGAGACATCTAGAAGGTCTAGGTCTGCGAGATATGTACGAGAAATAATCTAGGTCAAGTGGGAGAATTGTAACCAGTATATCGATACCTTAGTATACTGGGTATTTAGATGCCCTAGTTTATTGTATTTTTACTCTGTTATTAATACAAGTATTTATTCATCCACTGCTGTTATAGATTATAGTACATCCCACTAAACTAGAGTTTTAGTTCAAGTGGGAGATTGTTGGGATTGGTGCCATAAAACTCGTAGATAGTGAATGTTAAACGAATTATATACTTATTCGATAAAGGTGTTATCGAGATTGATTCAGTAAAAGTCATTACTGAATAAATTAAATTGCAGATATAATAACCCAAATCCAATAAACTAAGATCCATGGCTATAGGATGAACACTTGAGCTTTATGTAGAGACATAAAAGTGGATCAAGCTTGAGTGATAGCCAAAACGGTCTATAGTATAGGAATAGGGTTGGGTACCTTATTCTGGAGACACTATGAGACGCGGCCCACTTTATAGATGGTATAGATGATGTGATCCTAAATCATCCATGTAGAGACATGCGAGTGGGGGCGTCCTATGCAATGAGTTTGCATAAGACCAGGACCAAGAAATAAGTCGCTCTCGCTTTATAACACCGTTTACTGACGAGACTGACTATTTCATGTGATGACCTAGGTAACTCGATCTTAATCTTGAGCTAACTATGAACTCCTGTTTATTCGGGTTTATCCTTAGATCTGCATAGGTGAGAGTGGCTCAGTATCGCCGACTCAATAAGCCTCCCATTTCAGGGATAGGAACGAGTAGATAGCTGGGGACATAGTCGTGCAAGAAGGAATTCACTCCTACCCGAATAAGGGATAGTAGAGAGGTTGTTCCCTTAAGTGCTGACTCCGGGGCTTGAACAAAGGGATCCCGCCCTCTCATTGGTCCGAGAGGGACTTGGTTTATTGGTTGGACCATAAACCAATTGTTCATTAGAGGATCAGTGGGACTTAAGGAACTAGAAGTACTATAGGGGTAAAACGGCTTATTGACCTAGCTATAGCTACGAACAACCTGTGAAGGATCGACTTACTAATCATGGTTAAATCAAGTGGACGGAAATATATCTATAGTGAGGGGAGTGCAACTATCAGGCTATAGTGGATTGTCCCGATAGTTAACGAATGTTGGCTAGCTTGGACAATGAGATTAGTCGGTTAGCCTCGAATCGTTGGAGCCCATGATCTATAGGTCCATTAGGTCCCCCTACTAGCTCATATCGGAATTAAGCCTAGAACAAAAGATAGGAAGCTTTGAATCGTTCAAAATCGGGAAAAAGGGTATTATCGTAAATTGTGTTTGACACAATAATTTAATTATGAATTAAATTAGAAAATGAGAGATGAAGTATTTAAAAGTGTTTTGAATACTATATATATGTATTAGGAATCATATATATGGAATTGCACAAGATAACAAAGATTAATTAGATTAATCATATCAAAATTAATTTGAAAATTTTCAAATTAATTACCAAGCAATCAATTTCAATTTAGAATTGAAATTGGGGGTAATTTGTAAGCTTGAAATTTGATTTCAATTTGAATTTAGTGGATTTAGTTGGAAATCCACTTAATGCATGATCATTCAAAGTGGAAAGACAACTCACTCATGCATTGTTGCATGTCTTGTGTAATGTACACCTAGAATCCACTTGAGCTTGCAAATACACCATGTGTCTTGTGTCTTGAGGCTTGGCTTTGCATGGAGAATGTCTTTAAAAGGAGTTTGAATCATATTCAAACACAAGAGAGCCATTTCCTTAATGTTATGCTGCTGGAATTTGGACTCAAAGTTCTCTCATCTCTCATTCTTCTCCATTGCTTGATGCTTCAAGCATTCCCTTCCCATTCCCTATCTTATATAGACTCCCACAAGTCGTTCTTGGCCCGGAGTATAGTAGGGAAGACTCTAGAGGTTGTCCAAGGAGCATAGGAGAGGCAAACACCACAAGGAGTTCAACATAAGTGAGCTACAAAGGTTGGTGTTTTCTAAACCCTCTATTCTGTCTTTTCTAGAACATGCATGCTTTAGGAGTAAAATTGAACGTCTTAAGTGCTTTCGATCTTCAATTGCTTCCGCATGTGTAATATGTACACCTTCAATTGGTATCAGAGCATGATTAGAGCACTTAATTCGTTTTAATTTTGCTTTGGTGGGTACCATTTTGAAATTGAATTTTCTGTGTGCTAAAATGGAAGTGTTCTGGTTTGGCAATTTTTTGAGCATTCAAACCTTCATGAAATTGTAATTGCTTGGATATGTAAGAGCGTTAATGTGTGTACTATAGTCTGTAATTTTTATAGAGTCATTAGAGTCCATATAGGCTGTAAAATTGAAGAAAAACCGGAGAAGACGCAGCAGAAAATGAAAATTCCAGCAAGCTGTTTTTTAATTCCAGCAGCAGTTTTTTTTTAATTCCGGTTCAGCTGCTGCCTTTTGGTCCGGCTCGGTCTGTTGCAGCCTCATTTCACTCATTGCATGGCCGGTTCATTGCTTGGATGAGCGGTTCGGGATGGTTCGTGAAGCTCGGGCATGTTGCAAGTTTATTTATTAATTATTATTGTAATAATTAGTGAAATTGCTTGTGTTTTTTTTAAATTGCCAAACCATTCCATTTTAGCTTGATTTAATTACTTTATGTATTGTGAATGTATGATTTAATTAAATGGATGTATGTGCATTATGAGCATGCCATATAGATTAAAATCCCACCATAGGAAAGCATGTTCATGCATTTGTTTAATTTGAATAAGTGTTATTGATTAATTCAAATGCATGAGGGAAATTTCATGTTTAATTAATATAAGTGTTGTATTAATTTAGGGAGATTCATGCTTGAATGGTTAATTAAAATTGATTATTCTTATAATAGTTATAATTATTAATTGATAAAATTAACCAAGCATGAAGCATGAAATTTCATTAGTTTGATTATAAGTGTTATTCTCAAATTAGGCTTGTTATGGATTGTTTTTATAATTGTTATAAAAAGAGATAGAAATCTAAAATCTATAACAAGATTAAGTGCATGCTCACTTAGGTTAATGAACCTTCAACGATTCGATCAACTTGCATAGTTTAGGTCGATATCTTGTAAAACAATGGTTACGAGAGAACTCACCCGACAAGATGCTGTCTAAGGCTGGAGGTATTTAAGTTGACGGTTTACGGAACACCTCCTACCTGGGCATCGAGTCGGTTCTTGAGTTAAGTTAACTCGAGTTTTATGAGCATGCGTGAGCGGTGTGAGGTTTTAAAGTGTTATCACCTAGACATCGTAGTATAAAGCGTTATACAAACCTAGACATAGGTTGTTTCTAAATGGTGCTTTTCTTATAACTTGAATGATTGATTGTTATATGCTTTTAAACACCATTAGAAAGCATGTTATAGGGTTAATTCATTAAAAGTTATAAGAGTTATAATAGTTAATGAATACAATCCATAAAACCTATAACAAAGAGTTGCATGCTAACATAGGATCTTAGGATCTTATCATTCTTTAAATGGTTTAAAATGAAATAGATCTAAGATCGCCTTTTCTAATAGGATTAGAAATATGTCTTACTTAGTTTTTTTTAAAATAGTTTTAAAATTTGAGTAAGTAGGACATAAGACCTTGGTTATAAGGGAACTCTCCCGGCAAATGGTTCGGAACCTGAGTTGAATTAACCAAAGTCTTACTAGCATGCAATGTCACTAGGTTATTAAAAGAGTTTAATTCACCTAGACATTTAGTGTAAAGACCTTGTTTAATAAGGCATAGACTTAGATAGATTCATTTAGCCGGAATTTACCTAAGTAATAGACCCTAAAACTTTACGACACTTTAGTGGGAGGAAAAGTATAGAAACGAAATATTCATATTAAGTTTCTACTCTCACGTCCCCCTGAGTTCACACCGTGAGATCCATGCTTGGCCTCGAGGCGCCCTGGGAGCGTCCCCCTACGGATGGTGTTTGCATGGGTTAATATCAAGGTGAATGGGGAAAGTGTTCATAGTAAGTGGGAGAAGGAAACGTGTCAAATGTATCCTGCGGTCTCCATCATTAGGTTGCACCGTGAGATTCCTATGCACTGCCTGCGAGTCGCCCTGGGAGCGATCACCCTACGGAGGGCTTGCGCATGGGATTCGGAACAACGCAAACTCCAGAAATGGATAGGGTTTCCTAGGGCCATTCCCAACATTAGCTCTTCCCTACGGTGGCATTGTTGGGGCCGCCCTCTGCAATCTGAAAATGATGGGTAACACTTACAAGATGGTCTTGACCAAATTAACGTTAGCTAATAACTATTGGAGTAAGAGTTATTCTGGGAATAGTATTTGGCCGAGATTGTCTCGATTCAGAGGAGGAGTAGCTGACTGCCCTACGGTAGCGGTTATTCTAAACCCCTGAAGTATCGTTGCAAAATAAATCAATTGTATATATGGGTCGATGATTGCTTTTGCTAAATCTGATTGGATAAATGTGATTAATGGGTTTAGTGCATGTTTCTAATAGAGATTAATTTCTTTGTTTCAGCAATATGTCGAAAAACTTATGTGCTTTGTCAAATGCCAAATTAAACGGTTTAGTACATTCGACTAAGAATACTTGCTTAAACGCTAAACACGTGGCAAAGAATTTAGGTTTGATCTCAACTGAGGAATGTCCTCAAAATAACTGCGAAGCCAAGAAAAACATGATCCACGACTCTAAATGTGATTTATTAGTCTTGGAAACGTGTTTAGTGGAAAACGACGATTCTGCCTGGATACTCGATTCAGGTGCCACTAATCACGTATGTTCTTCATTTCAAGGAATGAGTTCCTGGCAACAGCTAATAGCTGGAGAGATGACTCTTAAAGTTGGAACAGGAGAAGTCATCTCGGCTATTGCAGTGGGAGACATAAAATTATTCTTCACCAAGGAACGCTACATGATATTAGATAATGTGTACATAGTTCCGAAGATTAAAAGAAATTTGATTTCTTTATCTTGTTTATTAGAACAAGGTTACTCAATTTCTTTTTCTGTTAATGAAGCGTTCATAACTAAAAGAGGTATTGATGTTTGCTCTGCAAACTTGAAGAATAAATTATATGTTTTGAGACCAATTGAGTCTAAAGCTATTTTAAATCACGAGATGTTTAAAACCGCTGAGACTTAACCTAAAAAGCGAAGAGTTTCTCAAGATACCTATCTCTGGCACTTGAGGTTAGGCCATATCAACCTCAATAGGATTAGGAGATTGGTCAAGAGTGGACGTCTAAACAAGTTAGAAGACGACTCGTTGCCTCCTTGTGAATCATGCCTTGAGGGCAAGATGACAAAACGACCTTTTACCGGAAAAGGTTATCGTGCCAAAGAGCCCTTAGAGCTCATTCATTCGGACCTCTGTGGACCAATGAACATTAGAGCTCGAGGAGGGTACGAATATTTCATCAGTTTCATTGATGATTATTCGAGGTATGGCTATCTCTACCTGATGCATCATAAGTCTGAAGCTTTTGAAAAGTTCAAGGAGTATAAGGCCGAGGTTGAGAACCTATTAGGTAAGACGATAAAAACACTTCGATCCGATCGAGGTGGAGAGTATATGGACTTAAGTTTTCAAGACTATTTGATAGAGCATGGAATTACGTCCCAACTCTCAACCCCTAGTACACCTCAGCAAAACGGTGTATCAGAAAGGAGAAACAGAACTTTGTTGGACATGGTTCGTTCGATGATGAGTTATGCTCAGTTGCCTAACTCGTTTTGGGGTTATGCAGTAGAGACTGCAGTTTATATCTTGAACGTAGTTCCCTCAAAGAGTGTTTCTGAAACACCATTTGAGCTCTGGAAAGGTCGTAAAGCTAGTTTACGACATTTCAGAATTTGGGGATGTCCTGCATACGTGCTAGAAGCAAACCCAAAGAAATTGGAGCCTCGTTCTAGATTTTGCCTATTTATAGGCTATCCCAAAGAAACGAGAGGTGGATACTTCTTCGATCCAGAGGAAAATAAAGTACTTGTATCAACAAATGCTACATTCCTAGAAGAAGACCACCTCAGAGATCACAAGCCACGTAGTAAAGTCGTTTTTAAGTGAACTATCTAACGAAGCTACAGAAACATCAACAAGAGTTGTTGATGATACTGGCACCTCTAGTCAATCACGTCCTTCTCAAGAAATAAGAGGACCTCGACGTAGTGGGAGGGTTGTTAGACAGCCTGATCGCTATTTGGGTTTAACTGAAACTCCAGTCGTCATACCTGATGACGGGATCGAGGATCCATTAACCTTTAAACAGGCAATGGATGACGTTGACAAGAACGAGTGGATTAAAGTCATGGACTTAGAGATCGAGTCCATGCATTTTAATTCAGTATGGGATCTTGTAGATCAACCTGAAGGAGTTAGACCCATAGGGTGCAAATGGATCTACAAGAGAAAACGAGACGCTACTGGAAAGGTACAGACCTTTAAGGCACGACTTGTGGCAAAGGGTTTTACCCAGCGGGAGGGGATTGACTATGAAGAAACCTTCTCCCCTGTTGCCATGTTAAAGTCGATCCGGATACTTTTATCCATTGCCACGTTTTACGATTATGAAATATGGCAAATGGATGTCAAGACTGCCTTTCTGAACGGTAATCTTGAAGAAAGTATATCTACATGTCTCAGCCAGAGGGGTTCATAGCTCATGATCAAGAGCAAAAAGTTTGCAAGCTTAAACGATCCATTTATGGATTAAAACAAGCGTTTAGATCCTGGAATATGAGATTTGATACTGCGATCAAATCTTATGGCTTTGAACAAAACGTTGATGACCCTTGTGTTTACAAAAGGATCATCAACAGCTCTATAGCTTTCTTAGTACTGTATGTGGATGATATCCTACTCATCGGGAATGATGTAGGTTATCTAACTGACATTAAACTATGGCTAGCAACTCAATTCCAAATGAAAGATTTGGGTGAGGCACAATTTGTTCTAGGAATCCAAATTGTTCGAAACCGAAAGAACAAAACGCTAGCCCTGTCTCAAGCGTCTTATATCGACAAATTGTTGGTTAGATATAAAATGCAAAATTCCAAGAAAGGACTATTACCTTTCAGGCACGGAATTAACTTGTCTAAGGAACAGTGTCCTCAGACATCTCAAGAAGTTGAGGACATGAGACGTTTTCCCTATGCCTCTGCAGTAGGTAGCCTAATGTATGCCATGTTGTGTACAAGGCCTGACATTTGTTATGCAGTAGGGATTGTCAGTAGATATCAATCCAATCCAGGATTTGATCACTGGACAGCCGTTAAAAGTATCCTCAAATATCTAAGGAGAACGAGGGACTATATGCTCGTGTATGATTCGAAGGATTTGATCCTTACAGGATACACTGATTCTGACTTTCAAACTGATAAAGATTCGAGGAAATCTACATCGGGGTCAGTATTCACTCTAAATGGAGGGGCAATAGTATGGCGCAGCATCAAGCAAGGATGCATTGCAGACTCGACCATGGAGGCCGAATATGTAGCCGCTTGCGAAGCAGCAAAAGAGGCAGTATGGCTCAGGAAGTTCCTAACTGACTTGGAAGTCGTTCCAAATATGCATCTACCTATCACCTTGTATTGTGATAATAGTGGCGCAGTTGCAAACTCAAAGGAACCTCGCAGCCATAAGAGAGGCAAGCACATCGAAAGGAAATACCATCTCATTAGGGAGATTGTGCACCGAGGAGACGTGATCATCACGAAGATAGCGTCGGAGCACAACATTGTTGATCCATTCACGAAGGCTCTCACGGCTAAAGTGTTCGAGAGACATCTAGAAGGTCTAGGTCTGCGAGATATGTACGAGAAATAATCTAGGTCAAGTGGGAGAATTGTAACCAGTATATCGATACCTTAGTATACTGGGTATTTAGATGCCCTAGTTTATTGTATTTTTACTCCGTTATTAATACAAGTATTTATTCATCCACTGCTGTTATAGATTATAGTACATCCCACTAAACTAGAGTTTTAGTTCAAGTGGGAGATTGTTGGGATTGGTGCCATAAAACTCGTAGATAGTGAATGTTAAACGAATTATATACTTATTCGATAAAGGTGTTATCGAGATTGATTCAGTAAAAGTCATTACTGAATAAATTAAATTGCAGATATAATAACCCAAATCCAATAAACTAAGATCCATGGCTATAGGATGAACACTTGAGCTTTATGTAGAGACATAAAAGTGGATCAAGCTTGAGTGATAGCCAAAACGGTCTATAGTATAGGAATAGGGTTGGGTACCTTATTCTGGAGACACTATGAGACGCGGCCCACTTTATAGATGGTATAGATGATGTGATCCTAAATCGTCCATGTAGAGACATGCGAGTGGGGGCGTCCTATGCAATGAGTTTGCATAAGACCAGGACCAAGAAATAAGTCGCTCTCGCTTTATAACACCGTTTACTGACGAGACTGACTATTTCATGTGATGACCTAGGTAACTCGATCTTAATCTTGAGCTAACTATGAACTCCTGTTTATTCGGGTTTATCCTTAGATCTGCATAGGTGAGAGTGGCTCAGTATCGCCGACTCAATAAGCCTCCCATTTCAGGGATAGGAACGAGTAGATAGCTGGGGACATAGTCGTGCAAGAAGGAATTCACTCCTACCCGAATAAGGGATAGTAGAGAGGTTGTTCCCTTAAGTGCTGACTCCGGGGCTTGAACAAAGGGATCCCGCCCTCTCATTGGTCCGAGAGGGACTTGGTTTATTGGTTGGACCATAAACCAATTGTTCATTAGAGGATCAGTGGGACTTAAGGAACTAGAAGTACTATAGGGGTAAAACGGCTTATTGACCTAGCTATAGCTACGAACAACCTGTGAAGGATCGACTTACTAATCATGGTTAAATCAAGTGGACGGAAATATATCTATAGTGAGGGGAGTGCAACTATCAGGCTATAGTGGATTGTCCCGATAGTTAACGAATGTTGGCTAGCTTGGACAATGAGATTAGTCGGTTAGCCTCGAATCGTTGGAGCCCATGATCTATAGGTCCATTAGGTCCCCCTACTAGCTCATATCGGAATTAAGTCTAGAACAAAAGATAGGAAGCTTTGAATCGTTCAAAATCGGGAAAAAGGGTATTATCGTAAATTGTGTTTGACACAATAATTTAATTATGAATTAAATTAGAAAATGAGAGATGAAGTATTTAAAAGTGTTTTGAATACTATATATATGTATTAGGAATCATATATATGGAATTGCACAAGATAACAAAGATTAATTAGATTAATCATATCAAAATTAATTTGAAAATTTTCAAATTAATTACCAAGCAATCAATTTCAATTTAGAATTGAAATTGGGGGTAATTTGCAAGCTTGAAATTTGATTTCAATTTGAATTTAGTGGATTTAGTTGGAAATCCACTTAATGCATGATCATTCAAAGTGGAAAGACAACTCACTCATGCATTGTTGCATGTCTTGTGTAATGTACACCTAGAATCCACTTGAGCTTGCAAATACACCATGTGTCTTGTGTCTTGAGGCTTGGCTTTGCATGGAGAATGTCTTTAAAAGGAGTTTGAATCATATTCAAACACAAGAGAGCCATTTCCTTAATGTTATGCTGCTGGAATTTGGACTCAAAGTTCTCTCATCTCTCATTCTTCTCCATTGCTTGATGCTTCAAGCATTCCCTTCCCATTCCCTATCTTATATAGACTCCCACAAGTCGTTCTTGGCCCGGAGTATAGTAGGGAAGACTCTAGAGGTTGTCCAAGGAGCATAGGAGAGGCAAACACCACAAGGAGTTCAACATAAGTGAGCTACAAAGGTTGGTGTTTTCTAAACTCTCTATTCTGTCTTTTCTAGAACATGCATGCTTTAGGAGTAAAATTGAACGTCTTAAGTGCTTTCGATCTTCAATTGCTTCCGCATGTGTAATATGTACACCTTCAGCGTCAACAATTGGGACACCACCAATTGATCTTCCCCGCTGTAACTCTGAGATTAGGAACGTAGTTGTGGGACTACCTAATCTTGAATGGGAAAAACTCTAGAGAGAAAATTCTCCCTAGAGTTCTTGAGTTGAGAGAATATGAGAGGGCCTTATGGTGGCCATATGTTGTAGTCCCTAAACCCTAGGTTTAGTGTTCTATTTATAGGAGAAAGGTCATGAATAAAATATTCATTTAAAATCAACTATTTCCATAACTGATTTAATTTTTTCCATAATTAATCAATTCCATGACCAACCAATTCCATGACCAACCAATTCCATAATTGATTAATCATTTCCATAAATGATTGATCAATTCCATAAGTGATTAGATCATTTCCATAAATGATTAATTACTTCCATAAGTGATTAATCATTTCCATAATTGATTAATTTTCAATTAATTAATTCTTTAATTGATTAATCACCAATTAAATATCATATATTTAATTTCAGACCTTCTATTAGTTAATTAATTAATTACCCAATTAAATATCATATATTTAATTTCAGGCCTTCATTAATTAATTCTATAATATGAATCAAATTCATATTAAAATTTGAACTCCTCCAAATTCTCTTATATCCTATAAATTTAATATGAATCAAATTCATATTAATATTTGAACTTCTTCAAACATTTATTTCTCTCATAAACTTTAGTTTAATTAAATCTCATTTAATTTAAACTAAATTGAATAATTAATTAATTCATCTTCTAATTAAATATCATATATTTATTTAGACATATATTTGAACTCTTTCAAATATATCAATCTCTCAATATAGTAAAGTTTAATCTCAAATTAGACTTTATATTTTAATGCATCACTATACATTATATTAATTTGTATCTCATACAATTAACTTAATTCTCAATATGAATTTGAACTATTCAAATTCTCTCAAGATATATTTGTTCCTAATTACTCTTTACGAGCTAGCAGAGGGAGCTAATAGACCTACAGATCAGAAGCTCCAATGATATGAAGTTAACCGATTAAACTCATTAATCAAGTTAACCAATATTCATTAACTGTGAGTCATTCCACTAAAGACCCACAGCTGAACTCTTCTCACTGTAGAACATTTCTGTGTCCACGGATATAGACCTATGCTGGTAAGTTAATCCTTCATGAGTGTCCGTAATCACAGCTGGGTCAAATTACCGTTTTACCCCTGTGTTACATCTGTCTCCTTAAGTACCAGCGCTCCTCTAATGAACAACCTGTTTATGGTCCAACCATTAAACAGAAAGTCCCTCTCGGGCTAGTGAGAGGGCGGGATCCCTTTGTTCAAGTCCCGGAGTCACCACTTAAGGGAACACTCATCTACTTCAGCTAGAAGCGGGAAGGAGTGAATTCCTTCTTGTGTTGTCATGTCCCCAGCCTCTCACTCGGTCTTGTCCCCAAAAAGGAAGGCATATTGAGTCGGCGTATTGGCCACTCTCACCCATGCTAATCAAAGGACAATTCCTCATGAGAAGGAGTTCATGACACACTCAGGATTAAGACTGAGTTACCTAGGTCATCCTATTGAAACAGTAACCTAATTAGTTAACGGTGTTATAACTAATGGTTGACTATTTCGTGGTCCGGTCTTATGCAAACTCATTGCATAGGATGCCTGCACTTGCATGTCTACTAAATGGACGTTTTGGATCAATACGTCTGTATCAAATACAAAGCGGGTCGTATCTCATAGTGTTACCAGGATTAGGTACCCAACCTTATCCTTGTACTATAGACCTTTTAGGTTGTTACTTGAACATCGATCCTCGTATGTCCTCACATACTAGTTCAAGTTACATACAAACAACCTTGGATCTTAGTTTATTGGATTTGGGTCAAATTGTGCAATATTTAATAATAACACTTTATTGTAGAAACTCAATAACACTTTATTGAAACAAGTATACAATTTGTTTACATTTACTATCTACGAGTTTTAGGGCATAAAACCCAACAAACTCCCACTTGAACTAAAACTCTAGTTTAGTGGGATGTACAATAATCTATACAGCAGTGGGTGTATAAATACGTGTATAAAACATATACAATGTACAAATACAATAAACTAGGGCATCACTATACCCATTACATAATGGTATCACTATACCATTACATTTCTCCCACTTGCCCTAGATTACACATTTGTACATATCTCGTAGATCTAGACCTTCTAGATGACCCTCAAATACTTTAGCCGAGAGAGTCTTTGTAAATGAATCAGCAATATTTCATTCAATTTAATGTGTCTGCTTGTCTTAGGCTACGATGTTCTTTTGAATTTGCCACAACACCACTATATCACTATAAAGTGTGATGGGCAAGTTCACATTTGGAACACATTCCAAATCAATCAAGAACTTTCTAAGCCATACAGTCTCTATCGCTGCTTCACAAGCAGCTAATTTTTTGGCCTATACGGTCAAGACTGTAACTATGCCATACTATAGCTCCATCGTAAAGAATGACCACAGATACTGATGTAGATTTCCTCAAATCCTTATCAGTCTTAAAATCTAGGGGTGTTCATCTTCAGACCGAAAACCGACACGACCGACCAAAACCGACCGAACCGACGTCGGTCGGTAGGTTAGCCGACCAAGTCGGTCGGTGTCGGTTCTTAGATTGAGGAGGTCGGTCGGTCGGTCGGTCGGCCAAACAATTTTACACATAACCGACCGACCGACTGATATATTTATATATATAGAAAACAATTTTTTTTTTAAAAACACATAACCGACCGACCGACCGACCGACTTTACACAGAACCGACCGACCGCCCAATATATTTATATATAAAAAACCATTTTTTTTAAAAAAACACATAATTTACCGACCGACCGACCGATTTTACACATAACCGACCGACCGTCGTTCTTCATCTCAATTCTCATGATCTTTAAAAAAACCGACCGAACCGACCGTTGGTCGGTCGGCTGGCAACACCCATCGAAATTTGTCGGTTTCCAAATTTTTGGAAAACCGACTGACCGATGAACACCCCTATTAAAATCTGTGTCAGTGTATCCTTTAAGGATCAAATCCTTAGTCCCATACACGAGCATATAGTTCCTCGTTCTCCTCGAATACTTGAGGATATTCTTAACGGTTTTCCAATAATTAAATCTTGGATTAGATTGATACTTACTAACAATCCCTATTGCATAGGGCATTCGTCTCATCTCCTCAACTTCTTGAGGTGTCTTAGGAAACGGTTTCTTAGACAAAAAGAATTTCACGCCTGAAAGGCAGTGAACCCTTCTTGAAATTTTGTATCTTATATCTAACTGACATCTTGTAGATATAAGTCACTTGAGACAAGGTTAGCTTTTTGTTCTAACGATTCCTAACGATTTGGATCCCAAGAACAAACTCGGCTTCTCCAAAATTTCCATTTGGAAATGAGTTGCTAGCTCCTTGAATGTCAGTAAGATAACCTACATCATTCCCAATGATTAGGATATCAATCATATACAACACTAAGTAAGCTACTGAACTATTGATGATTACTTGTAAACACAAGACTCATTAATGTTCTGATTAAAGCCAAAAGATTTGGTCACTATATCAAATCTTATATTTCAAGATCGAAATACTTAGGTCAATCCATGAATGGATCACTTAAGCTTGCAAACTCTTTTGCTTTCGATCTTGCTATATGAACCCTTCTGGTTAAGACCTTTAATGTCTCGTTTTCTCTTGTAAATCCATTTGTAACTAATAGGTGTTACCCATCAAGCAGATCTACAAGATCCCAGATGGAAGTGAAATACAAAAGACTTCATTTCCAGGTCCATGACTTTAATCCATTGGTCCTTGTCAACATCATTCATTTTCTTTCTAAGAGATAATGAACCCACTATGCCATCATCAGGTATGATGACCTAGGCTTCAAACAAGTCCATGTAATGTTCAGGTTATCAAACAACTCTCTCACTACATTGAGACAATCTCAACTATTGAGATGGATGTGACTGACTAGATGCACTGATCCATCAACAACTCTTGTTGAATAGTCAGCCTCATCAACAACTCTTGTGGATGATACTGTAGCTTCATTAGTTAACTTACTTCAACTAACTTTACTCTTGTGGTTTATAATTTTTGATGTGGACTTCTTCTGAGAATTTAGCATTTGTCGATACAAATTTTTATTCTCTTATGAATTGAAGAAGTATCCACTTCTCGTTTCCTTTGGGGTTGCCTGTTACAGTATGCAATGCAATCAACGATGCATGACCCCAAAATGAGCCAGACAATTGAGCATAGTTCAACATGGAATGAACCATATCCAATAGGGTTCTATTTCTCCTAAATGAGATTTAGGGGGTGATCCCATGTACTATCAAATAGTCCTGGAATCTCAAATCCTATACTCAACACTTTGATCAGATCGAAGTGTTTTTATCATCTCACCTAACAAGTTTTCAACTTCAGTCCTAAGCCTCTTCGAATATCTCAAGAGCTTCAGACTTAAGTTGAATTAGGTAAAGATACTCATACCTTTGAATAATCATCCAAAAGAGATGAATTATTCAAGCTCTCCAACTGATTTAACATATTAAACCACAAAGATCCAAATGTACAAGCTCCAAGGGCTCTTTGGCTCTTAGATCTTTTCCAGTAAAAGATCTATCAGTCATATTGCCCACAAGGCATGACTTACAAGGTAGTAGAGAGTCATCTTCTAACTCTCTTAGAAGTTCACTCTTGACCAATCACCCAATCAAATTGAGATTAATATGGTCTACCTTAGAACCAAAGAAAGGTATTTTCCTTTAGCAGAAATCCTTTGCCTCTTTTCACATTGAGTAGTAGCAGTTTTAAACAACCCAGTGTTCATGATTGCTTTACTCTTGATTAGTCTTAAAACATTTAGGTTACTTTCCAGTAAAGCTAAACAAATGGTAACTCCCTTTCTTGAAACAAAACTGCGTTAGCAGAGAAAGGTAAAGAGTAACATTGTTCCAGCAAATAAGACACAAAAATCAAATTTCTTTTGTTCTTAGGAATTACATACACATTATCTAATAATATGTATTTTCTCCCACTGAGAAAAATAACTTAATGTTCCCCACTGTTATAGCTAAAATAACCTCTCTAATTCTAACTTTGAGAGTCATTACACAAGCAGCATGTTGTTGCCAGGAACTTATTCCTTTAAAAGATGAACACACATGATTTGTGACCCCTGAATCAAGTATTCGGAGAGAATCACTATTCTTCACTAATCACGTTTTCAAGACAAGTAAATGAAAATTACGGTTTGAACAAGTTCTCTTTTGCTAAGCAGGGTATATGTCATATTCACCAAGAACAATTCTTAATGAATTAAACGTATGAGGCATGAGGACATTCCTCAGTTAAGAATAATCCTAGACTTATTTACCACAATTTGTCGTTTAAGCTTGTTGTATTACCGTTATTTATAAAATGACGTAAGACAATACACATAAAATTATTATATAATTGCTGAAGTAACAAATTACTTGCATTATTATTTGCACTAACCCATCACCAATCAAATTCTGCAAAAACAAATAAGCAATCAAAGAAACCCTATAAAACTATTGATTTATTTTTTGCAACAATACTTCTAAGGTTTTGAACAACAGCCACCGAAGGGTGGTCAGGTACTCCTCCTCTGAATTGAGACAATCTCAACCAAACTCTAACACCAGAATAACTCATATTCCGTTAGTGTTTAGTTACCGTTGTTCGGTCAAGGATTAGTTAACACATTTAACTCATTCCCGTAAGTGTAACCCTCCCACTTTCAAATCTCAGAGGCACGCACCAACAGGCTACCGAAGGGAAAGACAATTGTTGGTAATTAGCCTAAGAGTTCCAATCCTATTCAGGAGTTAACGATGTTCTGAATCCTATGATCAGGCCCTCCGAAGGGATGGTTGCGCCAGGACAACCTGCAGGCGGATCATAGGATTCTCACGGTGTGAGCTAGGGGTGGAGACCGAGGGATACGTTGACACGTCTCCCACTCCCACTTACTCTAGACATTTTTCCCATTCACCTTGCAAACACTTTCCGAAGGGAGGCCGCTCCTAGGGCAACTCGAAGCCGAGCATGAACCTCGCGTTGTGAATACAGGGACATAAGAGCAAAACTTGATTTAAATCTCGTTTTGTAATTTTCCTCCCACTGAAAATGTCCTAAGGTTAATTTAGGGTTGTTTAACTTAGATAAAATTCGGCTAAGTCAATCTATCTAAGTCTGATCCTATTATAACAATTATGGAAAGGATTCAACCACAATGTTTTAGGTGAATTAAACTTCTTTTAATAAACCCAACATTGCAAGTCAACATTACTATGGTTAATTCAACTCAAGGTTCGGGTCAGTTCCCAGGTAGGAGGTGTTCCGTAAACCGTCAACTTAAATACCCCCAACCTTAGACAGAACTTTACCGAGAGAGTTCCCTTATAACCACAGTAATGTAAGGTCTTTACTCTAAAGATCTAGGTGCATTAAACACTTTTAACAAACCTAGTGACATTGCAAGCTAACATTTAGCTATGATTAGTTCAACTCCGGTATTCCAGGTCAGTTCCCAGGTAGGAGGTGTTCTGTAAACCGTCAGCTTAAATACCCCCAGCCTTAGACAGAACTTAACTGGTGGAGTTCCCTTATAATCATAGCAATGTTTTTCCTACTTAGTCAATTAAAACTAATTTTAATTCTAAGTAAGAATAATTCTAATCCTATTAGAAATGCGATCTTAGGTCTAATTAATTTTATACATTTTAAAATTAATTCATTTATCCTAAGATCCTATGTTTGCATGCAATTCTTTGTTATAGGTTAACGGTTTTTATTCATTAATTTTATAACTATTATAAATTTTAATGAATTAACCCTATAACATGCTACTATGGTGAATAAATTAACAATCAAATTCTAATTAATTTATAAAAACCATACATTAGCACACATGACATACCAAAAATATAACAATTATATTAATCTAAGGTAATGTCATGCTCAATGCAATTTAATTTCCTTTTAATTAACCTAACTCTTAAATTAATTATACAAGAAAATTAAAATTAAGCATTACCATTTTTATACATTAACATAACATTTTATATTAATAGCTAATGAAAACTAATTAAGCATGTTAATTACTTAATATAAATATAACTCTTATATTTTTAAACTAAGGTAATTTCATGCTCAATGCAAATTAATTTTCTTCAATTAATCTAACTCTTAAATTAATAACTCAAGAAAATCAAAATTAAGCATTCATATTTTCATACATTAACATAACACTTTATATTAATAGCTCATGAGAATAAAGCATGTAAATTACTAATATAAATATAACTCTTATATTTTTAAACTAAAGTAATTTCATGCTCATTGAAAATTAATTTTCTTTAATTAATCTAACTCTTAAATTAATCTCCTAAGAAAATTAAAATAAGCATTTATATTTTCATACATTAATATAACACTTTATATTAATTGCTCATGAAAATAAATAAGCAAATAAATTACTTTCATAAATATAACTTTTTATATTTTTACTAAAGTAATTTCATGCTCAATGCTTCTCAATTTTCATCCATTTAATCATAACAATTTATATTAAATACTCGTGAAAATAAGCATTGATATTTTATTTTCATCCATAATATAACTAATTATATTAATACTCATGAAAATAAACCTAAGCATGCATGCTCCATTAATATAATATAACACTTTATATTTATCTAATTAATGTCATGCATCATGCTTCTCCAATTTCATATATTTAATATAACAATTATACTAAATAACTCATGAAATTTAAATTCATGCATAATTAATAAATTATCATATATTATAACATTTATAACATAAAATTGCATGAATCATGCTTAACCTACGGTGGGATTTTAACTAAATGACATACTTTATGCAACAATCAATTAATTTGATACATACATCACATGCATAATTAAATTAAAACTACCAAAATTGACCGGCATATTTGGCATATCCTAAGGAATTAAAAGCAATTTAAATTACAATAATTTAAATCCATGACATATCTTGATTTCAAATCTTTTCCTTTTTGGCATTTACAATTGATCTAATCAAAAGTATAAACCTAATCCCAACAAATATGCCAAAATAATCAATTTTGTAAATTAAACCACATATCACATATATGAAATTAAAATACCCACCATTGAACCAATGCTAATTTTAGAGAAACGAAATTAAATCTACGATTGGCTCTGATACCAATTTAAAGGATTTGGAATTCCCCAATTCCGTTACAGCGAAAGCAATTGGACCGTTCGTAAATTAATTTTGTTCTACAAAATATCAATACATTGGCAAAAGGTTAAGCTATGAGAAACAAACCTCCGTTGACGACTCTGAATACTTCAACGCGTTTCTTGATTTTGGACCGAGCGTCAACAATTGGGACACCACCAATTGATCTTCCCCGCTAAAACTCTGAGATTAGGAACGTAGTTGTGGGACTACCTAATCTTGAATGGGAAAAACTCTAGAGAGAAAATTCTCCCTAGAGTTCTTGAGTTGAGAGAATATGAGAGGGCCTTATGGTGGCCATATGTTGTAGTCCCTAAACTCTAGGTTTAGTGTTCTATTTATAGGAGAAAGGTCATGAATAAAATATTCATTTAAAATCAACTATTTCCATAACTGATTTAATCTTTTCCATAATTAATCAATTCCATGACCAACCAATTCCATAATTGATTAATCTTTTCCATAAATGATTGATCACTTCCATAAGTGATTAGATCATTTCCATAAATGATTAATTACTTCCATAAGTGATTAATCATTTCCATAATTGATTAATTTTCAATTAATTCTTTAATTAATTAATCACCAATTAAATATCATATATTTAATTTCAGACCTTCTATTAGTTAATTAATTAATTACCCAATTAAATATCATATGTTTAATTTCAGGCCTTCAATTAATTAATTCTATAATATGAATCAAATTCATATTAAAATTTGAACTCCTTCAAATTCTCTTATATCCTATAAATTTAATATGAATCAAATTCATATTAATATTTGAACTTCTTCAAATATTTATTTCTTTCATAGACTTTAGTTTAATTAAATCTCATTTAATTTAAACTAAATTGAATAATTAATTAATTCATCTTCTAATTAAATACCATATATTTATTTAGACATATATTTGAACTCTTTCAAATATATCAATCTCTCAATATAGTAAAGTTTGATCTCAAATTAGACTTTATATTTTAATGCATCACTATACATTATATTAATTTGTATCTCATACAATTAACTTAATTCTCAATATGAATTTGAACTATTCAAATTCTCCCAAGACATATTTGTTCCTAATTACTCTTTACGAGCTAGCAGGGGGAGCTAATGGACCTACAGATCAGAACCTCCAATAATATGAAGTTAACCGATTAAACTCATTAATCAAGTTAACCAATATTCATTAATTGTGGGTCATTCCACTAAAGACCCACAGCTGAACTCTTCTCACTGTAGAACATTTCTGTGTCCAAGGATATAGACCTATGCTTGTAAGTTAATCCTTCATGAGTGTCCGTAATCACAGCTGGATCAAATTACCGTTTTACCCCTGTGTTACATCTGTCTCCTTAAGTACCAGCGCTCCTCTAATGAACAACCTGTTTATGGTTCAACCATTAAACAGAAAGTCCCTCTCGGGCCAGTGAGAGGGCGGAATCCCTTTGTTCAAGTCCCGGAGTCACCACTTAAGGGAACACTCATCTACTTCAGCTAGAAGCGGGAAGGAGTGAATTCCTTCTTGTGTTGTCATGTCCCCAGCCTCTCACTCGGTCTTGTCCCCAAAAAGGAAGGCATATTGAGTCGGCGTATTGGCCACTCTCACCCATGCTCATCAAAGGACAATTCCTCATGAGAAGGAGTTCATGACACACTCAGGATTAAGACTGAGTTACCTAGGTCATCCTATTGAAACAGTAACCTAATTAGTTAACGGTGTTATAACTAATGGTTGACTATTTCGTGGTCCGGTCTTATGCAAACTCATTGCATAGGATGCCCGCACTTGCATGTGTACTAAATGGACGTTTTAGATCAATACGTCTGTATCAAATACAAAGCGGGTCGTATCTCATAGTGTTACCAGGATTAGGTACCCAACTTTATCCTTGTACTATAGACCTTTTAGGTTGTTACTTGAACATCGATCCTCGTATGTCCCCACATACTAGTTCAAGTTACATACAAACAACCTTGGATCTTAGTTTATTGGATTTGGGTCAATATTTAACAATAACACTTTATTGTAGAAACTCAATAACACTTTATTGAAACAAGTATACAATTTGTTTACATTTGTTTACATTTACTATGTACGAGTTTTAGGGCATAAAACTCAACACTAACATAGGTAATCAAGTTAACTTAACTATAAGCAATAAATTCAAGGGAAAAATACACTTTTAGTTCCTGAGATGTGGGTTAAGTTACACTTTGGTCCCTAAGTTTTAAAACTCAACAAAAATACTCCTGAGGTTTGAGATAAGGAGCACTTTGGTCCCTGCCGTCTATTTTTCTGTTAAGTCCTAACAGTTGCTGACGTGGCACTGTCGCTACGGATTTGCGACGCGGAGCAGCCGACTTTGTTCCCAAGAGGAGGAAAATGGAGTCACCACCAGTCTTGATTTAGAGGGTGTGACTGGGCACCCAAAATATGCTAAAAATGTTTGTAAATAAAAGATTTAAGGTTCGGGAGTCTTTTGTGTATGGGGAAGGTATTAGCACCCCACAACACTCGTTCAAAGAACAAAATTTTATTTTTCTTGAGTTATTTAAGAAAATTGGCTATTATAAATACGAAAGAAGATTTTTTTTGTTGATTTTTAAATGTCCCACATTTTAATTCTCATTATTCCATAAATAAATAATGAGCAAAAATTATGGATGGCATAAAGCCATTCAATATTTGTTTGAATTTAATTTGGCATCCCAAATTTAAATTCATTGTATCTCAAGAATATTAGGAAAGTCAATATCTTGATTTTCTAATTTCCGTCATAGGAAAGTTTATTTTTTTTAAAACGTTTGGTTTATTAATTTTGAAAATTGTGTGAACAAAGAATATATTTTGAAGGGAAAACTCTTGGTTAATTTTATTTTTAAAGAAAGTGGCATTTCTATGGAAAATAGTTTTGGATTGATTTATTATTTTGAAAATAAGGTTTATGAAATCAATTTTAGCAAAAGCTTTAAACACATTCCTTTTAAAGAAAATGCCATTTATGAAATATGCTTCTAAAAAAAATAGTTTTGAGAGAAAAATATGAAGAATTTTAATTTAAGCCTTACAAGGAAGGAAATATTAAAATCAAATCCCGGCATCCCGAGATTTTATTTTTTCCTCAAGAAACTCAAATATCGGCATCCCAAAAATTCAAGATTCCATCGATGGAAGATTTTTTTTTGGGAAATATTTAATAACGAAAAGAAATATAAAGGAATATAGATTGAATACAATACCATACCATAGTGAAATAAAATATAAAAAAAATTCAGCAACATGTACTTGAGAGAAAATGCTTAAAAGGGAAGAAACTATCTTATTCAAGAATTAAAAGTTCATTACATTCATTTGTTTTAAAGGAAACATATTGAAATCAAATCTCGACATTCCAAGACATTGATTTCTCACCTCAAGAAAACTCAACATTGGCATTCCAAAAATTGAGATTCCGTCGTTGGAGTTTTTTTTTTTTTTTTTTTTTTTTTTTTTTTGAAGATGAATAACAAAGGAATCATGGTTTTAGAAAAGGTATTTACAAGAATCAATAGGATCACATGACCGAATTTAAAGCAATAATAATGTAAGATTGAATGGTAAATAAAATTAGCAATCTATGATGAATAAACTATATTTTACAATTAATTTTAAACTTTGCAGTTAAACTAACATGCAACAAGGAGAAATAATAAAAAGAATATTCACAATTATTAAAGATTGCTAATTAGAAAACGTAAACTCTAGAACACCCTTACACAACATTTTAAATAATAAAAAGATAACAAAATATGATATTATAAAAAATAAAATAAAACCACCAAAGAGACATGTGATATATAAAAAGTTTGTGCATAACTACTAGTCAATATTCTAAGATAACATGCTAGATACCAATTTAAAGAGGAAATAAAATATCGAAAAAAAAATTTGATTGAGGAAAAAAAACGAAAAGAAAGGAAGAAATAAATACCTAGGATGGAGAATGAGAGGAATGCATGCCTAGAAGTGGGAGGAAACCTCTTGGTTGAGAGAGAAGGCTACAATGACGATGTTTGTTTTCTTGTAGTAAAAGGGAGAAAAATATGGGAGAGTGAGAGGGAATGAGATACAAAAATGTGATTAGGATCCTTTTTTTATTGGCCGAAAAACGTGAAAGGAGAGGGGATGAGAGAAAATTGTATCTAGGATTTTCAAAGAGAGAGATTTAAGCCTAATTTTAGCCACCAAAAAACGTGTAGGATGTCTTCCCGGGGCTCAAAAAATCCTGAAATGCAAGAATGGGAGGGCTCCCTATCTATAGCCAATTCCAACCACCACAAATTAGGAAGGTGGTCAAATAAAATAAAATAATAAATAAATAGATAAATAAAATATAATAAAAATGAAAAAGAATCAAATTTTCACCTCCCATATTTACAAAATTTTAATTGCCAATCAAATAAACACAATATTTTTTTTAATTAACCTTGTCAAATAAACATAATATTTGATTTGGCAAATCAATTAATTAAAATAAAATATTTCTACCATATTTAATAATATTTGAATTGGCAAATTAAATCCTCTAGAATATTTTTTTTTCCTTTTATTTAAAAAAAAAATCAATCAAAAGAATAAAATATTGAACAAATTTAGGGGTCTACAGCTTGCCCCCCTCGTTCATTCTTATAGAATAAAAGGATGGACAAAGGCGTAGACCTTATTTGTTTGAAATTTTATATATGGACAACCGATGGTAAACCTTAAGCTTTTTTTTTTTTTTTTTTTTTTGAATAGATAGGGGAAAACACTAAATCGAAAGAATTTTGGAACAACCAGGGGTAAACACTAAACCGTTAAATTTTGGGACGGCCAGGGGTAAACACTATACCGCCAATGTTTAGAAACAGCCAAGGGTAAACACTAAACTGTTAAATTTTGGGACAGCCAGGAGTAAACGCTAAACTGTCAAATTTGGGTTGGTCAGGGGTAAACGCTAAACCGTAAATATTTGGAAACAACCAGGGGTAAACAATAAACTGTTAAATTTTCGGACAGTCAGGGGTAAACGCTAAACTGTCAAATTTGCGACGGCCAAGGGTAAACGCTAAACTGTAAATATTTGGAAACAGCCAGGGGTAAACACTAAACTATTAAATTTTGGGACAGTCTGGGGTAAACGCTAAACTGTCAAATTTGGGACGGCCAGGGAAAACGTTATACCGTAAATGTTTTGGGGAGGCCAGGGGTAAACAAGCACCTCCATGATAAAGGTATCGGGCCAGGGGTAAAAAAGCACCCGATGATGTATTAAAGGAGCTGGAGACAGGGGTAAACAAGCACCTCCATGATAAAGGTATTGAGCTAGGGGTAAACAAGCACCCGATGATGTGTTAAAGGAGCTGGAGGCCAGGGGTAAACAAGCACCTCCATGATAAAGGTATCAGGCCAGGGGTAAACAAACACCCGATGATGTATTAAAAGAGTTGGAGGCGAGGGGTAAACAATCACATCCATGATAAAGGTATCGAGCCAGGGGTAAACAAGCACTCGATGATGTGTTAAAGAAGCTGGAGACCAGGGGTAAACAAGCACCTCCATGATAAAGGTATCGGGTCAGAGGTAAGCAAGCACCCGATGATGTATTAAAGAAGCTGGAGGCCAAGGATAAACTAGCACCTCCATGATAAAGGTATCGGGGCAGGGGTAAACAAGCATCTGATGATGTATTAAAAGAGCTGGAGGCCAGGGGTAAACAAGCACCTCCATGATAAAGGTATCGGGTCAGGGGTAAACAAGCACCCGATGATGTGTTAAAGATGTTGGAGGCCAGGGGTAAACAAGCACCTACATGATAAAGGTATCGTGTTAGGGGCAAACAAGCACCCGATGATGTATTAAAGGAGCTGGAGGCCAGAGGTAAGCAAGCATCTCCATGATAAATGATTTTTTTTTTTACGCATGAGTTTTTCATGACAAAACATTTTGCAATACGGAATCTTATCCAAAAATTGCCCCATTTTTTATGCATGAAGTTTAAAGCATAGTAAGAAAAGTAACTTTTTAAAGAAGTTTTCATCCTTTTAAAGACAAGAATCAAATCATGAAGGGGTTCTTTTGATAAATGTCTTCTAATAGACATTCTTATCTGCAATTTGCCCCAGTATTTATGCACGATTTTTTTTTCTACAATGTTTTATTCATAAAGAAGAAAATTTGTGTGTGTGTGTATCTGTGCTTTTTTTTTTTTAAGAAAAGAAAAAGAATGGTGGCTAATTTTACTTATTCTCATACTCCTTTATAGACTATCAAGTGATATTAAATCATGAGAAAATAGTTTTATCCTTGTCTAAAAATTTCTTTTTTTTCTCTCTCTCTCTTTTTCTTTTTCTTTTTTCTTTTTTTCTTTTGGTTTTTTTTTTTTTTTAATATCCTCATTTTGATAATATTGCAACTCTTTTTTGTTGTTACTATGATGCTCCAATGGATAGGTTTGACCATTTACAATAGACATGATGGGATATGATGGGCTAAAATGGTCTCATATACTATTTGAATGACTAATAAAGGTAACTTATAGCACAATCTCAATTTGGAAATATCAAGCATATGATGGGAATAACATGATCTCAAAAGATAATAAGTTGAATGAGTGACTTTCAAATTCAAGACCTAAGAAGAACAGATAAACAAAGACAAAAGTGGATGACGAGAACGAGGAACTATCGTTTCTCAAAGTAGAATTTGGATGAAAGAGCATGAGACACGAAAAAATTTGACAAATGAAGACTAAAAAGTATAAATTTTGGAGAATGATGATATAACCGAAAGGGAGATGAAAGTGAAATCATTCCTTAAACAACTCATCTAAAACTTGATGCTTAGCTTCCCAAGATTTATCGCATGTGTTGCGATAGATTGATCAATTGTGTTGGCAAGCAGATGATCACTGGCTTAAGTTCGATGTAATAAACTCCTTAGGCCAGTTATAATGTTCTAACTCATATATTTCTTCCAACAAATGATAATTTTCTTCAAAGAATGGGCCACCTTTACTTTGTCAATGTTGCCTTTCTTTTTAAGGGGCTTCTTGAGAAACCTATTAAGGAATGACATGCCTGTGTAATCCGTCAACAATCACCTCGCTTCGATCTTCATTGAGAAAAACTTATTTTCATCTAAAACACCTTATTGCCCCAGTTAAGGTCTTGGAGCTGACTATTGCCACAATTGATCATATGACTTTCTGAGTGGACATCACTATTCTTCAATTAAGTGCTTCAAGTAGTCAACAGTCATGTAAGGATATCACTCTTCTTATGTCAAGTTGGATAACTCCAAAGGGATTTCTAATGCCCTTTTACTCACTGTTTGAAAAGAAGAGTCTTGCACATTGTCAAAATTGAGTAAAAGATGCATAACATGGTGATTTTTCACTTGGCATTTGTTTCATGCTTTTGACATTTGCCTTAATAGCTCCATCTGTTGTGATTGCCCCAACATGTGTCAAGCTTACTTTGAAATTTCTCAAAAAGAAAAAAATCATCAACTATATGCACGTCATCTGAGATATCTTTGCTTCAACATTAAAGAAGCATAATGACCACATCCAAAATATCACCATTGCACTCACTAGTCCTTGCATTTTTTTTTTCTTTTTTTTTCTTTTGCTCTTTTTTTTTTCTTTTTTTTTTTTTTGCTTTTTTTTGCTTTTTTTTTTTTTGCAAGGACTATTTTCTATCTCACTTGCTTTGAGAATTAATACATAGATCTGCACATACTTCGAGAGAGAAAACCACAAAATGAGAATTTCAAAGATTATCATTATGGTCACATAAGTGGGATATCTTGACTTGAATCTTTGACGTATGTGCTTTATAATTTTCGATCTTCAACCTTATTCTCTTCAATATAACTTCACTTCTTAAAATATGGAATGCTCATTTGTCAAAGTGCATTGTTGAGGGTTCAAAAGATGCAATCACCATTTTCTCTCCTTTCTTGCTTCTATTATGCTTTCCCTCTTTTGGAGATTAACCTACTTTGCAGTATTTTCCTCAAACCAAAGCTTCTGGCTCCAAAGATAGTCCCAAATCGATCATGAACTTATTATATGTTTGTATTTGGTACTTGAACTTAGCTCTTCAATGAGATTTACTCTAAGGTTGCCAACACATCAATCCCTTAGAATTATTGTTTTCAGAAAACAACTCACTTTAATCTAGGTAGGATGAAAAAACGATTGACTCTCTTTGATAATCGCAGGATGCAAAATAGATTTGACTCGCTTTAATCAATAGAAGATGAAAAATAGGATTGATTTACCTTAATTTCGTGAAGATGAAAAATTGGATTGAATCACTTTAATCAAGGAAAGATGAAACATAAGATTGACTCACTTTAATCAAGGAAAGATTAAAAATGGGATTGACTCAACTCTAATCAAGGAAAGATGAAGAATAGGATTGACTCACTTTAATCAAGAGAATAGGATTAAGCAAAGAGAGAATATTTGACTATGAAAACACAATCAAATAAATCGTATGTGAATTTTGATGGTACGACAAAGAAGGGTGTAAGAATAATAGACCAAATTGCAATTCTCATCATGACTTGAAACAATGCCAATAAGAGATAAATACTATTTGTTACTTTTAAGATCATCGTATAATATATGAGCACAAGCTTGGCAAAGTTGGTAAATATATGGGTAAGGATAAGGAAAACAACAAATTCCCCCACTATAGTAGCATTACAGAGAAAAATAAATAATTTTCCCATTGTAATGTTATGGTGTAGGCCAATAAGGTCTTTGTTTAACTCAAAGCTCAAGTCTGCATGGGAAGAAAATGTGGTGTTAGGTCTAGGAAGAAAGGTGTGCCGAAGACGTTGGATGTTGGATTGAGAGATGAGATATGATATTATGGAGAAAAGGTGGTCAAGTAGGAGATCTTGCAAGCAAAAGAGGTCTTGACAAAAAGCTTGTATGGTTGATCAGGAGCTCATGACGACATTCACAATTTTTTTTCCTTCTTTTTTTTTTTCCTTTTTTTTTTTCTTTTTCAGACAAGGACTCCACTTTTTTAACATGGTTTAAACTCTCATGTTTGTCTATAAGGAAAAGGAAAATAAGACTAAGTTAATTGACCAAAAAAAACTTAGTAAACCTAGACTTAAAAAAAAAACGTGGAAGTCATATTTTTTTTTAAAAAAAAAAATGTACAATGATTTTTTTTTTATAAAAGATTATTTTGAAAAATGTTACTTTTATTTTTTATTTTTAGATTTTTTTTTACCAAAATCTTAAAAGAATGAAAAAAAAAGTAATGAATGAAAAAGAGATGAAATGTGTTTTGGCTCAAATTGTTGTGCAAAAATGAAATAATAAACTTCAAAATTTATTAAATAAAAAATTGAACGAAATATTAGACCAAATCCAAAATACTCAAAGAAATTGTCATTGTTCTAAGGGAGACAACTAATGTAGGATAATTCCAACGAAATCAAAATTCTTGACTCTTCTCCCTTGAGCTGCAATTGTAAAATGCCTCTACAAATGCCCGAACTCTTTTAACCATTGCTCTTTCTACACCATTGTCTATGTTTTCTCCATCGTATACTAAACTTGTGTTTTCTTGCTGAAAGACCTTTGAAATAATTTCGTTACTTACAAGTGAATCATATTTCCTTGCAATTATTTAAGTTCTTTCGGCGTTTTTGTTGCAACATCCTAACATTTCTAGATCTGATGATCTCAATTCTCAAGAGTCCATTGCAATGTAGTATTGCATCTTGTCTGTTTAACTTGCATGTCAATTGTTATGTTCAACTCCAAAACGAGTTGTTGAAAAGAAAAAATACAACTTTCCAGGCTGACAATTTGTGCATCTTCTCTTTCAGAACCTTATGCAAGTCATCATTTCCTTCTTTTAATTTTCTGACCGTTTTTCTGGATGCATATTCTCATAGCCTAACTCATGATTCTGTTTCCTGAGCTTTAATCAACTTTTTTTTTTTTCTGTTTCTTCCCCTTGTTGTTTAAACTGATTCATTTCTTGAAGTAACTTTCCTTTCTCTTGGTGGAGTAATAGATTTTCTGCCTTCTTGCCAGTGCATCCATTAGCGAACTCCTTTTGAAGTGGTGACATTTGTTCTTTTTTATTCTTGCATGATGCTCGAATAGCTTCGTACCATAATTTGTACTCCAAGGTGGAGACAATCATAATGCTTTTCAATGTTTATTTTTTGATATTTTTCCAATTTTTTTTTACTTGAATCCTTCTGCTCATAATCAAAATCAAGACTCCTTATCTCATGTGTCACAGGGATGAATTGTTCTATCCCCATTTGGCGTAGAACTAAAAGAGGTGCATAACTAGTATATCCTCACGGGCCCAACATTAGAACATCTTGAAATTTACCACACTTATAAATTACTGGCTATAAAGGCATCCATACAGCTTTCCATATTATGTCTTCACTTTTTCAAGTTTGTCAAGAAGGATATCCATGACTCTCTACTTGGCATGTCTGCTTTGTGTTCAACTATTCCAAATTCAATGATAGGGTTGCTAATTGTAGTGTTCCACGAATCAGAGAAATTTACTTGTGGATGGCTAAACTCAGGTGGACACCTCAAATGAATCATCAACCAGATATACAATAGAGGAGTGCAGCCGATAAATCTACCATTTCCTCATATTTTACAAAAATCTAATGATCATATTATTTCTGCAAGGATGGGTAAAATTGGACTAATGCCATATTCGATTTGAAGGAATAACTTGGCAACCTTCACAACTACGTATCCTCGGAGATTTGGGAACACGATTGACCCAAACATACATAGTGCAAAGAGATTCAAGCTTAACTCATCATCTTTATGCTGTTGAAGAAGGTTTATGAGGTAACCTAAGGATACTTCTTCACTTCCTCTCTTATTCTTGAGTTGATGTCCTATTTCAACAACAGTTATATTACCGATATAATTCTTGCAAAAGCTCTTCTTCCAGTCATTCTTTTGTCGAAACGTTATTGGCATTCGAAGCAACTCCTGGTATTCTTCAATGGTAGGCGTCATGTCGAGGGAATTGAACATAAAACATTCGCAAACTAGATCCCAAAAATATAATTAATTTGAACGTATAAAAGTCTTGACATATGTCCATGTTTTTTTTCATGAATGATATCCTTTACTCTGGTTTGAATTCCTCCCAAATCTCTTTTATCTTCCTCGTGCTAAGAATAGTATGACTAAAGGTGTTGGTTGCTTGGGATTGATTTAAAACATCCTTCAATAGAGCATTCCCACATTTTGCATGACATTTGTTTGAACCATTAACACACAAATTTCTAACTTTCAACTGTGATTATCAGTTTTCTTCCATTGCAATCTCAGTATTCGGTTTGTCTAAAATCGTTCAAAATCTCAAGTAATAAAGATTGAATTTTTGTTTGTTTGTTTTTTTGTTTTGTTTTGCACAACAAATGATGAGCATGTAATTAATATGAGAATGAAGCAAAAATAAAATATTGTTTTTCTTTATAAAAAGAATTAAATATGAAAGGAAAACATAAAGAATGCATTTATGAATGTGTGTCTATAAAAATATGTTAAAATCAAAGATATAAATAGACATTTTGGGATAAGCAAGAATAAAATAAATAAATAAACAGATAATGTACACATATAATTAAACTAAATCAATGGATAAACAATATACACATAAATATATCTATAAATGTGTGGTAACGCTCTAATGTCTAACGGAGAAAGGTCCCCAAGTTGTCCTCGATTCCTTTCATTTTTCAAGAAAATAAATAAGAGGCACCCTTATCAGCATCCTGAATAAGGTCAACTTGATTGAGGGTTTTCATGTGCCTACACGGGAGTTATAACTTCACGAAGGTCGCCACTACTCATCCTCGATCCTAATCCTAATGGTAAAGTCCGGGTAGGAGGCTTGTATACGTGTGTGCCTAAAAGAAATAAAAGGAGAATAAATACAAAAAAGCCAATATATATAAAAAAAAATAACGACACAAGAAAATAAAATGACCCACCAACAAAAAGTCCCCAGTGGAGTCGCCAAGCTGTCGCTACGGGTTTGCGACGCGGAGCAGCCGACTTTGTTCCCAAGAGGAGGAAAATGGAGTCGCCACCAGTCTTGATTTAGAGGTTGTGACTGGGAACACAAAATATGCTAAAATGGTCTGCAAATAAAAGATTTAAGGTTCGGGGGTCTTAAATATATAAACTTTGGTCTCTAGCTTCTTGATCTTCTTGGGTTGGTTTGTTGAGCTTCTTGGATGATCAGCTTGCTAGGTTGATGATCTCTTGGATCGGCCTGTTGGCTTGATGATCTTCATGGATGATCGGCCTGCTGGCTTAATGATCTCTTGGATCGGCCTGTTGTGACTTGTTGATCTTCTTGGATGATCGGCCTGTTGGCTTGTTGATCTTCTTGGATGATCGGCCTGCTGACTTGTTGATCTCTTCTTGGATGGTCGGCCTGCTGACTTGTTGATCTTCTTGATCGGTCAGTTGGCTTATTGATCTCTTCTTAGAGTCTTCTAGTCTTCAAACCTTCTGAGTCTTGAGTTGGTTGAATTCTGAATCTTGGATCTTCTGAATTCTCTAGACTCTCTAACTTCTGATGACTCTGGACTCTGGCAGAATTCTCTGGACTCTGAGTTCTCTGATCTGAATTTCCGAATCTGAATCTCCCCTGAATGAATGGTGGCCTCCTCTATTTATAGAGTTTGATGGACCTCATATGGGCTTGGGCTTGGGTCCAATTGCCACGTGGCATAATCTGATTGAACTTGGCTGATGTTATCTGATGGATCACTAATAGACAAGTGGCATCCTTTGATTTGCCGAATTTTAATGTCTATTAATTTAATTTAGGCACACGTGTAAATGTGTAACTGGTCCCAAATTTATTTTATCATTAATTTATATTAATGACGTGGCAATTTGTGATTGGTCGAAATTTCTCCTTCAACAAATGCCCCATTTTCGAGATTTAGGCACAAGTTATGTGTGAGTGAATCTCGAAAAATATATTTTGGAATTAAAATGCAAGGTATTTGTTCTTGACTTTGACTCCATTTGGTGCGTCAATTTAATCAAAATATGAATTTTGGTCAAAATTTTGATTTTTTTATTGGACACACTTTTATCGCCAATTAATCAAAATTTGGGGTTTGGTCAAAATTTTAATTTTCCTTGTTTGACAGCAAACTTTGATTTCAAGTTTGGGCAAAATTTGGTTTATACCCAAATTTTGATTTGAGGTAAAATCCTACCCAATTTTAACTTGCATATGGAATATAACTTGAGGTTTGGACTTTGGTCCATTTGGGATAAAATTTGGATTATTCCCAAAATATTATTTGAGGTAAAATTTTACCAAATTCAAACTTGCATTTGGAATAGAATTTGATGTTTGAATCTCAAATTTTGATTTGGAAGAAAAATTTGGAGTATGCCCAAATAAAATTATTTAGATAAAATTTGAATTCCCAAATTGATTTGAATTGAAACACTTATCTTTTAGGAATTTCAATTTAATTAAGTTGGTTCAGATAAAGATAAAGATTATCTCATAAAATTTTGAACCGGAGATAGGATTTCATTTGAGTCAAATCTTTATCTAAACCTTTGATTTGAACTTAAAACTCCCCCTATAAATAAGACTGAACCTTAGTAGGGGAGAGCACACATCAATTGCAGAGAGCATTCAAGAAGGGATCAAAGTAAGAAACTTTATTTTCTTTTTTATTTTTTTATTTTTTATTTTCGTTTTTTTATTTTTACTTTTCTTTTTTCTTTTTTTTTTTTTAATTTTCGTTTTTTTTCTTTTTTTTAAATTTTCATTTTTTTTCTTTTTTTTCTTAATTTTCTTTTTTTTTTTTAATTTTTGGATTTTTTTTTTTTTTTGCAATTTGTTTCTTTCTTCCTTGAATGTGCAAGCTTCGTGCAACAGTCGTCACCAAATTCATTTGCAGTGATTTCACCACTTGTCTAGACCAGTCACTTTGATGACTGTAGTTTCCTGCAGGGGTGGTCACCACGGTCGTCATCAGCTTCACTTGCAGTGATTTCACCACCTGTCTAGACCAGTCACTTTGATGACTGTAGTTTCCTACAGGGGTGGTCACCATGGTCATCATCAGCTTCACTTGTAGTGATTTCACCACCTGTCTAGACCAGTCACTTTGATGACTGTAGTTTCCTACAGGGGTGGTCACCACGGTCGTCATCAGCTTCACTTGCAGTGATTTCACCACCTGTCTAGACCAGCCACTTTGATGACTGTAGTTTCCTGCAGGGGTGGTCACCACGGTTGATATGAACCAAGATGTCTTGTGTTATGCCAAAAACATATTCAAAATTACGTTGCATTAAATGAAGTCAAATTGAAGTCAACTAGCATTGAAGGAACTCAACTACATGTCAAGTTCATTTAGTGCAAGTCAAGCATCAATGATGGAACCATACTTCAAGCTACTTCAAACTAAATCAAGTAGAGCTTCATTTATACTTTGGGAGGTTACAAGACATAGTTTGTTGATGGGATTTTTAATTCTCGGATTTAAGGGAGTTTTTATGTAATTTTCAGTTTTTAAGTTTTGATATCAATGTTTTAGGTTACAATATAGCTAGTGGTCATTATGGTATTGATGAGGATGAGAGTTACAACTCTTCAAATGACCATAGGTTACTCTAGAGTTTCATTTTGAGGCTATAAAAAGCCATGTATGTTGTATTTGAAAAGGGAGGACTTGGAAATGTAGTAAAAAGAGCCTTTGAGCTTTTCTATTAGCCTAGTGCTAAGTTTCTTTGCAATTCTATGTAGTTTAGGTTGCATGTTGAGAATCATTCAAGCTTGACTTGATCAATCATGCTTGTGGAGTGATTCGAATCTCAAGCAAGCTTCTTGCCTTGAGATATTTGATCGACAAGGTAATCCGATTTTTACTTTCCTTGGGTTGATTTTCAAATTGGTTTTGGGGTTTTCAGATTTGAGATCTAAAGGTCTTGTTTTTCAACAAGGTTGTTAGATCCATTTCTTGGGGGTTTCATAACATTTGGTATCAGAGCTGCTTTGATTTACAACAACGGTCGTCATCAGCTTCACTTGCAGTGATTTCACCACCTTTCTAGACCAGTCACTTTGATGATTGTAGTTTCCTGCAGGGGTGGTCACCACGGTCGTCATTAGCTTTCACTTGCAGTGATTTCACCACCTGTCTAGACCAGTCACTTTGATGACTGTAGTTTCCTGAAGGGGTGGTCACCACGATCGTCATCAGCTTCACTTGCAGTGATTTACTCCTACTGGACCTGTCGCCATTTTATTGGGTGATCTGAGTAACCTGCAGGAGTAGTCGCCAGATTTGCCTACAGTGATGCACTCCTGTTAGACCAGTCCCCATTTTATTGGGTGATCTGAGTAGCCTGCATGGGTAGTCACCAGATTCGCCTTCAGTGATGCACTCCTGCTAGACCAGTCCCTATTTTATTAGGTGCTCTGAGTAACCATGCAGGAGTAGTCACCAGATTTGCCTACAGTGATGCACTCCTGCTAGACCAATCCTCATTTTATTGGGTCACCACATTATTGTCTTTCTTTCTCTTTTTTTTTTTTTTTTTTTGTGGTTTGATATCAAGCATTTTAACTTGCAGCTAAGATGCATCTTCCAGTCTAGACACTTTCAAGATAAAGGCAACGCTAAAGTTGTTCATCTTTGCAGATGTTCTAAAGCGAAAACTTCAACCGTCAACTTTTGAATATGAAGTGAAGTTGTCAACTGTCAATTTTTGAAGAAGAAACGAGACTACCAACCGTCAACTTTTGAAGATGAAGTGAAAGTCGCCAACCACCAACTTTGAAGTGAAGTTGTCAACCGTCAACTTTTGAAGAAGAAGTGGGACTCCCAACTGTCAACTTTTGAAGATGAAGCGAAAGTCGCCAACCGTCACTTTTGAAAAAGAAGCGAGGTCGCCAACTTTTGACTTGAGGTAAAATTCTATCCAATTTTAACTTGCATTTGGAATAGAATGAGTTTGGACTTTAATTTATTTTTGACATGATTTGGATTGAGAATAATATGAGTTGACTGAATAGCATAGATGTATAATATCAACAAGCGAATGTTAATTAAAATACTTGAATGGCCTATTAGTTTAATAGCCAAGCTAGATATTTTAAGGTCATGAGTTTGAGTCTTAAAACTTTCAAATTTTTTTTGACTCAAACTGTCTTTTAGGTTGAACACCGCACTAGCATACAATGTTAGGACCTGAAAGAACTGTAGCGAAGCGCGTGAGAACCTTCGAAGCAGTGTGAGAACTTTCAAACTTGAGAGAAGGGACTGCAGCGATGCAACGTGAGAACCTTCGAACTTGGAGGAAGGAAACTACAGCGAAGCAACGTGTGAGTCTTCGACTCGACTTGGGGGAGCCTTCGGACTTGGAGGAAGGAAACTGCAACAACCAACGTGAGAACCTTCGAACTTGGAGAGAAGGAACTTTGAACTTGGAGGAAGGTGTTGCATGAGAACCCATTTGAACTTGGAGGAAAGAACTGCAGCGAAGCAACGTGAGAACCTTCGAACTTGGAGAAGGAACTGCAGCGAAGCAGCGTGAAAACCTTCAAACTTGAGAGAAGGGACTGCAGCGAAGTGCGTGAACCTTCAAACTTGGAGAGAAGGAACTGCAGTGAAATGTGCGAGATCCTTCGAAATTGGAGATAAGGAACTTCGAACTTGATGAAGGAAGCACCGCAGCGTTAGAACCTTTGAACTTGGAGAAGGAAGCAACACAACAGCGCAACGTGGGAACCTTCGAACTTAAAGAAGGAAGTGTAACACTTGAGAACCTTCGAACTTAAAGAAGGACACAAGTGAAACCACACAACGTGAAAATCTTCGAACTTGAAAAAAGAAAATGAACTCCAGCGAAGCAACGCAGGAGCGTGCATCGGAGAACCCTCAAACTTGGAGAAGGAACAACCCAGTAGTGTACAACGTAAGCACCCTCGAATTTCGAGAGAATGAACTGTTGCGAAGCGCATGAGAACCTTCGAACTTGAAGAGAATGAACTCCAGCGAAGCAACGTAGGAGCGTGCATCGGAGAACCCTCAAACTTGGAGAAGGAACAACCCAACAGCGCAACGTGAGAACCTTCGAACTTGGAGAAGGAAGCAGCACAGCCGCGCAACGTGGGAACCTTCGAACTTTGGAGAAGAGGTTTGACTTGAAGAAGAGGGAACAACGAACTTAGGGTGAATGAAAATACCGAACTTGAGGCTAGCGAGACATTGAATTTGGAGAAATGAAGCTCTCGTTTATTCATCTAACTCGTAGCTTCATATTCATAATGGTGCACAACTTCAATTCGTTGTGGTGCCCCCAGTAGTGATGAGTTTCTTCAATTTGTCTTATCGTGCTTCAATATTTATTGCACATTCTTTTTATTTATTTGCAGAGAGCATTCAAGCAAGGATTCAGGTAGGAAACTTTATTCTCCCTTTTTTTTATAATTTTCCTTTTTTTTTTTTACTTTTCATTTTTTTTGCAATTTCGTTTTTTTTTTTTGGCAACACTAAAGTTGTTCATCTTTGCAGATGTAGCGAAGACTTCAACCGTCAACTTTTGAATATGAAGTGAAGTTATCAACAGTCAATTTTTTAAGATGAAGTGAAGCGGACGCCGTCAACTGCCAACATTTGAAGATGAAGCACAGCGGACGCCGTCAACTGCCAACATTTGAAGATGGAGTGGAACGAGGCCGTCAACCGCCGCCAAATATTTCAAAAGGAGCAACGGTGAACCTTCGAACTTGGAGAAGGAGAACCTCAGTGGCGAACCTTCAAAATGAGGGGTGGAGAGAAGCACCTTCGAACTTGGAGAAGGAGCAGTAGAGAGAAGCGCCTTCGAACTTGGAGAAGGAGCAGTGGAGAGAAGCGCCTTCGAACTTGGAGAAGGAGCAGTGGAGAGAAACGCCTTCGAACTTGGAGAAGGAGTGAGCGAAGCACGTGAGGGACCTTCAAACTTGGAGGAAGGAACTGCAGCAGCACGTGAGAGAACCTTCGAACTTGGAGGAAGGTAGCAGCGAAGCGCATGAGAACCTTCGAACTTGGAGGAAGGAATTGTGCAGCGAAGCGCATGAGAACCTTCGAACTTGGAGGAAGGAACTGCAACGAAGCGCGGCGCGTGAGAACCTTCGAAACCTTCGAATTTGGAGGAAGGAACTGCAGCGAAGTGCGTGAGAACCTTCGAACTTAGGGAGGAAGGAACTGCAGCGAAGCGCGTGAGAACCTTCAAACTTAGGGAGAAGAAACTGTAGGGAAGCGCGTGAGAACCTTCGAACATGGAGGAAGGAACTGTAGCGAAGTGCGTAAGAACCTTCAAACTTGGGAGGAAGGAACTTTATCGAAGCACGTGAGAACCTTCGGACTTGGAGGAAGGAACTGTATTGAAGTGTGTGAAAACCTTCGAACTTGGGGAGAAGGAACTGCAACGCAGCGCATGAGAACCTTCAAATTTGGAGAGAAGGAACTGCAGCGAAATGCGTGAGAACCTTCGAATTTGAAGAGAAGGAATGCACGAACTTAGGGTGAGTGAAACACCGAACTTGAGGCTAGCGAGACATTGAATTTGGAGGAATGAAATCTTCTTCTATTCGTCCAACTTGTAGCTTCATGTTTATAACGGTGTACAACTTCAATTTGTTGTATTGCCCCCAGTACTAAAGAATTTCTTCAATTTGTATTGTCATGCACCTTTTTTTTTTGTTTATAGAGACTGAACTTAAAGTTTTCTTTAAGCTGCCTACGTACCCTTATGGAATAGGGATCAAGTCATAACGTAGTTCAAGAAATTTTGTTTTTGCACTCACCTTTTAAGCTCGTGTGGGCTAGGAGCATCATGCAGTTTAGGCTCTTGCGACAAGGAGCTTTTACATTTTAAAAGCCCTTATCTTCATCATGGTCTTGATCAGATCCTTGACTTGTAGGATTGGTCAAGATAATGAGATTTGGTTTCACCTTCAAGGAACCTTCTGTATTTATGAGAACAGAGAACTTCCTCTTCATACGTGACGGGATGCTACTTTGAAGCTTCTTGTCGCTGTTTACTTCATCGAAAAGTTTCACCTCCAAGTTATCCATCTTTCTTTTAGGTTTATCGCTTGTTACTTTGAGGCGATCAAAAACAGATGTCGAAGGTTGACTTTTCTTCGATGTGGAGACACTTAACCTTTTGAAAGCTGAAGGTCGAACAGAGGTGGACACCGAACATTGATTTTCTTCTTCTGTTGCGGCCATACTCATTCTTTGGAATACTGAAGGACGATTAGTTTGAGGCTTGATGCAATCGAAGACGGAGGTCCTTTGTTCACCCCTCTCAGAATTGTCAACTTCTTCTACGTCGATGCAGTAGAAAGTCGCAAGGTTCTCTTTTTCCTTTTTGTGGAAAGTTTTGGAGAAGGATTTATTCAACATCACCAGTTGTTGAGGTTGAGAAAACTTTTTACTTCTCTTCCTCTTGGGTTGAAGTTTCTTAGGATCCTTCTTTCTTTGATGTTTGCTCTTTCCTTTGATTGTAGCAAGATTTGATTGGGCTACTTTATCAAGGTCGAGCTCAATTTTGCCTTCCTTAGCTAGCTTTAAAATTAAGTCCTTTAGGACGAAACATCTTTCCACTGGATGACCAATAACTTGATGATACTTGCAAAACTTGAGATCATCGACTTTCTCCATCTCTTCTGGTCGTTTACACTTAGGAAGCTCTATCAGTTGCGCTTCTAATAGTTGTTCCAACATATCAAGGATGTCGGCATCAGGGAAAGGATAGATTTTCTTATGTCTTTCCTTTAAAGTTAAGTGATACGCTCCATTTGTTTGTCGCTTTTCTTTCGAAGACGACTTGGGAAGGGTTGTGTTGACAACCATAGATTCTTCTATAGTCTCTTCGCTGTTCCTTCCTTCTTTTCTCATGTTAGGGAGGAGAAGGTCTTGGTTTTCTCGACTAGCAATTCTTAGCTCCATATCGTGGGCACGAGTTGCTAGTTCCTCAAAGGTGCGAGGCTTTATACCTTTAAGGATGTAGAGGAGTTCCCAGTGCATGCCTTGAATGCACATCTCGACGGAAGAGAGTTCAGTGAGACGATCTTTGCAATCTAGACTCATGGCTCTCCAGCGATTTATATAGTTAACAACAAGTTCACCTTTTCGTTGTTTAGTGTTGGTGAGCTCGAACATGCTAACGGTTCTTCTAGTGTTGTAGAAGCGATTAAAAAACTCTCTTTCGAGTTCCTCCCAACTGTCTACTAACTCAGGTTCTAGATCAGTGTACCAGTTAAAAGCATTTCCTTTAAGTGTTCGAACGAACTGCTTGACTAGTAGGTCCCCCCCGAGTACCAGCGTTCTCGCATGTCTCAACGAAGTGGGCAATATGTTGTTTAGGATTGCCCTTTCCATCAAACTGCTGAAATTTTGGTGGCTGATACCTGATTGGCGTTCTCAAGTTATCAATCCTCTTAGTATAAGGTTTGGAATACAAGAGGGAATCTTGAGTAGGTCGACCGTACTGAGCTCTGATACAGTTTGTGATCATATCTTGGAGTTTTTGGATGGATAGTGAAGCAACCAAAGCAGAACACTGTGGCTGATCATCTTGCACTATAGTCTTTCCTTTGTCATGATTTTTTATGACTTGTGTTTGACTTGATTCGGCGATATGTTGGTTCTCAATTTAGCACTTTAGTTGCGCGATTTGAGAATCTTTTTCTTCAATCGCCTTCATCAAGTTGTTGATGTGCTCTTGCATCTCAATCATTCTTTCTTCCATAGTTCTTGTCTCAGTCATCATGATAGTCACTACGTCAGAATCAGGTTCAAACAGAGGGTTATACTTAACAATAAACTTGTCACTAGTATATGCCCCCTGCAAGGTTGTTTCTTGACCTGCAACGATAAAAGCTTTATCTTCTTGCAACGTCAGTTCATTGAAGCAACAATGGGCAGTAGAACCCATGTAAGACTTGTTCATGACAACGACCATTGAAGAAGTCTTGAACGACATGTTTACACTTGTGTTTTGAGATAAGAGAGAGAGACGAGAGGTAGAGATGGTCCCACTGGGCGTGCCAATCTGTTCACACGTAACTTCGAGGATGGAGACACATGGAATAAATAATATATTGTATTAATGTTGTATGCGTGTGGGTGTACAATCTCTAACTTTAATCCTCTTATTCTCTCTTTTAAATATATAAACTTTGGTCTCTAGCTTCTTGATCTTCTTGGGCTGGTTTGTTGAGCTTCTTGGATGATCGACTTGCTAGGTTGATGATCTCTTGGATCGGCCTGTTGACTTGATGATCTTCTTGGATGATCGGCCTGTTGGCTTAATGATCTCTTGGATCGACCTGTTGTGACTTGTTGATCTTCTTCGATGATCGACCTGTTGGCTTGTTGATCTTCTTGGATGATCGGTCTGCTGACTTGTTGATCTCTTCTTGGATGGTCGGCTTGCTGACTTGTTGATCTTCTTGATCGGTCGGTTGGCTTATTGATCTCTTCTTAGAGTCTTCTAGTCTTCAAACCTTCTGAGTCTTGAGTTGGTTGAATTTTGAATCTTGGATCTTCTGAATTCTCTAGACTCTCTGACTTCTGATGACTCTGGACTCTGGCAGAATTCTCTGGACTCTGAGTTCTCTGATCTGAATCTCCAAATCTGAATCCCCCCTGAATGAATGGTGGCCTCCTCTATTTATAGAGTTTGATGGACCTCATATGGGCTTGGGCTTAGGTCCAATTGCCACGTGGCATAATCTGATTGAACTTGACTGATGTTATCTGATGGATCACTAATAGACAAGTAGCATCCTTTGATTTGCCGAATTTTAATGTCTATTAATTTAATTTAGGCACACGTGTAAATGTGTAATTGGTCCCAAATTTATTTTATCATTAATTTATATTAATGACGTGGAAATTTGTGATTGGTCGAAATTTCTCCTTCAACACAATCAAATAAACATAATATTTTGTTTAATTAACCTTGCCAAATAAACATAATATTTGATTTGGCAAATCAGTTAATTAAAATAAAATATTTCTACCATATTTAATAATATTTGAATTGGAAAATTAAATCCTCTAGAATATTCTTTTTTTTCCTTTCATTTTAAAAAACAAAATCAGTTAAAAGAATAAAATATCGGAAAAATTTAGGGGTCTACAGGCACTATTATTTTATAAAAAAAAAGTATTTTTTTATTTTAAAATAAAAATAAATAGAAATCAATAAAAAAACTATAAAAATATTATTATTTTAATTATTTTTGAAAACTCAACCCTCAACCCTCTTCTTCATCCTCTTCCCTCAACCCCTCATTCTTCTTCTTCAAATCTCCGGCACCCGGCACTCGGCGGCCGACCACCGCTCGCTGTCGCCGGTGACTTTTTTTTTCTTATTGTTCTTCTCTTTTGTTCTCCTTTCTTCTTCTCTTACCCCATTTTTATTCTTTTCTTTTTTAAAAAAAAATACAAGAGGGAGGAGGGACCTCCCTCCTCCTCCATTTCTGGTGCGAAACGGAGGAGGAGAGAGGTCCCTCCTCCCTCTTGTATTTTTTTTTTAAAAAAAAAAGAAAAGAAGAAAAATGTTGTAAGAGAAAAAGAAAGGAGAATAAAAGAGAAGAGAAAAAAAAGTCGCCGCCGGCTGCTAGAAATTTTAAGAAGAATGAGGGGTTGATGGAAGAGGATGAAGATGAGGGTTGAGGGTTGAGGGTTGAGTTTTCAAAAATAATTAAAACAAAAATATTTTTATTGTTTTTTATTGTTTTTTATTAAAATAATAGTGTCACGTCAACAGTCGTTAGGATTAAACAGAAAAATAGACGGCATGGACCAAAATGCTGCCTATCTCAAACCGCAGGGGTATTTTTGTTGAGTTTGAAAACTCAGGGACCAAAGTGTAACTTAACCTAAACCTCAGGGACCAAAAGTGTATTTTTCCCTAAATTCAATAACAACAAACATTGCTAGAGGTAGCAAGGTTATGATTACGTAGGCGGTAGCATACTATCCTTTAGGGCATCCACATTGAGGGTAAACACTGATCCTGATGTAGGTTTCTTAGAATCCTTATCAGTCTGAAAGTCACAGTCTGTGTATTCTGTAAGGATCAAATCCTTAGCGCCATACACAAGCTGATAGTCCCTCGTTCTCCGAAGATACTTGATGATGTTTTTCACTACAGTCCAGTGGTCTAACCCTGGATTAGATTGGTATCTGTTGGCTTTTTGGCCCTTAATCTCAAATTAATTAATTTTAATTAATTAATTAATCAATGTTTTGATGATAACAAACCCAATTTATAATTACTGAAAAATCTCATTGTTTTAATGTGCCCATAGCGTAGAGCTCGGAACAACGATTCCAACGCCTCTTGAATCACTCCAATCGGAGCTAAAACGAAGAAGTTATAGCCGAAACAAGTTTTAACGAAAAATACATGTACTGATGACGTGGCAGCTGAGTCAGCATCATGGATTAATCTGGCGACAACACGTGGACCAATGGGAGAGCAACACATGGACATTTTTTGTTATTTAAATATATATATAATTTTATTTAAAAAAAAAAAAACATTGTGTGTAACGGTAATTTAAAAAAAAATCAAAATAAAAATCAAAATTCAGAATCATTAAATGCTGGTTTGAAAAAGTTTGTTTTTTTTTTTACTTTACCGTTACTCTCATTCTTTTATATATTACTATTATTATTATTATTATTATTATGTTTTGAGTTTTGAGTTTACCGTTAGATGGTTTTCTAAAATTAAAAAAAAAAAAAAGTTTTTTTAATATTATTTTATTATTTATTTTATATTTAATTTCTTTTAATCTCCACCCTTTATTTTTCTTTAACTCAAATCCAATGGTCCAAATTAAGCTCAAATTTCAAATTTCTTTCAACTCATATTCTTCTTATTTATACCCCCGTTCTTTCACAAAATAACAACAATTTCCCTCTCTAAATTCTCTCCAAATTCTACATGTTTCTTCTCTCAAATTCTTCAATGTTCATTTAAATTTATTGTGAGATTTTATTTTTGAGAGAATTCTTGAGCTTTCAATTTTATTTTTCTTAGCCATTTGAGGGCATTAATTTGTAAGAATTTTTCTTACAAATTTGTGAGCGAAAATTTGTATATCCACTCTTTGAGAGAGTTTGTAATTTTGTTCTTGAAATTTTCAAATCTTGTAAGGGTTGTTCTTGAGCCCAAAAAGGAGCGGTTGTAACGGTTTGATCCTAAACCGTGGAAAGGATCGGGTTTGTTCTTGCTCCTGAAAAGAGAACATTGTACCGGTTGGACTCTAAGTCGTGGAAAGAGTCGTGTTCTTGAATCGAATACCCAAGAGGAGCTTGGGGAGTGGAGTAGGCCGTTTTCCGAACCACTATAAATTTCTGGTGTTATTTTCTCTAACCCTCCACTATTTAATTTTTGCAAGTAATTTTCTTTATCGTTATTTGCATGAAATTAATTCCTATAATTTATTGTTAATGTTTATGAACAATATTTACATTTGGAATTATTTTTTGTGCTTGAAACATATTTCTAATTTGTTTATCAACTTGTGTTAAAATTAATTATTTGTAAAAAGTTCACTTATTTGTTTAAATTGGACCCACCGTAGTAAAAAATTTATAAAATTGAATTAAACCCTATTCACCCCCACCCCCCTCTAGGGTTGTCATATCGATCCAACAATTGGTATCAGAGCGGGTTGCTCTTCTTGAAATATTTTTTTCTTGATAAGCTTAATTGCTAGAGCTATGACAACTTTAGATTTTATGGAAAGTTAATTTATTGATAAACCTCCATTGTTTGATGGTAAAAAATATGATGTTTGGAGCCATAGAATGAAAACGTTTTTGCTTGCTATTGATTTTGATATTTGGTATGTTTGTGAAAATGATTTATCAAAATCAAAATTGAATAATGAAATGCTTTCGTTAAATGCTCAAGCTATAAATATCATATGTTGTGCTTTAGATAAAAATATATGTGATAAACTTTCACATTTTACATATGCATATGATATTTGGAAATTTCTTGATGATGTTTGTTGATGGTCGATTTTGGCCAGAGGAACTCACTTGACCTTCACGTGCCACCAACGGTAAATTTGTAGATAAGGGGGGAAGACGTGGCCTGCAAGACAGTAAACCTGCACACCGGTGTGGTGCTCGCCACACCAGCTCCGATGCTTAAGTCAGCAAATAGAACGGTAGGGAGTGGAAAAGTAAGAGCAAGAGGAGAGAGTAGAAAATATCGAATAGTGTTTAGGGATAGAATTCGGAGTCCCTTCTTCAGCGACGAAGAGGGGTATAAATACATGTTCATCCTCCTAGCGCTTTTAGGGTTTCGGAGGCGTTTTAGGTCAAACCAGGCAAAACCGGGGCTGGCGGAGGCGGTATGGGCCTAACGCCATCGGACGGACTCGGCCCGCGCGAGCGGGTCGAGGGTCGGCCTCGGCCCATGGCCGAGGCCGACCTTGTGCTCGGCCTCGACCATGGGCCGAGGCCGAGCAGGGGGTCGGGCCAAAAACCCGACCCCTTCGGTCTTGGCCCGTCCCACTTGCCGATTTTGCCTCCTTGGTCCATCTTTCAGCCCGATTTCTCCTCGGTTATCCTCATCAGCTCCTTGTATATCGGGGTGGTCCAAAATTGCCTATAACATTAAGCCCCCACTCTTGAATTGGGATTCGGGGTGACTTATTGCTATAAGTTGAGCTCCTTAAGCCCGATTTAAGAGTAATGACCCTTGCCCTAGGCCGACTTACGTGTAGCTTTGTCGTCATCCTGCAAAGTAGGATAGAAGTAGACACTCCCTGAATAGGGGTTAGATGAAATAGAAATGAAAAAGGGTGAGAGATTACAAAAGTGGTGCTGGTTGGCCTCGGCCTCGGGAGGAGGCCGAGCACAGCTACCTCCCTTTTGCCTGGTCGGCCTCGGCCTCGGGAAGAGGCCGAGTAGTTTTCTAATTTTGCTTAGGGGGCGTTGCCCCCGAACCCCCACCGGGCGCTTCACCCCTGGACCCCGGTCAGCGAGACCCCCGTACTGGGTCATTCGGAGTGCTTCATTTCAGGTTCATGTCTGCAAGAGAAAAGTAAGGGAAAAGGCTAGGGTCGGCCTCGACCTCAAGCCCCCGTTAGCCTAAAACTTGGCTTCCTACATCCATATGTTAGTCCTTGTAGGAAAATAATAAGATAATAGGTTTGAACATGTAAATTTGAGTAGAACATGCTAAACATAGGTGCTTTTTGTTTAATAGGGGGTGCATATCCCCGGTTACTTGCTTTTTGTTTAATATGGAGTGCATATCCCCTCTGTAGCCCCCAATCTTAAGTAGAAATTCACTGAAACATAAAGTATAGTTGAGGAAATAGGAGAATACCTTTAAAGTTTGTGCTTGGCCTGAGGTGCTCGGCCTTGGCAAGAGGTGCTCGGTCCCGACTTCTGTAGGGTGAGCTTGACTTAGATGAAGTGTATGGACTCATGCCAGGTGAGGTGAGGTAGACTCGTTGGTCCAGGCTCACATGGTCTCACTCTGGATGAGGCGAGGTAGACTCGGCAGTCCAGGCTCGCCTGATGTGGAGATACTCAGGCCAGAGGAGGTGAGGTAGACTCGTTGGTCTAGGCTCACATGGTCTCACTCTGGATGGGGCGAGGTAGACTCGGTAGTCCAGGCTCGCCTGATGTGGAGATGCTCAAGCCAGAGGAACCCTAAAACTCCATAAGTTCAGATTCAGTGTTGGTGGAAGTGTGTGCTGCTCGGCCTCGGCTCATTCTCTGGTCGGCCTCGGCCCTCTATGGCTTGACAGCTTTTAGTGCGGTCCAGTAACACCTGACCTTCTGCAGGGTTGAGCTCCTTAAGCCTGATTTAAGAGTATAACTCTCGTTCCATGCCGACTTATGTATGATTCCTTGTTATCCTGCAAGATAGGACAAACTGGACAAAGTAGACACTCCCTGAAAAGGGGTTAGCTGAAATGGAAATGAGAAAAGTTGAGAGATTACAACAATGGCTCTTGTCGGCCTCGGGAAGAGGCCGAGCACAGCAATCTCCCCCTTTAGCTTATCTGGTCGGCCTCGGCCTCGAAAAGAGGCCGAGCACAGCAGCTTCCCATTTTGGTTTATCTGGTCGACCTCGGGAAAAGGCCGAGCACAACAGCTAGACCCCTGTACTTGGTCATTCGGAACGCTTCATTCCAGATCCGGGGCTTATCCACAAGTAAAAAATAGGATAAGCAAAAGATTTCACAATCCTGCATTTAAAAGTTAATCTTTGCAAAAGAAGAATGAGGGAAGAGGCTAGGATCGGCCTTGGCCTCTGGCCTCTGTCAGTTCAACACTTAGTCCCCTGCATTCATATATCAGTCCTTACTGGAAAGTAATGGGAGAGTTGCACGATGATTACAACAAAGGAATGGAAGGGCATTTATTACTTCAAGCAATGCATTTTTTCGAGCAAGAAGGACTAATTTCATACCTGGCCTTTTGAAGGTGGATGGTCGCCTCGGCCTTGGCATGAGGCTGACCAGCTTCTCTGTACTGTTTGTTTGCTCGACAGCTAGGCTTATGTGTAGACTTGCCTGACCCTACCTTAAGCATCTCCTTACAGCTTTGAGCGCTTCGGCTGTGCTAAAAAAGTAAAGTGATTGAGAACTCGAACCAATCATGCTGCTTTGAATGTGTGCCTGAGGGTTAGCTTCGGAACTGGGATGCTCGACCTCGGCCTTGGCATGAGGCTGAGCATTTCTTCTGTATTGGATTCATCCCAGGGGTGCGTACACTCTTTTGGGGAAAAAGCTTGGGGAGGTTGAGGGCATGTGTCAACCTCTCTGCAAGAATTTAGTCTCTTTCCAAGGGAAAGTACGGAAGTTTGACCTCAGCAAGAGTCACCACATCCTATGGAAAAATGCTTTGCACAAACACGGTATAAAGAACTTTATTAAATTTGCAAGTGTCAACATTGTACCGTGGAGAAAAGTTGTGGACATGTGTTATACAAAATGAAAATAAGTAATTGCCCCAATAGCTCCACTGATATTCATAACGTTATCCTAACTTGAATAAGTAAGAAAGGAAAATAAGAATTATCGCAACATGACCATGATTATGATGGACTCGGTTTGCCCTTACTCCCAACCCCCCACTCAAAATATGCGTTCAATACCTTGGACATGCATTTTTTGAGTAAGGAGAAACTAACTTCGTACCTGGCTCTAGGGGCGGAGCACGGCCTTGGCCTCTGGATGGTCGACCTCGGCCTTGGCATGAGGCCGACCAGCTTCTCTGTGTTGTTCGCTTGCTTGTTTTCCATTCCAAGGGTGTGTGCACCCAGTCAGGGAAAACTTGGGGAGGTCGAGGAATTTCCCGAGCCCCCACTCAAAATATGCATTCCAGATTTAAAGAGTTGCATTTCTTTTTTTTTAGTAAGAAAATATAATTTCATACCTGGTCTTTTGAGGACAAAGTTCATTCTTGAAGCTGAGGCAGTCGATCCTGACCTTGGCATGAGGTCGAGTCTCGCCTCTCCATCACTTGTTTGTTTGCCTCATAGTTGGACTCATGTGCAGATACTTTGTCTGCGAAGTGACTATCGGACTCAGTCGAGCCTCATTCCTTGTCTAATGGTCGGCCTTAACCTTGGCATGAGGACGAGCATTTTCCCTACATGGCTTGAGAAGTTTGAGGGAAGCTTGGGGAGGCTTTGGGATTTCCCCGGGCCTCTCTTCAAGCATCACGGTCATCCTAGGGGTGCGTACACTCTTCTGGGGAAAAAGCTTGGGGAGGCCTGGGAATTTCCCAGGGCCTCTCTTCAAGCGTCGTGGTCATCCCAGGGGTGCGTACACTCTTCTGGGGAAAAAGCTTGGGGAGGCCTGGGAATTTCCCAGGGCCTCTCTTCAAGCGTCGTGGTCATCCCACGGGTGCGTACACTCTTCTGGGGAAAAAGCTTGAGGAGGCCTGGGAAGTTCTTGAGCCTCTCTTCAAGCATCGTCGTCATCCCAGGGGTGCGTACACTCTTCTGGGAAAAATGCTTGGGGAGGCCTAGGAAGTTCCCGAGCCTCTCTTCAAGCATCGTCGTCATCCTAGGGGTGCGTACACTCTTCTGGGGAAAATGCTTGGGGAGACCTGGGAATTTCCCGAGCCTCTCTTCAAGCTGCATGGTCATCCCAGGGGTGCGTACACTCTTCTGGGGAAAATGCTTGGGGAGGCCTGGGAATTTCCCGAGCCTCTCTTCAAGCTGCATGGTCATCCCAGGGGTGCGTACACTCTTCTGGGGAAAATGCTTGGGGAGCCCTGGGAATTTCCCAGGGCCTCTCTTCAAGCATCGTGGTCATCCCAGGGGTGCGTACACTCTTCTGGGGAAAAAGCTTGAGGAGGCCTGGGAAGTTCTCGAGCCTCTCTTCAAGCATCGTCGTCATCCCAGGGGTGCGTACACTCTTCTGGGGAAAATGCTTGGGGAGGCCTGGGAAGTTCCCGAGCCTCTCTTCAAGCATCGTCGTCATCCTAGGGGTGCGTACACTCTTCTGGGGAAAATGCTTGGGGAGGCCTGGGAATTTCCCGAGCCTCTCTTCAAGCTACATGGTCATCCCTGGGGTGCGTACACTCTTCTGGGAAAAATGCTTGGGGAGGCTTGGGAATTTCCCAGGGCCTCTCTTCAAGCATCGTGGTCATCCCAGGGGTGCGTACACTCTTCTGGGGAAAAAGCTTGAGGAGGCCTGGGAAGTTCCCGAGCCTCTCTTCAAGCATCGTCGTCATCCCAGGGGTTCGTACACTCTTCTGGGGAAAATGCTTGGGGAGGCCTGGGAATTTCCCGAGTCTCTCTTCAAGCGTTGTGTTATTCCCGAGGGTGCGTACACTCAGTCGGGGAACGAAGTATGCTCAAACTGCCTTCTATCATATTTCCACACAATTTTGATGGCGTATCAAGCAACAAAGTATTTCAAAGGGAAAAATTTGTGACCGAGCTCTTTAAGGTGGTGTTCGGCCTTAGCCTCTAGGTGGTCGGCCTCGGCCTTGGCATGAGGCCGACCAACTCCTCTGTGTCATCTGCGTACTCAGTCCGTGACTCGACTTATGTGCAGAGCATCTCCCTTTCGGCTTGAACCGCTTCAGCTACGATAACAGGTCAAGTGTTGTGGTTTTCCCAGGGGTGCATAAACTCTTCTGGGGAAAAGCTTGGGGAGGCTTGGGAATTTCCCGAGTCTCTCTGCAAGCAATGTCAAAACTTTTGAAACGAAATTCAGAGTAATTTATTTCAAATGAATCAATTACATTCCTGAGTATTATGCTATTGAAATGAAAGAAAGTCGATCAAGGTTTCAAGAAACTGGAAACTAAAGGACATAAGAAAATGAAATCAATGTTCCATTGGAAGGGGATAGCTTGACCCCTCAAAGGCTCGAACTCGGCCATCTCCCGAGGCCGACGTTGCTTGAGCCTTCCTATCGATGTTCTCGAGTGCCATAAAGTAACATTCCCTCGACATTTTTTGCTCGCCATGCGCTGCTCCTACACCTTCTTCGGATGGTCCTCCTAAAATTGTTTGTATCTCGAATAGTGGGTTAGCACCACCCTTACCTTGATCTGTCGGCAGTGGCCTCTTGCTTCTGCCGTTCCCCACGAACCCCTTGGGGTAACCTTCTCGGATTAGGGCTTCTATATCGTCCCTCAATTGTATGCATTCCCGGGTTGCATGACCGTGATCTCCATGGAACATGCAGTATTTGTTTTTGTTCCTCCTGTCGGGGTCTGATCTCAACTTTTCTAGGCGTTTCAACAGATTTGTGTCTTGTATTGCGGCCAAGACCTGTTCAAACGAAGCTGTTAGTAGTGTATACCTGTCGAATCTGGCCTTTTGGTTCTACACAGCCCTGTGGCTCCTTGGCCTCTGGTCGGCCTCAGACTTCGCCCGAGCCTCCTACTTTTTCCTCGCATTATTCCCTGTGTACGTACCCGACGCTGTCTTTAGCGGCGAACTTCTGCGGGCCTTTTTGCGATTGGGCTTCTGCTCGGCCTCGACCATTGGCCGAGGAGTGCTCATGTCGGATCTGGCCTACATCTTCTACCCGACGTCCTTTTCCTTTGTCTTCTTGATGCTGGTCGGATATAGAAGCTTCCCGACTCTCTCTCTCCTTCTGCTGGTTGTCCTCTTGGGTTAGGTCCATAGCATCGTGGGCACACGGATCCTTACAACAGTCTCCGAAGTTAGGGTCGGCCTTTTCCATACCGAGGTCGACCCCAGTCTGGCTCGGCGCTTTCTGCTCATACCCGAGGCTTCCCTCTGGTTTCTAAACCCGATCCATCCTGCAGACCACCACCGATGTGCGATCCGAACTGGCAAGCATTCTTCCCCACAGACGGCGCCAACTGTTGATGGTCGATTTTGGCCAGAGGAACTCACCTGACCTTCACGTGCCACCAACGGTAAATTTGTAGATAAGGGGGGAAGACGTGGCCTGCAAGACAGTAAACCTGCACACCGGTGTGGTGCTCGCCACACAGGCTCCGATGCTTAAGTCAGCAAACAGAACGGTAGGGAGTGGAAAAGTAAGAGCAAGAGGAGAGAGTAGAAAATATCGAATAGTGTTTAGGGATAGAATTCGGAGTCCCTTCTTCAACGACGAAGAGCGGTATAAATACATGTTCATCCTCCTAGCGCTTTTAGGGTTTCGGAGGCGTTTTAGGTCAAACAAGGCAAAATCGGGGCTGGCGGAGGCGATAGGGGCCTAACGGCATCGGACGGACTCGGCCCGCGCGAGCGGGTCGAGGGTCAGCCTCGGCCCATGGCCGAGGCCGAGCGGGTCGAGGGTCAGCCTCGGCCCATGGCCGAGGCCGAGCAGGGGGTCTGGCCAAAAACCCGACCCCTTCGGTCTTGGCCCGTCCCACTTGCCGATTTTGCCTCCTTGGTCCATCTTTCAGCTCGATTTCTCCTCGGTTGTCCTCGTCAGCTCCTTGTATATCGGGGTGGTCCAAAATTGCCTATAACAATGTTTATAGTGTTAAAAATTCTCCTTGTACTTCTAATGATTTATTTGATGTGAAGGAGAATTATAATTCTCAAAATCAAGAAAAGTTCCATGGAGTAGAAAAAGAAAAGTGTGATGCATCCTCCTTATGCTTGATGGCTCATTCGAACAATGGACCGATCTCGAATGCGATGAAGATGAGGTAACTCATAAATCTCCAACTTATGATGAATTATATGATGCATTTGAGAATATGCAAAATGATTTAGAAAATGTTAGCTCTAAATATGTGAAATTATCAAAGAAATATAAGACATTGTCTATTGAGAATAAATCTTTGATAAATGAAAATACATGTTTGAAAAATGGAGCTAATAATATATTGTTGCATGAGAAAGTTGATGATTATTGTGATGAAAAGAATACTTTGACTAATAGAAATAAACTTCTTGAAAAAGAAAATGAGGATCTCAAATCTTTATATTGTGAATTAAAAAATGAATTGAATGATTTGAGAAACAAGAATGAGAAAATTGAATCATTTTCTTTGGAATTAAAAGATAAAATTGCTAGTTTGAAAAATGAAATTGCTATTTTAGAAACTAGCAATACATCTTTAGAAAAAGAGAAAATTTCCTTTAATGACAAAATTAAATTTCTTGAATTTGATAATTGTGAAAAAAAAAATGATCTTTTGCATGTGCTTGAAGAACAAAAAATGCTTGCTAGTAAAGAGCTTGAAATTGCAAAAGATGCCATTAAAAAGTTGACAATAGGTGCTAAAAAATTAGACAAAATAATTGAAGTAGGAAAGTCTTACGGTGATAAAAGAGGTTTAGGCTACATTGATGAATGCTCTACTCCTTCATAAGTTCTAAAACTAAATTTGTTAAAGCATATCCTATTGTGCCTAAGCTTAATATGCCTAATATCGTTCCTAAGAATGCTAGTTTTGTACCTATTTGTCATCATTGTGGTGTTGAAGGTCACATTAGACCTAAATGCTTTAAATTGAAATATGCTCAAACTACTCATTCTATGCCTAAAGATGTTTTGCACAATGTGCCTAATTTTGTTAAAAATAAATTTGTGCCAAAGCATGAAAATGGTAGATATATACATGGAAAATCAAAATTTGTACCTAGACAATTTCATGCTAGCTCAAATTTGGCCCATAATGAGAATAAGCATGGAAATGATAGAAATATGCATGTAAAATTGAATATTGTGCCTAAACATGCTTATGCTAGAACTAAATTTTTTGCATAATGCTAAATTATTGCCTAAGCACGTTCATACAAAATCTAAATGTGTGCATAGTACTAAGTTTGTACATATGCATGGAAAGGTTAGAGATATGAATGTAAAATCTACATTTATACCTACATGTCATTTTTGTGGAGTTAAAGGTCATATTAGACAAAATTGTTTTAAATTGAAAAATGCTCCGAGGAAGGATTTCTTAAAGAAAAATATTATGCAAAATCAAATTATTAAGAAGAAATTCTTGTCTAAAATTTGTGGCAAAATTGATAATAAATTTGATATTTGTTGTTTGCCAAAAATGAATGCTAAAAGTGTTGGAACAAATTTGAAATGGGTTCCAAAATCAATGCTCACTAACAATGAAGGACCCAAGAAATGGGTACCAAGATCTTTTGGTTGAGTTTTGTCTTTGTAGGTGTGATTTTTCAATAAGCAAGTGGTTGCTTTGGTCTTATAATTTGGAAATAAATTTCAATAAAGCAACATAGTGGCTTGCTTGAACACATCAAAGAAAAAGATATTTTTGGTAACTTTGTATCTTTTTAGTTTATTATTTTATTGATATGGAAATTATATATTCTTGATGGGTTTCTTGAATTTTGTTGACTAGATTAAATGTCTATGAGATACTTGAGAATATTATTGGCATTTATGTGTATGGCTTGAATATTATGGATTAATGGATTAATGCTCTTGAAAATTTTTGGTAGAACGTTCTTGAGATTTATCCATAATCTTTATTGCTTTTTATTTAAATTTGGATTATATGTCATGAGAAATTATTGAATATATATTTTGGCATATTTTGCATGATATTAGATTATTGGTTTTTAATGTTGATATTTATCCAATTTATTGGTCAATGATTTGTCCAAATATTGAAAATAAGAATTATTGTTATTGATGGGTTTCTTGAATTTTGTTGACTAGATTAAATGTCTATGAGATACTTGAGAATATTATTGGCATTTATGTGTATTGCTTGAATATTATGGATTAATGGATTAATGCTCTTGAAAATTTTTGGTAGAACGTTCTTGAGATTTATCCATAATCTTTATTGCTTTTTATTTAAATTTGGATTATATACCATGAGAAATTATTGAATATATATTTTGGCATATTTTGCATGATATTAGATTATTGGTTTTTAATGTTGATATTTATCCAATTTATTGGTCAATGATTTGTCCAAATATTGAAAATAAGAATTATTGTTATTGATGGGTTTCTTGAATTTTGTTGACTAGATTAAATGTCTATGAGATACTTGAGAATATTATTGGCATTTATGTGTATTGCTTGAATATTATGGATTCATGGATTAATGCTCTTGAAAATTTTTGGTAGAACGTTCTTGAGATTTATCCATAATCTTTATTGCGTTTTATTTAAATTTGGATTATATACCATGAGAAATTATTGAATATATATTTTGGCATATTTTGCATGATATTAGATTATTGGTTTTTAATGTTGATATTTATCCAATTTATTGGTCAATGATTTGTCCAAATATTGAAAATAAGAATTATTGTTATTGGTGGGTTTCTTGAATTTTGTTGACTAGATTAAATGTCTATGAGATACTTGAGAATATTATTGGCATTTATGTGTATTGCTTGAATATTATGGATTAATGGATTAATGCTCTTGAAAATTTTTGGTAGAACGTTCTTGAGATTTATCCATAATCTTTATTGCTTTTTATTTAAATTTGGATTATATGCCATGAGAAATTATTGGATATATATTTTGGCATATTTTGCATGATATTAGATTATTGGTTTTTAATGTTGATATTTATCCAATTTATTGGTCAATGATTTGTCCAAATATTGAAAATAAGAATTATTGTTATTGATGGATGTATGTTGTTTTCGAATAATTTGATTGAATGCTTTTTGGCCATGAACTATTTGTTTTCTATGGAAATCAATTTCAAAATTGTGTTTTTTTTTTAAAATTTGATTGTTTTTAAATTTTGTTTGAAAATAGTTGTTGAACTCTTTTTCATAGGGGGAGTATTTATGAAATTGACTTATTCTATAAAATTTTGTTAGCTTGTTGCTTAAAAGTGCTTACTTATTTTTTGTGATTTTTTTGTCCATATTTGATCGATATTTTCTTTATGACATAGATCGTGGTTAACCTATGATCAACCACAATTGGTATCAATTTTTCTTTTATAATGTTCCTTGCCAATATATGATTGATTTGTTTTGTGCCATGATTTGCGGTGGACCTATGCACAAAAACAATTGGTATTAGTGTTTATTTAGTTAATCTTTTTATGGTATTATTTGCATATGTTTTTTTGATAAATTCTTATTAAGTGGCCTATGTGATGATATGCTTGTTTTACATTTCATATTTTGGTATCATGATAATGTTTTAAATGTTGCTTGGATTTGATAAATTGAAAAGTTGATCATTTTAAGATTAATTTGCTTATGTATCCTTTGTGTATGAAAATTTTGTTTATGTGCATATCCATGAGAATTAAATTTCTATTTGAAATTTCACTTCACTTGTGCCATATTTTTTTTCGAATGAAAATTTTGTGAAATTTATTGATGATGTGTATGAAATAGATTGATCAAACATGATATTTTATCTTGTGCAAAATTGTTTGGATAATTTTCTTAGTGTTGCTTCATCTCCTTGATATTTATTGATTTTTTTATAATAGAATGGATGTTTTTAGAGGGAATTGTTCTATTTATATGATTTTCATGATATTGCTTTTTATTCCTCTTTATGTAAAAATTATAACTAAAGTATTTTCTAAGTATATGTCTACTAAGTTTCAAGTGGATATGTTGAGAGAAGATACTCAAAGTCAAGTTCATTGAAGGTAATTTTGCAAAAATTTCTATGAGAACATCCACTCAACTTGACAAGAAGATGAAAAAGGTAAAACTTATTGTTGTTAAAACTTATCGAGGTATGTTCGGATCTTTACCCCTCTTATGCATATTGTTTATCTATTTAGGGGGAGTAAGTAATCTTTGAAGCAAAATTTTATTTTAGAAGTTTCTTTTAATTAATGCTTCTCAATTTTCTTGTTACATTTTTTTAGAATGCATTTTGTTATGGGGGAGATATGAAAAGCATGTGGGGAGTTGTGCTAAATTTTGAGTTCATGTTTTTAGGGGAATCATTTATGTGGTTCTAAATTTTTCTTAATTATTCTTTTTGATGATTCCAAAGGGGGATAAGTTTAAGAAAAATATGCTACAAATTTGCTATAAAATTTTCATGATTGTATTAATTAGGGGGAGAATTAATTTTTGAGTGAATTTCAAGAATGATCATTATGGCGATATATTGGACTTCATATTGAAATTATCCCTTGATATATGTGCTACCTATGGTTTATATGAATTTCAAGTTATTTTTCTTGTATGGTTTGTCATCATAAAAAAGGGGGAGATTGTTAGCTTTTTGGCCCTTAATCTAAAATTAATTAATTTTAATTAATTAATTAATCAATGTTTTGATGATAACAAACCCAATTTATAATTACTGAAAATCTCATTGTTTTAATGTGCCCATAGCATAGAGCTCGGAACAACGATTCCAACGCCTCTTGAATCACTCAAATCGGAGCTAAAAAGAAGAAGTTATAGTCGAAACAAGTTTTAACGAAAAATACCCGTACTGATGACGTGGCAGCTGAGTCAGCATCATGGATTAATCTGGCGACGACACGTGGACCAATGGGAGAGCAACACATGGACATTTTTTGTTATTTAAATATATATATATTATATATATAATTTTATTTAAAAAAAAAAACATTGTGTGTAACGGTAATTTAAAAAAAATCAAAATAAAAATCAAAATTCAGAATCATTAAATGTTGGTTTGAAAAAGTTTTTTTTTTCTACTTTACCGTTACTCTCATTCTTTTATATATATATATATATATTATTATTATTATTATGTTTTGAGTTTTGAGTTTACGATGGTTTTCTAAAATTTAAAAAAAAAAGTTTTTTTAATATTATTTTATTATTTATTTTATATTTAATTTCTTTTAATCTCCACCCTTTATTTTTCTTTAACTCAAGTCCAATGGTCCAAATTAAGCTCAAATTTCAAATTTCCTTCAACTCATATTCTTCTTATTTATACCCCCATTCTTTCACAAAATAACAACAATTTCCCTCTCTAAATTCTCTCCAATTTCTACATGTTTCTTCTCTCAAATTCTTCAATGTTCATTTAAATTTATTGTGAGATTTTATTTTTGAGAGAATTCTTGAGCTTTCAATTTTATTTTTCTTAGTCATTTGAGGGCATTAATTTGTAAGAATTTTTCTTACAAATTTGTGAGCGAAAATTTGTATATCCACTCTTTGAGAGAGTTTGTAATTTTGTTCTTGAAATTTTCAAATCTTGTAAGGGTTGCTCTTGAGCCCAAAAAGGAGCGGTTGTAACGGTTTGATCCTAAACCGTGGAAAGGATCGAGTTTGTTCTTGCTCCCGAAAAAAGAACATTGTACCGGTTGGACTTTAAGTCGTGGAAAGAGTCGTGTTCTTGAATCGAATACCCAAGAGGAGCTTGGGGAGTGGAGTAGGCCGTTTGCCGAACCACTATAAATTTCCAGTGTTATTTTCTCTAACCCTCCACTATTTAATTTTTTCAATTAATTTTCTTTATCGTTATTTGCATGAAATTAATTCCTATAATTTATTGTTAATGTTTATGAACAATATTTACATTTGGAATTATTCGTTGTGCTTGAAACATATTTCTAATTTGTTTATCAATTTGTGTTAAAATTAATTATTTGTAAAAAGTTCACTTATTTGTTTAAATTGGGCCCACCGTAGTAAAAAATTTATAAAATTGAATTAAACCCTATTCACCCCCCTCTAGGGTTGTCATACCGATCCAACAGTATCTATTGACTATCCCTACTAAATAGCAAATGTCAGACCTAGTACACAACATGACATACATTAGGCTGCCCACAGCTGAAGCATAAGGGATCCGTCTCATATCCTCAACTTCTTGAGGTGTCTTAGGACACTGTTCCTTAGACAAATGAACTCCATGCCTGAAGGGTAGTAAACCCCTCTTGGAATTCTGCATCTTATATCTAGACAACATCTTGTCTATATAGGATGCTTGAGATAGGCTAACGTTCTGTTCTTACGATTTCTTATAATTTGAATCCCTATAACATATTGAGCTTCACCCAAATCTTTCATTTGGAACTCAGCCGATAGCCAGGTTTTAATGTTAGCAAGACATGCTACATCATTCCCAATGAGTAGAATATCATCTACATACCACACTAGAAAAGTTACTGAACTATTGATAATCCTTTTATAAACACAAGGCTCATCAACGTTCTGGTCAAAGCCATAAGATTTGATCATTGTATCAAACCTTATAGTCCAAGATCTGGAAGCTTGTTTCAATCCATAAATAGATCGTTTAAGCTTGCAAACTTTTTGCTCCTGACCTTGAGCAATGAACCCCTCTGGTTGAGACATAAAGATGCTCTCTTCAAGATTGTCATTCAAAAAGGCAGTCTTGACATCCATTTGCCAAATTTCATAATCATACAATGTGGCAATGGACAAGAGAATCCTTATCGACTTTAACATGAAACCTGGAGATAAGGTTTTCTCATAGTCCACCTCATCCCTTTGGGTATAACCCTTTGCCACAAGTTGAGCTTTGAAAGTCTGTACTTTTCCAGCTGCGTCTCGCTTCCTCTTATAGATCCATTTGCACCCTATGGGTCTTACCTCTTCAAGTTGGTCTACAAGATCCCAGACTTGATTCAAGTACATCGACTTCATCTCAAGGTCCATAGCTTTGACCCACTGGTCTTTATCCACATCATTCATTGCCTGGTTAAAGGTCAATGGATCCTCGACCCCATCATTAGGTATGACAGCTGGAGTTTTTGCTAAAGTCAGATAACGTGCAGGTTGAATAACAACCCTCCCACTACGTCAGGGCATTCTCAACTCTTGAGAAGGATGGGCTTGACCAAATGTACTGGGCTCATCTACAAATCTTGTTGAAGGTCCAACTTCTATACTGGGCTCATCAACAACCCTTGTTGAAGGTCCAGCCTCATCAACAACTCTTGTCGATGTATTTGTAGCTTCATTAGAAAGTTCACTTAACACCATTTTACTGTGTGGCCTATGTTCTCTAACGTGGTCTTCTTCCAAGAAAGTAGCATTTGTTGATACAAACACTTTATTTTCTTGTGGATCAAAGAAGTATCCACCTCTTGTTTCTTTTGGGTAGCCTACGAATAGGCATAATTTTGAACGTGAATCCAATTTCTTTGGATTTGCCACTAGCACATGTGCATGGCAACCCCAAATTCTGAAATAATGTAAACTAGCTTTACGCCCTCTCCACAGCTCAAATGGTGTTCCAGATACACTCTTTGAGGGAACTACATTCAAAATATAAACTGCAGTCTCTACTGCATAACCCCAAAAAGAATTAGGAAATTGAGTGTAGCTCATCATAGATCGAACCATGTCCAACAAGGTTCTGTTTCTCTTTTCTGATACACCATTTTGTTGAGGTGTACCAGGTGTTGAGAGTTGGGACATGATCCGTGTTCCATCAAATAGTTCTGAAAATCTAAGTCCATATACTCTACACCTCGATCAAATCGAAATGTTTTAATGGTCTTACCTAACAAGTTCTCAACTTCAACCTTATACTCCTTGAACTTTTCAAGGGCTTCAGACTTATGACTCATTAGGTACAAATAATCATACTTTGAATAATCATCTATGAAAGAGATGAAATATTCATACCCTCCTCGAGCCCTAACATTCATTAGACCAAAAAGATCCGTATGTACGAGCTCTAAGGACTCTTTGGCACGATAACCTTTTCCAGTAAAAGGTCATTTGGTCATTTTACCTTCGAGACATGACTCACATGGAGGTAAAGAACCATCTTCTAACTCGTTTAGAAGTCCGTTCTTAACCAATCTCACAATCCTATTGAGATTAATGTGGCCAATCTCAAGTGCCAAAGATAGGTACTTTGAGAAACATTTTGCCTCTTTGGTTGAGACTCAACTGTTTTAAACATCTCATTGTTCAAAATAGCCATAGACTCTATTGGTCTTAAAACATATAAGTTGTTCTGCATTTTCTCAGAACAAATATATGTTAGGTTTTTTGTCCTAAAACTCGTAGATAGTGAATATTAACGAATTATATACTTGTATCAATAAAGTGTTATTGAGGATTAAACAATAAAGTGTTATTGTCTTTTTAAGTCTAAAATTGCACAATATAACCCAAATCCAATAAACTAAGATCCAAGGTTGTTTATATGTAACTTGAACTAGTATGTGGGGGCATACGGGGATCAGTGTTCAAGTAACAACCTAAAAGGTCTATACTACACAGATAAGGCTGGGTACCTTATCCTGGTAACGCTATGTGATACAACCCGCTTTGTATTCGATACAGATGTATTGATCCAAGGCGTCCATGTAGGAGAAATGCAAGCAGGGGTATCTTATGCAATGAGTTTGTGTAAGACCAAACCACAAAATAGTAAACCACTTGATGTAACACAGTTAACTAGTTAGGTTACTGTTTCAATAGGATGACCTAGGTAACTCAGTCTTAATCCTGAGTATGTCATGAACTCCTTCTCACGAGGGATTGTCCTTTGATTAGTATCGGTGAGAGTGGTCTCCACGCCGACTCAATAAGTCTACCTTCTTGGGGATGAGATCGAGTGGGGGGCTGGGGACATGACAACACAAGATGAAATTTACTCCTTCCCACTTCTAGGAGAAGTAGATGAGTGTTCCCTTAAGTGGTGACTCCGGGTCTTGAACAAAGGGATCCCGCCCTCTCACTGGCTCGAGAGGGACTTTCTGTTTACTAGTTGGACCATAAACAGGTCGTTCATTAGAGGAGCACTGGTACTTAAGGAGCCAGAGGTAACTCAGGGATAAAACGGTAATTTGACCCAACTGTAGTTACAAACACTCGTGAAAGATTGACTTAACGTTATTGGTCAATATCTGTGGACACAAAAACATTCTACAGTAAGAAGAGTGCAGTTGTGGGTCTTTAGTGGAGTGACCACAATTAATGAATATTAGTTAGCTCAATTAATGAGTTTAGTCAGTTAGCCTCGTATCATTGGAGCTTCTGATCTGTAGGTCCATTAGGTCTCTCTGCTAGCTCGTAAAGAGTAATTAAAAACAATTTATCTTGAAAGAATTTGAATAGTTCAAATTCATCTTTGGGAATCAAGCAGTTGTATAAGATACAATTGGCAATGTTTCTCGGTATGGGTATTTTGTTAAACAAAATTAAATGTGAATTGGTCCAATTGCTTCTGCTATTACGAAATTGGGGATTCCAATCCTACAATATCAACACCCCTTTTAGTAATGAAAGCTTCATTTACAGAAAAGGACACCGAATATCCTTGTTCAAGAAAACTAGAAATATAAATCAAATTTCTCTTTATTTTGGGAACTATATACACATTATCCAATAACATGTATCTTTGCCTGGAGAAGAACAATTTAATATCTCCCACTGCCTTAGCTGAAATGAACTCCCCAGTTTCAACTCTGAGAGTCATTTCCCCAACATCTAATTGTTGTCAGGCGCTCATTCCCTCAATGGAAGAGCATACATGATGAGTGGCACCTGAATCAAGGATATAGGTTGTATCATCATTCTCCACTATACACGTTTCAATGACCAAGAAATCACATTTACTGTTGAGATTTGCTACGCAGTTTATGTCATATTCATCATGAAAAATTCCAAATGAATTAGACATATGGGCCTGAGGACATTCCTCAGTTAAGATCGAACCCAAATTATTTGCCACGAAATTAGTGTCTAAGTTCGATTTCAAAGTTGTATTAGATATACCAGTTTTATTATAATTGGCGTTACTAAAGGCATTCACAGATCGATTCATGCTGAAAACAAACAAATTAATTTAATTAGTTTTCTTGCATTAACCCATTACACAAAAATTATTATTAATCCAATCAATTTAGCAAAAGTAATGATGGACCCATAGAAAAATCATTTATTTTACAACGATACTTCAGAGGTTTAGAGCAACAACTATCGTAGGGCAATCAGCTACTCCTCCCCTGAATTGAGACAATCTCAGTCAATCCCTATTACCTGAATAACTCATATTCCAATAGTTCCTAGCTACCATTTTTCGGTCTGGAAATCATTAACACCTTAACAATTTCTCGTAAGTGTGACCCTCCATTTTTAGATCTCAGAGGTCGGTCCCAATAATGCTACTGTAGGAAAAGTCAAAGTTGGAAATGGACCTAAGAAACCCTATCCATTTATGGAGTTTGCGTTGTTCTGACTCCCATGATCAAGCCCTCTATAGGGTGATCGCTCCCAGGGCGACTCGCAGGCAGATCATGGGAATCTCACGGTGTAACCTAGACCGTAGGATATGTTGACACGTGTCCTGCTCCCACTTACTATAAAATACTCCCTCATTCACCTTGTTACTGATCCATGCAAACACCATCCATAGGGGGTCACTCCCAGGGTGACTCGAGGTCAAGCATGGATATCACGTTGTGAACTCTTGAGGACGTGAGAGCAAAACTTGATTTATGAAAATCTTGTTTTGACATATTTCCTCCCACTAAGTATTTTTAGAATTATAGGGTCTAATTACTTAGGTAAATTTCGGCTAAGTGAATCTATCTAAGTCTATGCTTTTATATAACCCTTATATATAGGTCTTTATTCTAATGTCTAGGTGAATTAAACTCGTTTAATTACCTAGTGACATTGCATGCTAACATTAAACTATGATTAATTCAACTCAAGTTCCGGGTCTTTTCCCAGGTAGGAGGTGTTTCGTAAACCGTCAACTTAAGTACCCCCAGCCTAAACTTACCAGGAGAGTTCCCTTGTAAACATAATAATGTTTTTCCTACTTAGTTCATTAAAACTATTTTAATACTAAGTACAAAATTAATTCTAATCCTATTAGAATTAAAATGAGCTTAGGTCTAATTAATTTTAAACATTTTAAAATTAATTCAATTTTAAACATTTTAAAATTAATTCAATTTTAACCTAAGATCCTATGTTTGCATTCAACTCTTTGTTATAGTTTGACGGTTTCTAATCATTTAATAACTTTTATAACTTTTAATGATTAGCCCTATAACATGCTCCAATGGTGTTTCCTAATAACAATCTAATTTCCATAAACTCATGACGTGTTGGGTTTTATGCCCTAAACCTTGTAGATAGTAAATGAAGCAAATTAATCGATCTCAATAAAGCATTATTGGAGTGATTCAGTAATTCGTTATTGAATAATCGAGTTTGCATTAATAAACCCTAAATCCAATAAACTAAGATCCAAGGTTGTTTAAATGAAACTTGGACTAGTATGTGGGGACATACAGGGATCGGTGTTCAAGTAACAACCTAAATGGTCTATAGTATAGAGATAAGGCTAGGTACCTTATCCTGGTGACACTATGAGATACGACTCACTTTGTATGCGATACAGATGCAATAATCTAAAGCATCCATGTAAGAGACATGCGAGTGGGGGTATCCTATGCAATGAGTCTACATAAGACCAAACCGCAAAATAGTAACCACTAGATGTAACACTGTTAACTAGTTTAGGTTTCTATTTCAATAGGATGACCTAGGTAACTCAATCTCAATCCTAAGTCTGTTATGAACCCCTTTTCAGGAGGGATTGTCCTTAGATTCGTATGGGTGAGAGTGGCCTGTTCGCTGACTCAATAATTCCACCATTTCAGGGCAAGATCGAGTAGGGGCTAGGAACATAATAGTACAAGATGGAATTCACTCCTTCTCTTATCCCCTATTGGGGTAAGTAGACGTGTGTTCCCTTAAGGATTGATTCCAGGGCTTGAACAAAAGCGTGTTATCCTCTCCTGGCCCGAGAGAAATTTCTGTTTAGTGGTTGGACCCTAAACACGTTGTTCATTAGAGGGATCAGTGATACTTAAGCATCCAGAGGTAACCCAGAGGTAAAACGATAATTTGACCATGCTGGCGTTACGAACACTCGTGAAGGATTGACTTACCGATATTGGTCAATATCTGTGGACACATAAATATTCTACAGTGAGAAGAGTGCAACTGTGGGTCTATAGTGGAGTGTACCCACAGTTAACGAATATTGATTAACTTGGTTAATGAGTTTAGCCAGTTAATCTCATATCGTTGGAGCTTCTGATTTGTAGGTCCATTTGGTCATATTGGTAGCTCATAAAGGGTATTGAGGTAATTAAAGTAATTTGAGATACATTATAATATAAAGTTTATATTTTAATTAAACTTTATAATATAAATTTATTTTTAATTCGATTCAAAATTAATTTATGGGAGAATTAAAAATTTGAAGGAGTTCAAATATTAAATTTAATATGAATAAGATTCATATTAAAACTATAGGTTAAAATTAATGCACATGAGATGCACATTAAAACTATAGGTTATATGAGAGAAAGATAATTGAATGGGATTTAATTATAGGTTAAATTAAATATCTGATATTTAATTCAATGATTAATTAATTGGAGAATTAATTAATTAGTTAATTTGATTTGATTTAATTCAATTAATTGAATTAAAACTATAGGTTATATGAGGGAGATTCATTTAAATATGATTTAAATGAATTAATTAATTAAATTAGATTTAATTAATTAATTATTTTGTAATTCTTAATTAAATTAAGATTTAAATTTAATATTTATTAAATTTAAATCAAAATATCTGATAACCGATCGTGTGTTAAGGCTACATGTGCCCCTCTCCTCCTTTACTGAAGCCTTCACGTTTGGAGGGACTGGGATTTCCCTCTCTCTGGCGTGTGGTGAATGTGTGATCTCTCTCTCTCTGATTTTGAATCTCAGAAAAAGAAAAAAAAAATCTTCTCTCTTGGAATAAAGAAAATAGTTCTCCATAGATTTTTTCCAAAATCATCCAGAGGTTCCCACAAGCCTCCTAGCCTTCAAACCCTTAGAGATATACTGGTGAATCCTAACGATGGTGTCTTGAAATCATCCAGAGAGAAGAAAAGCTCGTGAATTTTGAAGGTGTTAATATCTAAAAAGCGGAAGCAATTTTGGATCTTAGGCACATAATTTGTTTAATTTGATCAAACATTGCATGTTGTCCAAGAAGAAGAAAAATAGAGCATTGTTTAACATCCTTGAATCAATGGAGAATTGGTTGGAATTCTTTGTTGTTTTTCTTCACCAACGAGTCACAAACCACCAAAGGATCTTCCTTACTATCCTGAAGCCTTTAGAACGGATTGTGGGATCCTCAAGTGATGAAATTTGAGAGAGAGAGTATGAAGAACAAGCTTGCATGGTGGGTTTTGGTGAGTTTTCAATTTGGCAGCATTTCCTTATCATTCATGCTTAATTTCTTCAGCCAACTCCTTGCCTTTTATAGAGGGATTAGAGATGCAAGAATGCTCCAGCAATTGACACTCAATTAACCAAAGATTAGTGGGAATTTTGGTGTCCAATTTGGGGTGAGTGCATGGGTTTAGTCACCATGCACTCCACCTCCAAAAATTCAATCCTTTTTAAATTTAATTAAATCCATAATTATCCTTATTTAGTTGGATAATTATTTGAACTTTAATAATCTGAAAAGTTAAAAACAAATTTCAATTTTTCAATTTTAAATTAATTAAAAATTAATTTAAAATAATTAGTTAATTATTAATTTAATATTAAATATTAAATTAATATTTTTCCACCAATCCCTAACATTTCCTAAATTTTATTATCAATTATGAATCCCTATTCATGTTTTCGGTATTTAAATCATATTTAAATATTGAATACTCACCTACATGGTTTTCACAAAAACCCGTTGTGTCGACAACGCCTATCACCTCTAATTATCTTTCTCAACATGAACTTAAAGCAATTCATATTTTATCCATCATATTATTCTAAAGGTTAGTCTCGAGCTAGCAAGGGGACCTAATGGACCTACAGATCATGGGCTCCAACGGTATGAGGTTAAACTAGTCAAACTCTTTTAACCTAGTCAACCAACATTCGTTAACTACCGGGACACTCCACTATAGCCTAGTAGTTGAACTCCCTTCACTGTAGATATATTTGTGTCCACTCGATGTAACCATGATTAGTAAGTCAATCTTTCATAGGTCGTTCGTTACTATAGATAAGTCAAAAGTACGTTTTACCCCTATAACACATCTTAGTTCCTTAAGTCCACTGGTCCTCTAATGAACAATTTTGTTCATGGTCCAACCATTAAACAAGATCCCTCTGTTGGGTTTTATGCCCTAAAACTCGTAGATAGTGAATGTAAACAAATTGTATACTTGTTTCAATAAAGTGTTATTGAGTTCTTACAATAAAGTGTTATTGTTAAATCTTGCACAATTTGGCCCAAATCCAATAAACTAAGATCCATGGTTGTTTACATGTGACTTGAACTAGTATGTGGGGACATACGGGGATTGGTGTTCAAGTAACAACTTAAAAGGTCTATAGTACAAGGATAAGGTTGGGTACCTTATCCTGGTAACACTATGTGATACGGCCTGCTTTGTATTCGATACAGACGTATTAATCCAAGGCGTCCATGTAGGAGACATGTGAGCAGGGGTATCCTATGCAATGAGTTTGCATAAGACCGGACCACGAAATAGTAAACCACTAGATGTAACATCGTTAACTAGTTAGGTTACTGTTTCAATATGATGACCTAGGTAACTCAGTCTTAATCCTGAGTGTGTCATGAACTCCTTCTCATGAGGGATTGTCCTTTGATTAGCATGGGTGAGAGTGGCCAATACGCCGACTCAATATGCCTTCCTTTTTGGGGACAAGACCGAGTGAGAGGCTGGGGACATGACAACACAAGAAGGAATTCACTCCTTCCCACTTCTAGGAGAAGTAGATGATTGTTCCCATAAGTGGTGACTCCGGGACTTGAACAAAGGGATCCCGTCCTCTCACTGGCCCGAGAGGAACTTTCTGTTTAATGGTTGGACCATAAACAGGTTGTTCATTAGAGGAGCGCTGGTACTTAAGGAGACAGATGTAACACAAGGGTAAAATGGTAATTTGACCCAACCGTGATTACGAACACTCGTGAATGATTGACTTACCGGTATAGGTCTATATCCGTGGACACAGAAATGTTCTACAGTGAGAAGAGTTCAACTGTGGGTCTTTAGTGGAATGACCCACAGTTAATGAATATTGGTTAACCTGATTAATGAGTTTAACCGGTTAACCTCATATCATTGGAGCTTCTGATCTGTAGGTCCATTAGGTCCCCCTGCTAGCTCGTAAAGAGTAATTAGGAACAAATATATCTTGAGAGAATTTGAATAGTTCAAATTCATATTGGGAATTAAGTTAATTGTATGAGATACAAATTAATATAATGTATAGTGATGCATTAAAATATAAAGTCTAATTTGAGATTAAACTTTATTATGTTGAGAGATTGATATATTTGAAAGAGTTCAAATATATGTCTAATTAAATATATAGTATTTAATTAGAAGATGAATTAATTAATTATGAATTAATTAATTATGAATTAATTAATTATTCAATTTAGTTTAAATTAAATGAGATTTAATTAAACTATAGTCTATGAGAGAAATAAATATTTGAAGGAGTTCAAATATTAATATGAATTTGATTCATATTAAATTTATAGGATATAAGAGAATTTGAAGGAGTTCAAATTTTAATATGAATTTGATTCATATTATAAAATTAATTAATTGAAGGCCTGAAATTAAATATATGATATTTAATTGGGTAATTAATTAATTAACTAATAGAAGGTCTGAAATTAAATATATGATATTTAATTGGTGATTAATTAATTGAAAATTAATCAATTATGAAAATGATTAATCACTTATGGAAGTAATTAATCATTTATGGAAATGATTTAATCACTTATGGAAGTGATCAATCATTTATGGAAAAGATTAATCAATTATGGAATTGATTGGTTATGGAATTGATTTTAAATGAATATTTTATTCATGACCTTTCTTCTATAAATAGAACACTAACCCTAGGGTTTGGGTACAACAACTTATGGCCACCATAAGACCCTCTCATATTCTCTCAACTCAAGAACTCTAGGGAGAATTTTCTCTCTAGAGTTTTTCCAATTCAAGATTAGGTAGTCTCAAAACTACGTTCCTAATCTCAGAGTTATAGCGGGAAAGATCAATTGGTGGTGTCCCAATTGTTGATGCTCGGTCCAAAATCAAGAAGGTCATTGAAGTATTCAGAGTCGTCAACGGAGGTATGTTTCTCAACGCTTAACCTTTTGCCAATGCATTGGTATTTAGTAGAAACAAAATTAACTACGAACGGTCCAATTGCTTCCGCTGTAACGGAATTGGGAATTCCAAATCCTTCAATTGGTATCAGAGTCGATCGTATGCTTAATTTTGTTTTACAAAATTTGCATTGTTTTTTTTTTTTTTTTTTGTGGGATCGATTTGCAATATGAATGTTTGGTTTGCTTAAAGACTGTTTAGGTGTTTTGACATTAGATTTACAATTTTTGTATGATTTGATCATGTAAGGGCCCATGTTTTTGGGGCAAAATTATTGTAAGTCGAGTCTTGTAAGTCTGTGTCTAGAGATTTAAGATCAATTTGTTGATCGGTGTTCGAATCGGGGTTGAAATCGGAGAAAAACCGTTGCTGGAATCGAAGACAGTATGCTGCCCAGACACGTAGCGTCGCGACCCTGCTCAACGGAGTCGCGACACTGAGGTAAAGGCGCTGAAAAAATCGGGACAGCATCGAAACGCTATGCCTTCAGCGTCTCGACGCTGACGGTAGTTTCGGACATTCGGAGCGTGGATCGCATCGTGCCTTGAAGCGATTACGAAATAATTATTATTTGCATTCTTTATATCTCGAACATAGGTGGCTGGAGCAGTGGTTCGTGCATGCCTTTAGCATCCATGAGGGCGCGAGTTTGAGGCGGGTTTGTGGCAACTTTTATTTTTTCCGTGCGCGGGTGATTGTTTGCGATTCAGAATTCGGTTCGGCCCGGTTCTCTGAGGTTTTGGTCCGGTTCATTGATGGTTGGTCTGGTTGAGCAATTTGTGGTCGGTTCGGACAATTCTGACACGGTTCGGGCTGGTTCTGAGCGGTTTGAGGCGGTTCAGACCAATTACAAGGCGGTTTAGGGCTAGATTTTGAATTATTAATGTAATTTTTCATTATTTTTTGCCCTAGGATGCCAAAATACTGGTCTTTATAGCTATTTATTGCTTTATGAATGTCATTTAGCTAAATCCCACCATAGGTTAAGCATGATTCATGCAATTTTATATTATAAATGTTATAATATATGATAATTATGCATGAATTTAAATTTCATGAGTAATTTAGTATAATTGTTATATTAAATATATGAAATCTGAAAAGCATCATGCATGTCATTAATTAGATAAATATAAAGTGTTATATTATATTAATGAAGCATGCATGCTTAGGTTATAATTGTTATATTTATGGTATGTCATGTATGCTAATGTATGGTTTTATAAATTAATTAGAATTTGATTGTTAATTTATTCACCATAGTAGCATGTTATAGGGTTAATTCATTAAAATTTATAATAGTTATAATATTAATGAATAGAAACTGTTTACCTATAACAAAGAATTGCATGCAAACATAGGATCTTAGGATAAATGTATTAATTTTAAAATGTTTAAAATTAATTAGACCTAAGATCACATTTCTAATAGGATTAGAATTATTCTTACTTAGAATTAAAATTAGTTTTAATTGACTAAGTAGGAAAAACATTGCTATGATTATAAGGGAACTCCACCGGTAAAGTTCTGTCTAAGGCTGGGGGTATTTAAGCTGACGGTTTACGGAACACCTCCTACCTGGGAACTGACCTGGAATACCAGAGTTGAATTAATCATAGCTAAATGTTAGCTTGCAATGTCACTAGGTTTGTTAAAATTGTTTAATGCACATAGATCTTTAGAGTAAAGACCTTACATTACTGTGGTTATAAGGGAACTCTCTCGGTGAAGTTCTGTCTAAGGTTGGGGTATTTAAGTGTACGGTTTACGGAACACCTCCTACCTGGGAACTGACCCGAACCTTGAGTTGAATTAACCATAGTAATGTTGACTTGCAATGTTGGGTTTATTAAAAGAAGTTTAATTCACCTAAAACATTGCAGTTGAATCCTTTCCATAATTGTTATAATAGGATCAGACTTAGATAGATTGACTTAGCCGAATTTTATCTAAGTTAAACAACCCTAAATTAACCTTAGGACATTTTCAGTGGGAGGAAAATTACAAAACAAGATTTAAATCAAGTTTTGCTCCTACGTCCCTATATTCACAACGTGAGGTTCGTGCTCGGCTTTGAGTCGCCTTAGGAGCGGCCTCCCTTCGGAAAGTGTTTGCATGGGTCAATATCAGGGTGAATGGGAAAAATGTCTAGAGTAAATGGGAGCGGGACACGTGTCAACGTATGCCTCGGTCTCCGCCCCTAGTTCGCACCATGAGAGTCCTATGATCCGCCTGCAGGTTGTCCTGGTGCAACCATCCCTTCGGAGGGCCTGATTATAGGATTCGGAACACCGTGAACTCCTGAATAGGATAGGGTCGCTTAGGCTAATCACCAACAGTTGTCTTTCCCTTCGGTAGCCTGTTGGTGCGTGCCTCTGAGATCTGAAAGTGGGAGGGTTACACTTACGGGGATGAGCTAAATGTGTTAACTAACCCTTGATCGAACAACGGTAACTAAACGCTAACGGAATATGAGTTATTCTGGTGTTAGAGTTTGGTTGAGATTGTCTCAATTCAAAGGAGGAGTAGCTGACCACCCTTCGGTGGCTGTTGTTCTAAACCTTTGAAGTATCGTTGCAAAAACTAAATCAATAGTTTTATAGGGTTTCTTTGATTTCTTATTTGTTTTTGCAGAATTTGATTGGATTATTTGTAATGGGTTAGTGTTATTAATAATACAAGTAATTTGTTACTTCAGCAATTATATAATAATTTTGTGTATTGTCTTACGTCATTTTATAAATAACGGTAATACAACAAGCTTAAACGACAAATTGTGGTAAATAAGTCTTGGATTATTCTTAACCGAGGAATGTCCTCATGCCCCCATATGTTTAATTCATTAAGAATTGTTCTTGGTGAATATGACATAGAACCTTGCTTAGCAAAAAGAGAACTTGTTCAAGACCGTAATTTTCATTTACCTGTCTTGAAAACGTGATTAGTGAAGAGTAGTGATTCTCCCTGAAAATTTGATTCAGGGGCCACAAATCACTGTGTTCTTCTTTTAAAGGAATAAGTTTCTGGCAAGAGCTTTCTGCTTGTGTAATAACTCTCAAAGTTAGAATTAGAGAGATTATTTTGGCTATATCAGTGGGCAACATTAAGTTATTTTTCTCAGTGGGAGAAAATACATATTATTAGATAATGTGTATGTAATTCCTAAGATCAAAAGAAATTTGATTTCTATGTCTTATTTGCTGGAACAATGTTACTCTTTACCTTTCTCTGCTAACGCAGTTTTGTTTCAAGAAAGGGAGTTGACATTTGATTAGCTTTACTGGAAAGTAACCTAAATGTTTTAAGACTAATCACGAGTAAAGCAGTCATGAACATTGGGTTGTTTAAGACTGCTACTACTCAATGTGAAAAGAGGCAAAAGATTTCTCTTAAAGGAAAATACCTTTCTTTGGTTCTAAGGTAGACCATATTAATCTCAATTTGATTGAGAAATTGGTCAAGAGTGAACTTCTAAGCGAGTTAGAAGATGACTCTCTACTACATTGTAAGTCATGCCTTGTGGGCAATATGACTGATAGATCTTTTACTGGAAAAGATCTAAGAGCCAAAGAGCCCTTGGAGCTTGTACATTTGGATCCTTGTGGTTCAATATGTTAAAGCAGTGGGAGGGCATGAATAATTCATCTTTTTTGGATGATTATTCAAAGGTATGAGTATCTTTACCTAATGCAACTTAAGTCTAAAGCTCTTGAGATATTCGAAGGGGCTTAGGACTGAAGTTGAAAACTTGTTAGGTGAGATGATAAGAACATTTTGATCTGATCAAAGTGTTGGTATAGGGATTTGAGATTCCAGGACTATTTGATAGTATATGGGATTACACCCTAAATCTCATTTAGGAGAAATGGAACCCTATTGGATATGGTTCATTCCATGTTGAGCTATGCTCAATTGTCTGACTCGTTTTGGGGTCATGCAGTGTTGACTGCATTGCATACTGCAGTAGGTAACCCCAAAGAAAACGAGAAGTGGATACTTCTTCAATTCACAAGGGAATAAAGAATTTGTATCGACAAATGCTAAATTCTCAGAAGAAGTCCACATCAAAAATCATAAACCACAAGAGTAAAGTCGGTTTAAGTAAGTTAACTAATGAAGCTACAGTAACATCCACAAGAGTTGTTGATGAGATTGGTTGTTCAACAAGAGTTGTTGATGGATCAATGCATCTAGTCAGACACATCCATCTCAATAGTTGAGAGTGCCTCGATGTAGTGGGAGGGTTATATTAAAACCTAAACGTTACATGGGCTTGATTGAAGCCTAAGTCATCATACTTGATGATGGCATTAGAAGATTCATTATCTTTTAGAATATGATGTAACTAGATCAGATTTAGGTAGTCTTAGTCAAGAGAAAATGGAGTTTTGTAGGCGTCAATTTGTTGTATAACTTTGGGCCAATGGGCCGTTCTTTTAGTAAAACATGATTTCGTTTATATTTCAATACCCTGGTAGTTAAAATTTCACTTATATACTTATCTTATACAATAATAAACAGACCATGCAAGGTAAATTTCTTACCATGCAACGTAATTTCAAGCCATGCAATGTAAATTTCATACCATGCAACGTAAAATTCGTGCCATGTAAGAAACTATATACCACTGACATTTTTCCCAGTCTTCTCGGTCCCGATTTCGACCAGGAAAACTAACAAAGAGACTTAATATCTGTGCAAGTAAAAGACTGTATACCACTGCCATTTTTCTCGGTCTCGTTCTCGGTGTCGATCTCGGTCCCGTATTCGACCGGAAAAATGGCAGTGAGATTAATATGCCTTTTTTTCTAGTATTTTTTTAAATTTGTTGTACGCTATATAAAGTAAATGATGAATGGAGAAAATAGATACTTCAAAATATAGAAATGTAAATTCATAGACAAACATCCAGGATACAAATATTCATATCAAAATAGAGAAATGTACTAAAATTGTCTAAAACATCAAGAATTGGTCAATGGTTGTCTGCATGTTTTTCTGTTATGACCCCTATTCTCGCATCGGCTGCATTTGCAGACATGCCGCACTTCTCCCATAGACGGTATTCTCAACGTCTAACGACGACCAACTCTAGGCACTCTTCGAGGAGGCAAGACTTCCACATCGACGAATTGAGGTGACCTCTTCCACTCCGACTCATGCCCAAGGGGTTGTATGGGTTGTGCATATGCATCTATCAAAGAGTCCACATGGTAGACTCTAGAACAAAGTGTATGATAGTCTATATGTCGATAAGTGCATGCAGTGATCGCATGGGAGCATGAAGGTTCGTAATACTCAAATTCATGACAGGTGCATGTTCTAGCGTGAAGGTTGGCGCGTCCACCCAAATGTCCGTCATCGACATCAAACTCATATCGAGCAATAGGTTTGACCACGTGCTTCCGTGACTTCTCCTCTGCTTTTTCCAAAATTTCCATTGCGAACTTCGACCATTGGCTCAGGTTACTGGAGTGTTTATTCCTGGTTTGTAGTATTTTGCTTGGAGCCACTCTCTGATATGATTCATGAATGCGGTGATTGAGAGCTCTCGTGCATCTTTCAACACTAAGTTAGTGCACTCCGCAAGATTGGTGGTCATTTGGTTATACCGACGACCACACTGGTATGCTCGAGGCCACCTCTCAACTTCGACCCCTTGTAGGTATGTCTTGACATTTTCTGGGAGTTGCTGCCAGTACTCATTGAATTCAACCACGCGAAATGCCCTTGCAGCTCCATCAAATAGTTTCATGAAGTTCCCGGTCTTAAAATGCGTCTTCAGGTTCTCCCCTAAGTGTCGGATACACATGCAGTGAAATGCATTAGGAAATACAGTTTTGACTACCTTACCAATGCTGGCATGTCTGTCAGACACAATGACCAGACCAGGAACTTGTCCAACTACACATTCCATCTGTCGAAAAAAGTACGTCCATGACTGATCAGTTTCTCCCCCGGCCAAGGCCCACCCTATAAGATATAACTGGTTGTTACCATCTACACCGGTCACAATAAGGAGCTTCCCATAGAATTTTCATTGTAGGTGTGTTCCATCAACCACTAGAACTGGACGAATAGAGCTCTTGAACCCTCCAATAGAAGCACCTAGTGCCATAAACATGAAGGGTTAAAATCCCTTTGGCAGCGGAAACAATCAAGACCAATTCGTTTCACAATTTCGTTTACGAAAAACCAATACATTGGCAATATAAATTCAGAAACAAATTTCAAAATTAAAAAACGATTAAGCATGCTAAAATTGATTCAAGATTAAGAAACTTACATGGATTTTCGAAGAACACAACACAATGCTCCAAGATAATGTTCTTGATCTTCCAATGGACACCACCACACGAATTCACCCACTATATCTCTTGGATCTCTGAGATTGGCTTGTGGGAACCCAAAATTCGTCTTGGAAGGGAAAATTTCCAGCAAGTTAATTACTGGAATTGAGAGAAAACTAGAGAGAAAAAAACTCAAGAACTCCCTCTGTGTTTTTACGTGAAGTTGAGAGAATCAGAGACTGTGGGGAAACTCCCTCTCCCCTCAACGATAAGTGGGGAGAGAGATATCCCTACTTAATCTCTACCGTTGATCATAATCAACGCGATCCAGGCCGTCTTTTAATTAAATAATAATAATCATTCAATTAATTTAATTAAAACAATATTAATTAAACCAATTATAACATAAGGTATTTAATTCAATTTGAATCATATTAAATTGAATTAAATTGACCATTCAATTAATCTCATTAATTGAATCCACATTAATTAAATATCCAATATTTAATTAATATTACAATTGAATCATATTGGATTTTAATCTCTCTCATTTAACCTATAGTTTTAATGTGCATCATAATGTACATTAATATAAACTATAGTATTAATTTTGATTAAATCATATTTAACCAAATAAATTAAATTAATTAATTCCTGAATTAATTAATTCATGAATTAATCAAATATCACATATTTAATTAAATTCAATATTCTCTCAATAATTAATTTCAAATCATATCCAAAATTAATTATAAAGTTTAATTCTTTAATTAAACTTTATACTATAATGTATCTTCATACATTATATTAGTTCCCTTTAATATCAAGACTAAATTATCTCAGAACCCGTTATGAGCTAGCAGGTGGACCTGATGGACTTACAGATTAGAAGCTCCAACGATACGAGATTGATCAGCTAAACTCATTAACCGAGTCAATCAACATTCGTTAACTATGGGTCACTCCACTAAAGACCCACAACTGCACTCTTCTCACTGTAGAATATTTCTATGTCCAAGGATATCGACCAATGCAGTAAGTCAATCCTTCACGTGTGTTCATAACACCAGTTGGGTCAAATTATCGTTTTACCCCTAGGTTACCTCTGAATCCTTAAGTACCACCGATCCCTCTAATGAACAAGTTGTTTAGGGTTCAACCACTAAACAGGAGTTCCTCTCGGGCCAGGAGAGGATGGCGCGCCTTTGTTCAAGCCCCAGAATCAGCCCTTAAGGGACCACACATCTACTTACCCCAATAGGGGAAGGAGTGAATTTCATCTTGTATTGTCATGTCCCCAACCCCCCACTCAGTCTTGTCTCCAAGAAGGTAGGCTTATTGAGTCGGCGTACAGACCACTCTCACCCGTACTAATCAAAGGACAATCCCTCATAAGAAGGAGTTCATGACACACTCAGGATTAAGATTGAGTTACCTAGGTCATCCTATTGAAACAATAACCTAACTAGTTAACAGTGTTACATCTAGTGGTTTACTATTTCGTAGTCCGGTCTTATGCAAACTCATTGCATAGGATACCCCGCTCGCATGTCTCCTACATGGACGCCTTGGATCAATACGTCTGTATCAAATACAAAGCGGGTCGTATCACTGATAGCGAGCATAGCTAGCTATCTTTAATTATTTAATTTAGCTAGTCTTTTATGATTTTTGGGCCTTTTTATTGTGCTTTAATGTTTATTTTGTAGGAAATGGTTGATTGGAGCTATAGCGCAATATTGGAGTTAATCGGGTGCTCGGGACGCGAAAAGATGCAAAGGAAGGAAAAAGAATCAAAATGGAAAAAAGTCAAAATTCGGTCAAAAGGTGACTAGCGTCTCGACGCTAGCATTCCATATCAGAACAGGCGCGTAAAGGTCACAGCATCGAGACGCTGCGACCTTAGCGTTTCGACGCTGTATAATTTCCTTTCCTGAAACGCGCGTTTTGAAGGCAGCGTCTCGACGCTAAGACGAAAAAACAGAATAAAGGCTTATTTTCGGCTAGGTTTTTAGGGAGTTCGATTTGGGACCTTTGGGAGCCGTAAACAGAGGAAAAACAGAGGAATTCAAGGCTGAAGTAAAGGGGAAAATTCGGAAATCAACTCATTGTTCGTGGGGATCGTGACGGGGACGTTCGGTCTCGGCCTACAACGAGTTTAATTCTTCTTTCCCTCACTTTAGTTAGATTTTTATGGCTTTTACATGTTTAGTTGAGCTTGTAATTTTGATCACGAGTAGCTAAACTTGTAAGCTTAGGGATTGTGTAGTTGATTGTGTTTATGGATTGATTTATGGTTTAAGTTGTGCAATGTTATTATGTTTGTAATCTTGATTTAATGGTTTCAATTAATTGGCCATTAGTTGGATGATTTAAGTTTCGAATCTAGCTCGGGAGAGGGGATTTGATTTAGACTTACTCAAGATTGCATGACTAAAGTTTAGTTTCTAATTCGTGACGGTTTTAGATTAACTTTAGAATTGGTTAAAAGATCTAATTGCCTTGCATGATTAATAAACTTAGATAGAGATATCAAGTTGGTTAATTTGCATGAGAATCAATTATACTCGGGAGAGGTAGTTGTGATTAAAGGGTCTTTGGCTCATAATTTCATTGTGCATAATAACTTACTCCTTAAAATCAATCCTAAACTAAATCGGCGAAATCAATTCCCTAAGTAGTTTTCCCAATTGAAATTCCACACCTTTTACTTGCTTTGAATTAAGTTTCCTACCATTCATTCACTACCTTTTTGATCCCTAAATAAAATTGAGCAAGATAATTCACAATACTTGATTTGCTTAAAAATCCAATCCAGAGGACGACACTCGTTTATACGAACACTTTATTATTACTTGACCCGTGCGCTTGCGGTAAGGAAAATTCCACATCAAGTTTTTGGCGCCGTTGCCGGGGATTGGCACATTTAGTTAAATTGATATTGTGAAAAAATTGTTTGATCTTAATTTAGGGTGTATTTTTACCTTTTTAGTTGATTGCATTTTTTTTCCTTATTTGTTTTTCTTTCCATATTTTATTTTCTAGGTTAGTTTTTCTTTTAGTTGTGTAACCTTTTCCTTATTTGTTCTTGTTTTTTTTTTTTTTTTGGTTAGTTTCCTTATTTGTGTTTTGCCATATTTTTGCATTCCATATTAGGCTATTTTGTTTCCTTTTCTAGATTATATTTTTCCATATTTAGATTAGTTGTTTTCTTTTCTTTGTTGATCTCCATAATCATTTTCTTTCCTTTTTAGGGTAGTTTTAATTTTGCATGCGTAGTAGTAGAGAAGTGATACCGTTGGATCCCGAGATAGAAAGAACCATCCATAGGCTTCGAAGGGAGAATAGAGAAAACGTTCAAATGGCTGACCAAAATCAACCTGAGGAGCCTAGGCCTATTAGAGACTACTTTCAGCCCGTGTTTCAGGGGCAACAGCCGGGGATTGTCTATGCCCTGATTAATGCCAACAACTTTGAGCTGAAGACCGGTCTCATTTAGATGGCTCGAGATTGTGCTTATAGAGGATCGCCCACCGAGGATCCAAATTCTCATCTTAAATCATTTTTAGATATTTGTGGGACGGTAAAGATTAATGGAGTGTCTGAGGACGTTATTCGCTTACGTTTATTTCCCTTTTCTTTGCAGGATAAAGCACGAGATTGGTTGCAGTCTATTACTCCTGGGAGCATCACCACCTGGGATGCTTTGGTCCAGGCCTTTTTAAAGAAATTTTTCCCTCCTGCAAAGACGGTCAAGCTGAGGACCGAGATTGGGACATTCCAACAACAATATGATGAGCAGCTGTTTGAAGTCTGGGAGCGATTCAAAGAGCTACTGAGGAAGTGTCCTCAGCATGGTTACCCCGATTGGCTTCAGGTATAGTTGTTTTATAATGGTTTAACTCCTAGTACAAAAACGACTGTTGATGCAGTTGCAGGTGGGACTTTGTTGTCCAAGACCGTGGAAAACGCTCGCACACTTTTAGAGGATATGGCCACCAACAGCTATCAGTGGCCATCTGAGCGGTCTACACCTAAAAAGATTGTTGCTGGAGTGTTTGAGGTTGACAAGGTAAGTGCACTCCAGGCCCAGATGACCTCCCTTGCTAATGCTTTTATGAAATTTTCAGGTACATGGAGTGCTCAATCAATTGAATCAGCTGCTGCTTTAGCATCCATACCTCAGGAGGGGACCATCCAGCAAGTTCAGTATGTATCAAACTTTAATTCTATGGGATATAATAATAGTTCTACACCTACACATTATCACCCTAACAATAGGAACCATGAAAATTTCTCTTATGCTAATAATAAGAATGTTCTTAACCCTCCTGGGTTTGCCCTTCAATCTCAAGAAAATAAAAAGTTAGAAGATCTTGTTGGAGCTTTCATTGCAGAGTCAAGTAACAGGACAACCAAGTTAGAGGAGGCAGTCATTGCCATCAACACCACAGTGAATGGCCACAGTGCTGCCATCAAGAACATTGAGACTCAGCTGGGACAGTTGGTGAATGTTGTAAGCACCATGAATAAATGTAAGGCCCCAGCTGAACAAGAGAAACCCCCGATGGAGTATTGTAAGGCAATCACTGTGCACCAGGAGGAATCTAAAGAGGAACCTGAATCTGAGGACTATGAAACGCCTACAGGGGAAGCTGAGGAGGACACATCAGCAGATGAGGCTGAAAAGCCTAAACCGGAGCATCCTATTCCTTCTCCCACACTGATGGTTCCAAAGGAAAAGAAAAAGAAAAAGAAGAAAAAGAATAATCAGGTTCAGTTTGATAAATTTATGAATGCTTTTATGAATCTGAATATTAATATTCCTTTTGCAGAGGCATTAGAGATGCCCCAATACAACAGGTTCATGAAGGAGTGGTTAGCAAAGAAGCGAAAGGAAAAGAAGGTTGATACTGTTTATCTTGCTTCCACATGCAGCACCAGAGTACAACAGAAAGTACCTGAAAAAGTAGCAGATCCAGAGAGTTTTTATGTTCCTTGTAGTTTTGGTACTTACTCTTTTAGAGCATTATGTGATTTAGGTGCTAGCATTAATATCATTCCTCTATCGTTGTGTAAAAAGTTAGATATAGGTGAGATTAAGTCTACTCCTGTAAAGCTCCAATTGGCTGATCAATCTGTGGTGAGACCAGTTGGTATTGTAGAAAATGTGTTAATCAGAGTAGGTAGATTTTTCCTCCCTATTGACTTGTATGTTATGGACATGATAGAAAATCCTTCAATGCCTGTCATATTAGGACGACCATTCCTCGCTACTGGGCGAGTGATTATAGATATTGAGCGCAGGGAGCTCACTATTAGAGTCAAGAACGAAAAAGAGATCTTTAAAGCAGTTGAAGACTCTAAAGATGAAGTGCTTTTCATGGGCTACAGGAAAGGTGCAAGAAAGAGCACCTCTGTTGGATTCACAAAACAAAAGCCTCCTTGAAGCACGGTCAACACGTCGAGCTAATGACGTTAAACAAGCGCTTATGGGAGGCAACCCAAGTAAGTTTAGTGTGTTTTCTTTTTGTTTTTGATTTATTGTTTGTTTTTGTTTTGTAGGTCTTGTTTTCTTTATCTCCTTTGCTTTCAAGCTTTCAAGATTCCAAGCTCTCAAGCAAGAAGTCATCATCATTCCAGGCCAGTATTGTTCACTCATGTCATTCTTTTATTGTTCTCATGCTTGTTTATACCTTATTTTCTTTATACATTGAGGACAATGCATATTTTAAGTTTGGGGGTGGATTAGCATGTTTGTGGAGCCCTTGAGCATCTGAGTTCGGGCTATAGTTTTGAGCTTTCTTTGAATTATGCATATGGTTGTTTTCTGGATACTACTTTTGCATGATTGTGATGTCCTAGGATAGGCTTTCTTGTCAATTTTCAAGCTAGTGATGAGATGTAAGCATAAGTGCCCAAAAAGGGAGACTTTTTAAATTTTTTCTAGGAGATGGCTTGCATGAGTAGAGTATTTGTCTTGGCTAGATTTGGATTTCAATGCTTAGGAGCGAATTATTGGGTTCATATGCTTGTTGTCACCTCGATAGGTGTAGGATAGAGCTAAAAAGTTAATTTTTTTTTGCAAATTAGCATGTTTGATCTTGCTTAGGAGAAAAGAAAAGAATATCTGCTTATCATGTTCATAACGAAAAATCATTCTTGTTGTTATTGTTGAGAAAAAAAAAAATAATAATGCCATGGCTTGTGCACAATATGCAATGGTTAATAAAGATTAAGGCAAAAAGAGCTACCCCTGTTGTGATCAGTTAGGCCAACCAGAGAAAACTCAGGTTAAGGGTCCCTGCAATGGGTGTGTGAAAGCTAGTGCCACATATAAATGCTTAATTCATCTGTTAATTAAAAGCACCTAAGTATGGAGATAAACAAACTAATTTGTTCCATTAACTCATTAGTGAAACCTTAGTGCCAGTGTAGAAATTCCACACCTTTTACTTGCTTTGAATAAGTTTCCTACCATTCATTCACTACCTTTTTGATCCCTAAATAAAATTGAGCAAGATAATTCACAATACTTGATTTGCTTAAAAATCCAATCCAGAGGACGACACTCGTTTATACGAACACTTTATTATTACTTGACCCGTGCGCTTGCGGTAAGGAAAATTCCACATCAATCACATAGTGTTACCAGGATAAGGTACCCAGTCTTATCCATGTACTATAGACCTTTTAGGTTGTTACTTGAACACTGATCCCCGTATGTCCCCACATACTAGTCCAAGTCTCATGTAAACAACCTTGGATCTTAGTTTATTGGATTTGGGTCATATTGTGCAATTTTAGACTTAATATGACAATAACACTTTATTGCATAAACCTCAATAATCCTTTATTGATACAAATGTATAATTCGTTAATCATTCACTATCTACGAGTTTTAGGACATAAAACCCAACAAAACACATGCTTAAAGTGTCCGTCATCTTCAAGTTCTAAGTCGAACACTGTATCGGGATTTTCGATTTTCAATGCTTCACCAAATCTTGGTAACAATCTGTAAGATTCTTCTGGAGATCCTCTAGCTAGAATAAAAGCTTCTTCTTTAGCCCGTCAAGTCTTGTCGTAGCTTAAATTCACACCAAAATCTTGTCTAATATCGTTCACAATATCGTTTGGCCTACAAGTACGCCCGACATCTTGGAACCTCGACTTGATCAAATTTCCAATAACCCAACTCTTGGCTTGTCTATGATCATGGGTTAACATTTCACGTACATAGGTGTGGATATTACAATACTTCGTGATCTTAAATATTTCACACCCCTTAGTAACAGTCATAGCTCGAACCCTCCATTTGCATTCTTCAATTACACACTCAGCTACCCATATGTTCTTCTTTGACTTTTTAACCCTAAACTGTAAGTTCCTTCTCATTGCAATCACAGACATCCTCATGTACAAGTCTCTCTTACACATGAATACTTCTCTAACTTCTACATCTTCAGAAGAGGAAGACTGACTTGTCATGATGATTGCCTTGGATGAAGTATTCGGAACGAAAGAGCATGTCGCCACCTGTTCAGGCGCAAAAGGAACCTCAGTATACTGTACATGAATCTCTTCCTCATCGTCTCCTACAACTACATCAACCTCTGTGTCTATGTCCTCATCATCTCCGTACTCCTCATAATCTCCGTAGTCCCCCCAATCTTGGCCACCATAAAATTCACTACCATGGTCTTCATCATCCCCCAAGTTATACACAGGAATATTTTTGGATTCATCGCATGGGAAGGATGTTGATGCCGATGGTATATTGTTTGGGACTAATGTTGATGATAAATTCGGCTCCACCTTATTTGGCATGGCGAATTGGATGGAAAATGGTTGTGAGGCTTGGTTACTAGGACACTTTGAGATTGTGGATATGTATATGGGTACATCAGAGACTTTATTCCACGTCAAGAAGGTGTTAAGGCCTTCATCGTTCCTAATAACAAACACAGGGGCCCTAGACATCAATTGGACTACACATCTTATTCTAAAGTCAAATTCCTCTGAACTTATACTGGTTAATCTATATAATCGACTTAAGAAGTCACCGTATGCAGTACCAATGTCTATGTCGAAATCCGTCAACTCTCCACCCTCATATTCATTTTCCCTCTCATTCCACAGACTACCATAACAAACCCACACACGAGGCATTATCTGCACGAACAGAAGAAAAAAAAATTAATGAAACTGTCAAAATTCTCGGTCTCGGTGGTTTATGATTCCCGGGCGAGAACGATGAATTTCGACCGAGAAATTGGACAACGCGACGCAAAAATCAAGTCCTAACCCATGAACGTACTATTAAACGTAAAAAATTGAACGATCAAAACTTGAATGTGTAGTAATCACGTACCTCCTTCAGAAACTCGAATGTCGGAAGTGTTTTGAGTGTGATTGGCCAATCCAAAACGTGATGAGGTGGTGAAATCGTGTTGGGACCAAAGAATTTTGTGTGGGGACCAAAGGACTAAAATGAATAAGAATGAGAATGAGAATGAGAATAGAAATGTTTTTGTCCTTCCAAATTCCTTATTCATTAATTTGGAAAATTGGTGGAAAATCTAATTTAGTGGTGTAGGAAATTAATTTCCTTTTTTGAAAATTAAAGAGAGACTATAATGGTCATTTACACATTTGCTGACATAAGTCCCCAAATAAGAAATTTAAAAAAAAGGTCAATTTTTACAAAACAACAATCAAAAGAGCCTAAGTCACAATTGCTCTGTTTTCTAATTAGGTTGAATTTGGGGCATTACACAGTAACTCCACGTAAGAGGTCCACCAAAGAGAATTACGTGTCACAATATGACAGGTTGATTCCCAAACGTTGACTTTTAGTTTGAAACTGGCCCAATCAATTGGCGACACGTCGTTCAAATCCGAACCCTCATCTTTACATCCTGAACCCGACCACCGCCACCACCGTCTCTCCCCCATCTCTCTCTCTCCGCTTCGAATCCCTCTCTCTGCCACTTCGATCAAATACCCTCCTGAAATTTTCAGTAAGTTTCTGTTTTCAAATCTTCAGTGATTAATTCATTTGAAATCTCGCAGTTCTTGTATTTCCATTCGACATTTTCATGGTGGTTTTGATTTTGGGTCCTTTTTCTTTGATGGTTTATGGGATATGGGAGTGAGTTTGTTGGTGGGAAATCGTGAAATTTGGTGCTTTTTCTGTGCTTTCATTGTTGGAAGATTGATAAAATTTTAGGGATGCTGTTTAAATGGAAGGAAAATATTTCTGTCGTTGTCCTATGAAATTAATGATAGTCTCGGTGCTGAAAAAGGTGGATGAGAATTGAATGAGATGAACGTTTTTGTTTAATGGACGTTTGAGAATTTCTATTATCTGAATCGCTTTTGGGTTTGGTGACCTGGGTTGTGTTCCTTTCCCTTTTGCAGTTGCGCATTGAACGTTTGAAGGATTTATAGTATGTTGGCATTTTTTGAAGTGATAAACCCATCAATAACAAAGTAGAGATGTTTTTTTAGTTTAATCATTTACACAGGGCACACACTGACTCAGTTACCATATTAACTTGTGTCGTCTGGCTTCTCACTCCTGTGTGAACAGAATATGCTTGTGTTCATGCTTTTTTGGTAACTTTTTTTTTCCCTGCAAGATTAGTCTTCATTTGTTCTTTTGTTTTCATATTGCTTATGGAATTTCCTGAAAAGGGTTTGATTGTTGATTGCAGTGGAGTTTGGGGTTGATGGTGATAGTGAGGTGGTGGGAAATTCGACTGTGGTGGAGGATAGTAAACCTCTTGATGAAAATGAAACAGGTGTAAGTTCTATTGAAAGGATTTTCGATCAGGACCAGGATGAGAAAATCATACAAGATTCATTGGGAAGGAATGCAATTCTTGATTCAGTTCCTGGATTGCCAGTAGTTCAAGCAGAAGAGCCTTATGTTGGCCAGGAATTTGAAAATGAGGCAGCAGCTCATGCATTTTATAATTCTTATGCTACTCGTGTTGGTTTTGTAATTCGTGTTAGCAAGCTCTCACGATCAAGACGTGATGGGACAGCTATTGGCCGTGCACTAGTTTGCAACAAAGAGGGTTACAGAATGCCAGACAAGCGGGAAAAAATTGTGAGGCAAAGGGCAGAGACGAGGGTAGGTTGCAGGGCAATGATTTTGGTGAGAAAAGTAAATTCTGGTAAATGGGTTGTCACTAAATTTGTAAAAGAGCATACTCATCCTTTATCACCTGGGAAAGGTCGAAGAGATTGCATATATGATCAATATCCGGTAAGTTTATGTTTCATATACTAAAATTTGCATATTCAAATACTGACACTGTGACACATGTTGTTCTGATTGTAATCTGGCGTGCATTAGTTGTACATTGCATTCTGTTGGACTGAATCATCTGGCTTTTTCCTAATTTGCTTTCCCAGTAAACTGTTCAGTTAAAAAAGAAGTAAAATGGACAATGCAGCTATTTGAAACCAGCATTTTATTTATCTTTGTTGCTTTATTTGAGTCGAGGTACAATTACCTAGGATACTCCATCCTTCATCTTCAACTCCCCCACCCTCCATAGAGGTCTGCACTCACATAAACACAAACTTAGTGTTTTGTGTTATATAAGATTTTGAAATATTTCACAAAATAGGTTTTGGAGATGTAGGCTTCTTAGTTCCAGAAATTGGTCTACCGTGATAAAGGAAAATCACCCAAGGTATTTAAGAAGGTTCTGTAGAGTGTTTATTTTATTGATGATAGATCAATGATATGGGTTCTTATGTTATGCTTTTTGTCAATGATATCCTGTCAGTTGTTTGATGTATGCTATGGGAAAATATGTAGAATTTAGAAAAGGTATAGCACTTAGCTTGTTATTGGAATTGGAGATTAGGACACTTGTTTATTTATTTATTTTTATATCAGCAAGTGTCAGGACCACTTACACATACCTCGACTAATCTCATGGGACAATCGCTTGAACCTACTACATTTGGTGGCCAGAAAAAACGTAGGATATTAAATTCTAAGTATGTGGCCACTATGAATTGAATCCATTCCCTTTAAGTCCTTTTATTTTTTCTCATGACCCTTATTGACCATTAAGCCAACCCATGATGGTTACTCACGCACATTGCATTTGTATTTGATGGGGTGACCCTAAGGTGGAGTTAGCCATTCAAAAGAAGAAAGTTGAGGAGGAAGTTGAGTGGACCTGCTGGTACCAATTCTGGCCTGCTCAAGTCCCCTAGGCAGTATTTCACAGTCTAGAATTTGGAAGCTTCAGGGAACTGGTTTTCTGGTTTGTTGTTTAGTTATCTGCTGCAAGCAACTAGAGTTATGAATCATGAGTTGACCATGTTAAGTTTTTAAATAGTAAAGAGAAACTTTTATGAAAGAAGGATAAAAAGGAGTCAAGAAGGATGAACCATACTATACCGTCAAAGGTGATTACGTCTACTAAGAATACCCCAATGGGCAGGAATAGAAGAGACAGCATAATTTCCAAAAGAGAAATATATGTGTGTATATATCAATTTTACACCATGAAAGCTGCTTAATAATATATATATATATATATATATATATATATATATATATATATATATATTTTGATAAAGAACCAAGCTTTCATTGAGAATAAATGAATGAATACAAGGGCTTCCAAAAAACCAAACCCCAAGCAAGGGAAACCAACTACAGAAAGTCCAATCAATCAAAATAAGACCTAACGAATAATTACAAAAAGCCTTAGGGACTGAGGTCCATAAAGAAACAAAAAATGTAATATTAGCCCAAACCTCACAAGGATGTCTTTCGACCCCTCTAAAAATTCTATTGTTCCTCTCACCCCACAAACCCCAAAGAATATTGCAAACACCAGCATGCCACAAAAACCTTCCTTTCTCTCGAAACGACTAATGGAGGAACTCCTCAATCATCTCCCTATAGCAGCACTGGCCAACAGTCTGAAAGCCCACAACAAATGATCAAGATCTTCCTTCGCCTTCCAGCCAGCAGAGAATGCAACAAAAAGGGCCAACCATGGGGGCATCACTCTCAACAGTCTCTCAAAAGTGTTAACTCGACCTAGGATGACCTGCCAAACAAAGAACATAAGAAGACTGACTCTCTACCTAGAGAGGGATTTAACGGGGATTGAAAGAACGAACTACAAGAAAAGCCTCCAAAGGGGTTGGGACTCCAAAAGCGAACATCCTTCTTACCGGTTTCTTACCGGTCTCAGACTTGCCCCCTCTAACAAAGAAAGGAGGGCCAGAATGTCCATGGTTTTTCTATCAGATAATGGACGAAGAAAGCCAAAGGAAAATGGAGGTGAGCTCCCCGTAGAGCCAAGGATATCAATCACTGTGCGATTTTTCATGTAAGATAAAAGATATAAACGTGGGAACAAGGAGGAGAGCGGACGATCCCCCATCCACATGTCCTCCCATAAGTAAATGTCTCTCTCATCACCTACTATGCACTGGATTAAGGAAGAAAAGACAGAGAGCTCTAGAGAAATGTCTTTCTAGGGATTCCTCCAGGTGCCTTTGATCCCACCCAATAGCCATTTGAAAGGATGTTGCTCATATTTACTCACAATGATCCTAACCCAAAGAGAATTGGGTTCAAGGCAAAATCGCCAAAGCCACTTAGCAAGTAAGGCTCTGTTATGAGTTCTCAAGTTACCCAACTCTAAACCCCATGCTCACTGGTTTTCCAATTGTCTCCCAACTCACGAAGTGAGCCTCTTTTCCTTCATCAACCCCTTCCCATAAAAAGTCCCTCCTGAGCTTCTCCAGAATATTATAAATTGAAATAGGAGCTCTGAAGAGAGATAAGAAGTAGATAGGAAGGCAGCTAAAAACTGAACGAATAAGAGTCACCCTCCCCCTTTTAGGAAGAAGCTTCTCTTCCAAGAGCGAGTCTCTTCCAAACCTTCTCAATGACTGGGTTCCAAAAAGATAAAGATTTTGGGTTGCTATAAATCCCGCAGAAATGCCCATCAAAGTTGCTATAAAACCCGCGGGAATGATGTTTTGCTCCTTTCTATTTACTTCTGCAGAAAGAAGTCTTCAGGGCAGAGACCAGAACGATTGGTAATTTGGAGGCCAATATCCTCAAAGATGATCCAGTATTTGGAGTGTGGATAATGGAGGAAACTTTTCCCCATAACAATAAAACTATTGGTGGAAAAGCATGTGAAGTTGTTAATCATCTGTTTGACTACTCTGAGGATTTGGTGGGAGATATAGGGAGATTCTTAAAACTATTGTCGATTTCTCTTGAGATTTAGTAAGTTGGTGCCCATGGTCCATTTCTCAAGGAGACACCTAGAATCTCATTTATTGAATTTGGTCTTTGCCACATTGTTGGAATTAAAACTTTAGGGATTGGAAAGCTTTTGAGGATTTTGGTGGGGATGGGATACAGGTTTGGTTTGGCATCATGTGTATTTTAATTTTTAGTATGTCTTTTTGGTTTTCAACACTAAAAAGAAAAGAAAAAAAAAAGGTTCCTTGGCATTTAGGTTGTAGTTGACTTCTCATGTGGTTGAGTTGAAAATGTAAAAACTAATTCCAATAAGCTTTTTTGTTGTGATGATGCATAGGACATATTGAGCATACCAAAAGTAATTTTGGCCATTCTAAAATCACTTCCATGCTGATGATAACTATTTTTTTTCCTTCTGATTGAATGATACTTTCTTGCCAATGAGACCAAGAGTACACTGAAGTGGGTTCAATCGTCCATTTGAATGTGGTTTCTTTGTAAATTTTTATGAGGTTGTAAATTGTAATAACTATGGTGAACTTAGCATTATGGATTAGGTTGCACATTTCATTAATATACTGAGAGTGTGGTTCATGCCATCTCTTCCCTCTTGGAATTGAGCTTGACATCTTTGTTTCAGTCTGTAAGTATGTTTTTTTAAGGAAAGAAAATGACTGGTGGCCATAATTAATTATGTTATTGAGATATCAAAAAGGAGAGAATCACCCCATCTGCTATACATTAGAGCCAAATATATATAGGGATACTGTTAGGTATCTAAGTAGTTGGAGAGCCACACCCCAAAAGCCAGGCGATTGGGGAGGGAGAACCAACCACTTATATACCCCATTAGAAGCCCATATATTTCCAATGTGGGACAAAGGCATCCCATACTGCCTTGGTCCCTAACAATTACCCCTCCCCGAAAAGTCGACGTCTCGGCGGCTGTGCACGGCGACGCTTCACTCGGCTGGTTCCGGTCAGCCCCTCCGCCGTCACTCCTCTCCGAAGCCGTCGACCACCGGCTCTGATACCAATTGTTAGGTATCTAAGTAGTTGGAGAGCCACACCCCAAAAGCCAGGCGATTGGGGAGGGAGAACCAACCACTTATATACCCCATTAGAAGCCCATATATTTCCAATGTGGGACAAAGGCATCCCATACTGCCTTGGTCCCTAACAATTACCCCTCCCCGAAAAGTCGACGTCTCGGCGGCTGTGCACGGCGACGCTTCACTCAGCTGGTTCCGGTCAGCCCATACTGCCGGTGGTCGACGGCTTCGGAGAGGAGTGACGGCGGAGGGGCTGACCGGAACCAGCCGAGTGAAGCGTCGCCGTGCACAGCCGCCGAGACGTCGACTTTTCGGGGAGGGGTAATTGTTAGGGACCAAGGCAGTATGGGATGCCTTTGTCCCACATTGGAAATATATGGGCTTCTAATGGGGTATATAAGTGGTTGGTTCTCCCTCCCCAATCGCCTGGCTTTTGGGGTGTGGCTCTCCAACTACTTAGATACCTAACAATTGGTATCAGAGCCGGTGGTCGACGGCTTCGGAGAGGAGTGACGGCGGAGGGGCTGACCGGAACCAGCCGAGTGAAGCGTCGCCGTGCACAGCCGCCGAGACGTCGACTTTTCGGGGAGGGGTAATTGTTAGGGACCAAGGCAGTATGGGATGCCTTTGTCCCACATTGGAAATATATGGGCTTCTAATGGGGTATATAAGTGGTTGGTTCTCCCTCCCCAATCGCCTGGCTTTTGGGGTGTGGCTCTCCAACTACTTAGATACCTAACAATTGGTATCAGAGCCGGTGGTCGACGGCTTCGGAGAGGAGTGACGGCGGAGGGGCTGACCGGAACCAGCCGAGTGAAGCGTCGCCGTGCACAGCCGCCGAGACGTCGACTTTTCGGGGAGGGGTAATTGTTAGGGACCAAGGCAGTATGGGATGCCTTTGTCCCACATTGGAAATATATGGGCTTCTAATGGGGTATATAAGTGGTTGGTTCTCCCTCCCCAATCGCCTGGCTTTTGGGGTGTGGCTCTCCAACTACTTAGATACCTAACAATTGGTATCAGAGCCGGTGGTCGACGGCTTCGGAGAGGAGTGACGGCGGAGGGGCTGACCGGAACCAGCCGAGTGAAGCGTCGCCGTGCACAGCCGCCGAGACGTCGACTTTTCGGGGAGGGGTAATTGTTAGGGACCAAGGCAGTATGGGATGCCTTTGTCCCACATTGGAAATATATGGGCTTCTAATGGGGTATATAAGTGGTTGGTTCTCCCTCCCCAATCGCCTGGCTTTTGGGGTGTGGCTCTCCAACTACTTAGATACCTAACAATTGGTATCAGAGCCGGTGGTCGACGGCTTCGGAGAGGAGTGACGGCGGAGGGGCTGACCGGAACCAGCCGAGTGAAGCGTCGCCGTGCACAGCCGCCGAGACGTCGACTTTTCGGGGAGGGGTAATTGTTAGGGACCAAGGCAGTATGGGATGCCTTTGTCCCACATTGGAAATATATGGGCTTCTAATGGGGTATATAAGTGGTTGGTTCTCCCTCCCCAATCGCCTGGCTTTTGGGGTGTGGCTCTCCAACTACTTAGATACCTAACAATTGGTATCAGAGCCGGTGGTCGACGGCTTCGGAGAGGAGTGACGGCGGAGGGGCTGACCGGAACCAGCCGAGTGAAGCGTCGCCGTGCACAGCCGCCGAGACGTCGACTTTTCGGGGAGGGGTAATTGTTAGGGACCAAGGCAGTATGGGATGCCTTTGTCCCACATTGGAAATATATGGGCTTTTAATGGGGTATATAAGTGGTTGGTTCTCCCTCCCCAATCGCCTGGCTTTTGGGGTGTGGCTCTCCAACTACTTAGATACCTAACAGATACATAGAAGCCCTAAACTAATAACAATGAAATTACAATAAAGGACTAAAGACTAATAAGCTACTCTATTCACATATATACTATAACTCTCCCCTTCAAGTTGAAGCATATATGTTAATCATGCCCAACTTATTGCAAAGATAATCTATTCTAACTGCATTTAAAGCTTTCCTGAAAATATCTCCTAATTGCTCTCTAGTCTTCACATATCCGGTAGATACCAAACCCTACTGTATTTTCTCTCGAACAAAATGACAATAAATTTCAATATGTTTAGTCCACTCATGAAATATTGGGTTGGATGCAATATATAGGGCAACTTGGTTGTCACACCACAACCTGGTTGGAATTGTAACATTGAAGCCTAATTCGATCAAGTGTTGATGTGCCCAAATTATTTCACATACTGGTTGTGCCATCACTATGCTTACTAACTAAGCTATGCCAGGTTGTGTCACTGGAAGATAATTCAACTTTTCAACCAATCTTCTATATCTCTCAGGATCATCAAATGGTTCTCCATCTCTTATAAGTTGTAGATTAGGTATCATCAGAGCACTTCATGGTTTGGCTCCCAATTTTTGTGTCTCAGATAGCAAATCAAACACATATTTCCTCTATGATTTAAAGATACCCTTCTTGCTTCTCATTACTTCAATAAACAAGAAGTACTTCCATGTTCCCAAGTCTTTAGTATGAAACTGACTTTGGAGAAAAGTTTTGAGGGATAAAATGCCTAATGTATCATCTTCGGGAATAACAATATCATCAACATATAAGACAAGTAGAATAATACCACTCTTAGTTCGTTTGTAGAAGACAGAGTGATTCGACTTTCTTTTCTTCAATCCAAACTGCTCAAGTGCCTGACTAAACTTTTCAAATCATGCTCGTGGACTTTGTTTCAACCCATACAACAATTTACGAAGACGACACCCTTTATCATTCTCCCCCTGAGCAACAAACCCAAGTGGCTGCTCCATATAAACTTCCTCCAGAAGATCACCATGTAGAATGACATTTTTAATGTCAAACTGATGTAAAGGCCAACAATGAGAAACAACCATGAAAATGAATAATCTGACAGAAGTTAATTTAGCAATCGGAGAAAACGTATCAAAATAATCAATCGCATATGTCTGAGCATCGCTTTTGGCAACAAGACGTGCTTTTAATCAAGCAATTGAACCATCATGATTGACCTTAATTGCAAACACTCATTTATACTCGATAGCTTTCTTTCCTGTAGGACAAGATAGTAAATTCTTGGTACCATTATCATCTAAGGAATTCATCTCTTCTATCTTCACATTGGGCCAACTAGGATGAGATAAGACTTCGTGAATCGTTTTAGGGATCGAGATAGAGTCAAGAGATGCAACAAAAGAGCATGTAGAAGATGATAAGTGGTCATAAGAGACAAACAAAGAAATAGGAAAAGTGCAAGAACATTTACCTTTATGAAGAGCAATAGGAAACTCATAACTCGGTCCTGGATCTGTTGATGAAGAATCTTTTGGTACAAGACATTCATCTAGAGGTTGTTGCTATCTAGAGTAGACTTGAGTAATAGGCGGACGAGGTAGGAATAGGTGTTGAAGGAGATGGATCGAGAGAGGGTGTTGGAGACCCAAGTGGAGATGGATCAGGAGAGGGTGTAGGAGACACAATTGTATAGATAAAAAGATCATCATCCTCCTCCCGACTTGTACTCAACAAAGATGATTTGAAAGACGTGTCCTCAAAGAAAGTAACATCACGAGATACAAGATACCTATTCAAACTAGGACAATAGCATTGGTAACCTTTTTGGACACGAGATTAGCCTAAGAAAATGCACTTTAAAGATTTGTGGTCTAATTTTGTCATATTAGTATGAAAAGCCTTAACAAAACAAGTACAACCAAATATTTTTGGTGCTATAGGAAACAATGGTTTTGTTGGGAATAGAACATGATAAGGAATCTGACCTTTAAGAACAGATGAAGGCATACGATTGATCAAGAAACAGATCATGGAAATTGCATCAACCCAAAACTACTTTGGAACACTCATTTGAAAGGATAATGCTCTTGTAGTTTCAAGGAGATGCCTATTCTTTCGTTCAACAACTCCATTTTGGAAAGGAGTATCAGCACAAGATTGTTGATGAATAATTCCATGCTTACATAGGTACGACCTAAGTGCTTTAGAAAAGTACTCACCAACATTGTCGCTTCTCAAAATTTTAAGGGAAACATCAAACTGAATTCACATTTCAACATGAAAATTACAAAAGTGAGAAAGTAACTTAGAACGATTCTTCATAAAATATAACCAAGTCGTATGAGAGTATTCATCAACAGAGGTAACAAAATATCGAAATCCAGTTTTGGAAACAACTGGACAAGGACCCCAAATATCGGAATGAACTAATACGAAAGGCGCACCTGCTCGATTATCGATTCTAGGGCTTGAACTAAGGCAATGAAATTTGGCAAACAGACACAAGTCACAATTTAATGAAGACAAGTTATGAAATTGAGGACAAAGCTTTCTTAATATTGAAAGAGATGGATGACCTAGACGACAATGAACATCAAAAGGAGAAACAACTCCAGAACATGCAACTTTTGGCACTTGATGATAAAAAATATAAAGTCCTCCAGATTCAAGTTCTCTACCAATAATCTTCTTCGTCACAAGATCCTGAAACAAGCAATAACCAAGAATGGAATGAAACACAACAATTAAGGTCACGAGTGACTTTACTAATAGAGATCAAATTAAAGGAAAGTCGGGGTAATTGAAGAACAGATGACAAAGAAAGAGATGAGGTTAGATTTACTGTGCCAGATCCAATAATAGATGATGTTGATTCATCTACCAAAATAACGTTAGCAAGGAATGTAGGTGAAAAAAGAGTGGAAAACAAATAGGGATTACCTGTCATATGATCGGTAGCACCAAAGTCTATACCCATTTGGTAGAGGAGGAAAGAAGACAATGTTACCTGACCTAGCAATGGTTGTAATAGAGGGGTAAGCATGAATGCTGAAGAAGATGCTTTCAATGAGTTTTGGTAATGTTGAAATTTAGCAAACTCGGTTTTAGAATTAACAAATGGCTTCTTAGATGAATCATGGATGGATTGAGTCTGCTATTGAACCACATTAGACATCACTACGAGCTCTTGTTCAGCCATAGGTCAATATTAAATGTAAAACCACAAAATCTGATTTAAAACCATGAAATCAAAGCCAAAAGATCACACACCTTTCAAAAATATGAGCTTAATGGAGTTCCTAATAAAGAACCCTAACTCTTTTCCCAAAAAAATATTAACCCGAGTTAATTATGACCAAACTAACCACAGAAACAAGTCGGAAATACTCTTGGTACACAAGTGATGGCAAACCACGACAACGGAAGAAAATTTAGCTACATACGCCCTCACAAGGTAAAAAATAGAACAAAACTGAACAAAACAGAATCGAAACCCAAGGAAAAGCATGAAACTCGCGGCAAAAGCGACCAGTTTTGGTAGAACCAAGTAGACAGAACGACTCGAAATATCAATTTGAGATGAACCCAAGTGACGGAAGGTGCCACACACTCTCACACCCTCACGTGCTAACACGTGGTGACGAAGGCAGATTCTTCCAGTGGCGTGTGTGGCTCCACGTAGCGGGTGACGATGATTCGACTCCCCTGACGGTAGTGCTTCTTTTTAGGTGGGTGGCGTCGACAAACTGCCGCTCTAACGTGGTGACCCAAACTCCAAACCCTAACTTGGAAGAGAAGAAACCCTAACGGCGAAATGAAAATTCTAAAACCCTAAAGGTTGTTTTGATACTATGTTATTGAGATATCAAATATGAGAGAATCACCCAATCTTCTATACAATAGAACCAAAACTAATGTATAAAAGATAAGGACATTCCTACTAAACTAATAATAGTAAAATTACAATAAAGGACTAAAGACTAATAAGCTACTCTATTCCGTATACTCCAACACTTTCTTCCCCATTTTCTTTATCTTCCCCATTTTCTTTATGTTCAAGACTGGAAGTTGCTCATTGGTTTCAGTTGTTATCTTGTTGTTGCATGAGTTGCTATAAAGAGGACACTCTTGATGTTATCTTCTCTAACTAGTTCAGTAGTTTATGTGTTATGTATGGCCCGTCTCTTTGAACAGTGTGTCTTTCATCATTGATCTTTCTGCTGGTGCGTTTAACATGGCTAGAAACTGAGCTTTTAGATAGTGATACTCCAGAGGAGGATAGAGCTTCATTGATATTATGTAACTAACTTTCTTGCTCGGAGTCCACTCCTCATTTGAGATCCTTGGCTTTGGTTTCTACTTTTTCGCTTATCTTTTACTCTTATAGAATATTACATCATATATGAGGTGGAAAGATTTGAAACTACGACCTCGAAGAGAAAGTAGCATCTTTATCATCTTTGAGATCAGCATGCGAACTTAGGGAGAAAGGATATTAGGATATTGAACCCTAATCCTTCTAGGGGTTTCTCTTACCATTCCTTGTCTACATTTGATGCTCTTGTGTTTTTAGTTTTTTCCTCACTCTGGAAGGATAAAATTCCAAATTTTTTTTTTTCATGACAGGTTTTACATGAGAGGATTAAGAACATGGGTCGTGTTCTTTTATTCCTTTTGTCTTGTACCACATCGGTGCATCCTACGCCAAAGGCATGAGGAGGATCTTAATCATTTTGGAGTTGCTAGTTGAGTTCATTTGGTGTTAGTGGGGTACGGATTAGGATGTGCATGTTGGAGGAGGTTTTTTAGGGAGAGGGGTGATGTGCTAGTTTATGCAATTTTATGAGTATTTGGCTTGAGTGGATTAATAGGAATTTTAGAGAGGTTGAGAGATTGGATGAGGAGATTTGGGAGGTGGCAAGGTTTAATGTCTCTTGGTGGGCATTGGTTATTGGGCCTTTTTGTAATTATGGTCTTGATTTTGTTCTTTTAAATTGGAGTCTGTTCTTCTAGTTAGGGTCGAACTCTCTTCTTTTTGGAGACGTTTTTTTTTGTATTCTTCCATTTGTTCCCAATGAAACTTGGTTTCTTACCATAGAAAAAAAAGAAGTAAGAATACTTTAACCACGGAGGGAAGCTCAGGACACTTGACTTTTTTTACAAGTCATGTAAGAATACGTAAACAAAACAATGTGTACTTCCCTTGATTAACACAAAGCACTATGCAGAGGGTGTTATTAGGAAGCTCAATTATATGACTTTGGTTTTCATAGTCTCTTTAAGTTGTGCTCTTCTTAGTCTTATATTATAATTATAAATGGCATACAACAAGTGTATTCATTGTATCACTCCTTAGACTTTTGCCATCCTTGTGTTGCAGAATGAACATGATAAGATACGCGAACTATCTCAACAGCTTGCCATTGAGAAAAAGCGATCTGCAACATATAAAAGGCATCTCGAAGTAATATTCGAATACATCGAGGAGCATAACAATAACTTGTCGAGGAAGATCCAACATATAGTAGACAATGTGAAGGAGATGGAAAGCATAGAACAACAGAATCATAGATAGTGTTTGGCTATACTTTTATACTCGCAGTTTGGGATTCCAAAATGAAGATGATGGTGTGGTTGCTGGATCGATGAAGAAATTGTTAGGTAAGAATTCATTGTTATATGTTCCAGCATTTAGATGTCAACTCAGTTTCACAAAAATGGAGTATATTGCCCATGGTATTCATTGCATGTAAATCGCAATGTATGTCATGTTTTGTACAGCATTCAAACGATTTGTATCTTATTTTCATTAGTCTCAGTTTTTTTTCTTCTTAATTATTGATTAATTTTTTCAAGTTATTGATGAGCTTGTCATGATGATCATCATAGGAAGAAAATGGTAATTGATGTTCACATTGCTTCAATTTATCTATGAAAGGAAATAAGAAACGATAGACGAGTCGAGTTCTAAATTGCTAGGTTGAAAATGATCAAGTGGATAGGTGTTAAAGATCAATTACATACTGAAATGGCCGTTTATTTTAGTCGATGGCTTCATTATATGAGACTCTAAGCTAATCTTGTAAAGTATTTTGAGAGGACTTGTTTCTTATGAAGTTCATTGGATTGTGTTGAAGAAATTCATCCCTTTAACCTTGATGAAATCACTCAAATGAAACTACTTGTATGTCTACCACTTTCTTATAAGGTTCATTAGCTTTTTATGAATGATTTTCACATGTTATGATAGGGAGGTTTCTTTGTAGCTTCAATATTAAAATAAGAGTTATTGCTCTTGGTCCCTTATAAATCTATACTATATATAAAAGGGGCTGAGAGAGGAGAATTTTTCATTTCCTCTTATGCCCTTACTTTTTAAGTAAATTCCTATTTTGTCCTTTACTATGAGACGCTACCCTTCAAGTATAAGTGTCCATTCAATCCAATAGGTGCAATTAATGTCGACGGGATGCAACTGCTTGTGTAAAGATGGTTAAATGTCAAACTATATGAAATTTTATCCATTAGGTACAATTGATGTCAACGAGATGCGACTGTTCATATGGAGATGATTACACATTGAATTGTTGTATCTATTCATGTATAGGTTCGATCCATGTATAAGAAGAAAATATATAATTGAAAAAAATGTCAAACTATTGGAAAGTTTCTTATTTTATAAGAAAACTCAAGATTTTTTTTTTTTAAAAGAAAAATTACACATTTGTGTTATTCGTGAGGGAAACACTATTGAACCGTGTCACAATAAGATGTGTTTTGGTTGTGTCCAATAGGTACAATTGATGTCGATGTGCAACTGTTTCATATGAAGATGGTTATTCGTGCAACTGTTCTTATATTTATTTGTGTATAGGTGTGATCCATATATAAAAAGAAAATATAAAATTGACAAAACCTTGAAATATATAATTGATGTATTTTGGTCGTGAACCGTGTCACAATAAAACCTTGAGAATTCATATATTTTGATCGTGAACCGTGCCATAATAAAACCTTAAGAATTCAAAATTTTATTTTTGTCGATAAAGAAGTATTGTTATCTATAATTTTTTATATTTATAATGTAATCAAATGTTACTTACATCCACATCAATTCTTTGAAGTAAATACAATTTTGGATAAATCATAAATTCTTTTAAGTAAATATAATTTTTTAAAGATTGCAATACACATTTTAAGATCTTAACATTTTAAATTTTGTATTTAATAAAATTTAATTATATTCCCCAACAAAATTAGTTGTTTAAAATTATAGTATCGAATTTCAATGTGCCTTAGAGATTACTTTTGTTTGTTGTATTTTGAATTTAGAATGCTTGATTATAGCATAAATGATTTTCCAAGAGTTTTAAACATTGGAGTTTATGCTTTCTTTAGTACTAGAACCCGAGTTGTTTATTTTAGGGAAAAATACACTTTTGGTCTTTGAGGTTTGGGTTAGATTTCATTTTGGTCAATGAGTTTTCAAACTCAACAATTTAGCCCCTAAGGTTTGATTTTCGTTACTTTTTAGTACCTCCGTCTATTTTTCTACAGATGGTTGTAGTTTTTATTAAATAAATAAATAAATAAATATTATATATATATATATATATATATATTATTTTTTAAAATAAAATAATATATTAAATATTTTTATTATTTTATTATTTTTCTTTTATTTTCTTCATTCATCTTCTTCTTCCCCAAACATCAAACCCTAATAAAAAAATTGCACAAAACCGACGAGACCAAAATGAAACTAAAACCAAACCTCAGGGGCTAAACGGTTGAATTTGAAAACTCAGGGACCAAAATGAAACCTAACCCAAACCCTAGGGACTAAAAATATATTTTCCCCTTTTATTTTTATTTTTTATAAGATAATTATTAAACTTTGAAATTTTTATAAGATAACTATTAAACTTATTGTCAAAGTTTACATTTAAAAAAAATGTGTTATGTACGTGTGCGCTACTATTATGTCTGTTTACGTACTATATAATCAGAAATCTTTTATTTTTATCTATAACTTTCAAAAGTTTATGGTAATTAAAACAAAGTTATATGGTATTTTTTTTTGTTACATTACATATACTAAAAAAACTACTATTTTCTCTTATTTTAATTTAAGACTCTAAGATTCCAGATGCATTGCACGTGTTACTTGTCTAGTTATAAGACAAAAATGCAGATACAACCCTTGTGCAACTTTCTAATATTGAACTTGTAGAAAGAGAAATAACATAGCGTCCTTTTCATTACATCAAAAGAATAGAAGAATTTCTCGTATGAATAGGATAAAATGTAACTTCCTAAGCATTAAACTAATAAGTAGTCCCATGACAATTTAATAAATAATGCAACAAAACAAAAAAAAGTATTTTAGTAATAGATAAGAAAATCCTAAAAATGAATATTCATAGTCACCTTCTCTCTTATTAATGATATTTTCCGTATACAAGGGGCAGGGTCTCGATGCTGTTTAGAACGTCTCAACGCTGCGACTAGGTATAAAAGGGATTTTTTGTGATTAGGTCAAGGATACTTAGTTTTTCACCCTTGTAGCTGATTTCTTCCCCATTCTCTCTATGCTCTTTTGAATTCTACTGTATTTTAGACTAGTTTTTATTGTATTTTGGGATGACTAATCAAACCACGGAGCTTAGTTGGAGCGTTTCGATGATCGACTAAGTTTAGATCGTCACGATTGTGGACTCCTAATGTAAGTTTGGCATACTCTTGAGACCTTTGCTTGTGATTTCAATGAATTATTGTTGATTATGCTTTAAATTCCTATTCCTAATCATGATTAAATCAATAGAATAGCTTGACAACCTATTTGTTGACTTGATTTGGTTGTTTGCTAAATTGGTTAGTGATGGATTTATTGTGTGGTGTTGTTGATTGAAGTGTTATGCCAATTGATTCAATTGCATGATAGATTTAGGAATTTAAGCTTAGAATTATATAAATCCAGGTTGTTCCTAATTTATATAAATCTACTTAACGATCCAACTCACATAATACGGTTAGATTCTTATTAATGAGATGTCATTAGTTAGAATTCTAATTAGGCTCCAATTTTGATGTATTGGTCAAGTTGGAAAGGTTAGGGGTCTAAAATCAGTGGTTCCAATGATAGTTAAGTGATTAATAATAATTCTATTAATTTGAGAGTTGATGATTGAGTTGCCAAACCAAGTTAGGATAACCAATAGTGTGATCCCAAGGTGAGATTAGCCAACTTATCTTTAATTTTCAGTTATTTTAATTTCTTGCATCTTTATGTTTTTAACCAATTCATCAATCCAAAACCCCCATTGGTTACTAATCGAGAAATCTAATTAATTTAATTAATTATGTTGTTCCCTGTGTTCGACCTTGACCATTATCGCTACAAGTTAGCTTTAGGAATCGTGGAATATAAATTTATTTGATACGACCCTCGACAAGTCGTTTATCATGAGTTTTCACCATTTTCAATTTGGGGGGAACTTAGAGCTGATTTTTGGAGATGAGTTTTTCTCGTTTTCGATTTGGGAGAATTTAGGATTTGATTTGGGAGATGAGTTTTAGGCATGATCAAATTTGGGGTTATTAGGGACTGATTTGGGAGATAGACATTGGAAACTATTTGAGGATTTGAGATTGATTTTGAAGGATTTTGGTTGGCAAAACAAGAATAACGAGGATGGCAGAGAGGAGGAGGGCGATGGGAAGATAATGGGCTTTGGTTAAAAGAAAAGAGGAGAATCTTGAAATTGGTGAGCCAAGCAACGAAGAAGGCGATGACAGTGTCGAGATGGGCGGAGGAGAGGCGAAGGTCAGGTAGAGGAAGAGACAGACGATAGAGAGGATGGAGGTCAGGCGAAAGCGGGCTAGTTGGACATGGCTTTCAACGAGGTAGCAATAACAAAGAGTTGCACAAACATGGTTTCCTAATCTAATTAGAAAAGGGGAAATAGGAGAAAGAAGAGAGTGAATGGTGATGAGGATAGTGAAATTTTTTTTTTTGAGTAATTTTAAATATAAAATTATTAAAATTCCTCCATGTCACTTAAAATTGGTCAAATTGGTAAAGGTCTAATTACTAATACTCAATGGCTGCCATAACTGCAGGATAGCCACACACAACTATTAGTATTACCTATAAATAGTTACCTACATAAATATAATGTTACCACAACAGGACAGCAACAACACAAATCTCTACCGTAGACAATACTTAACAATAACTACATTGTGAATGTAGCAATTTCATACCTAGTTAGATGCTTTTCTTAAAGTGATCAAATCTAGCAGTAGAAGCAAGTGATGGCTTTGCTTCAACTTTACAATTACACTACAGAAAAAAAATCATATATTATGCAATTTAATAAGTTAAACACTAAGAACACAGGGATGAGAAAGAAAACATTTGAAGACTCTCTACAAGAAAGCACAGCAAGATCACGAACTCTCCTTGTAAAATCAATAGGAACGCCCAAAATTCTGGGCTTCGATTTAATTTTTTTTTTTTAAAAAGAAAAAAATACAGAAACCCTACATTTTTCTTTTGAAAACAGTAGTTAACAAAGCACTCAACAGCCTTCTTCTTCTTCACGATTTCATTTGGCCATTTTCCTTCTCTCCATCTCACTTGTCACCGCTTGTCATCAGCCGTCTTCGCTGCCGCCGTTACTAGCCATCTTTGCCATTTCTGCTGCTAGGCTTCAAAATCCGCCGCCAATTCTAGCTCCAAAAGGCAAAAGTCGTCGGCCATCTTCCATCTTAAATTTATATATATACGAAAAAAATTTGGGTAACTACATAAATGGGTCTTATTAGATACCCATATTTCATTTTTTACCAAATAGATCCAAATTTTCATGGTTGTCTAACAAATGTATTTAAAAAGGGGCAATAAGAAAAATGACTATAAATGAATAGGTGGCTTGAAAAATGGCGACGAACGTTTATAAATTAAATAGATGACTAAACAATTTACTGATTAATAAATCCCTATTTGTACAAGACAAAAATGCCCTCCCAACAAACTTCCTAACGTGTTCTTAACGTTTAAAACCAAAATCAGAGTTTAAGAGAGATAAAATACACCCCTAAAAATAAGTTGGAGACATTTTAGGAGGTTTGAAATTAAAAAATCCCTAAGAGACATTTTAGGAGGTTTGAAATTAAAAAATCCAAGAACACAAAACTATTTTGAAAATCAGACGATGTATCATATTGTTACTACAGGAAAGAGTTGTTCCCCGGAAAAAGGAGTAAATACCTTTATTGGGGAAGGAGTACAAAGTTCAACCTCCCTTAGTAGAGAGAAACACCTTCGAACTCCATTAATCGGAAACAACAGTCCTGTCAATAGGAAGATTTACTACCTGCAACTAAGAATACCTGAAAAATTTAAAAAACAAATAAGAACACAGTAATTATGATACCTTACCTGCTGCAATTATGAGTTGTCATAACACCGCCCACCCTCCTACCAGAACCGCCTTCATGCACCAGCCCGTCCGTCCATCTTCATCTTCCACAACCCTCTATTCCCACCATTTTCCACCCCCAACACAGAGTGTATCCCAATCCCTACCTCTCGCATCGCGCCGACGACCCACATCTGCCGTGCCGACGACCTTCTTCCGCCGTGCCGTCGAGACTCTTGCTCGCCCCACATCCTCCATCGAATCTCCTTCTGCGCGAGGACTGTACAATTTCTCAGAAATTCAAACCAAGGTAATAGCTTCATTCCCATTCCCTTATATTAGCAACAAACTGATACATTCCCCCGAGATTTTAGGGATTTCGTTTCTTCCATGCATTCCGAGAATATTACGCTCGATTGTAAGTAGAGACCAAAAAAGACTAAGCCCATGGAGGTAAGACTCTGTATTTACTCTTTAGGTTGTGTAAAACATGCTATAATTACCCCCTTGTGAATTACAAATTAAAGAATTAAACTCCCTAATTAACATCCAGGATGCGAAGAGACCCAAAGGGAATGACAGACGGACAAAAAAGGATGAAAGTGAGGAGGCCGAACGCACCAGAGCGGTATGTACTAATAAATACTATTCCATCATTGTTGCAAACTTCTCTGGAAAGTATGTTGTGGTGTGGTCATATGAAAGAGTGTGAGAGGAGTTATATACCCCTTGCACCTTGCAATCTATGTATTGGCAAGCCTGTGTACATTGTCTGTCTGTGAACATGTATGTATTAGTATATACATCCATGATCTCACACATTTATATACTGATATGTACAACTACTATCTCGTAGATCTATATGCATACATGCTCGTACGCGTGTGTTTGAACAGTTATATACCCTTCATTGTCTGCCTGTGAACGTGTATGTATTAGTATATACATCTATGATATCGTACGCCTGTTGTCTGTGTAGATTGAACGGTTACATACAACTATGGAATTGTTTGATGTATTTTTTTTTTTGGGTAATCCATCTGTTGACTGCTTCATGCCGCTGAAAAAGATAATTTTTTACCGTTAGAAAGCCTAAGCCTGAAAAATAGATAAATCTGGTTTAAAAAAAACCGTCAACCGATCCCATGTAAGTAGGGATCCATCCACCACGCAAAAAGGGACGTTTGCAACAAAAAAGACTATTAACGGCGTTTGTATATAACTGTATATACCAGGGGTAAAAACGTAAAAAGAAGCAAGGAAACGGTTCCTAAAATTTCGGTAGCCATGCCTACAAAATCCGAACTTCCGTAGCCAAAAATCAAGAATGCTTTCTTTTTGTAGTCATTTAGCACAATTCCCCATTTATTAAAAACTCATTTTATGGAGCCCATTTACAAATATACCCCTATTTGCACACCACCTAATAGTCAACCAGGAAAAACCTAAATATGGAAAAAAACGGTTTAGATACGTTTTTTTAAAAGCCAAAATCACGCAGTAATTATTATTATTTTTTTTTTCTAAAACGAAATCATGCCTCAAAATAATCGTGCACACAAACAATCTCTTAAGCCTCCATTGTTGCCTCCACTGTTCTCTAGAAATCTTTCTTACAAACCTCCATATCAAATTAAAGAGAACAAATTACATGTGTATCATCTCGGGTTAGTATTGTACCATTTTATTTTTATTTTTATTGTTATTTTTTACATTTTAAATCATAGGGTTTTGAATCAAAAAGTAGTATCAATTGCCACTGTATTTTAAGATTTTGTTGATTAATGGACTAAGGAGTAACTTTTAGATTGTTTCACGTTCATATGCTATTCTTATAAATATTACTATGCAAAAAAATATATATTTATGAGATTATAGCTTGTTAGTATGAGACTTGTGTGAAGAACAATAAATATTTCACTAAATTGAACCAATTCTAGGGTTAATTTCATGATTTCTAGTAACTAAAATCGTATATACAATAGTGTAGCATCTATTTTAAGAGTAAAGATTTGCTCGGTGAATACTTTCTTTTATATATAAATTGTGTATATATAACTTATGTATTAGAGTTCTAATAGTATTGATAAAAGTATAATTTTTATATTGTTAGGTATATTAATTATTTTATTTATGATTTAAATCCTGAAACAATTAAATACATTGCAACATAAAACTATGCAAAGAGAAGGAGATGTTGTCATAGGTATTCAATCACTTCCCTTTGGATATTGCTTTGAGGTATGATTTATATATTTTATGATATATTTATCAAATGTACAATGATGTTAATACAAGGTATAATTTTTGTCAAAAAAAAAAAAAAAAAAAATACAAGGTATGATTTATGTGTTCTATGGTCTATTTATAGAATGTATGGTGACATTTTTTCAAAAAAAAAAAAGTGTAGTGTCATTAATTCAAGGTATGATTTATATGTTCTTTGGTATATTTATCAAATGTATAGTGATGTTAATTTGATGTATGATTTATATATTCTATGGTACATTTATCAAATGTAAGGTGATGTTAATTTTATGTATGATTTATTTATTCTAAATATCATTCTATCATTTGCTAGTAAGGAAGGTCATTGTTGCAGGAATGTTGTCTTGGCGTGAAAAATATAGAAATGACTTGAAGCTAAGGTATATATTATATATAGACGTCATATATAACATATAGACGGGACGACTGTTCAAGAAGAAACAAACACGTACATAGTGAAAGACACATAATACATGTAATATATGTTATTGGTATATGTCAAAGGTTTGATTAGAACTCTTCTCAAAAAAAAAAAAAAAAAAGGTTTGATTAGAACTAACAAAAAAAAAAAAAAAGGTTTGATTAGAACTTGTGTATATTAAATTTTGAACACCTTTGAGGATTGAATACATACCAATATATAAATGATCATCAATAAAGACACATAATAGATGTAAAAGTTGTTTTAAAAAAAAAAAAATAGATGTAAAGGTTGCAAGTAAGATATTGACCATAGTATGAAAAATATATTATTCATCCATATCAAATTTGCACATTATACTTATTACATGGAGACAGTAAATGAAATAAAAATTGCTAAACAATGGAGACAATAAACAACATGAAAGTAAAGATTTATTGCAATGCCTTGCATGGTTAACCATTTGCTTCATGACAAATTTAAAATCAAATCATGTAGATCAATTTTCAAAAGAAAAATAAAACAAAAAACAATTAAAACAAAACAAATAAAATATTGATACAATTACTTACCCATACGTGAAAGAAGAAAAATTGTGAAATGGAGGCTACAGCAGTTGAAGGAAGAAAAATGGTGAATAAAAATTGCAATGGAAAATGGGACAAAAATGGAGGTGCGACAGTTGACGAAATTGAAAAGAAAAAAAATAACATAAATGCTACATGGAAGGAATAAAACAAATAAGGAAAGTTTCTTAGAAATAAATCAATTAATAAATACAATAAACTAATAAAGGGATAATTACCAAAATAGAAAACCCGTTGTTGAATAAAAAAAAAAACTGTTGTAAATATATATACTTGGTATATATAGGTATATATTAGATATCCATTAGTCCTAGTCAACCCATATTTTTAGTCATTCTTCCCAATGACTCTCCCACTCCCTTAGGAATAGCCAAAAGACTCTCACCCTCTTCTATTTTCAGCATTTTGAAGCTTGTAACCTACCCCATTGCATTAGTATAAATAGGGGTTGTATGAAGTACGGAAAAACACACTTGAATGAAAAGCATTAGTTCTCTCTTTTCTCTCTACTTTGCTCTCTCAAATTCTCTCTTAGTTGTTTTATTGCTTTTCACGTTTTATAACACGTTATCAGCACGAGTCTCTGCCATTTTTGTTCGGTTGAAGGTAGAGTTCATCTTTATTAGTTGCAATTGTCTTCGGTACGTTTCATATATACAGTGTGTATGTATTATACCCCATATATACACTGTGTATTGAACGTTGACAACATATATTCTATGCAAGATTAGCATGTTCTTCATTATTGTGCATACTATATGAGATTATTAAGTATCATGTTTGTTTATGATGATATTAACATCGTGATTCTATATTTGCCAATGATATGTATGTTAATTACAATAACTGAAATATTGATAGTATGCTTATATCCTTATTATTGTAATGATCTAGAATGTTTATACATATTCGATAAACATGATGCACATATATACCCATGTATATATCTTATTTTTTAATCATATACATCTACTAAAATTGCTCGTTTCGCTAATAAGCTAATGTATATTTATCTCGTTAATTTATGTATTCTTTGTCCAGTATAATTTTCACATGATCATTTGTATACTTTATATCATGTGTAAATTTAATATATATATATATACAGTGGACATATGTTATGCAGTGGGAGTAGTCAGTAGGTATCAGTCTAATCCAGGGTTGGACCACTGGGGAGCGGTTAAGAATATCCTCAAGTATCTTCGGAGATATGTTGTAATATATCCTCAAGCTGCCAATTTAATATAAATAGAAAACCCGTTGTTGAATAAAAAAAAACATGTTATATATGTTGTAATATATCTTAGATAAACATTGCAATATGTTGTTTACCTACAGTTTTTTTTTAGAACGCATATATGAGATATTTCTTTGTGTATATGTCATATATACATTTGAATATTTTTGTTTATGTTGATTAACTTTTGGAATTCATGGTAGACACATCTATTAGTTTAAAATTCTCATATGACAAAGTTTGCAAATTTATATAGTAAATAATTGCTCTTTCTAAAGTTAATTTTGATGTTATGCACACGAAAAGTTGCATAAAAATGTCCATTTTGATTTAATGCACCTGAAGTTGCACTATTTCAAATCAAGAAGTACTTGTGTGATTAAATGCACCTGTAGTTGCATAATTTCAAATCAAGAATTGCTTATGATTAAATGCACCTGTAGTTGCAGAAGTTTAAATTAAGAAATGCTCACTTCACTTAAATGCACTCGTAGTTGCATAATTTTAATCAATAAGTGATTTTAAACAAGTGAGCATATGTTAAGAATAATATTGTTAATCTTTCTTTCCAAATATAGAATATGCTCCTATAGTAGAAATTTTGAGAAAGAAAGTTTTTAATATTGTGATGAGCAAACACCATGTCTTCTTGAGATTAAAACAATCAAATGAGCATTTAATGAAAAATCATGAATCTCAATGAATTGTTTCAATATTATTCCCTGAAGTGAATATTGTAATATCAAATAATTATGGTCAATGTCAAGATCATGATCGAAGAAGCAATTACCCATCCAATGGTCATCGTGAACCATTTGGAAAACCACACATATGGTTACTAAAAGAAAATGTTTCATAGCATTAATTTTGTACCTGTTGTACGAAAATGAGAACCATGTGTGAAAGCAAACTTTAGAATTCTCCTGAAGAGATAATTAATCTTGGAAATATGAAATACATGTTGCAAATCTCATTAAATCTTCTGAAGAGAAAATGAACATCATTAAATGAGCAACAAATATTTGTTGGGTTTTATGCCCTAAAACTCGTAGATAGTGAATGTAACCGTTGACCGGATATTAATGAAATAATATTGATATATTTTCCATTAATTGTTATTAGTTATTTTATATATGTCTTTGCCTAATAATAACCCTAATCCAATAAACTAGACATCCAAGGCTGTAATATGAGTCTTGAACTATATGTAGCGACATATGTGATCATTGTTCAAGAAACAGCCTAAAGGGTCTATAGTATAGGGATAAGACTGGGTGCCTTAACCTGGTGACACTATGGATACGGCCCACTTTGTATTTGATACAAACGCTGCGATCCAACACGTTCGTGTAGGAGACATGCGAGTGGGGGTATCCTATGCAATGAGTTTGCATAAGACCGGACCGCGAAATACTAACCACTAGTTATAACACCGTTAACTAGTTGGTTTTCTATTTTCACTAGGACGACCTAGACAACTTAGTCTTAATCCTGAGTTGATTATGGACTCCTGCTCATGAGAGATTGTCCTTTGATTTGTATGGGTGAGAGTGGCCAATACGCCGACTCAATAAGCCTACCACTTTGGGGACAAGATCGAATGGGGAGCTGGGAACATAATCGTGCAAGATGGAATTCACTCCTTCCCGACTTTAGGGAAGCAGATGAGTGTTCCCTTAAGTGGTTACTCCGAGTCTTGAACAAAGGGCCCTACCCTCTCAATGGCACGAGAGGGTTTTCTGTTTAATGGTTGGACCATAAACAGATTGTTCATTAGAGGAGAATTGGTACTTAAGGAAATAGAGGTGACCCAGGGGTAAAACGGTAATTTGACCCAGCTGGTGTTACGGACACCCGTGAAGGACTAACTAGTCGATATTGGTCTATGTTCCGTGGACACAGAAAATATGTCTGCAGTGAGAAGAGTGCAACTGTGAGTCTATAGTGGAATGTACACACAGTTAACGAATATTGATTATTGTGGTTAATGAGTTTAACCAATTAATCTCACATCGTTGGAGCTTCTGATCTGCAGGTCCATTACGTCCCACTGGTAGCTCGTAAAGTAATTTGAGGCAACTAAGTAATTAAATGTAAATTGAAAATGTTCAATTTACTAAGGGAAATAAATATAATATATATTGATATATTATTATGAGAGAAATTAATATTTGAAGAAGTTCAAATATAAATTTATGGAAGATTGAAAGAATTAATTAATTTAAGTCCTAAAAGTGTTTGGGCAAAATTAATTAATTCAAGGCTGGAAATTAAATATGTGATATTTAATTGGTGGTTAATTAATTAAAGAATTCATTAACCATGAATTAATCAATTATGTAAATAATTAATCACTTAAGGAAGTGATTAATCATTTATGGGAATGATCTAATTACTTATGGAAGAAATTAGTCATTTATGGAAAAGATTAATCAATTGGGGAATTGATTGATCATGATTGATTAATTAAGGAATAAGATTGAATCAATTTTGGAAAAGATTGATTTAATTGAATATTTTATTCATGGCCTCTCTTCTATAAATAGAACACTAGACCTAATTGGTCATGACACTTGACACTCTTGAAAGACAGGACCTAGAATTCTCTCTAGCCTCCCTCTTAGAGAAAGACTCCCACAAGTCTTTGGCCTCCTAGACTTAGAGACATACCGGTGTAACCTTTGTGGTTATTGTGTCATTCAAAGAAGAAAATCCAGCGATCAAGAGGCGAGAAGGCTGCTGCGTTTTCGTTCGTTGGAGCGTCGTTGGCGAAGAACGGTCAAGTCTACAACGGAGGTTTGTAACGGTTCTTCCTCTTTTCGTTAGAAAAGTTTTTAAAATAAATTTAGATTTATTTTAGCATGTTTAAACCGATTTTACAGTGACTTTAAAGTTAGTTTAAAGTTTTGTTTGAGTTTTCGTAACGTTTTTTTAATGTTAATTAATATACGGCGTAAGGTCCAATCGATGCGCTTCCGCTGCGTGGGGACTTTTATTCCCTTCAATATTATATTAGATTATGTGAATATCGTTTTATTTAATGTTTAATTTATGCTTATTTATTAAGTTCAATTTTATATTCAATTTATTTTTCTGAGGCTCACTATGTGTTATTTTATTTTCCTGAAGAAACATGAATATTTCACATTTGGTTGATTCCAAGATTAACAATAAAGATTTATGTTTGGCAGATAGTGCAACTACGCACACAATATTTAAAAGTAGGAAATACTTTTCTAAATTGACAATGCTTGAAGCAAAAGTCAATACAATATCAGGTCCTGCAGACTTGATTGAAGGTTTTGGAAAAGCAAATATTATTTTGCCTAGAGGAACAAAATTTACAATTGATAATGTTTTGTTCTCCAGTAAATAAAAAAGAAACCTTCTAAGCTTTAAAGATATACGTGGTAATGGTTATCATATAGAGACTGATAAGAAGAATAATATAGAATATCTTTATATTATATCAACCGTCTCACATGAAACACGTATATTAGAAAAGTTGCCTGCTTTTTCTTCTGGATTATATTACACGTATATTCGTGTTATTGAAACATATGTAATAATGAACCTGAAGTTCAATGATCCATATATATTTTCTGTTTGGCATGATCGATTGGGTCATCCTGGGTCAATAATGATGAGAAAGATTATTGAAAACTCACATGGACATCCATTGAAGAACCAGAAGATTCTTCAATCTAATGAATTTTCATGTGTTGCTTGCTCTCAAGGAAAATTAATTATTAGACCCTCACCAACTAAAGTTATGACTGAATCCCCCGCATTCCTAGAGCGAATTCATGGTGATATATGCGGACCTATAAATCCACCAAGTGGACCATTTAGATATTTTATGGTTCTAATTGATGCATCCAGTAGATGGTCACATGTGTGCTTATTATCAAGTCGAAACCTTGCATTTGCAAGATTACTCGCTCAAATAAATAAGTTAAGAGCACAATTTCCTGATTATGTAATTAAGAAAATTCGTCTTGATAATGCTGGTGAGTTTACATCCTAATCATTTAATGATTATTGTATGTCAATTGGGATAAGTGTTGAACATCCTGTAGCTCATGTTCATACACAAAATGGTCTAGCTGAATCATTTATAAAACGTCTGCAATTAATTGCTAGACCAATGCTTATGAGAGCAAGACTTCCAATATTTGTATGGGGTCATGCAATTTTACATGCTGCATCGCTTATACGCATTAGGCCAACAGCCTATCATAAATACTCCCCAATACAATTAGCTTATGGCCAGCAACCAAATATATCTCACTTACGAACTTTTGGAAGTGCAATATATGTTCCAATTGCTCCACCACAACGTACTAAGATGGGTCCTCAAAGGAGACTAGGAATATATGTTGGATTTGATTCCCCATCAATTATTAGATATCTTGAACCCCTGACTGGTGATGTATTTACTGCACGATTTGCTGATTGTCATTTTAATGAGACAAAATTTCCAACATTAGGGGGAGAGATTAAGAAGTTGGAAAATGAAATTACATGGAATGCAACGTCATTGTCTCATTTAGATCCCCGTACAAATCAATGTGAACTAGAAGTTCAAAAGATAATTCATTTGCAAAATATTGCAAATCAAATGCCAGATGCATTTACAGATGCTAAAAAAGTGACCAAGTCACATATACCAGCTGCAAATACACCATCGAAAATTAATATCCCAGCGCAGCAAGTTATCATAACTAATGAGTCTGCGTCACGCCAGAAGCGTGGTAAAAACCAATGGGTTCCAAAGATAAAAATCCTCGAAAAAGAAAAGTAGTCAATAATCAAAACGACGTAATTGATAATGTGGATATTCCAGAAGAAATCCTGAATGTGACTACTCATAATAATATCGAAGAAGGTGAAATACCTGAGGATAATAACGAAATTTCGATAAATTATGTAATGAATGGAAAAAGATGGAACCGAAAAAATATAGTTGTTGATAACATTTTTTCGTATAATGTTGCTTGCGACATCATTTCTGAAAATGATGATTATGAACCAAAATATGTCGAAGAATGTCGACATAGAAAGGATTGGCTTAAATGGAAAGAAGCAATCCAGACAGAATTAAACTCACTTTCAAAACGTGAGGTTTTCGGACCAGTAGTCCAGACACCAGAAGATGTCAAGCCTGTGGGATACAAATGAGTATTTCTAAGAAAAAGAAATGAAAAGAATGAGGTCACAAGATATAAAGCGAGACTTGTTGCACAAGGATTCTCGCAAAGAACTGGTATTGATTATGATGAGACATATTCTCCTGTGGTGGATGCAATAACATTGAGATATTTAATTGGCCTGACTGTGTATAAAAAGCTTGACATGCATCTTATGGATGTAGTTACAGCATATTTATATGGATCTCTTGTTAATGATATTTATATGAAAATCCCCGAAGGATTAAAAATACCAGAGTCATATAATTCAAATCCTAGATAATTATATTCGATCAAATTACAGAGATCTTTATATGGATTAAAACAATCAGGACGAATGTGGTATAATCGCCTGAGTGAATATTTATTGAAAGAAGGGTATCAAAATAACCCAATTTGTCCATGTGTTTTTATAAAGAAATCACAGTCAGGATTTGCTATCATTACTGTATATGTTGATGATTTAAATATAATTGGAACTCCTGAAGAGCTTCCAAAGGCAATAGAATATCTGAAGAAAGAATTTGAGATGAAAGATCTCGGGAAAAAAAGTTTTGCCTGGGCTTACAAATTGAACATCTAGCAGATGGAATATTTATTCATCAATCAACTTATACAGGAAAGATATTAAAGAGATTTTACATGGACAAAGCACATCCTTTGAACATTCCAATGGTAGTTCGTTCACTTGATGTAAAGAAAGACATCTTCCGACCTCGAGAAGATAATGAAGAGCTTCTTGGTCCAGAAGTACCATATCTTAGTGCAATTGGTGCACTTATGTATCTTGCTAATAATACACGACCTGATATAGCATTTTCAGTAAATTTATTAGCTAGATATAGTTCTTCTCCAACAAAAAGACATTGGGAATGGAGTTAAACACATCATCCGTTATCTTCGAGGGACAATTGATATGGGTTTATTTTATTCTAATAAATCAAACTTTGATCTAGTTGGTTATGCAGATGCAGGTTATTTATCTGACCCACATAAAGCTAGATCTCAAACAGGTTATTTATTTACATATGGAGGAACTGCTATATCATGGCGATCTATGAAGCAGACAATAACAGCTACTTCTTCAAACCATGTTGAGATCCTGGCAATTCATGAGGCTAGTCGAGAATGTGTAGGCTAAGATCAATGACTCAACACATTTGTGAAACATGCGGATTGTCCTCTAACAAAGGTTGTCCAACAACGTTATATGAAGACAATACAACATGTATAGCCCAAATCAAAGGAGGATACATTAAAGGAGATAGAACGAAGCACATCTCACCAAAGCTCTTCTACACTCACGATCTTGAAGAAAATGGTGATATCACGGTTCAACAAATTTCTTCAAAAGACAATTTGGCAGATCTATTTACGAAGGCATTACCTACTGCGACCTTTGTGAAGTTGGTTCACAACATTGAAATGCGACGACTCAGAGATCTCAAATGATGTTTTCATGAGGGGAGTAAATACACTGCACTCTTTTTCCCTTCGCTATGGTTTTTTCCCATTGGGTTTTCCTAGCAAGGTTTTTAATGAGGCAGTTGTTAATGTATATAAATATAATGTACTCTTTTTCCTTCACTAGGATTTTTTCCCATTGGGTTTTTTCCAATAAGGTTTTAACGAGGCATATATTTCATATACAATGGATATCTAAGAGTGTTGTAAATATATATACCTGGTATATATAGGTATATATTAGATATCCATTAGTCTTAGTCAACCCATATTTTTAGTCATTCTTCCCCATGACTCTCCCACTCCCTTAGGAATAGCTAAAAGACTCTCACCCTCTTCTATTTTCAGCATTTTGAAGCTTGTAACCTACCCTATTGCATTAGTATAAATAGGGGTTGTATGAGGTACGGAAAAACACACTTGAATGAAAAGCATTAGTTCTCTCTTTTCTCTCTACTTTGCTCTCTCAAATTCTCTCTTAGTTGTTTTATTGCTTTTCACGTTTTATAACAAAAACAATAATTATTATAATATCAAAATTAAATAAGGGCAGTTGGGGAAGAATAAAAATCTATTTAAAGCATGACATCTCACCATAAATAAATTTAAAAGATTTAGACATATTCGAAATTAATGAGTTATAAGAGTCCATTCTGAAAAAAAATTAAGAAAAAAAACAACTATCCTCAACGTCCTCGTATCTTAATTTTTTAGAAATTGACATACGACGTGTCCGTGTCCGCCTTCACCCACAAGCCTTGCGTAAGCTATATATTTGACCGTTAAAATGCCACATCATCTATCACATCACATTATTTGCCACATGTCACTTTTTTTATTGGTCCATTTTTCTTCAAGTTAATGGTTGATGTTCTTTGTCACGTACGATTTCGCCTTCTAATTTTATTATTAGTTATAACTTTCTTTTTATTGTGGTTTGATTTGAGCAATTCATACATTGAAATCATTTTTTTCTACCTCTGACACGGTGGCTCCTCGCAATCTACAAATCAAAATTCAAAGTCTACAGTACACTTTGTTTCTACAAATGCTGCCAATTCTAGTTCTTCTGAGGATCCTTTTACACAGTGCCATAATATCTTGAATATGCTTCAATCAAAGCTTGCAGCCGTCAAGACAGACACTGAAGCTCGATCCTCTTATTTAGCAGGTATTTTTTCTACTGCTTTAACTCATACTGAATGGATAATAGATTCAGGAGCATCGACACACATCTGTTTTTCTCAAGTTGTTTTCAATACATTAGAACCCATATCTACTGCTGTTATCTAGCCTGACAACACTCGTATACCGGTTCATCATGCTGGAACTGTCACAGTTTATGTTATGATTGATAGCTTAATCTTCAGCCCAAGCCCACACTAGACACCAAGCTGACGTGGCTAAGCTGACAGAGCTCTTGATGGCAGGAGCATGACAGATCAGCTGAGAATCCTTCTAGAAGCTGATATGCAAAGTCACGTGAGAGGCAACTGAATTCTAACCGAATTCTTCTGTTACAGGCGCCAAGAAGAATATGATGCCCTCAAGGAAGATTATAGGCAGAGCTGGTACAGTGTGTGGGAGGTGAGTGAGAGGTGTAAGGAAAAATCAGTGTGAGAGCTCCTTGTATTTTCATCTCTGTAATCGATTGAGAGAGAAAAGGGGCTGGGATTTTTCTTCCTCTGTATCAAGAGAGGTTTCTCTGTTGTAAGGGTAGTTTTCCCTTGTTTAGCCTGAGCTTTCGTGAAGAGAGTGTATGAGCTACTGTCGATAGAACTCTCTGTGTTGTAATCAAGTCCCTGCTACTCGAAGCGTTTAATGGAAATGGCTAAGTGGATGTAGACCATCTTTTTGGGGTCAAACCACTATAACTCGAGTTGTTCTTCTTCCTTCTCTTGTTTATTAAGTTTTCTGATTTAGCTTTCCAAGTTCTGATTGTTGTGTTTATTCAATCAGTGGTTTATCATTGTTGGTGATTTTCTTCTTGTTACTTGTGTGAATCTGAGGTGCGATTGCTCAACATTTTGTGGGTCTATAATTCTTAAACGAGTTTTGTTTGTGCCTGAGTTCAAGTACAACTTGTTGCCTATAAGTGCTTTAACCTCAGATGGTATATTTTGTGTACAATTTTCCACTGATTGCTGTACAATTCAGGAAAAGTCCACTTTGAGGATGATTGGCAAGGGTAATCTCAAAGACGGATTGTATATGTTGCAAACTGATTGTTGTGTTGCTGATAAACTCCTTGTTTAGAGGTTGTCAATGCTCTTTCACAGTCGTCAAAATCTCTGTGGCACTTCAGGCTTGGACATCCTTCCTTTTCTAGACTTTCTGTTTTAAAGGATATTTTGTTAATAAATGATGCTGCTTGTTTTGATGTTGTTTGTGAAGTATGTCAATTAGCTAAACAGAAACGTTTTCCTTTTGTTTCACATAATAATAGATCTGAAGGTGTTTTTGACCTCATACATGCTGACATATGGGGACCCTTTGCTACTCCTTCACATGCTAGTCATCGTTATTTTCTCACTATTGTTGATGACTTTAGTAGATACACTTGGATATTCATGTTGAAAAGAAAGTCCGATGTATTGGATATTGTTCCTCAATTTTTCAAGCTTGTTGAAACATAGTTTAATAAAGTGGTCAAAGCTTTTAGATCTAATAATGCTCCTGAATTGTCATTTGATGAGTTCTTTCATAACAAATGTGTAGTCCATCAATATTCATGTGTAGGAAGGCTTGAACAGAATTTTGTTGTGGAGAGAAAACATCAGCATCTTTTAAATGTAGCGCGTGCACTATATTTTGAATCTTGGTTCCTCTATCCTTTTGGAATGAATGCATATTAACAGCAACATATTTGATTAACCGAATACCTTCTCATGCCTTAAATTGGAAGACTCCTTTTGAACTGCTTCATGGAAAACTTGCTGATTATTCAATGTTAAGAGTTTTTGGTAGTCTATGTTTTGATTCTACTTTACCGGCACATATAACAAAATTTTCTCCTCGGGCTGTACCTGCAGTTTTTGTTGCCTACCCGCCTGGCATGAAAGCTTTCAAGCTTTTTGATATTGAAAAACAAGAGTTCTTTATATTTAGAGACGTTATTTTCCATGAGAGTATATTTCCATTCAGCAAAGTAGTTGTTTCTAGTGAGCAAACAGATCATTTTTCCAATATTGTCTTACCTATTCCATTTAATATTGTTGTTCTAGAATTTTCTACTCCAGACCCAACCACTCACATAATTCCTCTTCTAGTCCTGAAACCATTTCACCTAGCTCACCAAATTCCAATCCCAACCAACAACTTCCCATACCCAATACATCAGAAGCAATCACGTCTCAACCTACACCAAATACCACTTCTGATATCATTTTACCAACTCGAAATTCTACTCGGCCTAGCAAAATCCCTCCCTATCTCAAGGATTACCATTGTAACCTTCTTAACAATACTCCTTTATCTACCCCTCTCAAAACAAAATATCCTTTAGAAAATTACATCTCTTATGCCAAACTTTCTCCTTCTTATAGAACTTTTTCTCTCCAAATCTCCTCTCATTACGAGCCACAATTCTATCACCAAGCTTTGCTGTTTGCTCACTGGAAAGATGCTATGAAGGCTGAACTCAATGCCATGGAAACTAACAATACTTGGGATGTTGTTCCTCTTCCATCCAATTAGCATATTATTGGCTGCAAATGGATTTATAAGGTAAAACATCGTGCTGATGGTTCAATTGAGAGATACAAGGCACGCCTAGTTGTAAAAGGGTTCACTCAACAAGAAGGATTAGATTTTATTGAGACATTTTCTCCTGTAGCAAAGTTGGTCACAATTCGTGTTTTACTCACCATGGCAATTTCTTTCAATTGGCCTCTTGTTCAACTTGATGTGAACAATGCCTTTCTTCATGGAGATCTTTTTGAGGAGGTGTACATGGATTTACCACTTGGTTATGAACCCTAAGGTGATCAATTCCACTGAAAAAATGACTTGTTTGTTGATTAAATAAGTCTATATATGGTCTTAAACAAGCCTCTCGACAGTGGTTTGCTAAGTTCTCAGATACTCTTATTACTCTTGGATTTACACAGTCTAAGGCCGACTATTCCCTTTTTGTTAAAGGTACTGGAAATAATTTTCTGGCACTCCTTGTCTATGTTGATGATGTAATCATCACTGGAGCCAGTATGAATCTTGTTGAACGCTTGAAGCATCTTTTGAATGAGTGTTTTAAACTCAAAGATCTAGGCTCACTGAAATTTTTTCTTGGACTTGAGTTAGCTCGATCATCTCAAGGAATTTCTATTTCTCAACGACATTATACACTGCAGCTTCTTGAGGACACTGGACTACTTGGTGCCAAACCAGAATCTTTCCCTTTAGACCCTTTGTTGAAATTACAAAGTTCTGATGATAATTTGCTACATGATCCTTCTGTTTACAGACGACTCATTGGTCGGTTGATATATTTGATCATATCTCGTCCTGATATTATGTACGTCGTTAATAAGCTTAGTCAGTTTGTTGCTAAACCTTGCAAAATTCATCTTGATGCTGCACATCATCTTGTACGTTACTTAAAGTCTTCACCAGGCCAAGGCGTTTTATTCACTCCAACCAAAAACTTTCAGCTTCGTGTCTTTGATGATTCAGATTGGGCGTCTTGCCTTGATACTAGGCGTTCAACAACTAGTTTTTGTGTTTTTCTTGGTGACTCATTAATCTCATGGAAATCCAAAAAGCAGAGTATTATCTCATGGTCTTCCGCTGAAGCGGAATAGGCGCTGTCATTAGCTTCTTGTGAGTTGGTATGGTTGACATCACTTCTTTCTGATCTTAAAGTTTCAATTCCGAAGCATGTGTTGTTGTTCTGTGATAATCAAGCAGTGATTCACATTGTCACTAATCCTATTTTTCTGAACGGACGAAACACATTGAGTTAGATTGTCACTTTGTTAGAGATAAAGTGGCTGACGGATCTATCAAGTTAATGCCCATTAAGAGTCATCTGCAGCTTGCTGATGTCTTCACAAAGCCTCTTTCAGCCACCAAATTTTTCTCCATAATTTTCAAGTTGGGTTTGATTGATATTTACAGTCCAACTTGAAGGGTGTATTAGATTTATCTCGGTAGTTAAACTGACTGTTATTATACTTTGTTATTCAGTTTTAATATTTGTTATTCAGTTGTGATATCCCCGTGTATAAATACTTTATCTGGAGATACTAATAATATACTGGAGATAATTTTTCTCCATTTCTGCATATTAATAATTTCCAACTTCAAAGCCAAGTTCATTTGATAGGAAGTATGATGGATTACAATTTTAATTTCTCTTAACCACATTAGATGCTATTATAAGTTTGTTTGTTGTTTGTTTTTTTTTTTGTTGTTTGTTGTTTGTTTTTTTTAAAGACAGTACTCATTCTTTTGAAGCATTTAAAAATATTTTTTTTTCATGTTTATAAGAACTTTGAAACATACCAAAAAAGGGAAATTGTTTTAAATAGGGTTAATGTCTTGTAAGATTACTTCTTCAATTTCTACTTTTTGTTGTTAGTTTTTTGAAAAACAAAACAACTGCATGATGTTATATTTACAGAAAAATTCCAAAAATGCAAGTAAATTTTGAAGACAAAAAAAATTGCATTTATTTATTTAGTGTTTCATTTTATAAAACATACATAAAACTGCTTCTTTCCTTCTTTCCTTCCTTCCTTTTCTTTTCTTTCTTTTCTTCATTTCAGGCTCATAAGTAAGTCATATATTTTGGCATCACAGAGCTAAAAGAATCTCACTAAACTTTCATGCTTTATTAGAGTAAGAGTTTTTAAGAAATTCTTTTAAAAAACAAATTAGAAAATATCCATGGAAAATAATTATGGCAAATAGTTTCTCTTTTAAAAAAAAATAAATGAAAGAGAAAGAAGATTTTCAAATTTTAATTTATCAAAAAAAAAAAAAAAAGGAAAAGAAATGAAAAAAAATGGTATGTGAAATTAAAAAACAAATTATCAAATAGACCCTTACAAAAACTTCTAAAATAAATAAATAGGTCAATCATAACTTAACAGTTTTACTTTTTTCTGAAATTATCTAAATAATACAATAACTTCTACCAATTTAAAAAATGGAACCTACAAGCTATCATAATTTTTTTGTTTTGTTTTATTTGAGACTTGAAATAACAATAACAAGCCTATCACACTTTTTTTCTAGTTCAACATGTGAGATGATGGAATTCCGACATCTAAACTCTTGGTTGATGGTATACATTATTAATTAAACTATGCTTAGATTAATTTACAAAACTATCACAATAATCCATTGACTATACTTAATTGAAAATAAAATTAACAATTTCAAAATAGTAATTATTAATTAATGTCTTATCCACTCAACTATGCTTGGATTTTAAAAGAAATTGAGGAAAAATTTTAACATAAATTTTAGTCTACGTATACACTCAATAATCCAATCCACATTTATATATATATATATATATATATATATATATATATATATATATATATAACAGACAAAATAGTATTCAGAAGAATACAAACCATTTGTCTTTCAAAAAAAAAAAGAATACAAACCATTTGACCACATGTATTCATTACAAAATTATTAAGATAAAGTTAGATTTTTTTTTTAATGTAGAAAAAGAAGACTATATGATATATTCTTAGTCAAGAAGAAAACAACCAGCTTCCTCGAATCTACGTACTAAATTCAAATTGAAATGTGGACTATTTTCTCATGTAGGACAATTATCCAAATTCAGAAGGAATTTATAACTATAATATTTTATTATTTGATCTTCTTTTTTTCTTTATTTCTGTTATGCATTAAAATATATAGAATAAACTTATGCCACGTCAGTACAAAAGGTGGCATGTCGATGTATAATATATATATTAGCATGAAATCCGTATACAACCGTTTATTTTAAATATGCAAAACTAATGAGATAATGTAAATTCTGGAATTTGTGATGTGATACTGACTCGTTTAATACGTATGTAGAAATGAGATTTGTAAATTATAATTTAGGCCCTACTTAATAATAATTTTATCTTTATTTTTAAGTTTTCAAAAATCAAGCTAATGAAAATTTGTTTATATCTATGTTTTCTTGCTTTAGTCTTTTCAAACCTTATTCAAATATTTATGAAAAAAAAAATTAAAATGACTTTTTTTTTTTAATGTAGTTTAAAAATCTTGCATAACATTTTAAAAATGGTTTTTTTCTTCTATATAATTGGTCAGAAAATAAAACTTTCTGAAAAAAAAATTATTAGAAAATAAATTAAAAGACAAGTAAATAGGCATAATTCTTTTAAAAAAAATTAATGAAAAAGAATTATGAAATGAATCCTAGTTCTTTATTCTTCTAAAAAAATGTAGTTATTTATTTACTCATATTTTTTAAATCTAAAATTTAATTATATATTTATAAAATAATGGTGAAAATGTTATTTTAGTTCCTATACGTTTTAGTCATTATACTTTCAAATATCTAAATCTAGTCTCTTACTTTTAATATATCTAAAAATTAGTCCCCACAATTCATTTAGAGTTAAATTTTACTAAAAGTATTTAGTCTGTTGATGGTCAAATTTGGTCAGAGGAACTCACCTGACCTTCACGTGCCACCAACGGTAAAATTTGTAGAAGAGGGGGAAGATGTGGCCTGCAAGACAGTAAACCTGCACACCGGTGTGGTGCTCGCCACACCGGCTCCGATGCTTAAGTCAGTAAGCAGAACGGTGGGGAGTGGAAAAGTAAGAGCAAGAGGAGAGAGTAGAGAATATAGAATGAGTTTCGGATTAGAGTTTGAGTCCCCTTCTTCAGTGGCGAAGAGGGGTATATATACCTACTAATTCTCCTAAGGTTTTTAGGGATTCGGAGGCGTTTCGGGACAAACCAGGCTGAACCGAGGCGGCCAAAGGCGGTGGGGACCAAGCGGAGCCGAACAAACCCAGCCTGCGCAAGCGGGCCGAGGGTCGGCCTCGACCCATGGCCTCAGCCGAGGCCTTGGCCGAGGCTGAGCAGGAGGCCCGACCCCTTCGGTCTTGGCCCGTCCCACTTGCCGGTTTTGCCCCTTGGATCCATTCCTCAGCTCTTTTTCTGTCTGGTTGTCCTCGTCAGCTTCTTGTGCGCCATGGTGGTCCAAAATTACCTATAACATTAAGCCCCCACTCTTGAATTGGGATTCAGGTGCGGCTCAGTGCTACCTGTTGAGCTCCTTAAGCCCGATTTAAGAGTATAACTCTCGTTCCACGTCGACTTATGTTTGGGTTCCTTGTTATCCTGCAAGATAGGACAAACTGGACAAAATAGAAACTCTCTGAATAGGGGTTAGGTGAAATGGGAATGAGAAAAGTGGGAGGTTATGAAAATGGCTATGGTTGGCCTCGGCCTCGGGAAGAGGCCGAGCACAACAATCTCCCATTTTAGCTTATCTAGTCAGCCCCGACCTCGGGAAGAGGTCGAGCACAGCAGTGTCCCATTTTAGCTTGTCTGGTCGGCCTCGGTCTCGAGAAGAGGCCGAGCACAGGAGTTTCCCATTTTAGCTTGTCTGGTCGGCCTCGGCCTCTAGAGGCCGAGCACAACAGTTCCAGATTCAAGGCTTAGGGCTTATCCACAAGTAAAAATGGGAAAAGTAAAGGGTTTCACGATCCTTCATCGAAAAGTTAATCTCTGCAAAAGAAAAATGAGGGAAGAGGCTAGGGTCGGCCTCGACCTCGGACCCCTGTTAGCTCAAAATCTAGCTCCCTGCATTCATACGTTAGTCCTTGTAGGAAAACAATACACGAATAGGCTAGGACATGTGTTTTTAGTAGAACATGTTAAACCTGTGTGCTTTTTGTTTAATAGGGAGTGTATATCCCCTGTTACTTGCTTTTTGTTTAGTAGGGAGTGCATATCCCCTTTGTATCCTCCAATCATATGTAGAACTTCACTGAAACATAAAGTATAGTTGAGTAAATAGGAGAATACCTTTAAAGTTTGTGATCGACCTCGGCAAGAGGTGCTCGGCTTTGGCAAGAGGTGCTCGATCCCGACTTCTGCAGGACGAGCTTGACTTATATCAAGTGTTTGAGCTCTGAGGTGAGTAGACTTGGTTAGTCCAAGCTTGCACGATGGGCTCACGTCAGTTGAGGCGGGGTAGACTTGGTAGTCCAGGCTTGCCTGTTGTGAAGACTCTCAGGCCAGATGAGGTGAGGTAGACTCGTTGGTCCAGGCTCACGTAATCTCCATCTGGATGAGGCGAGGTAGACTCGGTACTCTAGGCTCGCCTGATGTAAAGATGCTCAAGCCAGATGAGGTGAGGTAGACTCGTTGGTCCAGGCTCACGTAATCTCAATCTGGATGTGATGAGGTAGACTCGGTAGTCCCGGCTCGCCTGATGTAAAGATGCTCAAGCCAGATGAGGTGAGGTAGACTCGTTGGTCTAGGCTCACATGGTCTCAAGTCTGGATGAGGCGAGGTAGACCGTTGGTCCAGGCTCGCATGAAGGCGTGGGCTCTAAGCTAAAGAGCTTAGGCTCGCAAGGTAGGCGTGGGCACCATAAGCTCGCTGAAGCGTGGGCTCTATAGGCTTGCATGTAGGCGTGGGCACTATAGGCTCACGTGAAGCGTGGGCACTATAGGCTTGTATGTAGGTGTGGGCACTATAGGCTCGCTGAAGCGTGGGCTCTATAGGCTCGCATGTAGGCGTGGGCACTATAGGCTCACGTGAAGCGTGGGCACTATAGGCTCGCATGTAGGTGTGGGCAATAGAGGCTCGCTGAAGCGTGGGCACTATAGGCTCGCATGTAGGTGTGGGCACCATAGACTCGCTGAAGCGTGGGCTCTCTAGGCTCGCATGTAGGCGTGGGCACTATAGGCTCACGTGAAGCGTGGGCATTATAGGCTCGCATGAAGCGTGGACTCTATAGGCTCGCATGTATGAGCGTGGGCACTATAGGCTCGCATGAAGCGTGGGCACTATAGGCTCGCATGTGAAGCGTGGGCACTAAGCTGGAAAGCCTAGGCTCGCATGGAGGCGTGAACGCTAAGCTCGAAAACTTAGGCTCACAAGTGTTCAATCTTACTTGCAATAACAGGGTTAGTCTCGGTCACAACCATGGCCATGGTCGCCCTCGGCCTCGGGCATGGCTCAGGTTGGCCTCGGCTTCGGCCTCGATCATAACTGGGGTCGGCCTCGGCCTCAGCCATGTTTGGGGTTGGCTTCGGCCTTGACCTCAAACAATCTGTCGTCTTTCGTATCCGGCTCCTTCGCTTCAATTTGGATCTTGCCTTGTGTTCAACTGCATTGACAATCTGATTTGTCTTGATTATGTGATCTTCGAGTCACTTTTGAGGTCTTGGATAGTCGGCTTCGGCTTTGGCCTAGGGTCGGCCTCGTCCTCGGGATGACCACAGCTTTGGGTTGGCCTCGGCCTCGGCCTAAGAATGACCATGGCTTAGGGTTGGCCTCAGCCTGGCAGCTTCTTCCTCTTAGCCCCCGACTTTGTTCTGGTACTCGTTGCCTTAGTCCTGGATGTAGATGAGATGGCTTCTAACTCCTTGACGACATTATTTTCCTGGTGTCTTCAATCTTGTCAAAGTTTGTGTTTGTTGTTGATTTGTCCTCCAAAGGTGGTTCTGATCTCTTGTGTGGTTTCCTCCTAATCGGTCTGGATGAACATCTTTGGTCGGCCTCGGCCCCAGCCTTTGCACTGTTCGTCTTGTAGTCGCTGTTCGTTTTGGAGTCATTTAGCTTCTGCAGGTCTCCCTGAGGATTTCCGAGCTCTTTTAGTGTTTTTGGAAGCCCGGTTTTCCTAGGGGGATTGTCCTTCTTGGCCACGACCTCGGCTGCTCTGGCCACGACCTCGGCAGCCTTGGGTTCAGCTTCGACAGTTTTGGCCTCGGCCTCGGCAGCCTTGGCACTTCTGCGCTTCTCCTCGATCAGTTTCCTCAGGTCTGTCCTACGACTGGTACTTGGTTCTGGGCTCCTCAGAATTGCTCGATCTATAGGTCTGAGCCCACCGACCTTGCTGCTCATGCTGTCAGTCTTCTTTCGATTTCTGCGGTTGATGGTTATTTTCGGAAGGGTTTGGATTTTGGTTTCCCTTTTCTATCTTCTTACTCATTGAATCACCGATGTGCAGACTTAGCAAGCTTTCCTCGCCACAGACGGCGCCAACTGTTCATGGTCAAATTTGGTCAGAGGAACTCACCTGACCTTCACGTGCCACCAACGGTAAAATTTGTAGAAGAGGGGGAAGACGTGGCCTGCAAGACAGTAAACCTGCACACCGGTGTGGTGCTCGCCACACCGGCTCCGATGCTTAAGTCAGTAAGCAGAACGGTGGGGAGTGGAAAAGTAAGAGCAAGAGGAGAGAGTAGAGAATATAAAATGGGTTTCAGATTAGAGTTTGAGTCCCCTTCTTCAATGGCGAAGAGGGGTATATATACCTGCTCATTCTCCTAGGGTTTTTAGGGATTCGGAGGCGTTTCGGGACAAACCAGGCTGAACCGAGGCGGCCAGAGGCGGTGGGGACCAAGCAGAGCCGGACAAGCCCGGCCCGCGCAAGCGGGCCGACCATGGCCTCTGTCTTGGCTCGTCCCACTTGTCGGTTTTGCCCCTTGGATCCATTCCTCAACTCTTTTTTTGCCCGGTTGTCCTCGTCAGCTTCTTGTACGCCATGGTGGTCCAAAATTACCTATAACATAGTCCATGTAATTTGCTTAAAATTTTGATAAACTTATTTACATGGTGTTTTTTTTTAAATGAAAATTATTAATAATCTTTTGTCAAGTCGAATAAAAATTTACTTCAAATTAGGGATAAAAATTGATTTTAAGATATACTGAAAGTACTAAGAACAAGTTTAGATATTCGGAAGTACAAAGACTAAAATAAACAAGTCTCAAAATATAGGGATCAATATATGGGATATTAACCTAAAATAATTCACCCTCTAAAATTAATGGTATGTTTGGTTTAACTTTTCAAGTGTTTAATTTTGAAAAAAAAAAAATCTAATGTTTGGCAACCATTAAAAATGACTTATTAAAAAATGAGATTGAAAAATAACCATTTTTTTAGAAACAACCGAAAGCAAAACTTTTTTAAATAATTTTTAAGTATATAATAACTTGTGTATAAAAACACTCAGGTAGAAATGTAACCAAATAGGTGTCTTGATATGGAATGACATGAAAACCCACCACCTCCTAAATTTCGGTGGTTTTTCAATTTTCTTTAAAAACATAAATTAATTCATAATTAAACTTTTAATTTTAAATAAAGTTTAATTTAAATAATTAATTTTAAATAAACGAATGTTAAATAATTAATTAAATAATACAATTAATTATATTAATTTAATATCATATATTAAATTAACCATTTTGCACCAATCCCGTCTTTTCTCAAAATCAATCTTTTGAACATTAATTTCTATGCATGTGTAAAATATTTAAATCACATTTAAATATTCTCAACTCTCTCCAATATAGTTTAATTTACAACTCGTTAAGTACATCGTTAACGATAATTTCCTAAACCGAATTTGAACGATTCAAATTCTCCCATCACACTGTTCTAAGGTTTAGTCCATATGAGCTAGCACGAGGGCCCTAATGGACCTACAGATCATGAGCTCCAACGATTCGAGATTAACCGGTTAAACTCATTAACCTAGTTAACCAATGTTTGTTAACTACCGAGACACTCCACTATAGCCCGATAGTTGCATTCCCTCAATGTAGATATATTTTTGTCCACCCGATATAACCATGATTAGTAAGTCGACCCTTCACAGGTTGTTCGCAACTATAGCTGGGTCAAAAGTTCGTTTTACCCCTAAAGTTACTTCTTGTTCCTTAAGTCTCATTGATCCTCTTTTGAACAATTGGTTTGTGGCCCAAGCACCAAACTGAGTCCCTTTCGGGCCAATGAGAGGACGAGATCCCTTTGTTCAAGTACCGGAGCCAACACTTAAGGAAACAACCTCTCTAATATCCTTAATTCGAGTAGGAATTCCATCTTGCAGTACTATGTCCCCAGCTATCTACCCGGTCTTATCTCCAAAATGGTAGGTTTATTGAGTCGGCGATGATGAGCCACTCTCACCCATGAAAATCAAAGGATAATCCCAAATAAATAGAAGTTCATAGTTAGCTCAGAATTAAGATCGAGTTACCTAGGTCATCGCATGAAATAGTTAGTTTCAACAGTAAACGGTGTTATAAAGTGAAAATGACTTATTTCTCGGTCCTGGTCTTATGCAAACTCATTGTATAGGACGCCCCCACTAGCATGTCTCCACATGAACGATTCAAGATCACATCGTTTGTACTAACTACAAAGTGGGTCGCGTCTCATAGTGTTCCCAAGATAAGGTACCCAACCCTATCCCTATACTATAGACCGTTTTGGCTATTACTCGACCTTGATCCACTTTTATGTGTCTACATAAAGTTCGACTAAACATATTATAGCCAGAGATCTTAGTTTATTGAATTTGGGTTATTTAACGTGCAATTCACTTATTTAATAACTTTAGTGAAGAAACCTCAATAATGACGTTATTGAACAAGTATACAATTTGTTTCCATTCACTATCCCAACAAGCTTGAGTGAGGACAAGGAGCGAGATTGAAGGTGATAGCTCGGGGAGATCGTGACGGGAACGTGCGCCTCAATGAGATAGAGTTTTTTCCCTTTCTTTTCTTAACTTTATTTGTTTTTATGGTGTTTTCTCTTCTAGTTTATATTGTAACTCGAATCATGAGTAGCTAGACGTTTTTCTTAGGGATGTAGCCCTTTGGAAGTTGTTGATTTAATTCATGGATGTTGTGTTGTTTTGAACTCATTTGTGCAATTTATGTTGTTTTTAATGCTTTTAATTCACGGACCATGATTAATTGTTGATTTCTCTAATTCTTGCTCGGGTGAGGAGATTTAGTTCTAGATCTTAAATTGCATAACTAAAATAATCTTAAGATCGGGAGATTTATGATAGCTATAGAAATCGTTAAAAGGATTAGACTTAAGGTCGTGCTAAACGGTTTGAAGAAGTAGGATAAACTCTTAGTATATCAGCCCACACTTTATTACTTGAGATAACAGAGAATATATATACAGCCGGTGGGCTTCTAACAAAACGAGAGATTTACAACTGAGATATAACTAAATAACAAACTTAACCAATATAATATTAATACAATATTTCACACTATTTACTTACATGTGAATGAACTTAGATAGGAATAATATTGGGTTTTTCATATGTATGAGAATTGTTTATGCTCGGGAGAGATAAATATGAGAGTAGTTTATCCAAGATTTATGAGTCATTGCATATTAACACATCCATGTAATTAATTCACAACTCCAATAAGTGAAATCAATTATTTAAGGGGTCGTTTGATAACCAATTAGTTTCTTGTTTTTGGTTTTTGGTTTTTAGTTTTTAAAAAACAGCTTCATTTGTTATCAAATTCAGTTTTTTGTTTTTAAAATTCTAAAAATGTTTTTGGATTTATAAAGAAAATTGAAAAACGAAAAATTTTGGTTTTTAAAAACGGATATTCTGGGGCCCGTTTGATAACGTTCTCGTTTCTTGTTTCTTGTTTCTAATTTTATTAAGAAATCTAAGCATTTAATAACTATGTATGTTTCTTGTTTCTCATTTTTTAGAAACACTCCCAAAATTTGTATAGAACTTTTGGGAACAACTAAAACTAGTTTCTCCTTTTTTGTTCTTGTTTCCATTTTTTTCCAAACATAAATAAGAATATATAGGTGTTAGGGTCATGAAATTCTATTTTTCTTTATTAAAAATGAAGAAACGGAAACAAGAAACGGGAACATTACCAGACGGGCCCCTAAAGATCCCACCAACCGTTCCCTCTTCCTTTTATTCCTTTAATATGCATTTTTTTTAATCTTTTTCTATTTTTAACTTTTCAGAATTGCTTTTTTTTTATATCTCAAATAAACTTTTCTTTTCTAATTTTTCTTTTTTAATTAGCTTCTTTTAATAAATTTAAAAATGGATTAATTTTAGTTGGTATACTTTATTGCTTGTTCTATTTTGATCTCTTAGATTAAAAAAAAAACATTCAAAATCTAATATTTGATGTAAAAAATATATATATAAATTTGTGCTTCGAACGAATATAAAAATAGTCGTCATTTTTTTTGGTTAGTTTTTTATTAACTTTTTTTTGCTATATCATATAAAAGTTAATCACAGATTGATTTATTCAAAGCACAAGGATTAGATGTGCATAATTTGAAATTAGAGAAACTGAAATGATATTTTATGATATTTTTGTTTTATTGAGATATTTTATAGGCTAAGTATGTCAAACGATCCTTAATGTTTTATGTGATTCTAAATTTCGATGTTAATCATCCATGGTCATCGCCTTCCCCACCTTTGTTATAACTTTGGAGTGGATTTAGACATTTTTTAGAGGAGGTGAAATAACAAGGATCGACAATGAAAAGAGGTGGTGGCTATAGAATGGAAGAAGAGGCCGAGATTATCGTACGAGGGAATGAGAACATTTTTTTAAAAAAAAATTCACATCATATAAAATAATAATTCTTGTAAATTAATAGAAAGTGAACACCAAGGACCAAAAAATGAACATTATTAATGAAAAAAAAGAAAGTGTAAAAGTGTAACATTTTGAAACTGACTCCAACTGAATATAGCACTAGACTGAACCGATGTATAGTCAATTTAGATTGGTTAGCTCGGTTTGTTGAATTATTTTGATCACTCTTACCAAATGGAGACTAAACTCAAAACTTAGAGGAAAGATCAAATGTTCAAAACCCCACCTTATAATTGTTGAACTAAAAAACATAATTATTAATATAAATTATAAATTTCCCCAAAATTTAAAATTATATAAAAAAATGGTTATATTTTATTTTTATAAAATATAAAACAAAAAAATTATAAAAAAGTTGTTTGGTTTTTTTTTTTTTAATTTTAAAATATAGAAAACTAAAAAGTAATCAAATATATATTTTAAAAAAAATAAATAACAAAAAACATACATATGTTTGATAACTGTTTTTGGTTTTTAGTTTTTAAAATCAGTTACCAAACCTGTATAGTTTTTGTTTTTTAAAAACTGAAAACCAAAAACAGAAAACCAAAAACCAAAAACTAAAAACTAAAAACTGAAAACCAATATGGTTATCAAACGGGGTCTAAGTGTTTCCTCCATTTGAATTTCCAATTTTAAACTTTGTTAGTTTTAATTCATTATTCTCGTTCTGTTATGATCTCTAAATAAAATTGGGTGAAAGTATTCATGGTAGTTAGTCTAACTAGAAAACCAATCTAAAGGACGGCATTCGGATTTTTAATCACTATATTATAACTTGACCCGTACACTTGCAATATGCAATTTGCGCATCAAATATTGACATCAACCATCTGTATAATTTTTTTTTTTTTGAAAAAATGATCAGCATAATTTTTTTTTTTGAAATATAAAATGATCTGCATAATTTTTTTGAAAAATAAAATGATCTGCATAATTTAACCATAGTTTTTTTTAGAAATAATTTAACCATAGTTTCAATATTCATTTTGTAATTATATATATATATATATATTTTTAGAAGATTTGTAATTTTATATTTAATCTTTACGGCCGGAACATAGTTTCAATTTGATTTATACTTCAACTTCAGACAAATGTATTTTGGACTGTAATTGTTTATGTTAATGAAAACTGTTTCTTTTCTCAAAAAAAAAAATTTGATTTATACTTTTTTTTTTTTTTTTTTTTTTATGAGAAAAAAATTGATTTATACTTTTTCAAATTTTATGTTGGTTTTTATGATGTACAGTCAAATCTCACCGATCATACAGTGGGTCATAGGAAAAATTGTAGTATTTTCCCTGGGTCTTATATAAAGGTATTTTTAAAGACGGAATCGGTAACTTAAAAAATATATATTTTAAAAAAGATAGAGAATGGACATAATTGATTTAAATTTATCATTTATCCGACGTGGCACTAGAGCCACTTAATTTGATTCCACGTGTTAAGGTCAAATAAATACTTCAGGCTTTTGTCAAGTTGTGCCCCTTGAGATTTGGAGTTTAGTGAAATTTCTAACAAGAGAGGCCCATCTTTTACAAGCAGCCACCCAACTAATTTAGACTTTACCAACCATCAATATTTTATTTTTCTTTCTTGGGTCCTGTTTTTTTTTTTTTTTTTTTTTTTTTTTTTTTTTTTTTTTTTTTCAAACACTATGTTTTGATAAGGAAATGTAAACATCAATAGTCACATACTTTTCCTTGTTGATTTACATTATTTCTAAATAATTGCTCATAATTAGGGTTAGTGGATAAAGGACATTAACAATATTGTTAATTAACTTTGCCTATTGTCACATGATTTCCACGTGATGTATGTCTTTGATTTTTTTTTTTTTTTTTTTTTTTTTTTTTTTTTTTTTTTGACAATGTGGGGTGGGGGATTCGAACCACTGACCTCGTGGTTATCAATACATCTTTATGCCGGTTGAGCTATGCTCTTGTTGGCATGTATGTCTTTGATTTTAATATTTTATTGTTTGGTAAGATTAGTTTTTTGAACATGTGATTTAATGTAACCGCCAAAAATTGCATCGGGGCATTAATTTTTTTTTTTAATATCATTGTTCAAATAAAAGAACAAAGATTCGAATTTACGGTTTTCAACCGTGTGAATGGATTCAATGTTGTTGGCTTGAAACTCGACTTACAGTTGTGGAGACCATGCGTCGAAATGGATCAGAAGATGATAGACATGTTTGTCCTATCACTTACCAAGTATATACGGATGTTGCGGTGCACATGAACACAGAAGGAACTGGTTTGGGAGCAGTTGTGCTTCACCCATATGGGTCTCTGCTGGCGGCTATGGAGATGATAGATGAAATCGGGTACTCACCTTTCTCAGCGGAGTGCCAAGCCATTATCAAAGGTATCAGTCTCTTACAGCGTTTACAAATTACGGATGCTTGCCTTTATTCAGACTCTAGCAATGCTACTAAAATGATCAAGGGGGAGTAGAGCATCACTACTGACGTGTATCACTGGGTGATCCAAATTCAAGATCTTGCAAAAGATTTTGCTTCGTTAAATTTTGTTCATATTTCTAGAAATAGAAATAGGAAAGCTGAGTTTTTAGCAAAAGATGCATTAGCACATCATAGATCTATGTTATGGCTGTCTCAATTTTCATCTGCATTATTGTCATTGAGTGATGATGGCATTTATGTGGTTGTAAACATATAAATATTTGTAACTGTAAATCAATGAAATTTCAAATTTATGTGATAAAAAAAATTATGGTTTTCAAAGAGATTACTAATGTTTTAACTTTAAGTATATTAGAATGAGTTATATTTTTTTTGTGAATTTGAAGCATGAGAACCACTGATATAGAATATTAAAAATCCTACCAATTTTTTTAATTTTAAATAAAATTTCAAATTATAAGTTGGTTGCTAATAAAAATTCCCATTGAATATGAAGGATGAATATCGAGTAAATTCTACTTTTTTGTCTCTCTCACATCTCACATTTGTGTCCATTGATCGGATTCTTGTAAGCTTTTCAAAGGCTTCCCTCTTTGTTTTTTTCTTGTTTTTTCGTTTTTGTTCTTATTTTGCTAGTGATAGCGTAACAATTTAGTTGGACGGTTTTTTAATATTAATTTTATAATATTAATGATATTTTGTAGGACATAAAAATATTGTTTTTATATATTAACAACTATATTCTTAAATCACAAGTAAAAGAAAACAAACCATTACTATAATTATTAAAAAAAAAAAAAAAACAATCTAAAATTCACAACTATTCCTATTAAAAAAAAACAATATATTATTGCTATATATTATTATAATGGAGTCAAAGAATCAAACATTTTGGCGTTCTGTGGTTCATGAATTAGAATGATGTTGAAAATTCCACCATATATTTGTCTAATACAATATTTAGCTTTACTTATCTAAATTATTAAGCAAACTAATCTGTGTTATACTCCGATATAATTATGTTAGTTTTTGAAAGATTGCAACTATTTTTCCACCCTAAACAATTAACTTTCGCAAAATCTAAAATATACATATATAATACATAGGTTAATCAAACTCAATTTTTTTTTAGATTCATATTTTTTTATAAATTCAAACAATCACACAAATTCAGACTTGTTAATTTAAACTCGCTTATAGTTTCGTGAAAGTGAACATAGTTCAGCAATATTTGACATGTACTCTTGACCAAAAGATTAGAGGTTTGAATCTCCAGTCTATATACTAAAAAAAATAGTAAATTTCATGGAAGGGATTTGATTAGGTGTTAAATTTCAGTCAAACGTTTTTCTTTGAGGTTTCAATAATTCCACGTGATAATTAAAGAGACGCTTTGGCTTGACTATTCAATTTACGCCAACAACGTAACCTTCACAATTTCCTCCAAATATTTATATATAACAACATCCTTTCTCCTTTCTCCAAATCTCTCTCTCTCTTTCTTTCTCTGAAGATTTTATCATCTTGGCCATGGGGAATTGTACGAGCAACAAATATTTGGCAGACACAATGCCGATGAGCGACGACGACGAGGAGGCGTCGGCAGAGACGGTGAAGAGGAGGCTGATCGACGATGGAGCTCGGAAATCTTCGACGGGAACGACGGAGTTGAAGATCAGAATCACAAAGAGAGAGCTGGAGAAGTTATTGAGCCAAGTGGATGTCGAGGAGCTGCCGGTGACGGAGCTGTTATCGCAGTTGATCGACCTCGGCGACGCATTTGAGAGTACTCACCGGCGATCATGGCGGCCTTCTTTGCAAAGCATTCCTGAGGTCAATTGAACAACAGATGTTAAATCTTGTAAATATGAGTGGATATGGTGTTGTGTTTTTTTTTTCTTTCTTAGAAGAATGTTAAATTATATAAGGGCTTGATACATGACCACCTCGAGTTGAGTCTGTTCAAGTAGGGTATAAGTGTGTAAGTTATTTTTTTTTCATATTATAGTTTAAAGAATTTGAATCCACGATGCATGGAAAGAATGTTAACAATGTTTTGACTATTTGAACTATGTTCAAGTTAACAATTGTGTAGTTGGTACGATGTTCATGGCAATGAAATATATGTCTATGAGACTTGTGAACTAATTATTTCCAGATTTTCTTCTTGTTATTTTATGTGGTATTGGATGATTTATTTATCTTATGTTTATTAGGATTAAATTATACAAAATGCTCTAAATTTCAGGGCAGGTTTCAATTATATGTTCCTAAAATTTTGAAAGTCTCATTTTTAGTATTAAAATTTAAAGTTGGTTATTTCAAAATATATATATAACTTATTTGTTAACTTTTCTCTTAAAATAAAGATAAAAAATATGATGTAGTAGTGGATTGTATTATATATGAACAAAGGTGACAATTTTCAATTATGTCCTTGAATTCAATTTAGATTCGAGTTACGTTGTTATTATTTCAAAAGTTTTATGCCAGCTCTTAACATTTTATTTGAAAAATAACTATTCTGTTAGCTCTTCTCCATTAAACTAAAGATGGAAATATGCTTGCAGCTGAAAAGTTAGGAGGGGAGTACTACTCCATTAACATTTTCTTAATTGCTTTATATTCTTTTCACATAAGATGCACAACATCCTTCAAGTGTCTCAACATGCTAACTAAATTAAATTTTTATACTTTATTGAGTGTTATTTTGTATCGATAGAATAAAATTAATGTTTGCACGATCATTTACAATTAGACCTCTATTACCGACATACTTAGAAGTGTTTTTTTTACGAAAAGTAATATATTATAAAGCAACAAGTTAGAAGTGTTTTTTTACAAAAGTAATATATTATAAAGCAACAAGGAGGACCTTACAATCCAAGGTCATGACACAAACTAGGACCAAATCAAACAACAAATAAAATAAAATGTATTATTTAACAAAAAGAAGAGAGAGACACTTTTTTTCCGTAGTTATATATTTTTTTGATGAATAGATTAAGCTAATCCATTAAAATTGTTGATGGTCAAATTTGGTCAGAGGAAAATCACCTGACCTTCACGTGCCACCAACGGTAAATTTGTAGATGATGGGGAAGACGTGGCCTGTAAGACGGAAAACCTGCACACCGGTGTGGTGCTAGCAACACTGACTCCGATGCTTAAGTTAGAAAACGGAAGTAGGAGGACTAGAGAGTAAGAGAAGAGAGTAGAGAGTTCGGGTCCCCCTCTTCAATGGCGAAGAGGGGTATAAATACCTACTCATCCTCCTAGGGTTTTTAGGAGTTCGGAGGCATTTCGGGGCGAACCAGGCAGAACTGGGGTGGCCAAAGGCGGTAGCGACCGAACGACCGAGCACGAGGTCGGGCCAAAAGCCCGACCCCTTCGGTCTTGGCCCATCCTACTTGTCAGTCTCGCCTCTGGGGTCCATCTCCCAGTCCTATTTTCGTCCGATTGTCCTCATCAGCTCCTTGTACACTGGAGTGGTCCAAAATTACCTACAACAAAGATATTAATAACATTTTTTTTGAAATAATAACATCCTATATATATATATATAGATTCAACTATCTATTCATTTAAATTTTAATATGGTAAAACTAGTATGGTAAAAAGGAGAAAGTTGACCTACCTACTTTCAAATAAAAAGTAAAGAAAAGAAAAACTAATAAGATTAATAAGTTTTTTTTTTTTCTTTTTTTTTGGTTCAAGATTAATAAGTTGTTACCGACAGTGTTGAGGATATTAAAAGAATTGTTTACAAGTAAAGTTAGATGAATACGACAATAATATGCAAAATAACATGCAGAAGAATACAGAAGGTGTTGCCATATGCTTTTATAATATATTTATAGGAAAAATACACTTTTAGTCCCTGAGGTTTGAGTTAGGTTTCATTTTGGTCCTTGAATTTTCAAACTCGACAATTTAGTCCCTGAGGTTTGGTTTTAGTTTCATTTTGGTCCCTCCATCAAATTTTCTGTTAGTTTCTAACAGATTGGTGACGTGGCTTTTGGTTTTTATTAAAAAATATTTTTTATTATTTTTATTTAAAGAATACATTTTTTTAATTTAAAAAAACATATATTTTTTTTTCTTTTTCTCTCTCTTCCTTCCCATCTTCTTTCTTTCTCCTCCATCTCCTTTCTCACTCCTTCTCCTTTACTTTCTCTATATTCCTCACATGACCATCTACCACCGGTCACCTTGTCGCCGCCGCCCTCCGTCGTCGTCGTCGCCGTACTCCATTTTTTCCCTCTTTTCTTCTTTTCCCCTTTCCCCTTCTCCTTTCTCTCTTCTCTCTCTCTGTTCGCGTGAGGATGCGCCGTGGGTCTGTACGCTCGTGTCTGCCGTAGATCTGTTCGCGTGGGTGCCGTCGGAGCTATTTTCTGTACTGCCGTGGGTTTATTCGCACAGATCTGCTGCTGTTCGTGTGGGTTTTTTTTTTGCTGCCGTCTGAGATCTTCGCGTGGGTAATGTAACGCCCCAGGATTTTTAAACTAATCCTAGCGACATTGCTAACTCTCAACCCAAACTAACCGAATGCACCGAAAATTTCGGCAGCATACCGACATACATAGGACTAACCCAAAAATTTTTATATCACCTGCTAAACATAAATCACACTTCTATAATCCAAACAAACACATCTACACAGCGTCACAGCTCCAAGGCAACTCATCAAGCCAAAAACTCCACAAATATAACGAGTAAGGTCTCGCCTGCTCATTTAACCACAACCAAAACACAAAAACACAATATACTAGATGATAACTTTGTTAAAAATAAGAGTTCGAGCTTCAAATAGATTCTACTCAAGCTAAACCTATCTTATCGAAATAAGCAACTAGACGAGCTTTTAACTGAATTAAACATAAACACTATTCTTCACAACCAAAAGAATAAAATAACTTTCTACGACAAACTAGATATTCAAAAGCTTGAAACAAAGATGCCTAAACCAGTGGAGTCACTCCTCGTGCACCTCCTCAGCACCACCGAGCTCATCATATGCAAACTCACCTGCAACATCTAAAAATGTTGGGGGGAGAAAAAGGGGGGGTCAGTACAACCACGATACTGGTAAGCAGCTCACACCCGGCGAGCCATCAAGCATCAAACAACAACATCAGCATGCTAGGCACACACATCCAACATACTCTTAAGCAATAAACACATAGTCATGCTCCATAAAACGATAACTCATCAACAAAACTCGTGATAACTCAAAAGAACGACTCATGTAAACACACGACATACTATGCAACCCACATGGATTCCGCGCCATGCTCGCTTTCTTAGCACATGATTTACGCGTCATGCCTCGCACCAATGCACATGAATTCCGCGCCATGCAACGCAACTTAACACGTGATCTCCGCGTCACGCTCCGCACCAAAACATGATTTCCGCGTCATGTAACGCACTCACACCCAGCACATGAATTACGCGCCATGCACAGCGCACACTCGCACGTGATTTACGCGTCACGCTCCGCACTCACAACCCACACGTGATTTACGCGTCACGCTCCGCACCAATAACATGATTTCCGCGTCATGTAGCGCAATCTTAACACGTGATTTTCGCGTCACGCTCCGCTCGCACAACCCGACTCACCTCTCAATGAGCACACAAGACCATGCAACTTGACTATCATGCAGTATAGCTCAAAAGCAATAAGACAACGTGCTTAAACAACCAACAGTTCATCATGCTTTACTATCGATCAAACAACACTTCTAACACATAAATCAAATTCCATAACAAACAACGAGACAACGAGGCATACTAGAAAAGCGATAAACAGCAAGCATGCTCATGCAATCAAACAGACTCAACGGATAGAAACTACTTACAGAAAAGCTTACGAGCGCTCCTAAGAACTCCTTGAACCGCTCAAGAGACTCAGACAAGCTCCTAAACAACAAGGATAATTCTAAAAATAAGAAACAACCTACTGAAAGCTTAAGACATGCTAGAAAAGCCTAAATCGACTGAGGAAAGTCTATTTCCTTACCGTTTAACCACTAAAACTTCCCCAAATTAAAAACCCAAAGCCTTTAGACCATGGGCAACCATGTCTAAGGAACAATAAGCAATGGGTATTTACCAAAGGGCCATATTTAAGGTTTTTCAGTCGTTGGACAGCAAGCAAAAGACATGAATTCACATTCTAAGGATTCCTAGGGGTGGGGTAACGCTACTCGGGCTTAGGCAATTGATAGAAGATATTTTAGCAAGCTTTTTAAATCACAAGCGGCGAGCATAAACCTCCTAAATCATGATTTAAGAACCCACAAGGGTTGGGGCAACACTTCAAGGGCCTAAACAACTAATGGGCATCGGTTAAGCATGCTTTTAAACCAAAAACAGCAATGAATACTACCCAAACAAACTCGATACCACGCTAGACGGGTTATACTAACCTCGAACAACGTGTTAGAATACTCCTTGGACAATGGGTATTCAAGTTTTAAGTGATTCGAACTCAATCGAACACTTTTACGGCGCTGCAGATCAGAATTTTCAACATTAAACTAAATTCCAACTCTTAAACAACTTGGGCATTCTAATATTGAAGTTGAATAAGCATAGGTAATGATTTTAACATGCTTTTAAAGCTTAACACATAACGGCAACTCAACTTAAAGCTAACGAGTCTTAGGGAAAATGGTGAAACTTACTCAAACGAACCCGCTTTCACGCTAGACGGGTTGTACTAACCTCGAACAACGCACTAGAACGATCCTTGGATAGTGGGTATTCGAGCTTATAGTGATTCGAACCCAATCGATCACTTAGACGGCGCTGCAGAATGAAAAGTTAAATATTAACTTAAATTTCCAGCACCTAATGAAATGGGTATTTGCTGAACTTGGAGAAATCGAATGAGTCGAAGCTAAACTTACCAAAAACGTTGCAACGCTTTGTTGGAGGGCTGGAGATCCGCGAGAAAGAGATTTTTAGCTTGCCACTTGGCGAAAACAAACATAGACAAGTAAAAGGTAAAAGACTAACACTCAGATACTCGAGGAGAGAAAAACCCGAGACCCACTCTATTACCACCAACACAAACACGAAAGAAGAAGATGGAGTTCGCGAGGAGGCGTCACGGTCTGCTTCTGGCGAACGACAACACGCGAGGGAGAGGGCTAAAATTGTCGTGGGTTGGAGGAAGAAGTTTCGTGGGTCTCAAACGACAACGAGAAGGAATGGAGCGAGCTGCACGCGGTTGCTGGCGACTGGAACACGAGAGAGGGAGAAGAATGGGGACGGTGCGGCTCGTGCGACGGCGCGCGTTCGTGGTGATGGCCGGCGAAACAAAACGCAGAAGAGGGGGGTGGCTGGTGGCTCACGGCAAAGGGAAAGAGATGGAGAGAGAAGATAGGTTTTAGGGTTTCTTTTTTTTTTTTCTTGAATTTCCTTTTCTTTTCTCCTTTTTTTTTTTCCTTTAAGCAAACTCTTAAGAAATAAAACCCATTTAAAAAAAAAAAGAATCATATCCCATCAAGGAATTTATTTAAAAAACTTAAACTCCTAAAAAACTCGGGAAAGAAAATAACCCAACTGATTTGGGATTCGGGTCTTTTGATATTTAAAATAAATATCAAATATTAAACCTCCAAACTTTAGGAATTTAAGGATTTAATTAAAAATCTCTTTTTCCCAAATTATAGAAATTTAATTTAACGACCCAAGGCTAAACTTAAATTCGAATTTTCCAAATTAGAATAAGAATGCTCAACAGATCCCAAAAGGGTTCGATTTCAAAACGCGGGGCGTTACAGGTAATCTCTGCATCGTCGTCGCCTCGCCCGTGGATCTGTTCGCTTGTGAACCAGTCGTTCGAGCCAGTAGTTTTGTTGCCGTCTGTGAACCGTCGGAGCTATTTTCTGTACTGCTGTGGGTCTATTCCCACTTTTCTTTTCGTTTGCTGCAAGATCTGAGCCGATAGTTTCGTTCTGCATAGGAAAAAACGAGAAGAATGATGTTGTTTCAGAGTCTGTCTTCTCGTCGGCGTGGATCTTCGAGCAGTGCTCGTGGGTCTTGATTCACAGCAGTGATCTTGATGTGGTGTGGGTTTGTTGGCATGGAGAAGGAAATAGAAAAAAAAAGAGTAAGTTGTTGGCGGCGACTGACCGTCGGCAACCGGCGGTCGCCGGTAGATGTGGTGGTTTGTGGGTTGAAGATGAAGTGATAAACTGATGAAGAAGAAGAAATAAGGGGATAAGGAGAGAGAAATAAATAAAAATGAAAATATAAAAATACTTTATTTTTTTATTTTTAAAAATTAAAAAAAATAATTTTTTATTTAAAAAATAGTGAGTAGTCAATATTCCGTTAGTTTTTAACGGAAAAATGGATGGAAGGACCAAATTGCAACTAAAATGAAACCTCAGGGACTAAAATGTTGAGTTTGAAACCTAAGGGATCAAAACGAAACTTAAACCAAACCTCAGGGACCAAAAGTGTATTTTCCCCTAAAATTATAATAATTAAAACGAACTGGAACGTAACTTATTTCAAAATAGAACTACTTTTAGTTGGAAAATTTAGCTTTCTTTATTATATTGTATGTTGTAATGACTAAAATGTCACTTCATTTTGATTGTTGATTTAAAAAACGAAAGTATAATAATTAATGTAACCTGATGAGATAGAGAGGTGGAAGTTGGAAAAAAAAAACCCTACCAAAGCTGATTGAATCGAGTCAATTCTTTTGTAATAATTCCAGTTACATTATTTATTTATTTATTTTAATCTCCCTTGCGGGTATTTAAAAGAAATTTTAATAAATTGGATAAGAAAGGGAAGAAAATAAAAAATAAATTAATTAAATTCCTTAGTTTAATTATGTTAGGTAGTAGTGATTATAAAAGTAAACACATAGTTCAACATAATTGACACGTATTCTCGACCAAAAAGGTCAAAGGTTCGAATCATCACACCCCTACATATTGTTGAACTCAAAAAGAAAAAAAAAATAATTTGTGATTGTAAATACACTTATTTTTTCCATTTATGGGAGAGATCAAATGGAAGGCAACATATAGATGACTTTGGAGGCAAGACAACCAAAATTAGACCAAGTTAGAGAAGGTGAAGATGAAGAACAAATTACTTCTGATGCAATGAGGCTTCCTCTTTAAAATCATTGGTTGAGGATCCCACATTGAAAAGATAAGTTGAGACCTTACAATTTATAAGATGTATGAGTTACTCTTTTCATTATCAATTGGTTTTGAGATGGAACCCCATGTTTATTTAATACCCTAGATGTAAATTTTCAAATTTGTTTGTCCCTAATAACCATTTGATACAAAATCGAGGTATTTTCACAATTTCTCTCTCTTACATCCAAGGATGCAAAATTACCATTTTCATTGCACCTAATAATTTCTCAAAGACTAGTGATTTGGGATGACATTGTGCTTTATAATATACTACATATTCCCTTCTTATTTAGTTTCATTCCTGTTATTAGATTTCAAATGTTGTAATTAGGGGTATAAAAATTGAATCGACCTGGAAAACCGAACTGGTTCGGTTTTTGACTTTATTTCTGATCGAACCGATATGCGCTTAGGGTTTCATTTGTATGCTTAGCTGCTTAGGTTTCCTCTCTTCTCTCCTCTCGCATTTTCTTGCTTAGGGTTTCCCACGATTTCATCTTCTTTTCCGCCTGGTCCTCAAAATTTCCTTGTAATTGTCCCTCTCCACCTGATCCTCGCATCTTCGAAATTTCCTCTTCGCTGGAGCTTGCCGCCGTTGGAGAAGACACAGAGAGAGAAGAAGACATACGCAGAAAACAGAGAATGAGAAATCCAGCTGCTGGTCACAAAACGTCGTGGGTCTCGATATTCAAAGGTAGTTAGCCGTCGGTGTGGGTTCCTTCTGATTAAGCACGACAGTGGGTCTCAGTTGGGAGGCGTCGTGGTTCTGTTTTTGGGTCGGTTTGGATCTCGGTTTCAGGGACTGTTAGAATCGCTACCTAGTTGCTTCTTCTCTCTGTCTGTGGTTGCTTCTTCTCCGTTGGCGACTGGAGAGGCGTTGGGTTTGCTACGTTTTCGTGGGTTTGTGGTTGCTTCTTCTTCTTCTGCTAATGGAATAAACCCTAAAAGAGGCGTTGGGTTTGCTGCATTTTCGTGGGTCTGTGGTTGTTTCTTCTTCTTCTGCTAATGGAATAAATCCTTAAAAAAACAAAAAACAAAGCAACAAAAAAAACCGAGGATGACCCGACCTGACCCGACCTCCTGTTCGGGTCAATTTTGACTGGGTCGAGTCGGGTCGGTTTGTCTGTACAACCAACCCATATCGGGTCGGATCAGTTTGTCCGTACACCCGACCCGAACTGATAAATTTACACCCCTAGTTGTAATCTTTGTTGGAGCTATGGAAACAAATTCAAGAAAGGCCTTCATGAAACTCTTAAACTATAAGAAAAAACTGGAGTGTGAGTGTGAGCGTGATTAGAAAAGTGAGAGTGTAACACCCGTAATTTAAGGAAAATTCAAATTTCATTAGTTTTGGAGTTAATTTGGTTTAAGTTGTGTTAATTTGGAGTTGGAGGGAAATTAAAAAATTTGAAAAATTGGTGAAAATTTAAAATTTAGAGCTGGAATGACAATTTCGTACATAAGTATACATATGAGCCAAGCCACATAAACCCTAGCATTTGTTTAGCCTAGCCTCACGTAGCCCAATGTTCAAGTAAGCCATCATCTTCAACCTTCACTTTTCTCCTTCATCAGCCCCTTTCCGTTTTTTTTCTTCTCCAACCGTGAACCTACTGCAACAGCCTCCTCCTTTGATTTTTGGACGGCGTCGTGGTGTCCTCCGGCGACAGCAAGAGGCGGCGGCGACTGGTCGTGGTTCCCGGCGACGTCTTCTCCTTCAGTAGTAGCTGTAGTGACGCGGTTTCAAGTGGTTTTAGGCGGCGATTCACGATCTCTCTCCCTCTCATTCCTCGTTGCCGGCGGCCGCATTTAGCAAATGGCGGTAGTCCCATGGTTTCGACGACCACGAGGCAGTCACGTGCGAGCAGCGAAGTGGGTTTTGTTTTGGCTATTTTCGACCGACTTGTCTTCCTATTTCATGGGTGTCTCTTCCGGCGAGCTCCATGGCGGTGCAAGCATTGGTTTGGTATGAGCAGCAGCGGTGGCGCGTTTTCTCCGATCAGTAGCAGCATTCCAACAGGTGTGGGTGTCGTTTTTTAGCAGTTTTCCGGTGAGGTCGGAGTGTCCCAGCAGCGTGTGGTCTCTAATGGCAGTGTAAGTGCGAACAACTGCTGTTTGGGTTAATTTTCCAGCAAGATTTCCAAAGTTTTGGGTGAGATTTACATTGGATCTCTCAAGTTATTGGAGTTGAAACTATCGAAATTGGAGACCACAGACAACACGTGTTATTCTGCTTTGGCCTTGGAGTTAAGAAATTAATTTAGTGCTGTTTAAAGAACGTTTAAGCTGAGGTAAGTGAACTTTCTGTTGAACTTTTTAATTGGGTGCGCGTGATTTATTTTCTAAAATTTTCGTGCTTATGAGTTGTTCATGAAATTTATTATTATTGTTAAAAGCATGAAAATTGTGCATGAAAAATCTACGATTTTAATTACGTAAGCGTTTATGAAAATTGTTGAAAGCGTGAACTTTATTATTATGGTTTTGTATTTGTTGATGTCTAAAATAATTGAATTGGTGGTCTCTCAAAATTCCATCAAAGGAATTAGTTTAAAATTCCATCAAAGGAATTGTTTATGAGTTTAAGTGTACATGAAATTGATGTACATTCAGAAATGCCTACATAGGACTTAGAGACATGAAATTGATGTACCTAAGTCGAGGTTCGTGAAATTGACGACCTCGAGGTTTCGTGAAATTGACGGCCTCCGTAGGAGACACATTAAATTGATGTGTATAAGATATGCATGAAATTGATGTATATCATCTTTTAGTTAAAATAAAGTTTAGAGCCACAAAAAAGATATTTGTTGTTGATTTTTAAAATGTGTTTTAAAGCGTGACCCAACCTCAATAGTAGAGTCTATTACTGAGTATTTAAAATACTCATTATTTTCAAAATTATTTTTTTTTTCAGGTAAAGGCAAGGGCAGATGAAAGACGATTGATGAGAATCCGATAGACAACCATGAGAGGACCTGAATTTCATATTTTATTTTTCTTCCGCTTTAAAAACTCTGTTTACTTTATTTGTAAATTTGTTTAAGAAATTTTCTAGAAGCCATGTACATTTACATTTTTAGAAATTATTTAAGAACATTTAAAACTTTTAAAATTAGGGATCCCGAATAAAAGTTTTGTTTTAAAGTTTGTACTTAAATTAAGTGTTTATATTTTAAAATATTTTTAGTTTAAAAAGGCCTCCAAAGCATGCATTGTCGTGACGGTCTCTTAAAGACTTATTAAGGAGTCGGGTCGGTACAGAGAGAGGAAAGACTCAAGTACGAAATTCAATGGAAGTGCTCTTTATCTTAATTGCTCAAAAGGCATTTAAAGTTTTGAATGACCCTAAAACACTCTCAGACAGTGTAACACATGAACAATAATAACAAACCAAGGAAGAAACTAAAATCACAACCCTCATACTCAACCTTTCAGATAATGTTCTGACACAAGTAATAAACGAAACCCCTGCTTTCAATGTTTTGCGAAAACGACAACCTTTATGTGATAAAAGTGTTCTATACTCCGCAAAAGTTGCATTTGAATTAATTTTGTAGGCTGCAAGGGCATGTCTCATTTCTAGGTTACATTTTCTCTATTTCTCCTTTTTAATTTTACGTTTCAAAATAATTATAAGTAAATTAATGCATTAGTTCACCAATAAATAATATAATAAATTGTTTGCTTTATATTGAAATTAGTTTAATTACATATGTAATTTATACTAAAATAATTAATTTAGCATAGAAAATCACTTTAAACTAGATTATGATATAGCATAATATAAGAGTATAATTCTTGCAAAGGAAAAGGATATTACTCGATTTACCTGCAATTATAGTATATTTCCATGCACAAATTCAACAACCCAAAATTTTTTTATGATATACCATTTGATGACGTTTTTATTTTTTTTTGTTTCTTTTTCTCTTTTTTATTTTTTGTTTCTTTTTAACAAACTTGTTTGATAAAACATGTATTTCTCGTCTCTCATTTTTAAGAAAACTTCTAAAAAGTGAAAGAAAAAAAATAATTACAAAAAAAAAAAAGTTTTTGGTTTCTAGTTTTTGTTTGTTAGGCGATTCGAATTCTATTTTATGTTCTCGGATTCACTGTGGGTCGTTTGGTGCAGGGTTTTGGAGATGAGAATGGGCAAAAGAGTTTCTAATACCTTGTTTGTTTCAAGGTCTATGTGGTGGACTCCGGGGAATAAAGCATTCCCATGTATCATTTATGCCCATAGGAAAGAGTTTTCTATGCCCTTGCAAAAACATGAGTTTTCTCTTTGTCCATCTCTTCTTTTTATTTTTATATGCAATTTTATTTTGAATGTAGTTAATTAATTAACTAATAGATACTAAATTAAAAATAATATAATTAATTATTTAATTAGATTAAATAAATAATAATTTGTCATGAATTTAAAGTTTTTTTTAAACAAATGTAACGTCAGCAATTCAAAGTAAAACTCAATTTCTTTAATCTTGAATTAATTTTGGTTTAATTTAGCGGACTTAGTGCAAAAAGGGAGATTTAAATGAATGGGAATTGGTGAAATTTTAAATTGTTAAGGCTGGGATGACATTTTTTTTAAAATAAGTTGACGTTTGAGCCAAACCAAAACCTAAGACCTCACTTTAAATTTGGTGCACGCAGTACTAGGTGTACTTTCATCTCCATCTTCCTTAACTCATCTTCTTCCCCCAACCCGACGACAACACCCTTAAGTCCACCTTCGACGACGTTCTCCAGCAGCTCTCTGGTAGCACCTTTCCTTCTGATCGTCGTCTCCGGCAGCGGTAGTGTCGGTGGCGACAACTTCCAGCGGACCCGAGAGCTTCGACGCGTGGCTGCAGCAGGTGGGTCCTCATTTATCCGACGGTTCCTCCTGATTTTCTCTTTCTCTGTCTTTCTTTCTAACGCTCGGTCTGTCTCCCCCTTGTTGCTGGTCGTGTTCGCGAGTAGGCGGTCATCGATGAAGGTGGGCAGCAACATGTTTTCGCGAGTTGAGCGTGGTACAGCAGCAATTGGCGTGGGCATCGTCGTTTTGGGCTTTTTCAGCATGGGTCTCTGAATTTCAGCAACCTTAGGGAGGGTAAGTGAGTTTTAGAGTGGTTTTTTTTTGGCTAATTTATCACTTAATTAAGAATGGCCATTGATTTTAGTCTTTGGATCTTTGTTATCTCAAGCGATTGGAGCCAACTCGTCAAATCTTAGAGCAAATTGAAGTCGGGCCAGCAAGCTTGAAGTTTATATTTGGGTAAGTCTCGATCTCGATTTAGGCTTTATTGGTTAGTAGGATTAGTAAGGAAGTTAATTGATTAATTTTGGTGGTATGGGTAATTCCTATGTGGAAGGCAATCATTTGATTGAGGTCGAGGGTGGCGTTGCAGGAATTAATTGGGATTCTAGATCGAGAATATTTAAGCCAAGGTAAGTGGCTTTATTACTGGAAACGCTTAGGCTGGTTGGGAACTTGTATGCTGCTAGGATAGAATTTTCTTGTATGTTTATTGTGTGATGCATGACTTGATGACACATATGGCATGAACTTGTTTGTTGAACAAACCATGATAAACTATGAGATTTTGTGTTATATATAATTGAGGATTTTATGTGCATTATCACGATTTATGACGTGTTGATATGGGATCCCATGTATACATGTATGTTTCATGAAACTTAATGAACTATGTCCATGACAATTACCTTGGAGGAAATTGATGTACATCTAGAGGAACCTGAGGTACTGTAGGCGAGATTCGACCCCACTAATTAGGTGCCAACTGACTATTAGTTGGGGCGTAATCTCTAGAGGATGCCTACCATATCTCTTAGTTGGGAGAGGAACTAGAGGAAAGGTAATTGACCATGATAAGGCCTTAAAAGAAATTTATAGTTAAAAAGGAAAGAGGAATAGGGTCCCAGTAGTAAAGCATGAACCATGTTGTATGTGTTTGCATGACCCGACCCCAGTAGTGGGGTTACTTACTGAGTATTTTAAATACTCATTCTTTCCATAAATGTTTTTTTTTTCAGGTAAAGGCAAGAGCGTGTGATGGCGATGGATGATGGATCTGTTAGGTGGCCATGGAGAGACTAAAACTCATGGATTTCTAAATTTTTCCTTCCGCTTTTAAGAACCATGTTCATTTGTTTATTTCTTGTAACAATCTAGCTGAGGATTTTTTAGGCCATAAAAGACTGCTAGTTTGAATTTATTTTTTGCCATTATTAATTTGTACTTTTATAGTTTTGGGATCCAGAATAAAAGTGTTTTTTACATTGAGGTCTTACTAAAATTATGAGTTCATACTTTTAAAATATTTTGTTTAAAAAATCCTCCATAGCATGCATGTGGTATCGACCCTGAATAGGTTCATTTTAGAAGTCGGGTCGTTACAGTTGGTATCAGAGCCCAGTTAAGGATTCTGTAGACTACTTACATCGTAAGCTTATTGTAGGGATTAAAGGCCTAGCGCAGCTGAAGACTATCAGACCATTAACTCAGATCTTAATTTGGATTAAAATACCGTACGTTGGCAATACAATCACAACAGTAAAATCAAAATTAAACTACTGAATAAGTTATAATACACATGCTAATTATAAAACTAAAAACCTTAGATCTAATCTACAAGAAGATCCTAATGATCTAAGGTTAAGAGTAACTTACTACCGTGGATGATCGTGACAGAATTTCCCCAAATTCTCTTGGTTTTTCACAAAAACCAGCAGAAAAATCGCTCCTTTTCTTACTGGAAAAATATCACGAACACCACCTAAAGGTTGCACCGGTGTCCTCTTGAAGGATATTGCGTTGGGGCTAGTGGGAGTGAGATTTCTAAGGGTTGATTGGTGAGAATTTTAGTCTCTGTGTTTCTTGGAGAAAGAAAACGCAGAAGCACTGTGTGAGAGAGAGAGTTCGCGTGAGAGGGCCAGAGAGAAAAGTGAATAATCGTGATAATCTGACGAAGTGGTTATTCAACGGATGAAAAAATTCCCACTCCCTAAAAACACTCCCCTTCACGCGTGAACCCTAGGTTAGTGGATGACTTTATCAGTTCAATTAACTGATAAATAAAATTAATTAATAATTCAAAATCATTAACTAATTTTAATTAAATTAAACCAATATTTAATTTAAAATCACTTATATAAAACACTTTTATATATATGATCCACATGACCTATAGTTTTAATATAATTGAATTAAATCAAAATTTAATCAAATTAAATTAAAACAAAAAAAAATCAATTAATTCTCTAATTAATTAATATTATAATTAAATATCATATATTTAATTATATTTCTCTCAAATAAACTATAGTATTAATGTACATCTAATGTGCATTAATTATAACCTAGTTTTAATATGAATCAAATTCATATTTTAATTTAATATTCGAACCACTTCGAATACTCTTAGAAATTTACCTCAACGCCCTAATAGAGCTACCAGTGGGATTTAATGACCTACAGATCAGAAGCAACAACGATATGAGATTAATTGGCTAAACTCGTTAACCAAGTTAATCAATATTCGTTAACTATGGTTCACTCCACTATAGAACCACAACTGCACTCTTCTCACTGTAGATTTATTTCTGTGTCCACGGATATTGACCATCAACAGCAAGTCAGCCCTTCACGTGTGTTCGTACTCCAGCTAGGTCAAATTATCGTTTTACCCCTGGGATACCTCTTTATCCTTAAGTACTAGTGCTCCTCTAATGAACAAGCTGTTTGAGGTCCAACCAACAAACAAAAGTCCCTCTCGTGCCATAGAGAGGGCAGGGCCCATCGTTCAAGACCCGGAGACACCACTTAAGGGAACACACCTCTACTTACCCTAAAGACGGGAAGGAGTGAAATCCATCTTGTGTGACTATGTTCTCAGCTCCCCACTCGGTCTTGTCCCCAAAATGGTAGGCTTATTGAGTCGGCGTGCAGACCACTCTCACCCGTACAAATCAAAGGACAATCTCTTATGGACAGGAGTCCATAATCGACTCAGGATTAAGGCTAAGTTGCCTAGGTCATCCTAGTGAAATAGAAACCAAGCTAACTGACGATGTTACAGTTAGTGGTTAACTATTTTGCGGTCCGATCTTTGTGCAAACTCATTGCACAAGATACTCCCACTCACATGTCAACTACATGAACACGTTGGATCATTGCGTTTGTATCAAAATACAAAGCGGGTCGTATCCATAGTGTCACCAGGATAAGGTACTCAGCCTTATCCCTATACTACAGACCCTTTAGGCTAAATCTTGAACATTGATCTCCGTATGTCCCTACATACTAGTTCAAGCCTCATTCTATTAGCCTAGGATGTTTAGTTTATTGGATTAGGGTTAATAAGACAAGATTGCATAATACAAACATAGATAAATGAATAATACATCATTTTATTAATGTTCGGTCAAAAGTACATTTACTATCTACGAGTTTTAGGGCATAAAACCCAACAAACTCCCACTTGAACTAAAACTCAAGTCAATGGGAAAGTATATGCAAAATAATCCAAAGCTAGAAATGGTACATGTATGTTATACATTTCATAAAATGTAAATATACAAAATACAATAAACTAAGGCATCCTTACACCCATTACACATCTCCCACTTGCCCTAGATTACACTATATACACGTCTCGCAGACCTAGACTTTCTAGATGACCCTCGAACACTTTAGCCGAGAGGGCCTTCGTAAACAGATCAACAATGTTGTTCTTTGAAGCGATCTTGGTCACGAACACATCTCCTTGTTGCACAATCTTGTGAATCAGATGATACTTTCTCTCTATGTGTTTACCTCGTTTGTGGCTGCGAGGTTCTTTTGAATTGGCTACAGCCCCACTGTTGTCACAATATATAACATAATGGACAAGTTCATGTTTGGAACTACTTCCAAATCAGTCAATAACTTTTTAGCCAAACGGCTTCCTTGGCTGCTTCGCAAGCAGCTACATACTCAGCCTCCATGGTTGAGTCTTCTATGCATCTTTGCTTGATGCTTCTCCAAACTATAGCTCCCCCGTTAAGGGTGAACACTGACCCTGACATGGACTTCCTAGAATCCTTGTCAGACTGGAAGTCAGAGTCGGTGTATCCAGTGAGAACTAACTCTTTAGCCCCAAACACCAACATGAAGTCCCTCGTTCTCCTAAGATACTTGAGGATTCCTTTAACGGTGGTCCAGTGTTCTAACCCTGGATTTGACTTATATCTGCTGACAATCCCTATAGCATAACAGATGTCAGACCTCGTGCAGAGCATCACATACATTAAGCTGCCCATAGCAGAGGCGTAGGGAATCCGTCTCATATCCTCAACTTCTAGAGGTGTCTTAGAAGATTGTTCCTTAGACAGGTGAACCCCATGCGTGAAAGGCAATAAGCCCTTCTTGGAGTTTTGCATCGAATATCGGGCCAACATCTTGTCAATATACGTTGCTTGAGACAGAGCTAGCGTTTTGTTCTTTTGATCCTGAATAATCTGGATTCCAAGAACATATTGGGCCTCACCCAAATCTTTCATTTGAAATTGGGCTGCTAGCCATTCTTTTATGTTAGACAGATATCCTACACCATTCCCAATGAGTAGGATGCCGTCAACATAAAGTACAAGGAAAGCTACTTTATTCTTGTTGATTTTCTTGTACACACAAGGCTCATCAACATTTTGGTCAAAGTCAAAAAACTTGATCGCAGTATCAAATCTAATATTCCAAGATCTGGAGGCCTGTTTCAACCCATAAATGAATCGATTTTGCAAACCTTTTGCTCCTGACCTTGGGTTATGAACCCTTCAGGCTGAGACATAAAGATACTCTCTTCAAAATTGTCATTCAGAAAAGCAGTCTTGACATCCATTTGCCATATTTCGTAGTCATAAAATGTGGCAATGGATAAGAGAATTCTTACAGACTTAAGCACAACAACTGGAGAAAAGGTTTCCTCATAGTCCACCCATTCTCTTTAAGTATAACCTTTTGCTACAAGTCTTGCTTTGAAAGTTTGTACTTTTCCAACATCTCTTTTCCTCTTATAGATCCATTTGCACCCTATGAGTTTAACCCCTTCAGGTGGATCTACAAGTTCCCAAACTTGATTGAAGTACATAGACTCCATCTCAAGGTCCATGGCTTTGGCCCATTCGTCTTTATCTACATCATTCATTGCTTGACGATAAGACAATGAATCCTCAACGTCGTCATCAGGTATGACTACTTGTGTTTCAGTTAAACCCAAGTATCGTTCAAGTTGTATTAGAATCCTCCCACTGCGTCGAAGCTCACCCACTACGTGAGGAGGATGAGATTGATGTGAAGAACTGGCTCCTACATCAACTCTTGTTGAAGGACCAGGTTCATCAACAACTCTTGTTGACTCTTCTGTAGCTACTTCTAATACTAATTTACTACGTGGTTTGTGATCTCTTATGTGGTCTTCCTCCAAGAAAGTAGCGTTTGTCGATACAAACACTTTGTTTTCTTGTGGGTCGTAGAAAACACCACCTCTTGTTTCTTTGGGGTATCCAACAAATTGATATACTCTAGAACGTGGTTCCAGTTTCTTAGGATTTGTCACTAGCACATGTGCAAGACAACCCCAGATACGGAAGTAACGCAAACTATGTTTACGGCTCCTCCATAGCTCAAAAGGAGTTTCAGAAACACTTTTTGAGGGAACGTTGTTAAGAATATGTATTGTAGTCTCTACTGCATACCCCCAGAACGAGCTAGGCAATTGAGCATAGCTCATCATAGAACTAACCATGTCTAACAGAGTTCTATTTCTCCTTTCTGATACACCATTCTGCTGAGGTGTACCAGGGACTGAGAGTTGGGATTGGATTCCATGTTCTATCATATAGTCCTGGAATCTTTGATTCAGATACTCTCCACCTCGATCTGATCAAAGTGTTTTAATTGTTATACCTAACAGGTTTTTTACCTCAGTCTTAAACTCTTTAAACTTTTCAAGAGCTTCAGACTTATGGCTCATTAGGTATAAGTAACCATATTGTGAATAATCATCTATGAAAGAGATGAAATATTCATAACCACCCCGAGCCTTTACATTCATTGGACCACAAAGATCTGAATGTATTAGTTCAAGTGGTTCTTTGGACCTATAACCTTTTCCAGTAAAAGGCCTCTTGGTCATTTTACCCTCGAGACACGATTCACAGGGCGCTCATGAGGGGTTTTCTATTTGATGGTTGGACCACAAACATGTTGTTCATTAGAGGAGCACTGGTACTTAAGGAGGTAGAGGTAACTCAGGGGTAAAACGGTAATTTGATCCAACTGGAGTTACGAACACTCGTGAAGGACTGACTTGCCGTTATTGGTCAATATCCGTGGACATAGAAATATTATGCAGTGAGAAGAGTGCAGCTGTGGGTCTTTAGTAGAGTGACCCACAGTTAACGAATGGAGACTAATTTGGTTAATGAGTTTAAGCCGATTAGTCTCGTATCGTTGGAGCTTCTGATATGTAGGTCCGTTAAATCCCACTGGTAACTCGTAATGAGACTTGAAGCAATTAAATATAAATTGAAAATGTTCAATTTATTTGGGGAATCGAATAATGTATGTTGATGCATTATAATATAAAGTTTATGAAACTTTATAATATAATTGTTGAATTAATTTCAAAAATTAATTCTTGAGAGAAAATATTTGAAAGAGTTCAAATAAATTTTAATATGAATTGGATTCTTATTAATTTTAATTTTAATAAAATCCCTAAGATTAAATATATGATATTTAATTGGGTAGTTAATTAATTATGGAATTAATTAATTATTTATTAAATTAGAAATTGTTCAGATAATAGATTTGAACTGATTAATAGACCTTTTCCTATTAGGAAAAAGGTCTTGGCCTTTACCTATATATAGGACCCCTGGAGTGGGGTGAAAGGCATTCCATTGACTCTCGTTCTCTCGGAGATCTCTCCCAAAAGGCTCCCACAAGTCTCCTGCTTCAAGAAGTCTTAGAGATATACCGGTGTAACTGGTTGATGGTGTTTGCACAAGAAGGTTGCTGCGTTTTCGATCTTATTAGCAAGAAAAGACGAATTGATCAAGACTTTCTACAAAAGTAAGTTTTCTATGAAATCTTTGATCACTAGGATCATCTAGATTAGATCTAGTTAATTTTTAGCATGTTTATAGCCGCTGTACAACCCTCTAAATATAGATTTGTTGATGTCTTCTTTTGCAAATTATATTGGTATTTTAATTAGAATCTAAGACTCTGAGTAGGTTCGGTAATTCCTTCCGTTGTGTAGGGCTTTTATCCTTCAAATCTAAACTTATAAACAAAGAACTAAGTTCACATAAACATGCTTTGAGAATTCAAACAAGAGATTTCACTAAAAGAAATAGAACTTACACCTTGACGTCCCGATTACATGAATGAAGAGTCTACCCGCTCATGGAACAAGAACAAGCTGAGTTCTTCATGAAATACATCATGGAAAGCAAGAAAAACTAAAACTAAGAAGAATGGTGGAGAAAGGGGAGAATGATGGACTACAATGTTGTAGTGATTTGTGAATTGAGGGATGATTCTAAACCTACACCAAATGCCTCTATTTATAGGAGTTCTTGGCCTTCAAATCGTGGTAGCTTGGTGCTGAAAAAGGCCTCAAATCTGGAAAATTCGTGGAGCCAAATTAGGAAAATTTAAATTCTAGAAAATCGACAACGTCGAGATGCTATAAGACAGCGTCACGACGCTGTCCCTTTAGATATGGAAAGTAGCCGTTGAAGTTGCCTAGAGTCGAGATGCTAGGTTTGCAGCGTCTCGACGCTGCTTTCCAGCTTGATCTCCAAATTTCTTTCCTTATTTGTGCGGCGTCTCGATGCTGATGATAGGGATCTCGATGTTGATGAGACTCCAAGGACAGAATGATCATTTTACACTCTGGTTTTGCTCGTTTAAGCCTCGAATTGCTTCCAAAGCTCCGATGGGGACCTATACATATATTATACTCATTTTAAAGCATTTTTCACAAGGAATTCAACAAAGATAAGCAAATTGGAAGATTCTAAATGTATAGCAAATTAGACCGATCAGGTAGTTTATGGGCAATAGAGAAAGTGAAGGATTGTCTGATAGTAGTTTTAGATCACGAGTTAAGTGTGACTCTGATCATCTTAGACATGAAGGATTTTGATGTAATCCTTGGTATGGATTGGTTGGCTAAGAACCACGATAGTATAGACCGTTTCCATAGAGAGGTGGCGTTTAGACCGTCTTTGCAAGCAAGCTTCAAGTTCAAAGGGGACCAGGAATGAAACTGTCCCTAAGGTGGTTTTTGCAGTGAAGGCTATGAAGCTGATCGACCGAGGAGCATGGGCTCTTCTAGCTAGTGTTGTTGACACCAAGTGTGTGGAGAATTCATTGGTTTCGGTGCCAGTGGTGAAGGAATTTCTAGATGTGTTTCCCGAAGATATTCCAAGACTACCTCCTGCTCGAAAGGTAGATTTCAGTATTGAGCTCGAGCCTGGAACAACTCCTATTTCCAAGGCTCCCTACAGAATGACCCCGACAAAATTGAAAGAACTTAAGACACAGATTCAAGAACTGTTGGTCAAAGGTTTCATCCGTCCTAGTGTGTCCCCATGGGGAGCACCTGTTCTTTTTGTAAAGAAAAAGGATGAATCTATGCGTCTGTGTATCGACTATAGGGAGTTGAACCAAGTAACCATCAAGAACAAGTATCCCCTTTCGAGAATAGATGATCTTTTCGATCAATTGTAAGGAGCAGCGGTGTCTTCTAAGATTGATTTTCATTCAGGTTACCACCAGTTGAGGATGAAGGAGGAGGATATTCCAAAGATAGATTTCAGATCTAGATATGGGCATTACGAGTTCATTGTAATTTCGTTTGGCTTAAAAAAAGCTCCAACAATCTTCATGGACTTAATGAATCATGTGTTCAAGGATTTCCTGGACACTTTTGTGCTCGTGTTTATCGACAACATATTGGTGTATTCTAGGTCGGATGAGAAGCATCTTAGAAGAGTGTTGACTACATTGAGAATGAACAAGTTGTACGCCAAATTCTCGAAATGTGAATTCTGGCTTCAACAAGTTTCATTCTTAGGGCACGTGGTGTCTTAGGACGGAGTAGCAGTTGACCCAACATGACTAAATGGCCTCGCCCAACCACTCTTATAGAAGTGCCCAGTTTCTTGGGTCTGACAGGTAGTTACCGTCGATTTGTGCAGGATTTTATAAATTGTTGCATTAGAGTCAATTGAAGCAATTATGTTTGCAACATTTAAAACATTGTCGCAATATGCTAATGCAACTATAACATTTTAGTAGCAACACAAAGAAAATCGTTGCAAATATTGAAATTGCAGCGATTTTATGGTAGCATTTTTAAAACTATTGCAAATTTAATATATATATATATATATATATAGTTGTGGTTGTAGTTAATAGTTAATTCAAATTTTTTGTCAAGGGACTCCACTTCAAATATGAGTAATATTAGTAAAAATTAAAAAATTGCTAATTTCAAATTTTATTTTATTTTTTTTGAAAAAAAAAATCAAATTTTATTTCAATACATAAAAACGGTGAACAATTAAGTTTTACTTGGCTCCAACTCTAAAATTTTCCCTCCCTTATTTTAAACATTAAAAAGAAAGAAAGTAAGAAAGACAACGCTTTGCATAAAAAAAAAAGCTCTGTCCAAAACCCTTCTCTGTTGTTTTGCATCCACGACGCCTCCATGCACCTTTGAAAATTTTTTAGTAAGGTAATACTTTTCCTATTTTCTTCCCTCTCTAATTTCTTTACACCTCACTCTCTTCTCTTCTTCAAGGTCCTCTTCTCTCCCCACCAAGTTTGTGTTTCTTTTTCTCTTCTTTATGAACAATGGAGTTACAAACCCTAGATGTAAGTTTTCTTTCCTCTCTTATCGCATTGTTTTGTTATTTTTTTTATTGTTGTTTTCCCTAGACATCTTTGCTTCATATTCTCATTTTTCTCTCAGTCTGTCTCTCCTCCTCTATTGTAGGTGTAGTTGCAGTAGTAGTGGTCATAGCTGTAGCAGTACTCTCTCGTTGTCAGGTATCGTCCTCTGTCCTTGTTTTTTGTCGTTTCACTTCTTGGAATATGCTGCATTTCCTCTTCGCATCCTCTTTTTTATGCTTGTTCATCCTATTGTTGTTTCTTTGTGTTTTACTTATCGTTCTTAGAAGTCGTTGCTTTTCGAGCTTCAGTTCTTAGTTTTTGGACTGCATTTGTGAGAGAGAGTTTATGTTCTTCGGAACTTGCGAGCTATTTGGTTTTTACTGTTCTCATTTCATTTCACATTGTTTCTTACTCTCTTGATCTTTGCATTTCGAGATTTCTTTTTGTTAATTTTCTTTTCTTGTTTGGCTCCGTTAATTGTTGCTAGCTTTGATTTTTTTATTTGTGATTTTTATTGTTCTTGCAAATCGTTGTTTTCTTTCTTTTTGCATTATTGTTTTGTTTTCTTTCATAAAATGATGTCTGTGATGTTGGTGATTGAATTTCCAATTTGGAGATCTAAACGTCAGAGGTTGTATCGTTGTATGTGTGGTTTCGGTTTGTTCATGAATGGAAATAGGTTGTGGAAGTTGTGTTTTGTGGCTGTGTTTCTTGTCTGTCTACTGAGATGAAACAATTGATAGGCCTTTTGAAATCCAATTTTTGAGTTTTAGGTTATTGGTGATTAAGAGTTGAGAATAGTGACATTATTTGTTGTTGTTGGGAGATGAAATTAGAGGGTAATGTGACGTAAATTAAAAAGGAATGGAATTTGTTGACCCTACCTTACGGGGGTTTTGAATTGTATTAGAGTGGCTAATTAATGATTGACTCGTGAAGACGTTTATGAAGAATTGATCAAGGGAATCAGATGGTTCTTTTTTATTTTTAATTTTTTTGAAGTAGTTACTCTTATGAAAGGAAGTTCTTTTAAAAATGGGTTGTAGTTGTAACGGCTGCATTAGAGGTAAAACTAATTTTCTCCATTCGAGACCATCAAAGAGGTTAATCATTGGTTAAAAGCCAATGTATTAGGCAAAAGTAATTTTGTTCCTTCTCTTCTGGTTAATCCTATGAATCGGTAATCGGATCGACAACAGGTGTAGATACCATATTTGGTCCAGTTCATTTTCTTATTTCTCTTATTAGTTTAGGGGGTGTTTGGGGCATTGAATAGGTTATAATAACCCCCTTATTATAACCTATTCAATGTTTGGGATACCAACAAAAATAAATGGTGAGGTGGGTTATTTTTACCCCCGATTATTTTATCCATTCTCTGCAGTAACCATCATTCAACCCACTCGATTATTCTATCTATTTTCTACAGTAACTCTCTCCTCTCTTCTTACATGCGACTCCTTGACTTTTTCGACGACCGTCGGCCGTCGTCGGCCGGCGAAGTTTCCGACGACTTTTCCAACGACCGCCGACGACTTTTTCGGCGATCGCCGATGACTTTTCTGGCCACCGATTTTTTTTTTCATACTTATTCTCAATTTCATTTTGAAAAATATAAAAAATAAAAATAAAGAAAAAAACACCAAAGATTGTTGGAAAAGTCGTTGACAACATCGAAGGTTAATCAACTTAAAAAAAAACATTCAAACAGAATTATATTTACCACACTCAAGTTTATTTCAAATGATTTTATAGATAAAAAAAAAACTAATATGATTTTTGAACTAAACATTTACAATTTTTATTTTGGCAATACTAAAAGTTAACTAATATGATTTTTCTATACCAAATCCTAAACTTTTTTGCTTTGTAAAAAAAAAAAAAGCATAACCCTAAATCAAAGTGAATCGTATATCATAAAAAAAAAAAAAAAAAACTAGAAAAAGAAAACAGTCAGTTTGAACCTTTGATTCAGAACCCCATGTTAAAACATATCAACACTCCAAACACAAATTATTTTATACCAGACTAAAATAATCTGCACCCCATACACAGATTATTTTATCCCAAACTATAATAATCTGCACCCCAAACACAGATTATTATAACCCCCAGACTATTATAATCCCCAGATTATTATAACCACCAGATATTATAACCTATTCAATGTTTGGGGCACCAACAAAAATAATTGGTGAGGTGGGTTATTTTAACCCCCGATTATTTTATCCATTTTCTACAGTAACCATTATTCAACCCACTACAGTAACTATCTCCTCACTTCTTCCATGCGACTCCTTGACTTTTCCGACGACCGCCAGCCGGCGAAGTTTCTGACGAATTTTCCGACGACTGCTGACGACTTTTCCGGCGATCGCCGATGACTTTTCCGGCCACCAATTTTTTTTCCATATTTCTTCTCAATTTCATTTTGAAAAATATAAAAAATAAAAATAAAGAAAAAAAACATCAAAGGTTGCCGGAAAAGTCGTTGACAACATCGAAGGTTAATCAACTTAAAAAAAAACATTCAAACGAAATTATATTTACCACACTCAAGTTTATTTCAAATGATTTTATTGATAAAAAAAAAACTAATATGATTTTTGAACTAAACATTTACAATTTTTATTTTGGCAAAAGTTAACTAATATGATTTTTCTATACCAAAACCTAAACTTTTTTGCTTTGTAACAAAAAAAAAAAAAGCATAACCCTAAATCAAATCAAAGTGTTGTATATCATAAAAAAAAACTAGAAAAAGAAAACAGTCCGTTTGAACGTTTGATTCAGAACCTCATGTTAAAACAGATCAACACTCCAAACACAGATTATTTTATCCCAGATTAAAATAATATGCACCCCAAACACAGATTATTTTATCCCAGACTATAATAATCTGCACCCCAAACACAGATTATTATAACCCCAGATTATTATAATTGCCAGATTATTATAACCACCAGATATTATAACCAATTCAGCGCCCCAAACAGCCCCTTAGTGTTTATGTTTATTTTATTATAGAATAATATTGTTGTTATTTTTATTGTTATTTTTGTTATCATTTATTTATTTATTATTATTATTATTATTATTCTCATAACCACTTTTTTCCCCAACGTCTTTTATTCCCTTCCCATTCTCTCTCCATATCTTCATCCTCCGTAGTCTTCCCTGCTAATTTGGTCTTGCTCTTTAGTTTCTCATTCCTTCAACCTCCTCTAAAAAAACGTTTCCTTACTTATGACATATTGGTGGAAGCTCTCTGGCCTATTTAAATCAATTGATTTCCTGTGGATGAGGAAGGTAAGACTCTTGGCTGAATTTATTTTTTTCATCATTCACTTTTTTGTGTCCAATTGGTGCAAAGAATTCTTGGCAACCCAAAGTGTTTAAATTGCATTACCACAAAGAATTCTTGGCAACCCAAAGTGTTTAAATTGCATTACCATTAAAGGTTGAGAATTTATTCTTCCTAATAATGGAATTTTGCTTTGTGATTTAACAGCATAAGTCAATTCCATTTGTTTGTTTGCTGTGAGTTTAGAATAGGTTTGGTTGGTTTGCAACTTTTTGTATTCTGTGGATTGGGATAGATTTGATTCATATAAATAAAGTTTAGAATAAATTTAGTTAAAATAGATTTAATTGATTTACAGTTCTGTATTTTGTGGAGCATACTGCCTTGTTTTTAAAATTTTACTTTTAATCTTGATTTTTTTTTGACACAAGAAAGACATCAGTCACCCAAAGAATACGACCCAAACTAAGCAAAACAGACCGCTGGACTCCCTTAAACTGGCTCATACTCACTAACAAACACCACACACTCATACACACAGATCCCTCTAGAGCTTTAGCAGGCATGGCAAACAAAATCACACTATATTCAGCTTGCCATTAGCCGAAATAGGTCCACAAAATACTGTTTGAAGGAGCACACCACGAGAGACTTGGCACCACCGGACCACCAGCTTAATGGTAACGCTAGTTGGAGGCCCCCACTCGGTCATATATCAAGCTAGTCACCACCTCTGCTTTAGGCCCGCTCAGACCAACATGAAGGAGATTGCAAGCCCTTAGAAATAACCTGCAAAATTACCCACAAAATGAAGCAACTAGCACATATAAATCATCAACCAAACTTGAAAGGGAAAGACAGAGACAATCTAGGACAATCTTTCACATCCAACCCAAGTTAGTAAACCATGAGCAACTCAAGCAGCATAATGCGTCCCAAAAGCAGGATCAGAAGATGGACACTTGTCATAACAAAGCCCTATACAACAAGTGTTACGCATTTAGCTAGGAGAAGCAGACTGCATGATAACAGAAATGAAACAAGTCAAGGTTTACCGGTAAACTCTCGCGTGAGTGTGTGATAAAGTCTTCCCTAGAGCCGCCCTACTTGCCCTGGCAAGATTTATAAGCCCCCTCCACCCATCTTCCCCCTACACTGGAACAAATGCTTCACTTAAAACGACTGAAGTTATCAAATAGGTTGCTAACACACCACCCATAAACCCACCAAGAAAATCATTCTCTTTTCTTTCCACTATTTCCTTCCATTTTCATTTTCAGACTCATTTTCTTTCCACACTTTCTTTCTTTCTCAAAGTCTCTTTCCTTTCTGAATCTTTCTTTCCTTTCTCAAACATTCTTTCATACTCACACTTTCTTTTCTTCCTCAATCCTTCCTTTTATTCACACACCCCAGGCAGGGAACTAGCTTTCGCACTGCAGAGTAGGGACCCCTAACCCGAGTTTAACTCTTGGTTGGCCTAACTGAACACACTGCAGGCAACTCTTTTTATCCCTTATTTTACGCCTCGTGCAAACAACTCTAATCTGCATCCCAAACAGACTTTCTAGATCCACTCTATATCCTATCGAGGTGACAACAGACTTAAGGAACCCATAAAGCAAACCTAAGCTTTCAAGACTAGCTAAAAGAAAGGCCAAGTGCATAAGGTTGCAAGAATAGACCAGAAACACTCAAAACCAGAGTCATAGTATGCCACCTGCCAACACCTCAATCCCAGGCAAAAGATAAAGCACAACTGCACATGCAGGGTTTATCCCCAACAAGTCTCGCAACCGACCCCACCACTAGGCGTCACAACCAGACCTAATCCAAAGGAAGGACCACTACACAGCCACATGGCCTCAAAACCAGTTCTAACAGAGAGGAACCAAAACAGAATCATGCAAGTAAACAATCTGATGCACAAAAAACATCAATACTTGGACCAAGGTCCACTAGCATGCATAAATTACCACCCCCAACCAACATCATACAATGCCCCTATTACAAACCCTAACATGCAACCATAAGAACAAAGTACAAAGACAACAAGTGAAAGGGAACCAGAAACCTCCCCTGATTAAGCACAGCGGCTGGGAGAGACTACAGTTGCTTAGATCTAGCACCTTTATCGCACAGAAAACTTCCTTATAGGGAAGACACAACATCACACCTTAGAACATCAGAAATTTCGCTAGGCCCTTTTTCAAGCCAAACACGGACAACATAAGAAAAGGCCAAGCTAGCCAGAGCATGCACCACTCTGTTTCTCCAGCGTGGCGAAAACAAAACCTTGTTGTTGTCCCAAGGCTGGAGGATCATTCAGACATTATCCATCAGCCGCCCTACTTCCGAAACATCCTGGATACCACCATGAAGAATTTTGACCAACCTTAGAAAGTCGGTTTCCACCACAAAATCAGCAAACCCCAGCTGCCGAGCAAGCTGGACCCCTTTATACACAGCCCAACCCTCAGCCAAATCCACGCTCCAACACCTCTGCAAGCCCAAACAGGCCGCCATAAAGACCTCCTCATCAGCCCCCCGCAGTTCGCAGCCACCCCCAGCATCCCGTGTATCAGGCCTGACAGAGGCATCAACATTCAGCTTCAACTCCCCAGCAGGGGGCGACCTCCACACACAACGTTCCTCCTGGTCCCCTAGTCGGGCCTGTAGGCTGTCCCCTGCCAGGCAACGCCTCCCACCAACATGGAAGGTACTGAGATTGTTGTGTGAAAAGGCCCATAGATCTCGACCATCTGGCTGACCACCCCAACTCAGACTGTTCCGAAGATTCCACATAGACCACCAGAAGATGACCACCAGTTCAAAATCCAACCCTGAAAGATTATCCTTCATCGCCCCAATGATTTCCTCAAACCTGAACTGAGAGAAGGACCGACAGAGTGGGGCAAACTTGGAGCACAACCACATACTTTCAACCACATACTTTTAATGTTGAATTTTTTGCAAGGTTAGAGTAATTGATTAATTGGGAATAGTTTGTATTTGTGGAGCATGCTGACATTTTTTTTTTCTTTTCCTTTCATTTCTTCCATTCTTTTGTATTATGCATAAAATTTCCTGATTAGATTTAGTTAAATTCAATCGCAGATTTGAATTTGTGTTTACGGGGACCTTATTGATTTGCAACTTATTATTATCCTGGACCATTTGTTTTGCGGAAAGCTTAAAAAAGATCTAGCTATAATAATTTCGATTATTTTGTTTTTTATATTTATCAATCTTTTTATTTTATTTTATTAGATTTGATTGCATACCAGGATGTGGATTTAGTTTGAATATTAAAATTGTCTTTTAAAATTGGTATAGCAATATATTTAAAAATGGCATTATCTAGATATGATTTGATTTGCAAATTTTTTTAGTTCTGTGAAATCCTGCAGTATGACTATTATTATTATCATTTGACAAATTGAAGGAATATTTTAATTTTGGCATTTGTTGCATAACAAATTATTTTATTTAATTGATTACTATGAAGGAATGTTTGTTTTTTTAATTAAAGCAATTTGGCACTCATTGTTGTTCTGTATAATCTTCATGTTCCTAATAGTATGGATAAACTAATGTTATTTCTTTTTATTATTATTATTTTTTTTCTAAGTTTTGTGTTTAGTTTTGTAGAATTTAATCTAATTTAATTTCATGTGTCCCTACTTTAGAATTTCTAAAATTTTAAATAACCAATGGTCTTTTCCCAATTTGAAAACTTGAGACTAAGCTTTTATGATTTTTGGAGGTTGAGTAGTGATTCTTTATGGGTTTTGGCTAAAATTCCATAAATACATGAAATTCCCAATTGAAAATAATTTCAACTCTTTTTTAAAAAGGATTATATTAAAGTTTTAAATTTGAGATTGAGTAGTGTTTCATTTTTAGAATTTGTTTGAATAAATTCTTTAAATGCATGAAAATTCTCAGCAATTTTTGAGAAAAAGTAGTGTTCTCTTTATGGACCTTCCAATTCCATAAATATATGAAATTTCTCATTAATTGTGAATTTTCAAATTTGGGACATTTTTCATAAATTTACCAAAATTGAATTTCATCAACCCATTTTGAGATTGAATAGTGTTCTCTTTTTAGAATTTATTGTAATAAATTCTTTAAACACATGAAAAGTCTCATCCAAATAAAGTCATTTTGAGGGAAAGTAGTGTTCTCTTTATGGATCTTCCAATTCCATAAATACATGAAATTTCTCATTAATTGTGAATTTTCAAATTTGGGGGGTGTTTTTAAAAAATTTTCAAAAATTGATTTTCTTTAATTTATTATGTTTTTCTAAAAACGAGATTGAGAAGTGTTCTCTATTTGGAATTTATTTGATTAAATTCCTTAAATACATGAAATTTCTCACAATATCCAATGATGGAGGTTAGAAAATTACAATGTTTATTTTCTAATATTCTTGAGGTGAGGAAAGTTATTTTGGGAAACCAAAATAAATCTTCAATATTTTTTTTAATGGCTTTTGTGCCATTCATAATGGTTGGTTCATATTTTGTCTCCAAAATATGGATTAATAAATATGAGACATTTAAAAAATAAAAGAAAATAAATTTTGTGGACCAATATTTACTTATTTTTAATTTGGATAATAAAAGATAAAATTTGGTAACCGTTTTCACGGGTGTTGTAGGGTGCTAATACCTTTCCTACACACAAATGACTTCCGAACTCGAATTTGATTTACGCAGACCAAATTTTATTTATTTATTATTATTTTTTTTGTTAAATTGGGTGGTCAATCACACCCTTAATATGATTGGTGGCGACTCCAAAACTCTTTTTCAAGAGACCCTTAAAAGAGGATGTCGGCCACTCCGCGTTGCGATCTCGTTGCGACAGCTTGGCGACGCCACCGGAGACCACTTCACGAGAGTCTAAACTGCTGAATTTTTATCTTTTCTTTATTATCCAAATACTTTTATTTGATTTTTTTTGTTGGTCCATTTTGTTTGTTTGTTTTTTTAGTAAATTTTTGTTTGTTATTTATTATTTTATATTGTGTTGTTTAGTTTATTGTAAATTATTTTCCTATTACTTTTATTCTGTTTATCATGTAAATCTAAGTTGCATGTTGTCATGCATCTCACACAAATTCACAAGCCTCCTACCCGGGCTATACCCTTTAAGATTAGAACTGAGAATGTAGTAGTGTCGACCTTCGAGGGGTTCAGGCCCCCATGCAGGCACACGAAAAATTCTCGCTCAGATTAATCATTTTATTATTTTTTATAATATCAGGATTGATTTGAGGGCCTGTAACGCCCCCAAAAATTTAACCTAAGGAAACGTTATGAAGGTGTTCATATAACACATGCGGAAGCAATTGAAGATCGAACTTAAGACATTCAATTTTGCTCATAAAGCATGCATGTTCTATAAAAACAGAATAGAGAGTTTAGAGAACACCAACCTTTGCAGCTCACTTGAGAGGGACTCCTTGTGGTGTTTTCCTTTTCCAACTTCTCTTAGACAACCTTTAGTGTCTTCTCTACTATTCTCCTTGCCTATATTGACTTGTGGGAGTCTATAGTGATAAGGAAAAGGAAGGGAATGCTTGAAGGAACAAGCTCTTGAGAGATCTATGGAAGTATGTGTGTTTGAGAAGAAAAACCAGCAGCATAACAGTAAGATAAATGCTGTCACCTTCCATAATCTGATTCTTCTTCTACTTATAGAGTGAATCCATGCAAGAATGGGCTTCAAGATGCAAGACACATGGTTGTCTTTATGGAGAAAGTGGAAGATAGGTGTTCAAGCAACACAACATGCACCATTGCATGAATGTGATGTAATTCCACTTTGAGTCTTCATGCAAGAGTGGATTTCCAAGTTTTTCCACTAAATCATGATTCAAAATCAGATTTTAATTCAGCAAATTTGATTTTTAATCTCAATTCTTAATTGAAATTAACCATAAGATCAATCTTGAAGCTTGCCCCACTAATTAAGTATCATTAATCAAATTAAATATCTTAATATAGTGCAACCTTTACAAATGAATCTCAATTCATGTATATTGTATTTAAACCCTTTTAAATACTTTATCTCCCATTTTCTAATTTAATTCATAATTAAATTATTGTGTCGAACACAATTTTACGATAATTCCCTATTTCCCGATTTTGAACAATTCAAAGATTCCTATCAATATGTTCTAGGCTTAAATCCAATATGAGCTAGTAGAGGGACCTAATGGACCTATAGATCATGGGCTCCAACGATTCGAGGCTAACCGACTAATCTCATTATCTAAGCTAGCCAACATTCGTTAACAACTGAGACACTCCACTATAGCCCGATAGTTGCACACCCCTCACTATAGATATATTTTCGTCAAATTGATTTAACCATGTTCAGTAAGTCGTTCCTTCACAGATTGTTCATTGCTATAGCTAGGTCAAATAACCGTTTCACCCCTATAGTACTTCTTGTTCCTTAAGTTCCACTAATCCTCTAATGAACAATCGGTTTGCGGTCCAACCATCAAACCTAAGTCCCTCTCGATCCAACGAGAGGGTGGGGCCCATTGTTCAAGTCCTGGAGTTAGTACTTAAGAGAACAACCTCTCTTCTATCCCTAAAATGGGTAGGAGTGAATTCCATCTTGCGAAACTATGTCCCCAGCTGTCTTTTCGATCTTATCCCCAAAATGGTAGGCTTATTGAGTCGACGATGCTGGCCACTCTCACCTATGCAGATCAAAGGATAATCTCGCATAAACAAGAGTTCATAGATAGCTCAAGATTAAGAACAAGTTACCTAGGTCATCTATGAGAAATAGTTAGTTTCTTCAGTAAACGGCGTTATAAAAAGAAAGTGACTTATTTTGTGGTCCAGTCTTATGCAAACTCATTGCATAGGACGCTCCCACTCGCATGTCACCACATGAATGATTTAGGATCTCATCGTTTGTACTTAATACAAAGTGGGCTGCGTCCATAGTGTCTCTAGGATAAGGCACCCAACCGTATCCTTATACTATAGACTATTTTGACTATAAACTTGAACTTGATCCTATGATATGTCCCTACATATAGTTCAAGTATTCATTTTATAGTCAATGATCTTAGTTTATTGGATTTAGGTTAATCATTCGCAATTTACATATTCAATAACATCTTTTACTGAACAACCTCAATAAGGACTTTATTGAAAATAGAATATGTTTAATGATTTACAAACTACGAGTTTATAGGACATTAAACCCAACACGTTACTAAATATTTACTCTTATGACAACCTGATGCTCTGAAAATTTCAGCAGCATAACGATGTAACTATAACTATCCCAAAATATAGTTATTACCTGAAAACAAGATTTATACACTTCTATAGATCTAAATAACCAACCAACATCTCCATTTCACATCAAACACAACATAACCTCCAAAACCTCTCAACTATACAAACTTTAACAAGAACCAAGTAAAAGTAGAAGTCCTAAAACGAGCTCTCAACTTTCAAACTACACTAGCTTCGAATATCACCAACCTTTACTCAATTACATTTCAAAAGGGAAACAACAACTAGAACGCAATTCAACTCAAGTTTAAGCCTAAGAGCGATTAGTATTGAATGGAATAAACACAATGCCATAAGAAAGTAAATTCCAACTACAAAGTATTAATTTATCTAGTGTTATATTCTTTCTCAGGCTTCCTCCTCAGCATCACTAGGCTCGTAGAGCTCCTCATCACCTACAAAATCTAGTGGTGGATCAGTACAAAACAACGGTACTGAGTAAGTGGCTCACCTGAAGAGCCATCAAACAACGTAAAACATACAAGGCAAACATCATGCTTTTCAATCACAATAACATGCCTTATATACAAGGTGAGCAATCAACGCATAGAACATACTCAACTAATATAATCGTGCAACAACCATGAACCTAACACATGAATTCCGCACCATGCAATGCACACTCAAAACACATGAATACCGCACCATGCCATGCATACTAAAAAACACATAAATTTTGCATCATGCCATGCAAGTCAGTTTTCTCTCAAGCTCCACGAGCTCGCTTAAAACTCATAGCCTTCACAAAGCTCTCTGAGACTGACTCCTTCGAGTCACGTCGACCCCTGACCAAATTACCCAAGGCCTCAACGTTTCTCTACGGCGCTCAGCGTTCGACCCTTGGCCATATTACCCAAGGCACCCGATGACTTCACAATCAAACTGTACATCGCCCCTTGGTCATATTACCCAAGGCACCCGATGACTTTCACAATGTATAGACTCATCACATCGCCCCTTGGCCATATTACCCAAGTCACTCGATGACTTCACAATCAAATTGTACATCGCCTTTTGGCCATATTACCCAAGGCACTCGATAACTTTCACAATGTATAGACTCATCACATCGCCCCTTGGCCATATTACCCAAGGCACCCGATGCTCCTCTTAATCCATTGGTGACATACCACCCCTCGACCATTTTTACCCGAGGCACCTGGTATTCACCTAACTTTCCTTTTAGACACACAAGGTTCACTGACCTCACCATCTCACTAGACTGCATGAATCCTACACATCATGTCACTAGACTATGCTTTATGCCCAAAAACCATGACAACTATGCAACACACTCACAACATAAATAATATGCTCATTTCGACAATTATAATGAAACACCAACCTATCAACCATCACTTATCAAAACAGTCCAACATACGCAACAAACATCTAACCAACATCTCACACAACATATAATTCAAGAAGTGATATGATCATAAAAATATAACATGGACAAGGCATACAACATGCTAGCACACAACAAACAGACTCAACAGGTAGAAATCCACTTACAATTCATTCTAAAGCGCTCCTAATTAGTCTAACGGTCTCCTGAAACGAGAAAGATACAAATTTACGGCTAAACTAAAGACCAATCTTGGTTGAAGCTAGAAAGGTATATAAATCTTACCCAAAGGCAATATTAGAAACCAGCTCGAGCACTTTCAAACTATAAACCAAGAGTTATCGGACATTAGAAATTGATCTAAAGCACTCAAAAGAATTCAAAAGGATCTAAGCAAAGGCTTAAGCACCTAAAACTCACCGAAACAGACTTGAGTCCTTGCTATAAATATCTGAATGAGTTTGAACCTACAAATAAGGAGCTTCCAAGCGTTAAGGATCGTTATATCAAACCTTAATATACTTTTAATGACTTTGAATAGGTGTAAAGCGTGCTGAAAATTGGTGAACCTTACCCAAATGACTTGAATCCTTGTTGGACAGTAATCGAAAAGCTCCAAAAACGTTGATATAAAACCGCAGGACTACAGGCAATCTGTTATAAGACCTTTTGGGCTAAGGTTAAATGCCAAAAGTCAGATTCGAACTAACAGCTTGCTGGAAATTGATTCAAAAGCCCAAATCCTGTAAATTCGGAGTCGTTAAAGAGTGGGTAATACATATCAATGCTATTTGGGATATGGGTCACGAGATTAGGACAATTCTAAGCTTAGGATGATCCTGTAAAGCGTTAGGGAGACACGAGATTAAGCAAAAAGCTCAACTTAAATGTTGTACAAGAATGGGTATTCTGAATTCAAGTCCGAATAAGCATGGAGTATTACCAAACTTACCAGAATTGTTGAAGAGAAGGAGAAATCGCGAATTGAAGTCAAATGGAGGGATGGAACTGTTGGGTTTTATGCCCTAAAACTCGTAGATAGTGAATGTAACCGTTGACCGGATATTAATGAAATAATATTCATATATTTTCCATTAATTGTTATTAGTTATTTTATATATGCCTTTGCCTAATAATAACCCTAATCCAATAAACTAGACATCCAAGGCTGTAATATGAGTCTTGAACTATATGTAGCGACATATGGGATCATTGTTCAAGAAACAGCCTAAAGGGTCTATAGTATAGGGATAAGACTGGGTGCCTTATCCTGGTGACACTATGGATACGACCCACTTTGTATTTGATACAAACGCTGCGATCCAACGCGTTCGTGTAGGAGACATGCGAGTGGGGGTATCCTATGCAATGAGTTTGCATAAGACCGGACCGCGAAATAGTAACCACTAGTTATAACACCGTTAACTAGTTGGTTTTCTATTTTCACTAGGACGACCTAGACAACTTAGTCTTAATCCTGAGTTGATTATGGACTCCTGCTCATGAGAGATTGTCCTTTGATTTGTATGGGTGAGAGTGGCCAATACGCCGACTCAATAAGCCTACCACTTTGGGGACAAGATCGAATGGGGAGCTGGGAACATAATCGTGCAAGATGGAATTCACTCCTTCCCGACTTTAGGGAAGCAGATGAGTGTTCCCTTAAGTGGTTACTCCGAGTCTTGAACAAAGGGCCCTACCCTCTCAATGGCACGAGAGGGTTTTCTGTTTGATGGTTGGACCATAAACAGATTGTTCATTAGAGGAGAATTGGTACTTAAGGAAATAGAGGTGACCCAGGGGTAAAACGGTAATTTGACCCAGCTGGTGTTACAGACACTCGTGAAGGACTAACTAGTCGATATTGGTCTAAGTTCCGTGGACACAGAAAATATGTCTGCAGTGAGAAGAGTGCAACTGTGAGTCTATAGTGGAATGTACACACAGTTAACGAATATTGATTATTGTGGTTAATGAGTTTAACCAATTAATCTCACATCGTTGGAGCTTCTGATCTGCAGGTCCATTAGGTCCCACTGGTAGCTCGTAAAGTAATTTGAGGCAACTAAGTAATTAAATGTAAATTGAAAATGTTCAATTTACTAAGGGAAATAAATATAATATATATTGATATATTATTATGAGAGAAATTAATATTTGAAGAAGTTCAAATATAAATTTATGGAAGATTGAAAGAATTAATTAATTTAAGTCCTAAAAGTGTTTGGGCAAAATTAATTAATTCAAGGCCGGAAATTAAATATGTGATTTTAATTGGTGGTTAATTAATTAAAGAATTCATTAACCATGAATTAATCAATTATGTAAATAATTAATCACTTAAGGAAGTGATTAATCATTTATGGGAATGATCTAATTACTTATGGAAGAAATTAGTCATTTATGGAAAAGATTAATCAATTGGGGAATTGATTGATCATGATTGATTAATTAAGGAATAAGATTGAATCAATTTTGGAAAAGATTGATTTAATTGAATATTTTATTCATGGCCTCTCTTCTATAAATAGAACACTAGACCTAATTGGTCATGACACTTGACACTCTTGAAAGACAAGACCTAGAATTCTCTCTAGCCTCCCTCTTAGAGAAAGACTCCCACAAGTCTTTGGCCTCCTAGACTTAGAGACATACCGGTGTAACCTCTGTGGTTATTGTGTCAATCAAGAAGGAATTTCCAGCGAAGAAAAACAAAGGCGGCTGCTGCGTTTTCGTTCGTTGGAGCGTCGTTGGCGAAGAACGGTCAAGTCTACAACGGAGGTTTGTAACGGTTCTTCCTCTTTTCGTTAGAAAAGTTTTAAAATAAATTTAGATTTATTTTTTGCATGTTTAAACCGATTTTACAGCAACTTTAAAGTTAGTTTAAAGTTTTGTTTGAGTTATCGTAACGGATTTTTAATGTTAATTAATATACGGCGTAAGGTCAAATCGATGCGCTTCCGCTGCGTGGGGACTTTTATTCCCTTCAATCGGCATCAGAGCCATCGCTGTCCCTATTAATTAATTTTAAAAGTTGCGATAGGCTCTAATAGGTGGGATTTATGCATATTGTATGTTCGGTTTGCATTGAACTGTTTGGGTTAATTTTATGGTCATAGATTTTATTTTATGTGATTTTGATCATGTAAGGCCCGGTGTTTCGGGTATATTATGTAAAATCGAGTCCTATGTAAGTCCGGGTCTAGAATAGGTTTTTATGAGATGAAAATCGGAGCAATCGTCGCTGAAATCGGGGCCGAAATCGAAGAAATCGTTGCTGTTTTGCCCAGATTCTTCCTCCAGACGCAACAGCGTCGGGACGCTCCTTCAACAGCATCTCGACGCTGTCTCGATACCGAAGGCGCTCGGTAAGGAAAGCACACAGTGTCGGGACGCTACCTCAACAGCGTCTCGACGCTGTCTCGATTACGCAGGCGCCAGATATGGAAAACGCACAGCGTCGGGACGCTAATCAACACAGCGTCTCGACGCTGTCACGATGGAGGCGCGACCTAGGGTTTCAAAAGGCGCGGTTCAAGGTGTAACCGGTCCGGTTCGGACCGGTTCGGCTGGGCTGGGACCTATTTGGTCCGGTTCAGCCAATTTTTGGCATGGTTCGTGATTTTAGAGGCCGGTTCGAGGTGGTTCGGGGCGGTTCGTGCTGTCTAGGCCAATTCTGGAGCTGTACATGGATTTTTTAGGATAGAATTTAGCTAAATTAATGTAATTTAATGCTTTATTTTATCCTAGGGGCCAAAATTAACCGGTTCAATTGCTATTTATATGCTTTATGGATGTCATATAGATTATTTAATCCCACCTTAGGTTATAAACATGCTCATGCATTTTTATATATTATAAATTGTTATAATGTATGTTTAAATGCATGGATTTGTTTTCATATTTTTAATATAAGTGTATATTAATTTATATGAAAAATTGGAAAGCATGAAGCATGTCATTACTTAAATTAAATATAAATAGTTATGTTTAATGTGATGAATGAAGCATGCTTGATTGATTTTCTTGATTGGCTTATAATTGTTATAATAAAAGAAAATCAAAATTGCATGAAGCATGAAACATCCATAGTTAATAATATAATTGTTATATTATTCATGCAATTAGTGTGGTTTAATTATTTAATTTGAATGAGATTGTTGAATGAATTAAACCCTAGATTCTTGATTATAGGATTAATCATTAAAATTTGAAATAGTTCTTCAATATTAATGATTAGAAACCGTCAATCTATAATCAAGATTTGCATGCAAACATAAGATCATAGGATAAATTGGATTAATTTTAAATTGTTTAAAATTAATTAGACCTAGATCGATTTCTAATAGGATTAGAATCTTTTCTTACTTAGAATTAAAAATAGTTTTAATTTACTAAGTAGGAAAAACATTGCTATGATTATAAGGGAACTCCACCGGTAATGTTCTGTCTAAGGCTGGGGGTATTTAAGTTGACGGTTTACGGAACACCTCCTACCTGGGAACTGACCTGGAATACCGGAGTTGAATTAATCATAGTTAAATGTTAGCATGCAATGTCACTAGGTTTATTAAAAGTGTTTAATGCACCTAGATCTTTAGAGTAAAGACCTTACATTACTGAGGTTATAAGGGAACTCTCTCGGTAAAGTTCTGTCTAAGGTTGGGGGTATTTAAGTTGACGGTTTACGGAACACCTCGTACCTGGGAACTAACCGAATTGAGTTGAATTAACCATAGTAATGTTGACTTGCAATGTTGGGTTTATTAAAAGAAGTTTAATTCACCCAAAAGATTGCAGTTGAATCCTTTCCATAATTGTTATAATAGGATCAGACTTAGATAGATTGACTTAGCCGAATACTATCTAAGTTAAACAACCCTATATTAACCTTAGGACATTTTCAGTGGGAGGAAAATTACAAAACGAGATTTAAATCAAGTTTTGCTCCTACGTCCCTATATTCACAACGTGAGATTCATGCTCGGCTTCGAGTCGCCTTAGGAGCGGCCTCCCTTCGGAAAGTGTTTGCATGGATCAATATCAAGGTGAATGGGAAAAATGTCTAGAGTAAGTGGGAGCGGGACACGTGTCAACGTATCCCTCGGTCTCCGCCCATAGTTCACACCGTGAGAGTCCTATAATCCGCCTGCAGGTTGCCCTGGCGCATCCATCCTTTCGGAGGGCCTGGTCATAGGATTCGGAACATCGTGAACTCCTGAAAAGGATAGGAGCTCTTAGGCTAATCACCAACAGTTGTCTTTCCCTTCGGTAGCCTGTTGGTGCGTGCCTCTGAGATCTGAAAGTGGGAGGGTTACACTTACGAGGATGAGTTAAAAGTGTTAACAAATCCTTGACCGAACAACGGTGGCTAATGTCTATAGGAATATGAGTTATTCCGGAATTAGAATTAGCTGAGAGCTGTCTCATTTCAAAGGAGGAGTACCTGATCACCCTTCGGTGGCTGATATTCTAAACCTCTGAAACGTCGTTGCAAAACTAAATCAATAGTTTTAGGGTTCTGTGATTGTCTGTTTTGCTAAATTGATTGGATTGTGTGCAATTGTTTGCTTGTATGATGGGTTAAGGCAAAGATAACTAATACGGTCATTGTTTGTTTAAATTTCAGCAATGTCTTCCTCAATTGTCTCTCTGCTTAAAAATGAGAAATTAACCGGCGAAAATTATGCTACGTGGAAATCGAACCTGAATACGATTCTTGTTGTCGATGATCTGCGGTTCGTCTTAACGGAGGATTGTCCTCCAGCCCCTGCTCGTAATGCATCCCAGGCAGTTAAGGATGCTTATGACCGCTGGACAAAGGCCAATGATAAGACTCGCGTCTATATCTTAGCCAGCTTATCTGAAGTTTTGGCTAAAAGGCATGAGAGCATGGTAACAGCGAGGGAGATTATGAACTCTCTCCAGGAGATGTTTGGACAACCGTCCTACCAACTCCACCATGACGCTCTCAAATACGTTTATAGCTGTCGCATGAAAGAGGGCACGTCTGTTCGGGAGCATGTCCTGGATATGATGGTCCAATTCAACGTGGCAGAGGCAAACGGGGCGGTCATAGATGAGCGTAGTCAGGTTGCATTCATCTTAGAATCTCTTCCGAAGAGTTTTCTACAGTTTCGAAGCAATGCAATGATGAATAAAATAACATTCAACCTGACTAGCCTCCTGAATGAGCTACAGCTCTATCAGTCTCTTCTTAAGAACAAGGGACAGATAGAAGGAGAGGCAAACGTTGTTCACTCTAAAAGAAAGTTCGAGAAGGGTTCATCCTCTGGAACTAAATCTGTAGCCACTTCTTCAAAGAAAACTCAGAAGAAGATAGGAAACAAGGGGAAAGCTCCCAGTACTGCTGCTAAAAGCAAGGGAAAAGCCAAAGCTGTGGCAGATAAGGGCAAGTGTTTTCACTGCAATGTAGATGGACATTGGAAGAGAAACTGCCCAAAGTACCTTGCTGAGAAAAAGAAGGAAAAGGAAGGTAAATTTGATTTACTTGTTTTAGAAACATGCCTGGTAGAACATGATGAGTTTACCTGGATACTTGATTCAGGAGCAACTAATCATGTTTGCTCTTCTTTTCAGGAAAATAGTTCCTTTCGGCAGTTGAACGATGGAGAAATGACACTCAGGGTCGGAACTGGAGAAGTCATTTCAGCTAAAGCAGTGGGAGCTGCGAAGTTATTTTTTAGAAATAGATTCTTACTTTTAGAAAGTTTGTTAATCGTTCCCAAGATTAAGAGGAACTTAATTTCTATTTCATGTTTGATTGAACAATCGTATACAGTTACTTTTGATATGAATGAAGCGTTCATTTATAAAAATGGTGTACTTATTTGTTCAGCCAAATTGGAAAATAACTTGTATGTTTTAAGACCAACCGAAAATAAAGCACTTTTAAATCACAAATTATTTAAAACTGCTGAAACTCAAAGTAAAAGGCAAAAGATTTCTCCATCAAGTAACAATACTCATCTTTGGCATCTTAGACTTGGTCATATAAACATCGATAGGATCGGTCGTTTGGTAAAGAATGGACTTCTAAGCAAGTTAGAAGATGATTCACTACCACCTTGTGAATCTTGTCTCGAGGGAAAAATGACCAAAAGACCCTTTACTGGAAAAGGTTACAGAGCCAAAGAACCCTTAGAGTTAATACATTCGGATCTATGTGGTCCAATGAATGTAAAAGCTCGAGGAGGGTACGAATATTTCATCTCATTTATAGATGATTATTCAAGATATGGTTACTTATACCTAATGGGACATAAGTCTGAAGCCCTTGAAAAGTTTAAGGAGTTTAAGGCTGAAGTTGAAAACCTATTAGGTAAATCTATTAAAGTACTTCGATCTGATCGAGGAGGGGAGTATATGGATCAAAGATTCCAGGATTATATGATAGAACATGGAATCCAATCTCAACTCTCAGCCCCTGGTACACCTCAGCAGAATGGTGTGTCAGAAAGGAGAAATAGAACCTTGTTAGACATGGTTCGATCAATGATGAGCTATGCTCAATTGCCTAGCTCGTTTTGGGGATATGCAGTAGAGACTGCAGTATACATCTTGAACAATGTTCCCTCGAAAAGTGTTTCTGAAATACCTTTCGAGTTATGGAAGGGGCGTAAACCTAGTTTGCATCACTTTCGCATCTGGGGTTGTCCAGCACACGTGCTTGTGACGAATCCTAAGAAACTGGAACCTCGTTCAAAACTGTGCCAATTTGTTGGTTACCCTAAAGAAACGAGAGGTGGTTATTTCTACGACCCACAAGAAAATAAGGTGATTGTATCGACAAACGCCACTTTCTTAGAGGAAGACCACATGAGAGATCATAAACCACGAAGCAAAATAATATTAGGAGAAGCTACTGAAGAATCATCAAGAGTTGTTGATGAAGTTGGACCTTCAACAAGGGTTGATGAAGGAACTAGTTCTTCAGATCCATCCCGTCCATCTCAAACGTTGGGAATGCCTCGACGCAGTGGGAGGGTTGTGTTACAACCTGATCGCTACTTGGGTTTAACTGAAACTCAGGTTGTCATACCTAATGATGGCATTGAGGATCCATTGTCCTATCGACAGGCAATGAATGACGAAGATAAGGATGAATGGGTCAAAGCCATGAACCTGGAAATGGAGTCAATGTACTCCAATTCTGTATGGGAACTTGCAGATCTACCATATGGGGTAAAACCCATAGGGTGCAAATGGATCTATAAGAGAAAAAGAGATGCAGCTGGAAAGGTACAGACCTTCAAAGCTAGACTAGTGGCAAAGGGTTATACCCAAAAGGAGGAGGTTGACTATGAGGAAACCTTTTCTCCTGTAGCCATGTTAAAGTCCATAAGAATTCTTTTATCCATTGCCACATATTATGACTATGAAATATGGCAAATGGACGTCAAGACTGCCTTTCTGAATGGTAATCTTGAAGAGAATATCTTTATGTCTCAACCCGAAGGGTTCATAGCCCAAGGTCAGGAACAAAAGGTTTGTAAGCTAAATCGATCCATTTATGGATTGAAACAAGCATCTAGATCATGGAACATTAGATTTGATACTGCAATCAAATCTGTTGGCTTTGACCAAAACGTTGATGAGCCTTGTGTATACAAGAAAGTCAACAAAAGGAAAGTACCTATACATTGTGTAGACACCGTATTTGGTTCGGCTTGATTTTAAGTAATAATGTTTGAAGTTTTCCAATATTTGGTGGTCAATTTGTTTTTATAATATGCCAACAAGAGCATAGGTCAACTGGCATGAAGTCGATAATCACGAGGTCTGTGTTTCAAATCCCCTTCCCCACACATTATTATTATTTTATTTTTATTTTTATTTTTATTTTTTTGGTCTTCCCCATTCCTATTCAATGGGAAGTTTTCATGAAAAACTCACCCATTACCTATTCTAAAGCTTTTTCCATGGTTAGTATTTTTTTTATTTTTTTATTTTTTATTTTCCCCACCATTTTCTCATCCATCTCCCCCTAAATTAGTAACACTTCAAGTATAAAAAGGGGGGGAGATGGAGGATGGAAAGACAAGAAGAATGAGAGGAATTTTAGAGTAAAAGTGAGCTTGAGAGAGTTTAGGCATTTGAGAGAGTTTAGGCATTTGAGCTAGAGTTTAGCTTAGAGAGTGATAGAAAAGGAGAGAAAAAAAGAGAAGAAGTTTAGAGTAAAAGTGAGCTTGAGAGAGTTTAGGCATTTGAGCAAGAGTTTAGCTTAGAGAGTGATAGAAAAAGAGAGAAAAGAAAGTGGAAGAGGTAAAGAGGAAAAAAGAGGGGGAGGAAGGAGTATACGGGGAGAGGAAACATTGGGTAAGAAAGAAGGAAAAAAGAAGAAAGAGAGAAGTAAAAAAGGTGGGATTTTGTTTTTCTATTTTCTTTGTTTTTTTTTTTGTTTTGTTATTATTGTTATTATTATTATTATGATTATTATTATCATCATTATCATTATCATTTTTAATTTCTCTCTTGTTTTAGTTCACTTTTGCACTTTGCCAACTTCATTTTTTTAAACTTTCTAATTCATTTGTTTTTTCCTTTCATTCTCCAAATTGCTTTAATCTAATCCTTAATTCCGTTTGGTCAATTTCAATTATTGTTATTGTTTTGATTTTCTTTTGAAAGGGATTATGGGAACTGAGTAATGTGTCTTCGTGGAGTTCAACTCCCGTGTAGGCGTATGAAAATTCTCATTTTCCCTAAAAAGAATTCACTCTTTGAATGATTTTCTTCTTTTACATCTATTTGTTTTTTTTTTTATTTTTAATAAACACAATCATGTATCGCCCATATTTCCTTTAATTAAAAGAGAAATTAGACATGATTTATATTAAATTGGTTATCCAACTCATAATGTTTAATCCTTACTTTATTTCTAAAGTTAAGGTAAAAACAAATGAGACATCTTGTGTTTATTATTGCATTTTGGGTTTATATTTTCATATTTATCAGTCTTTTTTTAAGAAAAATAAAAATAAAGGACTGTTTTTATTCATTTAATTGGACAATTTAAGATACTGTGGTAATCGTTTTCTTAAACGGGTGTTGTAGGGTGCTAATACCTTCCCTACACTCAAACGACTCCCGAACCTAATTTCTGGTTTTCTAAGACTGGTTTTTTGTTTTAAAGGTGACCAATCACACCTTCAATGATTGGTGGCGACTCCAACTTTCTTCTAAAAAACCCAAGAAAGGATGCCGGCCGCTTCGCGTCGCGATGACGTTGCGACAGCTTGGCGACTCCACTGGGGACTTTTGAGGGTCAAGCCATGAATATTTTTATAGTCCTTTGAATTGAATTTTTCTTTAGGTCCTTTTGTTATTGTTTTGTTATTTATTTATTTTGTTTTCCTTACTTTATAATATTATTTGTTTGGCATATTGTTACTCACTTGTCTATTACCATTTTTTTAATGTTGTAATTACTTTATCTTAGTTATGTCATTCATTTGCATGTCATCGTATTGTTACCATTTTTTTTATGTTGTAATTGTTATGTCATTCATTTGTATGTCATCTTATTAATCATGCATTTCACACACTTTCACTAGCCTTCTATCCGGGCTCTACCTTAGGACTAGACTCGGAGACTGAGTAGTGTGACCTTCGTGGAATTTCGATTCCCGTGCAGGCAGATGAAATTCTCCACTCAAGCCTACTACATCGTTAAATCGATGGGTAAGCTTGGGGACCTTTTCTAGGATGCCTTAGAGTTAAACTCCACTCATATAGTTCTAGGATTTGACTTATTACATGCATTATTGTCAAATTTTATTTATTTATTTATTTATTTTTCCTCTTTCCCTTGTATCTTATATCAATTTTCAAATTTCACTCATTGAAAATATCCTTTAAAATCTCGTTTAATGTAGTTAAGAAAATTGTGCAAATTAAATTAACAAGATTTTTTGATTATTTACATTGGCAGAAACTAAAGTATGAGTCAAATAAAATCACCCCCTCCAATACAAGAAATGAGTATAGAAGATCAAGCAACAGTACGTCAATGGTCAGAAAATGTACAACAAATCCACGGAGATTCTTTAGTAGAAGATGCTATGTCTCAATTTAAGGATGTCAGTTTTCCAGAAAGTCAATTAGAAACAGTGAAACAGGCTTGGGAAAAATTAACTGTAGATAGAAAGGCTAAATTTACAAGCAAATATGGCCATCTAGCTCAGCTCATGTATGTACAAGTTAATTATTCTGTATTAAAAGCTTTGATTCGACATTGGGATCCAGCCTATAGATGTTTCACATTTGGCTCAATTGACATGACTCCTACAATAGAGGAATATCAATCCCTTCTGCATATGCCAACACGAACAGAGGTTGAAGCTTATTCTTATGATCAAGAGCTTACAATGAAAAGAGCATTATCTACTCTTTTGGGCAAGATTCGTACGAGCGACATTGAGAAACAAGTAAAGATAAAAGGAGAGAACACATGCCTACCCCTGGACTACATCCTTACTCTTCAACAAAAATTTGCAAATGAAGACAAGGAGTTAACTTTACTGGCATTGTTTATCTTTAATGTTGTTTTGTTTCCTAAAGTATGTGGATATGTTGAGGAACGTGTGGTCAAGTTGTTTGCTAAGATAGAAATAGGAGTTGATCCAATTATTCCTGTATTGGCAGAAACTTTTCGTTCATTGAATTATTGCAGAACAAAAGGAACAGGAAGATTTATAGGGTGTGCACCATTATTGTACATTTGGGTCCTTAGTCATGTGAAGTGTCCACCCGAATTCAAATGTCCAGAGATCAAATTTTCAAGTTCCTGGAATAAGCTGCGAAATCCCATTTCAGAGTTCGTGCAATCAGGTTGGAGTTCATCCTCCCCTGAAAGGAGCGCTTGGGAAGCCTTTTTCTCCGAACTAAAGGTAGAAGATGTAATGTGGAGAGCCCCTTGGATGTCAACCAGGCCAATGATCTATAAATGTGGTAAATTTCAAAGTTTACCTCTTTTGGGTCCTTGGGGATGTATAGCCTATGCTCCTTTATTGGTAGTACGCCAAATTTGGGTCCAACAATTCATCCCTGCTACGCATGAGTTGAAGGATTTCGAATTTGCTTATGATAAAGGCTTATGTAAAGATAGAATTCAGAAAATTGTGAAAGCATGGAAAATGATCACTAAAATCCAGAGTGGTCAGTTTCATGATGATACCACGGAGGCGTACAAAACATGGCATGCAAATAGAGCTAAAACCGTGCTTGTGTCACCAAACATGAAAACAAAGATAAAACTTAATGCAAAGGTGATACCAGATCAACAGACAGAACAAGCAGCACGCGAAAAAGAATGTGATGAATTGAGAAAAGCGAATTCATCATTGGTTCAAGAAAATGAAAGGCTGCAATTGGAGGTAAAGCAAGGTTTGTTGCGCAATGTTGAACTAGAAAAAGAGTTAAACCGATTAAAGGGCAGTGTCAGCAAACAAGAACAGTTAGAAAAAGAAATTTCAGCATTAGACACAGAGGCCCGCGACCTGAACAGAAGAATGCATCGATTAAGAAGGGATAAGGAAGTCTCCCAAGCAACTCTCAAGTCAAGGAATGACCAAGTTTTGAAGCAACAATCTGAGATTGCGTCACTTCATGAGTTGATGAAAGAGCTCGAAGATTGCAATAGTTTGAGGAACCAAACGATTACTGAGGTAGAAGAAAAGAATGGAACGCTATGTCGAACAATTGGCGATCTACAATTAACGCTCAAGATTAGAGAAGATCAACTAGGGGAGCTCATCAACGACAACAAGGGTCTAAGAGAGTCCGTTCAGTCACTTAATGTTCGCCTCGGTAAGTATCAGGATGCCACTGATAGATTAATGAAAGACTATACCTATTTAAAGGAGCAGTACGACAGATTAAGCGATGATTTTGGGTTTGCGAGACAGAACCACGCGACACTACGAAGTAAAGTGGAACATATGCTCACTCAGATTAGGAGAGTCACTCGAAGGGCAGATGAACTAGCAGAAGATGCACGTACTCTCTCTAAAGTCATAGCACCTACACAGCCGAATAGCAAGAATGTGCTCAAGTTTCTGGGAAAACTTCGTATAAGTTTAGAATATTGGGGGCAATTTTATTAACTCTTTACTTTAGTTTATGTTTTATTTAGATAGTTGAAATATCTTGTAATTCAATTCTGCACAAATTTTGCTGCTACATTGTTTTATCATTTTCCAATTTAATATCAAAGCCATTTTTTTTCTTCTTCTCTTCTATCACTTTTTTTGTTTCGTTTTGTCTTTCTCTTTTCTTACACTAAAATCTCTTTTCATTAAAAATATAAACAGAATCATAAGATAGCTCGGTCACCTCGAATCCACCGCACCTACGTCACAAGATACAAGACAAGGATCATGGAAGAGCAGAGTACTGAGATGGAGAAAACAAAGAAATATATTGAGGAGTTACGAGAAAAAATGGATGCCATTCTTGTCGCCCTGGAAAGAGGCAAAATAATACCTGATATTGCTCAGTCCAGCAATACAATGAACGACCCTCCAATCCGGCAATCAACAGAGGGTACTACTCCAAAATATCATCCATTGTACAATATTCCAGTAGAGCAGCACCCATTTCCATTTTTCAAGAATGAGCAAGTGCCTGTACACAATCAACCTGGATTTTCACTACCCACAGAGGTACCTCCCAAGGTGACCATTACAGTTCCCAATTTAGATGATCCTGAAATCAGAAAAGAGCTAACGGGAGGAGAGAAAGTTTCTTCTAGTGAAAAGCTTGAAGTCTTGGAGGAAAGATTAAGGGCAGTAGAAGGAACAGACGTCTTCGGAAATATAGATGCGACCAAGCTATGCTTGGTACCAGATGTAATCCTCCCTCCAAAATTCAAGGTGCCCGAGTTTGAAAAGTATGATGGAGCATCCTGTCCTAAGAACCATCTCATCATGTATTGTAGGAAGATGGCAGCATACGTCCAAAATGACAAGCTGTTAATTCACTGCTTCCAGGACAGTCTTACTGGTCCAGCATCTCGATGGTATATGCAGTTAGACAGCACTCATATATGTTCATGGAAGAATCTAGCTGATTCATTTTTAAAGCAATATAAGCACAACATAGATATGGCTCCTGACCGCTTAGACCTCCAGAGGATGGAGAAGAAGAGCACAGAAAGCTTTAAAGAGTACGCCCAAAGGTGGAGGGATACTGCTGCTCAGGTGCAACCACCTTTAGCTGATAAGGAGCTGTCGACCATGTTTATTAATACTCTCAAATCTCCTTTCTATGATAAGATGATTGGGAGCGCCTCTACCAATTTCTCTGACATAATGACAATTGGAGAGAGAATCGAGTACGGAATTAAGCATGGAAAGATAACTGATACGACTGGATCATCAACAATGAAAAAGGGGGTTCCATCGAAAAAAAAAGAGGGAGAAGTTCAGATGATTGGTTTCAATTCAAGACAACCATACCCTAATGCCGGAGTGCCACAATATCACTATCCACCTCCATATGTTTACCCTCAACCCTATATCAATAATACGTCAGCCCAATATTCATCCCCTTACGTCCAAAATCCTCGTCCTACTCAAGGCTACCAACCTCGGAATCAACATAACACTCCTTATGTCCAAGGACACCAAAACAATAAAGGCGTCCGTAGACAGACTCATTTTGATCCGATTCCGATGACATATACCGAACTTCTACCCCAACTCTTCCAGAATAATCAGCTGACACCCGTACCAATAGACCCAGTAAAGCCACCTTACCCAAAGTGGTATGACCCAAATGCCCGTTGCGACTACCATGCAGGAGCAATTGGACATTCCACTGGAAACTGTACTGCACTCAAGCATAGGGTGCAAGCATTGATAAAGGCAGGATGGTTGAACTTTAAGAAAGAAAATGGTCCAGATGTCAACAACAATCCTCTGCCAAACCATCAGAATGCACAAGTAAATGCAATAGAGGTTCATGGAGCTGATTTAAGAAAGAATGCTGAGAGCATAGTGACTCCCATGGGAGAACTATTCGAAATATTATTGAATAATGGATACATTGGAGTAGAACGCCTCCAATTAGATTTGGGTGTCAGAGCATACGATGACAGTTTGATGTGTTCTTATCACACTGGGGCAAAAGGGCATTCTATTGACCAATGTCCTCATTTTCGTCTGAAAGTCCAGGAGTTGTTAGATTCACATTTTTTAACAGTTTCTCAAAAAATGGTTCAGCTCCCTCAGTATGGGGAAGTTGATATTATAGAAGAATGCTCAAGGTTGTCTCTCAAGCCAAAACCGTTAACAATTTCTTATCGCGAGAAGCCCAGTACCCCAAATTCCAAGCCAAGACCGATTACCATCCAGATTCCGACTCCCTTTGAATATAAAAGTTCAAAAGCAGTACCTTGGAACTATGAATATAAGGTAACTGTTGGTTCTGAACCCCTCCCAATCCATAATATTAGTGGGATAGGAGGTTTAACACGAAGCGGGAAGTGTTATACACCAGAAGACCTATTGAAACCCAAGGGTAAAGAAAAAGGAAAAGCCAAGATCACTGAAAATATCAAGGAAAAAACAGAAGAGCCCATTGCAGTGAAAAACCTGGATGTTAAACAGCCAGCATCTGAAGATGACATCCAAGAATTTTTGAAGTTGGTTAAACAAAGTGATTATAAAGTGGAACCCCTCCCAATCCATAATATTAGTGGGATAGGAGGTTTAACACGAAGCGGGAAGTGTTATACACCAGAAGACCTATTGAAACCCAAGGGTAAAGAAAAAGGAAAAACCAAGATCACTGAAAATATCAAGGAAAAAACAGAAGAGCCCATTGCAGTGAAAAACCTGGATGTTAAACAGCCAGCATCTGAAGATGACATCCAAGAATTTTTGAAGTTGGTTAAACAAAGTGATTATAAAGTGGTTGAACAGTTAGGTCGAACCCCTACAAAGATTTCCATATTGGCTTTGTTACTGGCTTCAGATACGCATCGTAAGACTTTGTTGGACATTTTGAATCAAACTTATGTTCCGCAGGATATTACGGTGGACAACTTGGATAACATTGTTGGAAACATAACTGCATCCAGTTCAGTAACCTTCACAGATGATGAGTTACCACCAGAAGGCACCGGACACACTAAAGCCTTGCACATTACAGTTAAGTGCAAAAATTTTACTGTGGCAAAAGTTCTAGTTGATAATGGTTCCTCCTTGAACATAATGCCTAAATCCACGTTGGAGAAATTGCCTGTTGATATGTCTCATATAAGGCCCAGCACTATGATCGTACGAGCTTTTGATGGGGCACGTAGTGAAGTTGTTGGAGACATAGAAGTGCCCATCCAGATAGGTCCATGCACCTTCGATATAACCTTTCAGGTTATGAACATTAATTCGGCCTACAGCTTCTTGTTAGGGCGTCCCTGGATTCACTCAGCTGGAGTGGTCCCATCATCATTACACCAAAAACTTAAATTTGTGGTCGACCACAAACTAGTAATCATATCTGGACAAGAGGATATCTTAGTGTCAAGACCCTCTTCAATGCCCTACATAGAAGCAACAGAAGAGGTTTTTGAGTCATCATTTCAAGCTTTTGAGATTGCAAATGCCACAACTTTATACGGAGAGATAGGGAAAATGGAGCTGCAACTTTCAAAACTCTCCTTAACAGGAAGCAACCAAAGCCTCGAAAATTTGTTGAATATGTCGAAAAATATGAAGAGGTTTGGTTTGGGATATAAACCAAGCAAAAAAGATATGATTAAAGCACACAGGCAGGAGAAAGAAAAACGACTGGCTAGATTGGAGAACCGTGAGCCGAAGTATCAAATGAATATCATTCCTCATCTTCATGATACCTTCATCTTTGCTGGAATAATTCATTCAGAATCTCAAGACCCTGCAGTCATGGCTATAATCGAACAGAACAAAGAAGCCGGTCCCTTAGTTTATCTGTGCCCAGAAGACTTTGAACTCAATAATTGGACTGTAATGGAGCTACCATCATTTGTTAATGAGATATCAAAGTAATTTTTAAACTTTTTGTTTGTTTTTTGTTTTGATGATTTATGTGCTCTATGTCAATATTTCATTTGTTAATGAAGAAGCATTTTTTTTCCTTCCTTTCCCATCATCCAATGAATCTCTCTTGTGTCTACTTCTTTTAGCATTGATTTCATTTATTCCATTCCTTCATTTATCTTCTTTCATCACACTGAATAATCCCTCTCTTAAACAGCGAAATTGGGATTGAAAGCGTTAATGATCTTAAATACGAACTTGATTCTCCTACATACGATGTTGAGTCCGATGAGAGAACAAGTGGTAATGAGGAAGATCTAGAACTTACTCCTGAATTGTTGAGAATGATTGAAGAAGAAGAGAGGATATTGGGACCACATGAAGAGTTGATAGAGACGATTAACTTGGGATCTCAAGTAGAGATTAAAGAAGTTAAAATCGGGACCAACATGTCTGCTGAAAGCCGTCAAGGGTTAATAACATTGCTTCATGAATACATTGATGTTTTTGCCTGGTCTTATCAAGATATGCCTGGTTTAGACACAAGTATTGTGGTGCATCATTTGCCACTTAAGCCTGAATGCAAGCCAGTGAGACAAAAGTTACGCAAGATGAAGCCAGACATGTTAATCAAAATAAAAGAGGAAGTCATGAAACAAATTGATGCAGGATTCTTAACAATTGCTAATTATCCAGAATGGGTAGCTAACATTGTGCCAGTACCTAAAAAGAATGGACAGGTCCGAATGTGTGTTGATTATAGAGATTTGAATCGAGCAAGCCCAAAGGATAACTTCCCACTTCCTCATATTGATGTACTGGTAGATAATACAGCTGGATTCTCAACTTTTTCCTTTATGGATGGATTCTCAGGTTACAATCAAATCAAAATGGCACCTGAAGATCAAGAGAAAACTACATTCATCACATTATGGGGAACCTTTTGTTATAAGGTCATGCTGTTCGGATTGAAAAATGTTGGGGCAACCTACCAACGGGCCATGGTTACTCTCTTCCATGACCTAATGCATAAGGAGATCAAAGTGTATGTTGATGACATGATTGCTAAGTCAAAACCAGGGGAAGAGCATGCAACCATTCTCCGAAAGTTATTCGAGCGATTGAGGAAATTCAAGTTGAAACTGAATCCGAGTAAATGCACATTTGGGGTCACTTCTGGCAAGTTGTTGGGTTTCGTCGTAAGCCATGAGGGAATTAAAGTTGACCCAGACAAAGTCAAAGCCATTCTAGAAATGCCACCACCACGTACTCAAAAAGAAGTCAGAGGTTTCTTGGGAAGATTGAATTATATTGCAAGATTCATATCACATCTTACAGCAACATGTGAACCAATCTTCAAGCCACTTCGTAAGAACAATACATGCATATGGAATGATGACTGTCAAAAAGCATTTGAAAAGATCAAACAATACCTACAAAACCCTCCTGTTCTTGTACCTCCAACTCCAAATCGTCCACTTATCCTATATCTTACAGTGACAGAAAATTCAATGGGGTGTGTACTGGGACAGCATGACAGTTCAGGTAGAAAAGAGCAAGCCATATATTATTTAAGCAAAAAGTTCACTGATTGCGAAACCAGATATTCTCTTTTAGAAAGAACTTGTTGTGCTCTAGCTTGGGCCGCTCGTCGTTTGAGACCATATATGTTGTACTACACAACATGGCTTATCTCAAAGATGGATCCTATCAAATACATCTTTGAAAAGCCGTCTTTGTCTGGTAGAATTGCTAGATGGCAGGTTCTTTTATCCGAGTATGATATTGTCTATGTTACTCGAAAGTCAATAAAAGGAAGTGCACTAGCCGATCATTTGGCCGAGCAACCTATAGACGATTATGAACCAATGAAATTTGATTTCCCGGATGAATTTGTGTCCACTATAATGGTGGAAAAAGAAATATCAGACTTGGAAACATGGACCATGTTGTTTGATGGGGCCTCCAATGAGTTAGGTCATGGGATAGGTGTTGTATTAATATCGCCTGAAGGAAAGTTGTTCCCTCTCACCGCCAAATTAAGTTTTGATTGTACTCATAATATGGCTGAATATGAAGCTTGTTCTATGGGTATCCAAACTGCATTGGATATGAAGATAAAGAAACTTCGAGTCTTGGGAGATTCTATGTTGGTGATTCATCAATTGAGAGGAGAATGGGAAACAAGAGACAGTAAGCTATTGCCTTATAAAAAGCTTATATTAGATTTGTCTCATAAATTTGAAGAAATCACTTTTGACTATTTACCAAGGGAGAGTAATCAAATAGCAGACGCCTTGACTACGCTTGCAGTCATGTTCAACATAGACCCCAATCACGAGGTACAACCTATTAAGATGGGAATGGTAGATGTTTCAGCCTCTTGCATGAATATAGAAGAAGAGTTTGATGACAAGCCGTGGTTTCAAGACATCAAACATTATTTGAAATGTGGAACCTATCCTCTGAATGCCTCAGAAAATGACAAGCGCACACTTAGAAAGTTAGCAATAAAGTTCTTCCTAAATGGAGAAATACTTTACAAAAGAAATCATGATATGGTACTTCTAAGGTGTGTAGATACAAATGAAGCCAACGCGATTATGAAAGAAATTCATGAGGGAATTTGCGGCACCCATGCAAATGGACACATGATGGCCAGACAGGCATTAAGGGCTGGCTATTACTGGTTAACCATAGAAGCTGACTGTATCAAATATGCTCGAAAATGCCACAAATGTCAGATTTATGCAGATAAAGCTCATGCTCCAGCATCTCAGTTGCACGTTATGACGACACCATGGCCATTTTCCATGTGGGGAATGGACGTTATAGGCCCTATTGACCCAAAAGCCTCAAATGGACATCGATTCATCTTGGTGGCAATAGATTATTTTACCAAATGGATAGAAGCAATGTCCTATCGAGAGGTGATGAAAGGAGTTGTGATCAAATTCATCAAGAAGGAGATTATATGTCGCTATGGTCTTCCTGAGACCATAGTATCTGATAATGCACGAAATCTGAACAATAAATTGATGACTGAGTTATGTGAGCAATTCAAGATCAAGCATGTCAACTCAACTCCGTATAGACCAAAGATGAATGGAGCAGTGGAAGCTGCCAATAAAAACATAAAAAGGATTGTGCAAAAAATGACGGTGACGTATAAAGATTGGCATGAAATGCTTCCTTTTGCATTACATGGATATCGCACATCGGTTCGCACTTCAACTGGGGCAACACCATTTTCATTAGTTTATGGTATGGAAGCTGTTCTTCCCATTGAAGTGGAAATTCCATCATTAAGGGTCCTCATGGAGACTAATTTAGAAGAGGCTGAATGGATCCAAAACCGCTATGAGCAGCTCAACTTTGTTGAAGAAAAGAGATTGACAGCATTGTGTAGAGGTCAACTTTACCAAAGACGAATGATGAAAGCCTATGATAAGAAAGTGCGTCCTAGAGTATTCAGAGAAGGGGATTTAGTCTTAAAACGAATTCTTCCTTTTCTAAAAGATCACCGAGGCAAGTGGACCCCAAACTATGAAGGACCATTCGTGGTGAAGAAAGCTTTCTCTGGAGGAGCTTTAGTCTTGACTAACATGGATGGTAATGAGCTGCCAAGTCCAGTTAATTCAGATCAAGTTCGAAGATACTACGCATAGGCTACTTGTGTATCAAAGGATTCGGCAAAGTTGCGGGAATTCAACAAGTGTCTAGGAGAATTATGCTTCAATTTCTATATCATGTTTAAGAGGTTACTTTTGTCTCAAGTTCTAGAACCTTAACATTGACACATATGTCTATTGAATTTTAGTCATAAATCAAAGCTCCCTTCTCGAAGCATGGCATATCTTGTCCATTTTTCTCCCCCACTCTCCATAGTATTTCCTCAACTATGAATGTTGGCATGTTTACCTTTATTATCATTACAATTGAATAAACAAAAAGTTACATAAACGCGATATTTCAAATCAATGGTGGTAACTTAAACGATTCGATGTGAAATACATATGTCCAAACAAAGAATCCAAAGACAATATTTTTCCAAGAGCACCGTGATCATGAAGGTTGATGGAATGTCATCATGGAGGACAAAACTGTCATTTCAACATGACAAATACTTGAACTGGGGCAAAACGATTATTTTTGTCTTCTCAAACTGGGGCAAAACCATTATTATTACAGGAGCAAAGTCGTTATGGATACATTTTTGGTCATCAAACAAAGAACAAGTTGTTTAGCGAGTTCATGATCCAATTAAGGTCTATTACCAAGGGTGATGTGAATGGGGTGCCCGAGCTATCAAATATCTTTTAAAGAAATTTGTATCATAGTTTTCGGATAGTGCTAAATCTGCACCCCATGTATTCAAGCATTCAAGTTTAGCGTGCATTTGCAAAGAAAATTTATTTTCGGTTAAATCGAACCCGACTATTCAGTCGAGGTCGAAGCCTGTGTCAATTCAGGTCCATTTCCAATTTTTTCGGTTAAATCGAACCCGACTATTCAGCCGAGGTCGAAGCCTGTGTCAATCCAGGTCCTTTTTAAGTTTTTTTTTCTCGGTTAAATCGAACCCGACTATTCAGTCGAGGTCGAAGCCTGTGTCAATCCAGGTCCGTTTTCAGTTTTTCTCTCGGTTAAATCGAACCCGACTATTCAGTCGAGGTCGAAGCCTGTGTCAATCCAGGTCCGTTTTATGTTTTTTCTCTCGGTTAAATCGAACCCGACTATTCAACCGAGGTCGAAGCCTGTGTCAATCCAGGTCCATTTCTAGTTTTTTCTTTCGGTTAAATCGAACCCGACTATTCAGTCGAGGTCAAAGCCTGTGTCAATCCAGGTCCGTTTTAAGTTTTTCTCTTAGTTAAATCGAACCCGACTATTCAGTCGAGGTCAAAGCCTGTGTCAATCCAGGTCCATTTCCAGTTTTTTCTCTCAGTTAAATCAAACCCGACTATTCAGTCGAGGTCAAAGCCTGTGTCAATCCAGGTCCATTTTCAATTTTTCTCTCGGTTAAATCGAACCCGACTATTCAGTCGAGGTCGAAGCCTGTGTCAATCCGTGTTCGTTTTCAGTTTTTCTCACGGTTAAACCAAACCTGACTATTAAATTGTGGTTGAGACGTGATTAAGTCAAGCGCATTTTCCTTTCTAAATTCAAATTTTTACCGAACAAATCTTCGCCTCCCCAGTACTTAGTCTCTTTCCTTTGTCTACCCTTTCAATCCTTCAAGGATACACAAAGGGGGGCAAACTGTAGACACCGTATTTGGTTCGGCTTGATTTTAAGTAATAATGTTTGAAGTTTTCCAATATTTGGTGGTCAATTTGTTTTTATGATATGCCAACAAGAGCATAGGTCAACTGGCATGAAGTCGTATTGATAATCACGAGGTCTGTGTTTCAAATCCCCTTCCCCACACATTATCTTTTTTTTTTTTTTTTTTTTTTTTTTTTTTTTTTTTTTGGTCTTCCCCATTCCTATTCAATGGGAAGTTTTCATGAAAAACTCACCCATTACCTATTCTAAAGCTTTTTCCATGGTTAGTATTTTTTTTATTTTTTTTATTTTTTATTTTCCCCACCATTTTCTCATCCATCTCCCCCTAAATTAGTAACACTTCAAGTATAAAAAGGGGGGGAGATGGAGGATGGAAAGACAAGAAGAATGAGAGGAATTTTAGAGTAAAAGTGAGCTTGAGAGAGTTTAGGCATTTGAGAGAGCTTAGGCATTTGAGCAAGAGTTTAGCTTAGAGAGTGATAGAAAAGGAGAGAAAAAAAGAGAAGAAGTTTAGAGTAAAAGTGAGCTTGAGAGAGTTTAGGCATTTGAGCAAGAGTTTAGCTTAGAGAGTGATAGAAAAAGAGAGAAAAGAAAGTGGAAGAGGAAAAGAGGAAAAAAGAGGGGGAGGAAGGAGTATACGGGGAGAGGAAACATTGGGTAAGAAAGAAGGAAAAAAGAAGAAAGAGAGAAGTAAAAAAGGTGGGATTTTGTTTTTCTATTTCCTTTGTTTTTTTTTTTTTTTTTGTTTTGTTATTATTGTTATTATTATTATTATGATTATTATTATCATCATTATCATTATCATTTTTAATTTCTCTCTTGTTTTAGTTCACTTTTGCACTTTGCCAACTTCATTTTTTTAAACTTTCTAATTCATTTGTTTTTTCCTTTCATTCTCCAAATTGCTTTAATCTAATCCTTAATTCCGTTTGGTCAATTTCAATTATTGTTATTGTTTTGATTTTCTTTTGAAAGGGATTATGGGAACTGAGTAATGTGTCTTCGTGGAGTTCAACTCCCGTGTAGGCGTATGAAAATTCTCATTTTCCCTAAAAAGAATTCACTCTTTGAATGATTTTCTTCTTTTACATCTATTTGTTTTTTTTTTTTTTTTTTAATAAACACAATCATGTATCGCCCATATTTCCTTTAATTAAAAGAGAAATTAGACATGATTTATATTAAATTGGTTATCCAACTCATAATGTTTAATCCTTAATTTATTTCTAAAGTTAAGGTAAAAACAAATGAGACATCTTGTGTTTATTATTGCATTTTGGGTTTATATTTTCATATTTATCAGTCTTTTTTTAAGAAAAATAAAAATAAAGGACTGTTTTTATTCATTTAATTGGACAATTTAAGATACTGTGGTAATCGTTTTCTTAAACGGGTGTTGTAGGGTGCTAATACCTTCCCTACACTCAAACGACTCCCGAACCTAATTTCTGGTTTTCTAAGACTGGTTTTTTGTTTTAAAGGTGACCAATCACACCTTCAATGATTGGTGGCGACTCCAACTTTCTTCTAAAAAACCCAAGAAAGGATGTCGGCCGCTCCGCGTCGCGATGACGTTGCGACACATTGCAAACGCAAGTCTACTCTTAATCACAGTTTCCTGTGATTTCTCTACCTCATTGATCTTCCCTCTCATCCCTCAATTCTTGTATAGTTGTATATTGTGTTCCTTTCCTTGAGCAAGTGGCTGCTATTTATAGACAAGGGAAACTAACTTCTCCAAGTAATTAGAGACTTGTTTCAGTCCTTCTTCAGCCCACTTGCACCTTTTCAGCCCACTTGCGCACCAGTGTGTTAGGATGGACTTTTCATCCATCTTGTCTGTCTCATGATCGTCTTGGGATGTGTGCCTGCACTGAGAGAAACTTGGGCAAAAAACAACTGAATTAATTGCGTTAGCACCCTAATTTTATAATTTCTCACCGCATACATAAATATAGCCTACCACATAAAATCATCGCATTTTCCTTTCTTATTGTTCTGAAGTAACGCATCAATGCATCTTTTGGCCTTGTTTTAGCTTAAGTTTAAAGGATAAATAACTTGCTTTTTGCAAGTTATCAACTCGATTAAGGATTTGGTAGTGTCAAATTTTGAGGGGTTTCGACCTCTATGAGATACCTTTTTTCCATTTTTTTTCTTCCTTTTTCCTTCCTCTTATTCTTTCCTTCTTTCCTGATTAAGCTAATTGGAAAATCATTTCTATATTGAAGGTCATGCCTTGGGTTTTACATTCCTCCCTTATAAATTTTGAGAGTCTAGCTTTTCTATACCCTTCAAGGTCTCGCAATTTTTTTTATCCATCTTCTTTTTCCTTCATCCATTTTTTTATTATTATTTTTTTATTTATTATGTTTTTTTTTCTTTCTATTATTATTATTAGGGAAAAATACACTTTTAGTCCCTAAGGTTTGGGTTAGGTTTCATTTTGGTCCCTAAGTTTTCAAACTCAACAATTTAATCCCTGAGGTTTGGTTTTAGTTTCATTTTGGTCCCTCCATCCATTTTTTCGTCAGTATTTAAGGATTGCTGATGTGGCATTGATTTTTAATTAAAAATTAATTTTTATTTTTAAAAATATAAATATATTAAAATAGTAAAAAATATATAAAATATATTATATTTTTATTTTTTATTGTTTCCCTTTCTTCTTCAATCACCCAAGTCGTCTTCTACTTCATTCAGACCAGCGGGCTTCTTCTTCAATCACACCGGTGATCTGTAACTTTTTTTTCCTCTTTCTTTCTCTCTCCCTCACCGTCCATCTCTCTCACCGCATTTCTGAAACCCCTTTTCGGCAAGATCTGGGCGTGGGTTCACTCGACGGGCTTGGATTGTCACGGCGAGATCTCGAAATGTAGCGGCTGTGGGTTCGACTTGCTGGCAAAGAAGAGACGCAAGGGAGAGAGAACGAGCGGCGCAAGGGAGAGAGAGGTGAACAAGCGAAAATTTAGTCTAGATCTCGCATTCCAGATCTCGCCGTGGGTATAGATGCGCGCTGTGTGGGTCTCAAAATGTAGCGGTTGTGGGTTTTCCGTTCCAGATCTCGCCGTGGGACAGACGCACGTTGTGTGGGTAGCGGTTGTGGGTTTTCCGTTTAGAGACTCGCGAGTTTCAGTTCGGGGTCTGTTAGAGTCGCCAGCATGGGTATTGCAGCAGTCGCGGGCGTGGGTCTTGTAGCTGGCGGCGACGTGGTTCCTTCCCTCTTTCGTTTTTTTTAAGAATAAAAACATAAATTTTGGGAAAAGAAGAAAGGAGGAGAAAAAAAAAAGCTCCGACGGCCAGCGGCTCTGGCGATGGGGTTATGGGGAAGATGAAGATAAGGGTTATGGGGGAAAAGGAGGAAGAAAGAAGAAAAGAAATAATAAAAATAAAATAATTATTTTTTATTATTTTAATATATTTATATTTTAAATAATAAAAAAAATGATTTTTTTAATAAAAAAAATCAATGCGAAGTCAGCAATCTGTTAAATACTAACGAAAAAATGGATGGAGGGACCAAAATGAAACTAAAACCAAACCTCAGGGACTAAATTGTTGAGTTTGAAAACTCAGGGACCAAAATGAAACCTAACTCAAACCTTAGGGACTAAAAGTGTATTTTTCCCTTATTATTATTTAACTAAATTATTTTTATTCTCATTATTTTTATTTTATATTTTATATTATATATTTATTTATTATGATTATTATTATTATTATTTGGAAAATGAGCTCTTTTCATGTATGTGCATTAATTCCTTAAAATCTAAGGTGAGTAGTGTTTACCTTCGAAGAGCTTCGACTGTCGTGTAGGCACATGAAAGCCTTATAATATTATTAATAATGCTAATTACTATTCTTAATTTTTTTTTCTCTCTATGTGTTTTATTGTGATGAAAGTGGAATAACTGAAATTTTTATGGTCATTTTATGCAAAAGGAGAACACAATGAGCGACAACATGTCCAATGTGTCCACGCATTCATCCTTGGCACCTAAGTATGATGAACCGGGTGTTGTTCTCCAATGGGCCGAGAAAATACAGCAAAAATTTGGTGATAGCTTAACTGATTCTTCTCAGATATCCTTGCCAACCAATTGCCAAATCTCTTTCACACAAAATGATTTGACCAAATTGAAGGCCATATGGGAGGGTTTTTCACCAGAGCGTAGATTTGTGTTCTCAAAGAAGTATGGTCATATAGCGGATTTGATGTATATTCCAGTGAACCATTTTACTTTAAGAGCTATAGTTCACTTTTGGGATCCAGCTTACCGTTGTTTCACGTTCGGGTCGTTTGACTTATTACCAACCATCGAGGAATATCAAGTCATGCTCAGCATCCCTGAGAAGGAGGAAGACATAATTTATTGTTTTAACCCCAAGTTAACAACAAAAATGACTTTATCAAAGTTTTTGACAAACGTCCATGCTGCTGATATTCAAAAGCACATGAGGACTAAAGGGGAAGAAGAAAACATATCGATGGATTATTTAATAAAGATCACTCAAGCCCACCTGGATGAGGATAAGGGCCTGACCTTATTTGCATTATGCATTTTTGGAGTAGTGTTATTCCCTAAAGCAAAGGAATATGTCAATGGGAAAGTGACAAAACTTTTCTTTGACATAGAACGAGGAGCCAATCCAGTTATAACATTATTAGAAGAAACTTTTCGGTCTCTCAACTACTGCAGAATAAGGGGTGAAGGAAAATTGAATTGTTGTGTTCCGTTACTCTACATTTGGATACATAGTCATATCAAATGTTCGTTAGAGTTTAAATGTCCAAAGATAGATTTTAGTAACCCATGGAATTTGACACGAAATACAATCAATGAGTTTGGTGTAGCAGTTTGGGGTCCTGTTGGGTTTTATGTCCTAAAACTCGTAGATAGTGAATGATTAACGAATTATACACTTGTAACAATAAAGTGTTATTGAGGTTCATGCAATAAAGTGTTATTGTCAGATTAAGTCTAAAATTGCACAATATGACCCAAATCCAATTAACTAAGATCCAAGGTTGTTTACATGAGACTTGGACTAGTATGTGGGGACATACGGGGATCAGTGTTCAAGTAACAACCTAAAAGGTCTATAGTACAGGGATAAGGCTGGGTACCTTATCCTGGTAACACTATGTGATACGACCCGCTTTGTATTTGATACAGACGTATTGATCCAAGGCGTCCATGTAGGAGACATGCGAGCGGGGGTATCCTATGCAATGAGTTTGCATAAGACCGGACCACGAAATAGTAAACCACTAGATGTAACACTGTTAACTAGTTAGGTTACTGTTTCAATAGCATGACCTAGGTAACTCGATCTTAATCCTGAGTGTGTCATGAACTCCTTCTCACGAGGGATTGTCCTTTGATTAGTATGGGTGAGAGTGGCCAGTACGCCGACTCAATAAGCTTACCTTCTTGGGGACAAGACCGAGTGGGGGCTGGGGACATGACAATACAAGATGGAATTCACTCCATCCCCTATTGGGGCAAGTAGATGTGTGTTCCCTTAAGGGCTGATTCCGGGGCTTGAACAAAAGCGCGCTGTCCTCTCCTGGCCCGAGAGGAATTTCTGTTTAGTGGTTGGACCCTAAACAGGTTGTTCATTAGAGGGATCAGTGGTACTTAAGGATCCAGAGGTAACCCAGGGGTAAAACGGTAATTTGACCCAGCTGGTGTTACGAACACACGTGAAGGATTGACTTACTGCATTGGTCGATATCCGTGGACACAGAAATATTCTACAATGAGGAGTGCAGCTGTGGGTCTTTAGTGGAGTGACCCACAGTTAACGAATGTTGATTGACTCGGTTAATGAGTTTAGCTGATCAATCTCGTATCGTTGGAGCTTCTGATCTGTAGGTCCATTAGGTCCACCTGCTAGCTCATAATGGGTTCTGAGATAATGTAGTCTTGATATTAAAGGGAATTTAAGTTAATTGTATTTTGATGCAATTAATATAATGTATGGAGATACATTATAGTATAAGTTTAATTAATGAATTAAACTTTATAATAAAATTAATTTTGGATATGTTTCAAAATTAATTAATGAGAGAATTATGAATTTAATTAAATATGTGATATTTAATTAATTCATGAATTAATTAATTAGGGAATTAATTAATTTAATTTTAATTTGGTTAAATGTGATTTAATCAAATTAAAACTATAGTTTATATTGATGTACATTATGATGCACATTAAAACTATAGGTTAAATGAGAGAGATAAAATTGAATATGATTCAATTATAAAATTAATTAAATATTTGATATTTAATTAATGTGGCCTATTTAATTCAATTGAATATGATTTAATTGAATTAAAACTATATGTTATAATTGATTTAATTAAAGTTGGTTTAATTAAATTAATTATAATTAATTAGATAAATAATTATTATTTAAATAATTATTAATTATTTAATTTATTAATATTTGATAATAATTGGACGATCCAGATCTAATTGGTTTAGATCAATGGACAGGATTGGTTAGGGAGTTAAAGATAACTTCCCAACCTAATCCTACGTAGTTGGCTGAAGGGGTTTTGGCCAACCCCCCCATTCTGTGATTTCTCACAAGAATACAGAGAAGTTTTTTTCTCTCTCGCTGAACTCTCCAATTTTTCTCTCAAGAACAACAAGGTTCTTTGGAAAAATTCCCATCCAAGGCGATTTTGGTTCCCACAATCCAATCTCAAGATGTCCCAAGAGAATAGCGGGTGTTCTTGCGTGGTGGTGTCCATTTGGAGATCAAGAACAAGATCCTTGGAGCATTGTGCAGTTTGCTCCAAATTCAAGTAAGTTCTTCTTAGATCTAAAATAGTTTTAGATTTTATTTATCAGCATGCTTAATCGTTGTTATAGAAATTGTTTCTGTTTATGTTGCCAACGTATTGGTTTTTCTGAAATTGAAATTTAATTCGAGAAAGGTCTTGTTTGCTTCCGCTACCAAAAGGGATTTCAACCCTTCAGGTCCAACATTCCCAAAGAAGGAAGCATGAATGTCTTTCTTTACAATAATTAAGTCTGAAAATATTATATGGAAGACTCCATGGATGCCCTTAATGGCTGTTGGGTTCCTAGAGTGAGTAAAAATGAGATATAAAACGACTCTAGAACTTTGTGCAAGTATACACAGTCCGCAACAAGTAATAAGTATTTATCGAATCTAAGGTCTAAATTAGCTTTCACTTTATCTATTTTGTTTAGTTTTTCAATGGTTTCAAAAGTGGTTAAAATGATTGGATTTTATAGAATGCTGAAGCAAAAGAAATGAAAGAACAAAAAATAAACAAATAGGCAGACAAGTTAGAAACAGGCGCTGGTCAGGATTTAGTAATCGTTTTAAAAGATGCTCTAGCAATATTATTGATCAGGCAAACTCTCGCATTCTTATTAGCAGATCCTCCCGGAACTTCGGATTTTTTAGAATGTATTTCAACTCCAATGAAGCTCTACCGATCAAGCACTAGGCAACTGGCTATCCCTAGCTCAGTCACTGGCGTTCACCAATACACAATGATCTAGTGTGATTAACCGCCACACACTCCCTAAATCATCCCTGAAACTAGAGAGATGTATTCATACCAGCTGGCCAGGCGGACATAAAATAGAAATGAACACAACAATTAATCAAGATGCATCAAATCAATATGTATTGCTAGGAATTAAGCACAACAACTACATGTCCCTAACCAACGCCTAGAGTTACTTAGTTCATAAAATGCATAGAGACACACGTTACAATCTGAGTAAGCATATCCATAATCACAAAATAATTCAAGAAAATATTAATTCCCTTGATCAACTTGCAATTGATGGCCTTCTTGTAGGTCTCCAATCTCTTTCCTCTATTCGGCTCCCAAAGGTGGAAGCAAACTTCCCACGAGTGGAATGTTTCTCCCAAGGATGGAATGAATTTGACTTGGGCGGCTATCTCCTTTTATAGAGTGATAGGAGGCTTGAATTAGGTTGACCTAGACACGTGGATGGCTCTCCTTGCTCCTTTATCCCGAGAATAGCTTAACGTAATTCAGTTCATTAAGTTGGCTAACAAGCTGTGACGTGGCAGTTTTGCTCCTCGCTTTGCTCCAGCACAGATTTTGCTCCCTCAAGTCGCTCAGCAATACATTTTGCACAAAATAACTTCCAAAGCATCCATTCTACCAAACGGGTTAAAACACATATTATATAACTAAAAGCAACCCTATTTAGCACAAAAGACACACAAATCCCTATAAAAATAAGGCCTAAATAACTCCCTTTTGGAGAGTTATCAAAGGCCATGACACATAGATGTGGAGATTTCTATAGTGTGCCTTTGTTAGGGCCATGGGGAGACATTAATTATGCACCTTTGTTAGTTTTACGACAAATGTGGTTCAAGCAGTTTATACCGGTTACTCACAATCTACAAGAATTAGAGTTTTCTTATGATCTCGAGGACTTCAACGAGAAAAAACGTCAGGCGGTCAATGCATGGAAATCTATGAGGAAGGTGAAAAGTAAAGGGAATTACAAGGGGTTACTGGTGAATATGAAGCTTGGCAAATGAATAGAAGGAAGAGCATAACAAAGTTCATCCCAAAGGAGAAAAATGAGAAACCAGAAGAGCCAACACAAGATCAGTTGAGTCAATGGAGTGAAGAATGTAGGAGAATGGAAGAAAGAAATCAGTTTTTGGAATAAGAGAATGAGAAGCTACGTAAAGAGACAACTCAATGGATGAATCATGCAACCCAAATACAAAAAGAGCTTGAGAAGACTAAAGGGTTCTCGGAGAACCATAATGAGCTAGAAAATAGTTACAAAGCTTTAGACAAGGAGATGAGGCAGATGAATAAAGAAAATCGAAGTTTGATAAATGAAAGAGCGACATTACGAGAAGCGTTGAAATCTCAAGAGGACTACATCAAAGATTTAGAAAATTGGAAGAGTTTGCTTGTGGAATTCATCAATGAATTGAATACATCGATTAGTAAATAAAACACACAAATAACAAAATTAGAGACGAATAATCATTCTTTGCGGGAAGCTATCGACACTTTACAAGCGAGAATGGTAGAGCACTCAGAAGAATATGGAACACTGAGAAATTATGCCGAGTCTTTACACCACCAGCTCACCGTACACCAAAATTCAAGTGAGAGGATATTGCATAAGTATCAGCAGCTGGAGGCAAATTACAAAGAAATGAAGATTGATTATGACCTACAAGGAAGAAATTTTCATATGATCCTAGGGCGTGTGGATCAAACCACTGAAATTCTTAGATTTGTTGCTAGAAGGGCTAATAGCTTCACAGAATGGGCAGTTGAACTAAGAGTCAATATTTCTCCGATGCAACCTAAAGCAGATGACTACGATAGGTTTCTAAGGATGATATGCAACTTGGGCATCTTGGCTGTTTCCATTAATTGTTCATTTTTGTTGAATTTTGCATTTATGATAATAAAAAAAATAATGTACATTGCACTTTCTCTTTGTAGTGTACCCTTTAGTTAAGAATTAGTTTATTTATTTATTTGTTTTTTTATTTTTTTTCTCTCTTTTTATTTATTTATTTATTTATATTATTAATTATTACTATTTTTTGTTTATTCATTATCTTTTCTCCTCTTTCTCTAAAGGAATAAAAATAGCTCGCAACATTCCAATTCACCATCCCTACAATACAAGATCTAAAAGACGAATCATGGAAGAGCAAGGCAAGGATATAGAGAAAATGAAACAAGATATCAATAATCTTAGTGAACAAGTAGCGAAAATTCTAGAATCACTTTCAACTAGTAAAGGAAAAGGGGTTGTAGAAGCAGCACAGGCAAGCAATCCAATCCAGGAAATCGATGATCCTGCTTATCCACCAGGATTTACTCCTCAACATGTACGACAACGACTGCATTTTCCATAGCCACAAACCTCCCAACAATATGTTGCTACAAATCCACTCTACACTCATGTTCTAGATGTGGAACAATTGGAAGCTCAAGCTGGAATTCAAATCAATAATATGACAATGTCTGGTCAACAATCGGAGATGGGACAGCATGAGGGCGTTCAAGCTAAGGAAAAGTTGGAGGTTCTAGAAGAAAGGTTATGAGCAATTGAAGGGACAGATGTTTATAGAAATATAGATGCCACGCAATTGTGTTTAGTGTCAGGTTTGACAATTCCAGCAAAATTTAAAGTCCCAGAGTTTGATAAATATGATGGATCATCATGTCCTAGGAGTCATCTCATAATATACTGCAGAAAAATGGTTGCACACATCAATAATGACAAATTATTGATCCATTGCTTTAAAGATAGTTTAACTGGGCCAGCCACTCGATGGTATATACAGTTAGACAATACACACATTCATGTTTGGAAGGACCTAGCGGACACATTTCTAAAGCAGTATAAGCACAATATTGACATGGCGCCAGATCGCCTTGACTTGCAGAGGATGGAGAAAAAAACTATAGAAAGTTTCAAGGAAGACTCCCAGAGGTGGAAGGATATGGTTGCGAAGGTTCAACCACCGCTAACAGATAAGGAAATGACGGTTATGTTTATGCACACTTTGCGATCTCCCTTTTATGATCACATGATTGGTAATGCAACAACCAGTTTCTCTGACATCATCGTTATTGGTGAAAGAATTGAATACATAATTAAGCATGGAAGGATAGCAGGCTCTACAACTGAATCGACTGTGGGAAAGAAAGGAACAACATCAAAGAAGAAGGAAGAAGAGGTTCAAGAAATTAGCTTTACAAACTCTTGGAAAAATAAACCAAAGTTTGGTAAAGGAGAATTCGAGCAAAAGTACATGAATAATGTCTCTAATGACAATAATTTCGTGTCAAGTCATACATTTTCTGGAGCTACAAAGCCAACAAATGCACATTTTCCACAGCAAAATGAGCATTCAACTAGACCATTTGTGCAGGGTCAAAATAGTAGGGGCAACCAAAACTCATGGCATTATGATCTGATTCCCATGACTTATACAAAGCTTTTACCTCAACTAATTGAGAATCGACAGTTGGCTCTCATCCCAATGGATCCCGTACAGCCTCCTTATCCAAAATGGTATGATCCAAATGCTCGCTGTGACTATCATGCTGGAGGAATCAAACACTCAACAGAGAATTGTTTCGCTTTGAAGAAAAATGTGCAAATCTTAATCAATGCTGGATGGTTAAACCTTAAGAAAGCCGGGGAAAATCTGGATATCAATGATAACCCATTACCTAATCATGAGAACCCAAAAGTGAATGTTGTAGATTATCTCTCTGAAGTGTGTAAAGAGAAAGTTTATGAGATTACAACGCCTATGGAGGTACTTTTCGAGAATCTTTTTGATGCGAGATATGTCAATCAAGAGTACTTGGACCCTACAGTAAGATATGAAGGGTATGATGAAGGAAAGCATTGCATATTCCATCTAGGAATTGTTGGACATACCATTCAATATTGTGACAAGTTCAGATCCAAAGTGCAGCAACTGATGGATTCAAAGATACTCATGATATGTAGAAGAGTAAGCAAAATAAGGGAAAACGAAGTCAGCGCATTAATAAGATAATCTTTTTCCCACGAAAGGGAAGTAATTGAGTTTTTCCCACCAAAGCCTTTGACTATCATATACCAAGAGAATCATAATGCTTCATCTCTTCAGAATCTTCAACCTATCACAATTCAAGTGCCTGGTCCTTTCAAGTTTAAGGACATGAAAGCAGTACCATGGAGATATGAGTGTCAAACTCTTACATATCCATCAATTGGCAGCATTACAGGAGTTAGTAGAATAACTCGAAGTGGTAGGTGTTATACACCAGAAAATTTATTGAAACCATCAAGTGGTTTGATACTGGGGAAAATGAGGAAAAATGATAAAAAGATTATGTCTGAGCATGGCAGAAGGCGAGATATAGAAGAACCTATCATAGCTAAAGATATGGAATACAATAAGCGTGTCACTGAAGAGGAAGCAGAAGAGTTCTTAAAGATAGTAAAGCAAAGTGAATATAAGATCATAGAGCAACTGCATCATACTCCAGCACGAATTTCTCTACTATCTCTGTTTTTGAATTCTGAACCACATCGCAAAGTGTTGTTGGATATCTTGAACAAGGCACACGTTGGTCATGATATTTCTGTGGAAAAAATTAGTGGGATTGTTGGAAACATCACATCCTCCAATTCCATGGTTTTTACTGATGATGAAATCCCTCCTGAGGGTTTAAGTCACACAAAAGCACTACATATTCAAGTAAAGTGCAGGAACTATGTCATAGCAAGAGTGCTAGTTGATAATGGATCGACTCTCAATGTGATGCCTAAGTCTACATTGTTAAAGCTTCCAGTAGACATGTCACACATAAGATTAAGCAGCATGGTTGTAAGAGCATTTGACGGATCGCGTAGAGAAGTTATTGGTGATATTGAATTAGCGATTAAAATTGGCTCGTGTACATTCAACATAACTTTCCAAGTCATGGAAATTACACCAGCATACAGTTTTCTGTTAGGGCGACCTTGGATCCATTCTGAAGGAGTAGTACCATCCACGTTACACCAAAAACTGAAATTTGTTGTTAGAAATAAACTGGTTAGTTTATTGGGAAAGGAGGATTTCTTGATAACCAAGCCCGTCTCAACCCCATACGTGGAAGCAGAAGAGGAAGCATTAGAATGTTCTTTTCGTTCTTTTGAAATTTCCCATGCAACTATAGTGAGAGGTTTTGAACTGACAAGATCTCACATGTCTAAGGCGAAAGAAATGGCAACTAAAGTAGTGGTAAATGGAGGATATCAGTTGAATAAAAAATTAGAAAGGTTGCTGAGCATACTAAGCAATATTGGGACATTTGGGTTGGGCTATAAGCCTACCAAATGTGATAAAATTAGACTTCAGGAAGAAAAGAAAGAAAAGCGATTGGTCAGGTTAGAAGGAAAGGGATTCACTCTAGGTCTCAAACGTTTACCATCATTGTATGATAACTTCGAAAGTGTTGGCTTGAGTTTCTCAACGTTGGACTCTTACTCAACAGACCACTTATCAATAGAAGTGCGAAACTTGTCGATCGCAACAGTTGTTAATGAGCTACCACACGAAGAGGACATAGTCTATGCATGTTCACCTGATTTCGAGCTTAACAATTGGGATGTTGTAGATCTACCTATATTTTCACAAGATTTGCAAAAGTAATGATTAAGCAATTATTTGTTAATTCATTTTTTTTTCTAGAGGCTCTACCCAAGGTCGTAGGTTGTTTGTTCTAAACATGGGTGTATTATTCTTGTTATCAATAAAATTTTGGCTTTTCCTTTGACGTATTCTAATTTCTTTTTTGCTTTTCTTTTCTCCTTTTCATTTGCAAAATAAAACACATAAGTCCAAATGGCTTCATGGGCAATGTTCATAAGAATGAAGATGTTAGTCTTACCCTTGAGACTTCGATACACAACATGGAGTCCGATAAGGAAAGTGATATTGAAGAAGAGTTTGAACCATCTTCAGAATTATTAAGGTTGGTGGAGGATGAGGACAAGGTTATGGTTCCTCACTAGGAACTAATTGAAGTAATCAATTTGGGATCTCAAGATGAAGTAAAAGAGATAAAATTGGCACATCTATGACGAGTGAAGCTCGAAAAAAATTAATCAAACTACTACATGAGTATCGAGACATATTTGCTTGGAGTTACCAAGATATGCCAGGTTTAGACACCGATATTGTGGTTGACCGTCTTCCATTGAAACCCGAATGCAACCTAGTAAGGCAAAAACTACGTAAGATGAAGCCTAATGTATTGATTAAAGTCAAAAAAGAAGTCAAAAAGCAAAAAATGTTGGGGCAAAATACTAGTGGGCCATGGTCATGTTTTTTCATGACTTGATGCATAAGAAAATAGAAGTATATGTGGATGATATGATTGCAAAATCAAAGGTAGGTGTAGACCACACAACCACCCTTCAAAAGTTGTTTGAAAGATTGAGAAAGTATCAATTGAAATTAAATCCATCTAAATGCACATTTGGAGAAACCTCAGGGAAGTTGTTGGGGTTTGTTGTTAGTGAAGAAGGAATTAAAGTAGATCCTGATAAAGTAATGTCCATTATGGAAATGCCACCCCCTCAAACAGAAAAAGAAGTTAGAGGATTTTTGAGAAGATTGAATTACATATCAAGATTTATCTCGCACTTGACGTCTACATGTGAACCAATCTTCAAACTTTTGTGGAAAAATAACAAAGGAAAATGGGATGATGATTGGGAGGAGGCATTTAACAAAATGTGAAATCTATCCGATCAAGATTACAAAACGGGATGTACTGGCTTATTGCATGACTATCGAAAAAGAAGTTGGTAGCAAGCCCTGGTACTTTGACATCCGACAGTACATAAAATTAAAAAAATATCCACTCGGAGCCTCTGAGAATGATAAGCGCACGCTAAGAAGATTAACCATGAATTTTTTCTTAAGTGGTGAGGTTCCTTATAAAAGAAACCATGATATGGTACTCCTCAAATGTGTTAATGCGGTTGAAGCAAAACAAATCATGACAGAAGTCCATGAATGAATATGTGGAACACACGCCAATGAACATTTGATGGCTAGACAAATACTTAGAGATAGGTATTATTGGACAACAATGGAATCAGATTGCATAAGATATGCAAGAGGATGCCAAAAATGTCAAATTTACATGGACAAGATCCATGCACCATCATCCCCATTGCATGTTTTATCAGCACTTTGGCCTTTTTCTATGTGGGGAATGGATGTTATAGGGTCCATTGATCCTAAAGCTTCAAATGGTCATTGATTTATTCTTGTGGCTATTGATCATTTCACTAAATGGATCGAAGTTATGTCTTATCGCAATCTCACAGAAGTAGTGCTCAAGTTTATTAAGAAAGAGTTGATCTGTCGTTATGGTCCTCCAGAAAGCATCATTACAGATTATGCAAAGAATCATAACAACAAGATGATCAGTGAACTTTGTGAGCAGTTCAAGATAAATCATCGAAATTCAACTCCATATCATCTAAAAATGAATGGTGCAGTAGAGGCAACCAACAAGAATATTAAAAAAAATCATTGAGAAAATGATCACAACATATAAAGATTGGCATGAAATATTGTCATTTGCATTACATGGGTATCGCACGTCAATCCGTACCTCAACTGGGACAACGCCATTTTCTTTGATTTATGGTATGGACGTTGTCCTTCCTTTGGAGGTGGAGATACCTTCCTTAAGAGTTCTCATGGAAACTAAATTAGAAGAAGCTGAGTGGATTCGAGGTCAGTATGAACAATTGAATCTTATTGAAGAAAAGCGATTAACGACATTAAGTCATGGGCAACTTTACCAAAAGAGAATAATGTGTGCATATGATAAGAAAGTGCACCTTCGATGTTTTCAAGAAGGGGACCTAGTATTGAAAATTATACTCCCTTTCCATCAAAAGGATTATCGAGGAAAATGGACTCCTAACTACGAAGGTCCATTCATAGTAAAGAAAGCTTTCTCGGGGGGAGCTTTGCTTCTGACCCACATGGATGAAGATGAGCTGAGGAGGCGGGTGAATGCAGATCATGTTCGAAAATATTATGCATGAAATCATGAACCTTAAAAGACTCCCTGGTGTTAAAAGATGTCTGTGAAGACTAATATTAAATTCTTTGAATATTGTGGCCTCGGTCTCAAGTGTATCCCTCTACTCATCTGTTTCTTTGTCCTTTCTTATCAAGCATTGTTATTATTTCAATGATGTCCCCAATTGCATTTTCAAATGTATCCTCTACTTACACCTCTCTCTGTTCTTTCTTGTAAAGCGTTGTTAACAAACCTTAAATCTTTCTATTCTTATGACTTTCTATTCCTATAACTAGCAAGAATAAAGTAACACTTGTTGAGGTCATAACTCAAATAATGTTATAAATTACTCTTGTAAAACTTGTGAAATTAAGCTTGCATAAGGATCCTTGTGCAAGGACAATGAAAATATCCATAGATTGAGATAATGAGCTAATCACGATGACAAGGTACATCAAAATGAAGTTTTGTATTATGAAAAGGGGACTTTTATGTTCCATCTCCCTGTTTAAGGAAGAAAGGGCAAAGGCTAATTAGAGGCTATACGATCAAGAGAGATCATTTCTCAAAATATAGTGTCTTGTTTTATCCTATGATCAATTTAACCAATTACTAGTAAGGATGGTGAAGTGTGATAGTGACATTCCTTTCAAAAAATATATACGCATAATGCTAAGAAAAGAAATTTCGGTTAAATCGAACTCAGTCCTAGAACTGAGGTCGAAGCCTGTATCCATCAGGTCCAATATATTTCGAACCCAGCCCTAGAGCTGAGGTCGAAGTGTTCTCAAATTTTGGTTAAATCGAACCCAGTCCTGGAACTGAGGTCGAAGCCTGTATCCATCAGGTCCAATATATTTCCAACCTAGCCCTAGTGTTGAGGTCGAAGTCTTCTAAAATTTTGGTTAAATCGAACTCAGTCCTGGAACTGAGGTCGAAGCCTATATCCATCAGGTCCAATATATTTCGAACCTAGCCCTAGAGCTGAGGTCGAAGTCTTCTCAAATTCTGGTTAAATCGAACCCAGTCCTAGAACTGAGGTCGAAGCCTGTATCCACCAGGTCCAATAAATTTCAAGCCCAACCTTCGAGCTGAGGTAAAAACTTTCTCAAATTTTTGGCTAAATTGAACACAGTCCTTGAACTGAGGACAATATATTTTGAACCCAACCCTAGAGCTAAGATAGCTATTTTCATAAAAATTTCACCGACCAAATACTTTATCTTTTCCTTTGTCCATCCTAAAGTTCCTTCAGGACGAACAAAGGGGGGCAAACTGTAGATACCATATTTGGTTCGATTCATTTTCTTATTTTTCTTATTATTTTAGTGTTTATGTTTATTTTATTATATAGAATAAGATTGTTGTTATTTTCATTGTTATTTTTGTTATCATTTATTTATTTATTTTGTTTATTTTTTGTTTATTATTATTATCATAACCACTTTTTTCCCTAACGTCTTTTATTCCCTTCCCATTCTCTCTCCATATTTTCATCCTCCGTAGTCTTCCCTGCTGATTTGGTCTTGCCCTTTATTTTCTCCTTCCCTCAACCTCCTCTCAAAAACGTTTCCTTACCTATCGACATATTGGTGGAAGCTCTCTGGCCTATTTAAATCAATTGATTTAATGTGGATGAGGAAGATAAGACTTTTGGCTAAATTTATTTTTTTCATCATTCATTTTTTTGTGTCCAATTGGTGCAAAGAATTCTTGGCAACCCAAAGTGTTTATATTGCATTACCATTAAAGGTTGGGAATTTATTCTTCCTAATAATGGAATTTTGCTTTGTGATTTAACAGCATAAGTTAATTCCATTTGTTTGTTTACTGTGAGTTTAGAATAGGTTTGGTTGGTTTACAGCTTTTTGTATTCTGTGGATTGGGATAGATTTGATTCATGGAAATAAGGTTTAGAATAAATTTAGTTAGAATAGGTTTAATTGATTTACAGTTCTGTATTTTGTAGAGCATACTGCCTTGTTTTTAAAATTTTACTTTTAATCTTGAAATTTTTGCAAGGTTAGAATAATTGATTAACTGGGAATAGTTTGTATTTTGTGGAGCATGCTGTCGTTTTTTTTTTCTTTTTCTTTCTTTTCTTCCATTCTTTTGTATTACGCATAAAATTTCCTGATTAGATTTAGTTAAATTCAATCGCAGATTTGAATTTGTGTTTACGACACCCTTGTTAATTTGCAACTTAATATTATCCTTGATCATTTGTTTTGCAGAAAGCTTAAAAAAGATCTAGCTATAATAATTTTATTTATTTTGTTTTTTATATTTATCAATTTTTTTTTTAATTTTATTAGATTTGATTGCATACTAGGATGTGGATTTAGTTTGAATATTAAAGTTGTCTTTTAAAATTGGTATAGCAGTATATTTAAAAATGGTATTATCTAGATATGATTTGATTTGAATTTTTTTTGTTTTTAGTTTTGTGAAATCCTGCAGTATGACTATTATTATTATCATTTGAAAATTGAAGGAATATTTTAATTTTGGCATTAGTTGCATAACAAATTATTTTATTTAATTGATTACTATGAAGGAATGTTTGTTTTTTAATTAAAGAAATTTGGCACTCATTGTTGTTTTGTATAATCTTCATGTTCCTAATCGTATGGATAAACTAATGTTATTTCTTTTTTTTTATTATTTTTTTCTAAGTTTTGTGTTTAGTTTTGTAGCATTTAATCTAATTTAATTTCATGTGTCCCTACTTTAGAATTTCTAAAATTTTAAATAACCAATGGTCTTGTAACACCCTAGGCCCAGGATTCGGAATCCGGATTCGGCACTTAAGGCCCCGACATTCCCCTGCGACCTGACCACGTTACCATACTCGTCTAAATTGCTTCCAAGAGTGAAGACTTCCCCTACAAACCAACACGGGATCCTTTTAGCATGTTTTGTCCTCACTCACATGCTCCCTAGGAAAATTCCCAGGAGGTCACCCAACATAGAACTTCTCCAAGCCAAGCACGCTTAACTTCAAACTTCCTATGATTGAGCCACCAAAAAGGAAGGTGCACCTTGTTGGTATAGGTAGTTTCTATCAATTCTTTTAAGATTGTCTTGACCATACTTTCATGTCCACATGATCCCTCTCATTCGGATGTGGCCTCGGTTCATTCATGTACCCCTCCTAACTCGGGTGTTACAGGTCTTTTCCCAATTTGAAAACTTGAGACTAAGCTTTTACGATTTTTGGAGGTTGAGTAGTGTTTCTTTATGGGTTTTGGTTAAAATTCCATAAATACATGAAATTCCCAATTGAAAATAATTTCAACTCTTTTTTAAAAGGATTATTAAAGTTTTAAATTTGAGATTGAGTAGTGTTTTATTTTTAAAATTTGTTTGAATAAATTCTCTAAATGCATGAAAATTCTCGGCATTTTTTGAGAAAAAGTAGTGTTCTCTTTATGGACCTTCCAATTCCATAAATACATGAAATTTCTCATTAATTATGAATTTTCAAATTTGGGGCATTTTTCATAAATTTACCAAAATTGAATTTCATCAACCCATTTTGAGATTGGGTAGTGTTCTCTTTTTAGAATTTATTGTAATAAATTCTTTAAACACTTGAAAAGTCACATCCAAATAAAGTCATTTTGAGGGAACGTAGTGTTCTCTTTATGGATCTTCCAATTCCATAAATACATGAAATTTCTCATTAATTGTGAATTTTCAAATTTGGGGGGTGTTTTTCATGAATTTCCAAAAATTGATTTTCTTTAATTTATTATGTTTTTCTAAAAACGAGATTGAGTAATGTTCTCTTTTTGGAATTTATTTGATTAAATTCCTTAAATACATGAAATTTCTCACAATATCCAATGAATGATGGAGGTTAGAAAATTAAAATTTTGATTTTCTAATATTCTTGAGGTGAGGAAAGTTCTTTTGGGAAACCAAAATAAATTTTCAATATTTTTTTAATGGCTTTTGTGCCACTCATAATGGTTGGTTCATATTTTGTCTCCAAAATATGGATTAATAAATATGGGACATTTAAAAAATAAACGAAAATAAATTTTGTGGACCAATATTTACTTTTTTTTTAATTTGGATAATAAAAGATAAAATTTGGTAACTGTTTTCACGGGTGTTGTAGGGTGTTAATACCTTCCCTACACACAAATGACTTCCGAACTCGAATTTGATTTACACAGACCAATTTTTTTATTATTTATATATTATTATTTTTTGTTAAATTGGGTGGCCAATCACACCCTTAATATGATTGGTGGCGACTCCAAAACTCTTTTTCAAGAGACCCTTAAAAGAGGATGTCGGCCGCTCCGCGTCGCGATCTCGTTGCGACAACAGGTAACAGGCTTTATCTGGGTTCAATTCATTTCTTCCTACTCGGACCAACATTGGACTTCTTGTAAGGATCTTCAGTTTGGTTTTGATTGCCAGTGGTCGAGTACACATTCCATTAAAGGTCATTCGAGTGCATGGGTGACTTCCGTGTATTTGGGCTTGAAATTCTTGTTGTTGGTGGAGGGATTTGTCTTTTATTTGAAGTTGATGGCAATTTCGTAATTAGGTGAAGAGTCAAGCAAAACCCTAAGCCTCCCCTTTTTATTTAAGCTGCACACAGCCTAAGGAGGAGTGAATCTTCAACCACCAACTCTCCCATCTTCACGTGTTTTCAGCCTCCCAAGCCCTTCCACCTTTCGGTTTTCCTTTTTCTTTAGCCGTGGAGTCCTCCTCATCGCCGGCCACCTCCTCCATCGACGACGCACCTCTCCGGTAGTAGCAGATGGTTTCATTGTTCTTCTTTTTCCGTGGGGTTTCTTTCTCTCAATCCTTTTCTCTTATTCAATGGTCGGTTTACAGGTGCTTGTGGGTGGTTTTTTAGCAGGAATTAGGCTTGAAAGAAGGCTGTTTTGGAGCATTTTTCGACGACGGTGTAGTGCGGCGCGACAGTAGTGTTTTGGGGCCGTTTCCAGCGTTTTTCGGGCGTTTCCGGTGAGTTTTTCATGTGGGTAATTTGGATTGAGGGTTGTTTTGGTTGGTTCTTGTGTTTAATCGAGTACCCACTCGTTTTTACCTTCGTTCAGCTAGTGTTTCCCTTCAATTTCGGCGGTTCGAGCAGTAACTTTTTAATTTCAGCATCTTTGGGCGTTTTCACCTTTGGGTAAGTGAATTTAGTCAAGCTTTGGGTGTTTTGTTTGTATTAGAAGGTTACCCATTGATTTTGGCTTTTGTTTTCGAGGTGCCCATAGTGTTCGGTGTTCTAATCGTCGTTTTGGAGCGGAATTGAGAACTTGGACACCAAGTTTTATTGTTGTTTTAGGTTAGTTTTTAGGAGTTAAATCTCTCCCAAATTTAATTAACTCCTTATGCCACTTGATTTAAAAGGTCTATGAGTTGTAAGCAAGTTTTTCCCTTTTAATGTAGTTGTTTAAGGGCTTGAAGGCTAAGGGAGTTTATTGTTTTGTCGAGCAACTTATTTAGCCAAGGTAAGTAGCTATTGGACTTAATTTTCAAGCTTAGACCCCAATGCATGATTGTTGGATTCGATAAAATCAAGTCTGATGCTTTTAACTAACTTCTCTTGAGAATTTAGCATGTTAGCATGAGTTAGTTTTAAGCTTTGAATCTTGCCTTTGGTTTCCAATGAGTATGATGAGTTCATTGCAAAGCATGATGTTGGCATGAAAGATGTTTATTAATTATTAGCATATCTGAGCCTACTTTTGGATGAATTGGTATCTTTTAGATTATTGGAAGCATGTTTGATTGTAAGACTTTGTTACTCTGAATGTCTGGATAGTTGTGGATGTGAGGTCTGTCTTGCTTTGGTTGTGGTAGTTTGAAGTACCTTGAAGTTTGTGGTTGGGCAGTGTTGAGTATAGAAGTGTTTTATCTGCTTCTTAGCTGATAGGAAAATTTGGGGTTTGCCATATGTATGTTGTTATGCTGCCGGATTTTCGATAGCATTACAGCGAAAGTAAGGCTAAGCTTAGTAAAACCCCCTGATTAGGCTAAGCTTAGTAAAATCTCTCGATACGTTACGCTCGATAGTCGTACGTATGAAGAGGACAAGACCTAGAATAGGAGCCTTAGTCGTGATTCAGGGCCTCAGGTAGACTTAGCAGATCGTTAAGCCTTGTGTCAAGCTAGGGTTGTTTCCTTCCCCATCTTAGGATACTGATGGAACCTACTTTTCAGGCACGAGATTGTGCATTCTATCAATGATTGGTAGAGTTTACTTTTCTGGAACGAGATCGTGCATTCCATCAGGAGGGTGTCGAGCTAGGCACAAGATTGTGCGTTAGACGACATTCAGGCATGCTTCATGCCCAGATAGCTCCACCGTACTTTGAGTTCATGATTCAGGGGTGTTGTGTAGGGATAGGTGTAGTTCTACTAGAGGTTGCCAGCTAGTCCCTAGTTTACTCGCCTTACTTGACTGACCCACACAACACCATAGTTGGCACAGGTTTGGGGCAGAGAACCAACCTAGGGAGATCATTACCTGAACCCGAGTATGGCCTTGGGGTTAGAAACCCGAATTTATGTTTCAGTTAGGTTCCTATGACGTTAAGACTCGGAAGTTAAGTTTCATGTTACCTGATTTTTGTGATTATCATATTCGACTCTTAAGTGGGCTACAAACTGAGTATATTCTTATATACTCACCCATGCTACTTGATTTTCCTTTTCAGGTGGTACTTGAGAATGTCTGGTGGTTGGTGAGGGTTGTGACTTCGTTGGCTATGGGATCGCAGCTGCAAATTTTGCCTCTTGCTCTTTTATTATTTCCAGTCTCTTTGATATAGGATCGGACTCTTGTTTTAGATGCAATGTTTTAAAACTATGAGTTTTTGAGAATTCTGTTTCAGATATTCCATTTTAAGATTTATGAACTTAACTTATGTTATGGGCCCTTTTAGTAAATGAACGTTATTTATTTCTTTCGCTTTGTGTCCGTTTTAAAAGGAAAAAAAATTCTATGTCCATGATTAGTAGCGACCTTCAACATATTTTAGCTTTCTTCTAGTTGGGTCGTTACAGTAGTGAACAGAGTGACAGGTTGAAAGGGTGAGGTTGATCACAAGTTTATGTTCGGGGCATGCAAAGTTTTCATTTTGGTGAGGTAATTTTCCTTTCTTTGATTGTTTAGTATTTTTTTTTTTTTATTCCTTTGCAGTTCCATGTGAATTAGTAGTTGGTTCGTGTAATTAGTGAGTGTCAATGAGAAGTAGAAATGTTGAATTTTATCACAGAATGATGTTTGTACAACATTGCCCCATTAAAGAAACCTGTAAGATTAAAAGGTTTTAATGTAAATATCCTTCTAAAACTTCAGAACCGGACTAGACCGCACGAACCGACCAGAACCTCCTCGAATCGAACTCCAAAATTCCAAACCAAGCTTGAATTGGGTTGAACCGGGCCAAACTGGTCCCAGACCAGCCCAAAACGGTCGGACCGGACTACTAATTATCCTTCTGTCGCGCCTCTCGAAACCCTAGCCGCACGCCGCAAGAAATCGCGTTAGCGTTGAGACTTTGTGATGATAGTGTCGCGACGCTGATGCGATCTCAGATCTCCGCTTCGCGAAATCGCGATAGCGTCGAGATGCTGTGCAAACAACGTCTCGATGTTGTTACGTCTGGAGGCAGATTATGGGCAATTCCAGCACTGATTCATCTGAAATTATGGCCTTGAACAACAGCGATATTGATCAGTTTCATCATCAAAGATCCTATTCTAGACCCGGACTTACAGAGGATAATAGATTTACAAATTATGCCCAAAAACGCAGGGGCCTTTACAATGAACCATTCAAGAAACGTAAATTTATGGCCAATTTAATCGAAACTATTTATACGCAAACCATAACATTCACAATGCATAAATCCCACCATGAACAAATTGCAAATTTCTATTTAAAATCAAGAACAACTGAGTTGGCTCTAATACCAATTGAAGGGATAAAAGCCTTACGCAGCGGAAAGAATTACCGAACCTACTCAGAGTCTTAGATTCTAATTGAAATACCAATACAATTTGCAAAAGAATACAACGATAAATCTATATTTAGAGGGTTGTACAACGGCTATAAACATGCTAAATTTTAACTAGATATAATCTAGATGATCCTAATGAAAACGATATTTAGAGGATTTCATAGAAAACTTACTTTTGTAGAAAGCCTTGATCGATTCGCCTTTTCTTGCTACTAAGATTGAAAACGCAGTAACCTTCTTGTGCGAACACCACCAATTGATTACACCGGCATATCTTTAAGACTTCTTGAAGCAGGAGACTTGTGGGAGTCTTTTGGGAGAGATCTCTAAGAGAAGGAGAGTCAATGGGATGCCTTTCACCCCACCCTAGGGGTCCTATATATAGGTAAATTGGTGCGCAATTTGCTTACTGCAAGTGTACAGGTCAAGTAATAATATAGTGTTTTCGTGTAAAACGAGTGTCGTCCTCTGGATTGGTTTTCTAGCAAATTAAATATCGCGAATAATTTTGTTCAATTTTATTTAGGGAGCAAAACTCAATGATAAAGATAAATCTAAAGACAAAAAACATAAAATAAAAGTGGAGACTCAAATGGAAAGACTCGTAGGGAATTGATTTCATTGATTAAGATTGAGGATTAATTAATGTGATGAATTTAGTATGCAATTATTCTACCAAGTCTAGGAACCTTTTATCACAACTATCTCTCCCAAGCATAATTGATTCTCATGCATGCAACCAACTTGATATCACTATCTAAGTTCATTAACATGCAAGGCTTTGAGTTTAGTTCTTCAAGCAACTTCTAAAGTTATTCCAAATCCCGTCACAAACTTAGAATTTCTACGTTTATAATGCATGAGGGCTTTGATACCACTTGTAAGGGACTACCGGACACACACAGATCTCCACAATGGTATGATATTGTCCACTTTGGACATAAGCCCTCATGGTTTTGCTTTTGGATCACCCCAAAAGGCCTCATGCCAATAGAGATACTAGTCCTCCCTTTTATACCCATGATCATCCCCTTATCAAGCCGATGTGGGACTTTGGATGCACTCCCAACAATCCTCCCCTCGAACAAAGTACCACCGAGCCTCCCCTCAAATAGTCATCTATCCGTCCAACTCTCTAGGCTTCACCGCTTTACCGAGAGTTCTTGCTCTTATCTAGGACGACTCCTCTTCTCCGGAGTATACCCGCCCACCCAGAGCTCAGCCACGGACCTCCACCATGACTATTAAGGCTCACAACTTCTTTGTTCGGAACCCGAGGATTCCACCCAACACAGCTACTCCCGGGGCATGGCTCTGATACCACTTGAAGGGATAAAAGCCCTTTTCGCAGCGAAAACGCACAGAAAACCACACTGATTTTAACAAAGGTTGAAATACCAATACGGATCACAAACACAATTATCTACAGCAGAAAATCAAATATAATGTTGCTGTAAAAACTTATTAAAGCATGTTGTAAAAGGGAGAAAAATTCTAGATCTAATATAGAATTGGATCCTAATGACCCTAGTTCAAGAAAAACCTTACCCTTGAAGAAATCCTTGAACGTTTCGCCAAAAATTCTCCGAATAGCTCTCAAAACCAGCACCAATCGCACCTTGATATCGCTGAAAAATCACCACGAACACCACCACGAGGATTCACCGGTATTCTCAAAGGGAATGTGCGTTGAGTGGCTTGTGGGAACCCCTGAACTAAGGTTTTTCTGAAAAAAAAAATCTTTGTACCCACCAAGGGAGAGGAGAGAACGAGAGAGAGAGATCGGGCGATAGAGAGAGAGTCTGGCGTGAGTGAGAGTGTTATTCCCGAACTGAATTGACCACTACTTTTTAAAACCACGCACAATATCAGGTAACTGAAATATCAGTTACCTGATATTTTTAATTAATCATAATTTTAAAATCACAATTTTAAATTACAATTAATTAAATTTTAATTAATCTAAATTAATTAAAATAACATTAATTTAAATCTAATTTAAATTAATATCCATCTTATCTTATAGTTTAATTAAATCAAATTTAATTAAACTAAAACAATTAACTAATTCAAAATTAATTAATTTTAAAATAATAAAATTGAACATCATATATTCAATTATTATTCTTCTCTCTCATAAAACTATAGCATTAATATACATCTAATGTACATTAATTATAACCTATAGTTTTAATATGAATCAAATTCATATTTTGGTTAAATATTCGAACCCCTTCGAATACTTAATTCAACCTTAGAAATTTACCTCAACGCCCTTATAGAGCTACCGGTGGGACCTGATGGACCTACAGATCAGAAGCTCCAACGATATGAGATTAGTTGGCTAAACTCATTAGCCAAATTAATCAATATTCGTTAACTGTGGTTCACTCCACTAAAGAACCACAGTTGCACTCTTCTCACTGCAGATATATTTCTGTGTCCACGGATATCGACCGTCAACAGCAAGTTAGCCCTTCACGTGTGTTCGTACCCCAGCTAGGTCAAATTACCGTTTTACCCCTGGGCTACCTCTTGGTCCTTAAGTACCAGTGCTCCTCTAATGAACAACTTGTTTGTGGTCCAACCAGCAAACAAAAATCCCTCTCGTGCCATAAAGAGAGTAGGGCCCATTGTTCAAGACCCGGAGACACCACTTAAGGGAACACACCTCTACTTACCCTAATATCGGGAAGGAGTGAATTCCATCTTTTAAGACTACGTTCCAAGCTCCCCACTCCGTCTTGTCCCCAAAATGGTAGGCTTATTGAGTCGGCGAACTGGCCACTCTCACCCGTACAAATCAAAGGACAATCCCTCATGGACAGGAGTCCATAATCCACTCAGGATTAAGGCCAAGTTGCCTAGGTCATCCTAGTGAAATAGAAACCGAGCTAACTAACAGTGTTACATTAGTGGTTAACTATTTCGCGGTCCGGTCTTTGTGCAAACTCATTGCACAGGATACCCCCACTCGCATGTCAACCACATGGACGCGTTGGATCACTACGTTTGTATCAATATACAAAGCAGGCCGTATCCATAGTGTCACCAGGATAAGGTACGCAGCCTTATTCCTATACTACAGACCCTTTAGGCTAAAACTTGAACATTGATCCCCGTATGTCCCTACATACTAGTTCAAGCCTCATTCTATTAGCCTTGGATGTTTAGTTTATTGGATTAGGGTTAATAAGACAAGATATAATACAAACACTGAATAATACATCACTTTATTAATGTTCGGTCAAAAGTACATTTACTATCTACGAGTTTTAGGGCACAAAACCCAACAAACTCCCACTTGAACTAAAACTCAAGTTACAGGGAAAGTATATACAATATAATCCAAAGCTGGAAACGGTACATGTATGTTGTACATTACATAAAAGGTAAATATACAAAATACAATAAACTAGGGCATCCTTACACCCATTACACATCTCCCACTTGCCCTAGATTACGCTATATACATGTTTCGCAGACCTAGACTGTCTAGATGACCCTCGAACACTTTAGCCGAGAGGGCCTTCGTAAACGGATCAGCAATGTTGTGCTCAGAAGCGATCTTGGTCACGACCACATCTCCTCTTTGCACAATTTCACGAATCAGATGATACTTCCTTTCTATGTGTTTACCTCTTTTGTGGCTGCGAGGTTCCTTTGAATTGGCTACAGCCCCACTGTTGTCACAGTACAACGTAATGGGCAAGTTCATATTTGGAACAACTTCCAAATCTGTCAAGAACTTCCTTAGCCAAACAGCTTCCTTAGCTGCTTCACAAGCGGCTACATACTCAGCCTCCATCGTGGAGTCTGCTATGCATCCTTGCTTTATACTCCTCCAAACTACAGCTCCACCATTAAGGGTGAAAACTGACCCTGACATAGATTTCCTAGAATCCTTGTCAGTTTGGAAGTCAGAGTCGGTGTAACCCGTGAGAACTAACTCCTTAGCCCCAAACACCAACATGTAATCTCTCTTCTCCTAAGATACTTGAGGATTCCTTTAACGGCGGTCCAGTGGTCTAACCCTGGATTCGACTGATATCTGCTGACAATCCCTACAGCATAACAAATGTCAGGCCTCGTGCATAACATGGCATACATTAAGCTACCCACGGCAGAGGCGTAGGGAATCCGTCTCATATCCTCAACCTCTTGAGGTGTCTTAGGAGACTGTTCCTTAGACAAGTGAACCCCATGCCTGAAAGGCAACAAGCCCTTCTTGGAGTTCTGCATCGAATATCGAGCCAACATCTTGTCGATATACGTTGCCTGAGACAGAGCTAGCGATTTGTTCTTTCTATCCCGAATAATCTGGATGCCAAGAACATACTGGGCCTCACCCAAATATTTCATTTGGAATTGAGCTGCTAGCCATTCTTTTACGTCAGACAGATACCCTACATCATTCCCAATGAGTAGGATGTCGTCTACATAAAGTACGAGGAAAGCTACTTTATTCTTGTTGATCTTCTTGTATACACAAGGCTCATCAACATTCTGGTCAAAGCCAAAAGATTTGATCGCAGTATCAAATCTAATATTCCAAGATCGAGAAGCCTGTTTCAACCCATAAATGGATCGATTCAGTTTGCAAACCTTTTGCTCTTGACCTTGGGATATGAACCCTTCGGGTTGAGACATAAAAATACTCTCGTCAAGATTGCCATTCAGAAAAGCTGTCTTGACATCCATTTGCCAAATTTCATAATCATAAAATGTGGCAATGGATAAGAGGATTATTATGGACTTTAGCATAGCAACTGGAGAAAAAGTTTCTTCATAGTCCACTCCTTCTCGTTGGGTATAACCCTTTGCTACAAGTCTTGCTTTGAAAGTCTGTACTTTTCCAGCAGCATCTCTTTTTCTCTTATAGATCCATTTACACCCAATGGGTTTGACCCCTTCAGGTAGATCTACAAGTTCCCAAACTTGATTGAAGTACATAGACTCCATCTCAAGGTCCATGGCTTTGGCCCATTCGTCTTTATCTACATCATTCATTGCCTGACGATAAGACAATGGATCTTCTACGCCGTCATCAGGTATGACTACTTGTATTTCTGTTAAACCCAAGTAGCGGTTAGGTTGTATCACAACCCTCCCACTGCGTCGAAGCTCTCCCACTACGTGAGGAGGACTAGATTGACGAGAAGAGCTGCATTCTCCAACAGCTCTTGTTGAAGGACCAGGTTCATCAACAACCCTTGTTGATCCTTCTGTAGCTTCTCCTAATACTAACTTACTTCGTGGTCGATGATCTCGAATGTGGTCTTCCTCCAAGAAAGTTGCATTTGTCGATACAAATACTTTATTATCTTGAGGGTCGTAGAAAAGACCATCTCTCGTTTCTTTCGGGTAACCAACAAATTGGCATATTCTCGTACGTGGTTCCAATTTCTTAGGATTTGTCACTAACACATGTGCAGGACAACCTCAGACACGGAAGTAACACAAACTAGGTTTACGCCCCTTCCATAGCTCAAAAGGAGTTTCAGAAACACTTTTTGAGGGAACGTTGTTAAGAATATGTACTGCAGTCGCTACTGCATACCCCCAAAACGAGCTAGGCAACTGAGCATAGCTCATCATAGATCGAACCATGTCTAACAAGGTTCTATTTCTCCTTTCTGATACACCATTCTGCTGAGGTGTACCAGGTGCTGAGAGTTGTGATTGGATTCCATGTTCTATCATATAGTCCTGGAATCGTTGATCTAAATACTCTCCACCTCGATCTGATCGAAGTATTTTAATCGTTTTACCTAACAGGTTTTCTACCTCAGCCTTAAACTCTTTGAACTTTTCAAGAGCTTCAGACTTATGGCCCATCAGGTACAAGTAACCGTATCGAGAATAATCATCTATGAAAGAGATGAAATATTCATAACCACCTCGAGCCTTTACATTCATTGGACCACAAAGATCCGAATGTATTAGTTCAAGTGGTTCTTTGGCCCTATAACCTTTTCCAGTAAAAGGCCTCTTGGTCATTTTACCCTCGAGACACGATTCATAGGGTGGTAAAGATGTATCTTCTATGTCACTTAGAAGTCCATTTTTAACCAAACGATCGATCCGATCGATGTTAATATGACCAAGACGAAGATGCCAAAGATACATATTGTTACTTAAAGGAGAAACTTTTTGCCTTTTGTTTTGCGTTTCGGCCGTTTTAAACATTTCATGACTTAAAATAGCCTTAGCATCATTTGGTCTTAACACGAATAAATTATTCTCATGCTTAGCTGAACAAATGTAAACTCCATTCTTTGAAATTAAAGCTTCATTAAGCAAGAAGGAAACAGAATAACATTGTTCTAACAAAGCTGAAACAGAAATAAGGTTCCTTTTAATTCTAGGAACCAAGTACAAGTTCTCTAAAATTAAAAACCTATTTCTAAAGAATAATTTTGCAGCTCCCACTGCACGAGCTGAAACGACGTCTCCCGTTCCGACCTTGAGTGTCATTTCACCCTTTGCCAGCTGCTGGAAATTATTTCCCTGAAAAGAAGAACAAACATGATTAGTGGCTCCCGAATCTAGTATCCAGGCAAACTCATCATGTTCAACGAGACAAGTCTCTAACACAAGTAAATCGAATTTACCTTCTTTTTCTCTTCTCTTCTCAGCAAGGTAGCGGGGACAGTTGCGCTTCCAGTGACCATCTGCATTACAGTGGAAGCATCTGCCTTTGTCAGCCACGACCTTGGCCTTCCCCTTTCCTTGCACAGCCTGTGCAGGAGCCTTCCCCTTGTCTCCCTTCCTCTTTTGGATCTGCTTCGATGAAGAAGTCTGGGGTACAGATTTAGTCCCTGAGGATGAACCCTTCAGGAACTTCTTCTTGGAATGGGTCACGTTGGCCTCTCCTTTAACCACACTCTTTCCCTTGCTCTTTTGCAGGGACTCATAAATCTGTAACTCCGAGAGGAGGGTAGTCAGGTTGAACTGAATCTTATTCATGCTCGCGTTCGTCCTGAAAGACAGATAACTCGCTGAGAGCGAGTGAAGGATGAACGTAACCTGACTGCGCTCGCAGACAACCCGCCATTTGCCTCAGCTATGTTGAACTGGTTAATCATGTCCAGGACATGTTCCCGAACAGATTGACCTTCCAGCATCTTGGCGTTGAAGACTTTCTTCAAGGCGTCGTGGTGGAGCTGGTAGGACGGAAGTCCAAACATCTCCTGCAGGGAATTCATAATCTCCCTGGCAGTTTCCACGTTCTCGTAACGCTTGGCCAATACTTCAGACAAGCTGACCAGAATATAGACTTTGACCTTTTCATTGGCCTTGGTCCAGCGTTCGTAGGCGTCCTTAACTGCCTGAGCGGCAGTGCGAGGGGGAACGAGAGGACATTCCTCCGTTAAGACGAACCTTAAGTCCTCAACCACGAGTATTGTATTGAGGTTAGATTTCCATTGTGGAAAATTCTCGTCGGTAAGTTGTTCATTTTTAAGCAGGGAAATTATAGAGGAAGACATTGCTGAAAAACAAACAAGTGACCGTATTAGTTATCTTTGCCTTAACCCATCACACAAGCAATACAAACAATTGCATACATCCAATCAATTTTGCAAACAAACAATCAAAGAACCCTAATAAAACTATGATTGTGTTTCGCAACGATGCTTTAGAGGTTTAGAAGAACAGCCACCGAAGGGTGATCAGTTGTTCCTCCTCTAAAATGAGACTCTTCTCAATCAATTTCTAATACCAGAATAACTCATATTCCATTAGATATTAACCACCGTTGTTCGGTCAAGGATTTGTTAACAAATTAACTCCTCCCCGTAAGTGTAACCCTCCCACTTTCAGATCTCAGAGGCACGCACCAACAGGCTACCGTTAGGAAAGACAACTGTTGGTAATTAGCCTAAGCGACCCTATCCTATTCAGGAGTTCACGGTGTTCCGAATCCTATGATCAGGCCCTCCGAAGGGGTGGTTGCTCCAGGGCAACACACAGGCGGATCATAGGAATCTCACGTTGTGACCTAGGGGTGGAGACCGAAGGATACGTTGACACGCGTCCCGCTCCCACTTACTATAGTCACTTTCCCCATTCACCTTAGTATTGACCCATGCAAACACTCTCCGAAGGGAGGCCGCTCTACGACGACACGAAGCCGAGCATGGATCTCACGGTGTGAACGTCACGGGGACGTAGGAGCAAAACTCAATTTAAATTAAGTTTTGTAATTTTTCTCCCACTAAAGTAACCTATTATAAATTATAGGATTTGATTAAACCTAGATAAATCCGGCTAAGTCATTTATCTAAGTCTAGTCCTATTATAACTATTATAATAAGACCTAATGTCTAGGTGTATTAAACCAATTTAATTAACCTAGCGACATTAATCTAACATTAACCTAAGATTAATTCAACTCCGGTGTTCCAGATCAGTTCCCAGGTAGGAGGTGTTCCGTTTACCGTCAACTTAAATACCTCCAATCCTTAGACAGAACTTTACTGGTAGAGTTCCCTTATAATCTCAGGAATGTTCGTCCTACTTAGTTCATTAAAACTATTTTAAAACTAAGTAAGATATTCTAATCCTATTAGAAAGTGATCTTAGGTCTAATTAATTTTAACCTAAGATCCTATGTGAACATGCATATCTTGATTATAGATTGACGGTTTCTAATCATTAAATTTTAAACTATTTCAAAATTTTAATGATTAGCCCTATAATCATGCATACTATAGTTTTTTAAAACAATTAACAATCATATTCAAGTTAATGAAATTTAAACTATAGTACTTTGCATTGCATGATAATTAATATAACCCTTATATAAACCTATGGATGTATCATGCTCAATGCATTTTGATTTCCATTTAAATAATAAACAATTTTATTATAGCCAAAAATGGAAAATCAACTTAGCATGCTGCAAACAAATTATTTTTAATATAACTCTTATATTAAAACTATGTAATTGCATGCATCATACTTTTCCATTTTCATGTATTTAATATAACTCTACTATATATTAAATAAATCATGAAAATCAAACCATGCATTTCAAACATATACTATAATCTAATTATAACATACATAAATGCATGAGCATGCTTTATATCCTAAGGTGGGATTAAAATTTAAATGACATCCATAAAGCATTTAAATAGCGAATAAACCGATTTAATTGGCCCCTAGGATAGATTAAAGCAAAATTACACTAATAAAGCAATAAATCTATCCTATTACAAAATTCTGCAGCTCCAAATCCGGTCTAGAAGCCTTGAACCGACCCGAACCACTTCGAACCGGACTTGAAAAACTCGAACCGCACCCAAATCGGGTCAAACCGGACCAAACCGGTCCTAGCTGACCCAAAACGCACGAACCGGACCGGCCAATTAGGGCACTTCCCACGTTTTCACGAAAAACCTGGCGCCGCACGAAATCGTGACAGCGTCGAGACGCTGAACAGTTAGCGTCCTGACGCTGGCGCGATTTCAACCGTCTGGAGCGTGGAATCGCGACAGCGTCGAGACGCGCAACGCCTAGCGTCCCGACGCTATTGCGTCTGGAGCTGTTTTCTGGGCAGAACCACGACTGTTCTTCACGATTTTCATCGATTTCTTCCACGATCTTCATCGATTTTCAAGCCTAAACCTGACCCGGACTAGTACAGACTCGATTTACAGAATTTTGCCCAAAAACGCAGGGGCCTTACATGATCAAATCAATAAAATTACTGTAAATCTATGGCCAAATTAAATCAAAACAGTTTATCGCAAACCAACATTCACAATGCAAATTAATCCCACCAAAAAGTGAATCCGCAAATTTCAATCAATGGAAAAAAATTCAGAGATGGCTCTGATACCAATTGAAGGGATAAAAGCCCTTTTCGCAGCGGAAACGCAGAGAAAACCACACTGATTTTAACAAAGGTTGAAATACCAATACGGATCACAAACACAATTATCTACAGTAGAAAATCAAATATAATCATACTGTAAAAACTTATTAAAGCATGCTGTAAAAGGGAGAAAAATTCTAGATCTAATCTAGAATTGGATCCTAATGACCCTAGTTCAAGAAAAACCTTACCCTTGAAGAAATCCTTGAACGTTTCGCCAAAAATTCTCCGAATAGCTCTCAAAACCAGAACCAATCGCACCTTGATATCGCTGAAAAATCACCACGAACACCACCACGAGGATTCACCGGTATTCTCAAAGGGAATGTGCGTTGAGTGGCTTGTGGGAACCCCTAAACTAAGGTTTTTCTGAAAAAAAAAAAAATCTCTGTACCCACCAAGGGAGAGGAGAGAACGAGAGAGAGAGATCGGGCGATAGAGAGGGAGTCTGGCGTGAGTGAGAGTGTTATCCCAAAATTGAATTGACCACTACTTTTTAAAACCACGCACAATATCAGGTAACTGAAATATCAGTTACCTGATATTTTTAATTAATCATAATTTTAAAATCACAATTTTAAATTACAATTAATTAAATTTTAATTAATCTAAATTAATTAAAATAACATTAATTTAAATCTAATTTAAATTAATATCTCTCTTATCTTATAGTTTAATTAAATAAAATTTAATTAAACTAAAACAATTAACTAATTCAAAATTAATTAATTTTAAAATAATAAAATTGAACATCATATATTCAATTATTATTCTTCTCTCTCATAAAACTATAGCATTAATATACATCCAATGTACATTAATTATAACCTATAGTTTTAATATAAATCAAATTCATATTTTGGTTAAATATTCGAACCCCTTTGAATACTTAATTCAACCTTAGAAATTTACCTCAACGCCCTTTTAGAGCTACCGGTGGGACCTGATGGACCTACAGATCAGAAGCTCCAACGATATGAGATTAGTTGGCTAAACTCATTAACCAAGTTAATCAATATTCGTTAACAGTGGTTCACTCCACTAAAGAACCACAGCTGCACTCTTCTCACTGCAGATATATTTCTGTGTCCACGGATATCGACTGTCAACAACAAGTTAGCCCTTCACGTGTGTTCGTACCCCAGTTAGGTCAAATTACCGTTTTACCCCTTGGCTACCTCTTGGTCCTTAAGTACCAGTGCTCCTCTAATGAACAACTTGTTTGTGGTCCAAACAGCAAACAGAAATCCCTCTCGTGCCATAAAGAGGGTAGGGCCCATTGTTCAAGACCCGGAGACACCACTTAAGGGAACACACCTCTACTTACCCTAATATCGGGAAAGAGTGAATTAATTCTTGTAAGACTACGTTCTCAGCTCCCCACTCGGTCTTGTCCCCAAAATGGTAGGCTTATTGAGTCGGCGAACTGGCCACTCTCACCCGTACAAATCAAAGGACAATCCCTCTTGGACAGGAGTCCATAATCCACTCAAGATTAAGGCCAAGTTGCCTAGGTCATCCTAGTGAAATAGAAACCGAGCTAACTAACGGTGTTACAGTTAGTGGTTAACTATTTCGCGGTCCGGTCTTTGTGCAAACTCATTGCACAGGATACCCCCACTCGCATGTCAACCACATGAACGCGTTGGATCACTACGTTTGTATCAATATACAAAGCGAGTCGTATCCATAGTGTCACCAGGATAAGGTACCCAGCCTTATCCCTATACTACAGACCCTTTAGGCTAAAACTTGAACATTGATCCCCGTATGTCCCTACATACTAGTTCAAGCCTCATTCTATTAGCCTTGGATGTTTAGTTTATTGGATTAGGGTTAATAAGACAAGATATAATACAAACACTGAATAATACATCACTTTATTAATGTTCGGTCAAAAGTACATTTACTATCTACGAGTTTTAGGGCACAAAACCCAACACTTTAGTCATGCAATTAAATAAAGTAAGTCTTAGGCCAAATCCCCTCTCCCAAGCAAGATTCAACACTCAAATCATTCAACTAGTGATCAAGTAATTGAAAACATTTAACCATAATTGCATAGGTAAAATATATGCATATTCATACCACAAATCAATCCAACAAACTAAAACGACTACATCAATCCCTAAGACAAACAACTAGCAACTCATAGTCTTTAAACTACAAACGCTAATTGAAAGAAAAACCATAAAAACTACAAAAGGTAAGGGAAAGAGAAAGGAAAACTCGAATCTGTCGAAATCGGCACGTCCCTGTCACGATCTCCACGTCTTTTCGCTTGATTCCCGCTCCTTGGCCTTGCTTTAGCTCCCACTAAAGGTCTCTAGTCGAAATTAGGGCTAAAATCTAACCAATTGGACTCCCCTAATCCGTAGCTGAAAAGAGGAATTTATAGAAAATCTGTCGATCGCGTCGAGACGCTATAGACAGCGTTGCAACGCTGTCGCGATACCGCATTTTTCGAAAATTTGTCGATAGCGTCGCGACGCTATGATTTTTTTTTTTTTTTTTTAGATTGAAGACTCCATTTGATTCCAATTGCTGAATTAAGCTTCAAACACATACTTCCTACAAATAAAACATAAAAATTCACAAATTTGGGCAAATAATTGTAAAAGACTAGCTTAATTAATCAGAGAAAAATAGCTAGATATGCTCGCTATCATAAATGTCTAGGAATAAGTTCAAATCTATTATCTGAACAATATCTAATTTTAATAAATAATTAATTAATTCCATAATTAATTAATTACCCAATTAAATATCATATATATATATATATATTTTTTTTAAACAAAATATCATATATTTAATCTTAGGGATTTTATTAAAATTAAAATTAATATGAATCCAATTCATATTAAATTTATTTGAACTATTTCAAATATTTACTCAAGAATTAATTTTTGAAATTAATTAAAAAATTATATTATAAAGTTTCATAAACTTTATATTATAATGTATGAACATACATCATAGGATTCCCTTAAATTAATTGAACATTTTCAATTTACAATTTATACTTAATTGCTTCAAGTCTCTTTACAAGCTACCAGTGGGACCTAATGGACCTACAGATCAGAAGCTCCAACGATAAGAGACTAATTGGCTAAACTCATTAACCAAGTTAGTCAAAATTCGTTAACTGTGGGTCACTCCACTAAAGACCCACAACTGCACTCTTCTCATTGCAGAATATCTCTGTGTCCACGGATATCGACCAATAATGGCAAGTTAGTCCTTCACGAGTGTTTGTAACTCTAGCTGGGTCAAATTATCGTTTTACCCCTGAGTTACCTATACCTCCTTAAGTACCAGTGCTCCTCTAATGAACAACTTGTTTGTAGTCCAACCAACAAACAAAAACCCCTCTTGGGCCAGTGAGAAGGTAGGGCCCTTTGTTCAAGACCCAGAGACACCCTTAAGGGAACACTCATCAACTTCCTCAAGAGTCGGGAAGGAGTGAATTCCATCTTGTGTGATTATGCTCCCAGCTCCCCACTCGGTCTTGTCCCCAAAATGGTAGGCTTATTGAGTCGGCGTACTGGCCACTCTCACCCATACAAATCAAAGGACAATCCCTCGTGAACAGGAGTCCATAATCCACTCAGGATTCGAACTAAGTTGCCTAGGTCATCCTAGTGAAATAAAAACCTAACTAGTTAACAGTGTTACAGCTAGCGGTAATATTTCGCGGTCCGGTCTTATGCAAACTCATTGCATAGGATACCCCCACTCGCATGTCTACTACATGGACGCTTTGGATCAATACGTTTGTATCAAATACAAAGCGGGTCGTATCACATAGTGTTACCAAGATAAGGTACCCAGCCTTATCCTTGTACTATAGACCTTTTAGGTTGTTACTTGAACATCAATCCCCGTATGTCCTCACATACTAGTTCAAGTTACATAAAAACAACCTTGGATCTTAGTTTATTGGATTTGGGTCAAATTGTGCAATATTTAACAATAACATTTTATTGCAGAAACTCAATAACACTTTATTAAAACAAGTATACAATTTGTTTACATTCACTATTGTTGGGTTCCTAGAGTGAGTAAAAATGTGGTTTAAAAAACCTCTAGAATTCCTGTGCAAGTATACACAGTCTGCAGCAAATAATATTATCAATCCGAGTCCTGAATTAGCTTCCACTTTATCTATTTTGTGTAACTTTCTAATGGTTTCAAAGATGGAAAAAAATGATTTAGTTTTATAAGAATTATGCTGAAGCAAAATAAATGACAGAACAAAGAATAAACAAATAGGTAGACAGATTAAAGACAGGCGCTGGTTAGGCTTAGTAATTGTTTTAAAAGATGCTCTAGCAATATTATTGATCATGCAACTCTCGCAGTATTATTAGCGGATTCCTCCCAGAACTCCGGATCTTTTGGAATGTGTTTCAATCCCAATGAAGTGCGACTGATCAAGCACTAGGCAACTGGCTATCCCTAGCTCAGTCACTGGCGTTCACCAATACACATTGATCGTAGTGTGGATAATTGCCACACACTCTCTAAATCATCCCTGAAACTAGAGAGAGGTATTCACATCGGCTGGCCAGGCGGGCATACATGGCGGCGGCGAACTAGAGGAACGTTGAGAGGTGATAGCGAGCATAGCTAGCTATTTTTCTCTGATTAATTAAGCTAGTATTTTACAATTATTTTCCCAAATTTATGCATTTTTATGTTTTATTTGTAGGAAGTATGTGCTTGAAGCTTAATTCAGCAATTGGAGTCAAATGGAGCTTCCAATCTTAAAAAAAAAATAAAAATAAAAATAAAAATCATAGCGTCGCGACGCTAGGACCAGCGTCGCGACGCTATCGACAAAATTTCCAAAAAGCGCGGTATCGCGACAGCGTCGCGACGCTGTCGCCAGATTTTCTATAAATTCCTCTTTTCAGCTACGGATTTTTGGAGTCCAATTGGTTAGATTTTAGCCCTAATTTCGACTAGAGACCTTTTTTGGGAGCTAAAGGCAAGGCTAAGGAGCGGGAATCAAGCGAGAAGACGTGGAGATCGTGACGGGGACGTGCCGGTGTTGACGGATTCGAGTTTTCCCTTTTCTTTCCCTTAACTCTTGTAGTTTTTATGGCTTTTCTTTCAATTAGTGTTTATGGTTTAAAGACTATGAATTGCTAGTTGTTTGTCTTAGGGATTGATGTAATTGTTTAAGTTTGTTGGATTAATTTTTAGTATGAATGTGCTTTTATTCTATGCATGCAATTTTGTGTTTAATGCTTTCAATTACTTGATCACTAATTGAATGATTTAAGTGTTGACTCTAACTCGGGAGAGAGGATTTGGCCTAAGACTTATCTTGTTTAATTGCATGACTAGAGTAGAATTTCTAAGTTTGTGACGGGATTTGGAATATCTTTAGAAGCATAACAAGGACCGAACCGAATAATGCCTTGCATGTTAATGAACTTAGATAGGGATATCAAGTTAGTTTATATGCATGAGAATCAATTATACTCGGGAGAGGTAATCGTGATAAAAGTTTCCTTGGTTTGTAGAATAATTTCACGGTCAATTCATTCCTATTAATCAATCCTCATTCTTAATCAATGAAATCAATTCCCTAAGAATCTTTCCATTTGAGTCTCCACTTTTATTTCATGCTTTTTGTCTTTAGATTTATCTTTTATCATTGAGTTTTGCTCCCTAAATAAAATTGAACAAAAGTATTCACAATACTTAATTTGCTAGAAAACCAATCCAGAGGACGACACTCGTTTAATCACGAAAACACTATATTATTACTTGACCCGTACACTTGCGGTTAGCAATTTGCACATCAAGAGGTTGACAAACTAGACAGAGAAACGTTTGTCAGCGACGGCGAACTACATGGCGGCGCAACAAAAACAAAAAGAACTACACGGCGGCACAAAGAAAATGAAGAGACTAGACGACGGCTGCGAACCACAAGGCGGCGATTTTGGAGAGAGACAATGACAATTTTACTCGAGGAGGAGACTCATTTTGGGGAGAGTGGCGGCCAAAACAAAAATAGGAAATGGAAAAGGGGCAAAACGTGAGTCCTAAATTATTTCAATGTCTTAACCTTTAGTGACGCAAAAAAATCTTTCAGTGACATCTTAAATATGTTGCTAAAAATAAGACTTTCAGTGGCATGAGTTTACGTGTCACATAAACTATTAGGAACGTTTAATTTTCTCTCATCACTAAAAATATGTAACTGCGACATCTATTTTACGATGTTGCTGAAAGTCACATTTTGCGATTTATTTTAGCTGCTTCACTAAAAACTTGTCGCTGAAAATATAATTTATTGTAGTATATTAACATACGAGCTGCGAGTTAGGGCGTCAATCTAACCTACTGTGCATGCTAATTATAAAAGCGGGAATCTAAAGTCACAAACAATCAATAAATCATGCATAAAGTTCAACAATCTTAAGAAAAACAATGAATAAGTTCAGAATGCTCATAAATCTCATAAAATTACAAATGTACTTACAATCCCGAGGTCCCAACTACAACAAATAGTGCTTAGACGGTCATAGACAAGCCTAATCTAAGCCCAAGGCTCGAGAATCCAACCTAATTTACCTAGAAAATGTAAAATACAAGAGAAAAGTGGAGGGATTCAACCCTAGACGGAGAGAAAACGACTGCTAAACACTCAAATCAACTTTTCCCCTTCTCCACGTTGTTGTCCTAAAACAGCAGCAGGTGTTTAAATAAATGCACCGGCGTCGAGACGTCGACGCTGATTTTTTCGCGTTTCTTTATCCGACGCGTCGAGACGTCAGGAGATGGCGTCGAGACGCCACCTCTCGGGTCCTTCAAATTTGGCTACTTCAAAACTTGATCCACTTGGTGTCGATTCTGAGTTCTGAGCGCTTCACTAAGGTCCTTTCACCGCCTCGACATCCCATGGGCTTCAAGATGGATCAAAACCACGCTAAAATCCTCGAATTAACACCAAAATTGAAAATGGGCTCCGTTGAAGCACTTGATACTAAATTCCTACAAAACATAACTTTAAGCGAAATAATTATCGTAAAACGAACAAGATTAAGGACAAATAATCATGGGCAATTAGGTCCCATCAAAGAGCATTGGGGATTGGTGAGGGCTATGGCTTGACTGGCTATAGGACGGCAGCTGCAACTTATATCACTTCTTTCTAGGATCTCAATCTCTTTTAGCATAGGATTGAACTTTTCTTTTTAGTTTTGATGTTCTTTTTAAACTATGAGATTTCTATAGTTTTATTTCCAATGTTATGATTTATGACTTGTTTTAGACTTATGTTTTGGATCCTTTTTGATAAATGAAAGTTATTCTCCTTCCACTTATTGTTTAAAAAAAAATTATGATCAATGCATGTAGTAGCGACCTTCAGTATATTTTTGTTTATTTTGAGTCGGGTCGTTACAGATAGATAGATTTTATTCAAATTTTGTCAAGGTCATGTCTAGATATTGTTTTTTGTTCTTTGTGAACGCTTGAGTTTTGATATCTTTTATTCTCATTTGTAATTGTTCTAAACATCAATAAAAAAAAATTTGTTTCATTATTCTTAAACTTTCTATTCAAATTTTAACCTCAAATGTTGTGTATTTTTAATTTAATTTAAAAATATTGGGCTTTCCAACGAGGCTTTTTATAGAGGTTATGTAAATGCTGCTATAAACTTTGCAGCTGTTGGAAAACTGTTGTGAATGGTATTTTAAAAACGTTGCAATATCTTGCAACAGTTTTTAAACTGTTGCAATAGGTAGTCATTGACCCCTGCAATTGAAGGTGATATTGCAACGGTTTTGACTTTTTTTTAGAAATGGTTTTGACTTTTGATTCCAGCGTTTTAAAAAGCTGTCGCAATTGACCTCTCAACATTGCCGTTCCAAACGGTTTTAAAATTGTTGCTATATCCTTTGCAGCGGTTTCAAACTGCTACAAAATGCAAAAAAAATCGTTGCAAATTGAGTAGCTATCACAGCGGTTATTTCATTCTGATTCAAGCGGTTGTCAAAACTGTTGCAATAAGTCGTCCCAACATAGCTTCTGTCAGGGGTTTTGTAACCGCTGCGAAAAATCTTGCAACGATTAAAAACAGCTACAACAGCTCAAAAAAACCAATGCAATAGACCTTTCATTCTGTAGTCATGTTTCGTTCTCAGAAAATCCTGATGACATTCTCATGCACAACCAAACATAGTTATCTTTGATTTCCAGCAATCTTATTTCCAGGTATAGTAATCTCAAACATCCTATATTCCCAGGCATCTGTAAAACCTTAAACCAAATGACCCCTGAATTTAGTGAATATGCATTTGGCAGATGTATTTTTGAAAACTTTTTTCGGATTCTGTAATCCAGATAGTGAAAATTTTGAAAACAACTTTTTTATGTTTTCAGTGTATCCAGATTTTGAATTTGAAATTTTAAAATGCAAAATTAAATTAAAAAAAATAAAAACTTTAATAAATAGTATTTTATGTTATAAACTCAATTCATTTTTGTTAAATTAAAATATGTATAATGTAATGTATTATAAATTATTTGATATTGTAAAATAATAATATACAAAATTTATAACATATAACATGTTTGTAAATTAATTAATAATAATTTATATTCAACTTAAATACAACTAATTTATGGGTTATAAATATATTGTACTCCAACACATTTTGAACAATTGTTTCTTTTTTTGAGTTCAACATATTTGGAGTTGGGAGATTTGAATCTCTCAGACCTTTTGGTTGGGAGGACATGCCAAATTTTTTTTTTCGATTTCAACAACATTCGAACCTCTGACCTTTTACATACCAACAGTGGCGGATCCAGAACTTTACGTTGGGGGGGCACGAGTTCATATAAGGTTAAATAAATCTAGTCCGTGAATTATTAAATTTGCTTCTATATGGTCCCTAAAATCTAAAAAGTGTCTAATATGTCTTTAATTTTTTTTATTTTGTGTCTAATATCCAATAAGTTCTTACATATTTTTTAATTTTAAAAATTAAATGTTATATTAGACATAAAATTTAATTTTGTGTCTAATATGTCCTATTGAACTTTTTTTTTAAAATATAAATTAATGTATTTATTAATTACAAAAGTAAAAGTTTAATGTTCAATTAGACACAAATTCAAGTTTATATCTACTATAAAAACTAAGTTTTAAAATTGTTTAATGTCTAGGACCTATTAAAAGTTTATAGATTATTAGACATTTTCAAAACATTTATTAGACACAAAATTGAAAGTCTAAGAATCTTTTAGATACAAATTTGAATATTTAAGAACTAACCTTTTAATTTAATATTAATAAAAATTTAAAGGTAATAATATGTAATATTTAGATTAATTAATATTAATTACAAAATTATAATAATCCATTATAGAAATATGAAACTTGAAATATTTATTAAAGTTTTTAAAAAATAGAATTAGGTTTTTTTATACACGAGAATCTTAAAAAAAAAAAAAAAAAGAAGAAAATTAAATAAAATTAGAAGAAGCACGCTTGACGGAATTTGAAGCCAAGACCGCGTAGGAGGAAGCTAGGGACCGGGTGCCCCTTCTCACCAACAAACCAAACCACTGTTACAACAATTAAAGTGAAAAAGCATATACATATATATAAATATCATCATTTGAGGGGGGCACATGCCCCTCCTGGCCCCAACATGGATCCACCCCTGCATACCAATTACCCACTTAGCTATGCTCGCTTTGCTAAGAGGACATACTAATTACTACTAAGTTAAACTCACTTTGGCTTCTTATTATCAATATTAGGTCCATTTGCTAATATGAGCATATAACTCATTCGATAAAATACCAATTTACTGTCCCAAAAATTTCATGATTTGAGCTCCATTCGGCCATTGTTGGCCTCAAAAGATATACATATATATCACATTAAATGCCAACAAGAGTATAGCTTAATTGGCATAAAGATGTACGAATAAACACAAGGTTTGTGGTTCGAATCTCCCCACCCCTATGCTGTTAAAAAAATTATATATATATATATATATATATATATCACATTAAATATATTTTGTTAATTTTTTTTAATATATTTCATTGATTTTCTTACAACAATGGAAATGCTAATTAATGAAAATAAGTCTTTTCGATGGAAATTTAATAACTTGGGTAAAATTGAAACGTTTTAAATCATTTAAGGATAAAATTGAAACTAATTACCTAGATTATATATGGGTATTTTGTATAATCTGAAAAAAGAAAACGTTATGTGCCTTGAATTTAGATGCCCAAGAGTTTGGTGAACATTTTGAAAATCTATTTCCGATGCAGGTCTTTTGTTTTTATTTTTAAATTTACTTTTATGAATTGTAATTGTTAACTTGTCAACGTTATTATAATGGAAAGTACTTAAATGTTTGTAATCTTGGAAAAGTATAGAACCAACTTGGTGTGAGAATATGAACAAAAAATGGTAGAGAGAAACAAGCTAGCTGTATAGATCATTCTCATTAAAAAAAAAAAAAAAAAAAAAAAAAAAAAAAAAAAAAAAAAAGCTGCTGGCTGTAGATCACATCAGTTACATAAATTTTTGGTAAATAAAACTGTTTCTGATGAGTCATTTTTCAGCCACTAAATTTGGTTCCAAGTGGACAAATCAAATTAATTATTCAACTCTTATATATTAATTTGCAATTCCTTTAGATTTGGAACTTTGTGACATTTTCAAAAAACAAAGGCTTATCTTCATGGAGGGTTGGTATAAAAAGGCCAACATTGGACTTCAACAACCCCTTTCAAAAGAGCAACTTTTCATAAACAAAAAAAAAAAAGTAATATAATTCACTAAAGATTGGCTCATAAATAGGGTTAACAATGGAAAAGTAGCACTCTTTAAAAATACATGACATCAAACTTAGCAACCATGTTTGAAAATTGAAGTAATACCCAAATGGGAAAACCCCCTTTTTTTTAGTCAATTTGTGCTTAAGTTCACACTTCACATTCATGTTTGAAGATTCTCTCTCATACTTGAATGTTGAATTTTGACCTATAAGAGTGGTTGCATGCAATAGTCTTCTTGTAGGCTTAAATTTTTGTGGAAGTAAAATGGCTTTGGTTTTGAAGAGTTTTGATGTTAGTGTTGATTTGATCTTTTACCATTGACCCTTTGAATTTTTTGAAGTTTTTGGGGCTAACTTTTCTTAACATATATGTTGTTGGAAATTCATGCATCAATTGAAATTTCTATTTTGAAAATAAAATATTTAACGTGCTTTGTTTTTCAAGATCTCTACAGAAATATAACATGTACACAAAAATCCCATAATTATAGCCTTGATTTTTTCGCACAAAAAATAGTCATTTATGGAGTTTTCGTCTTTTTTTCTTCTAATTATAATGCATTTATGAAACATAAGAGTTTTGGAGAAAATAGAAAATAGTTTTGGATATTCAAAAAAAAAAAAACAAAAAAAAAACAAATCAAGTTTTATTCATCAGTCGGTTTTATCCTTTCAATTTTTTGTTTCATCATTTTAAAATTTACACTTGAATAAATTATGTAATTTAAACCTTAAGTGTTGCAATTCATATACCCTCAATTATTTAGGCATCATTTGATAATGATTTGGTTTTTTGTTTTTGAGAATTATGCTTGTTTTCTCGTAATTTCCTTACCATGGTTTCATCTTTGTTGAGGACACGTATGGATAGATTCCAAAACAAAAACGAATTTTTGAAAACTACTTTTTTTAGTTTTCAAAACTTGAGTTGGTTTTTGAAAACATGGAAAGAAGCTAGATAGATAACAAAACAAAGAAATTTATAGGTGGAAGGAGTGTTTATATGCTTAATTTTCAAAATCGAAAACCAAAAACAAAATGGTCATGAAACCAAAAACTTGTGGGCCTTAAATTTTCAATTTCTGTAAGAATTATAACTAAGGCAGACTAGCTATTATTTTGAGGATTATAGATTTAACCCATTGTATTGGATATTTTTAATTAGTTGGATAGATTCTACCATTTTGTGGTGAAGTTAAAAAAAAAAAAAAAAAAAAAAATCTACTTGTTTTTATAGCCATGTTAAAGTTATTTCATGATTGGTCAATTATTTTGATGTTTTGTTAGTTGAATTTTGTATGGAAAAGTTTCTAGGTTTAGTTTTGATTGGTATATATTAATTATAATACTCAATTAAATTTAGGATTTAAATTGGTTGATGGAGAGTTTATGATTACATTAATTTTCATGAAAGGAAACTTCCAAACAAAAGGAAGAGAATAATAGATTTCTCCCACTGAAATAAATTTATAATTAATCTTGAATCCTTGCTTCAAAAAATAAAGAAAGAATTCAACATTATTTTTTCTTGGAAGAGAATGATCATATTCACATAGAGAAGTAATAATAATAAAACAAAAAGTCATCATATTTTAATTTCTATTCATGACCCCTTTATTTATTTTTCCTTTTTTTTTTTTTAATTATTTGGTATGCTTTTGCTCCATGTGACATTACATTTTTGGCTTGACTTATTTGAGCTCATCAACCTTCCATTCATGACAACAGCCTCCATCATTATTTATACAACACCACCCTCTCTCTTTCTCCAAATCCCACCTCTCTCTCTCTCTCTCTCTCTCTATCTCTCTCGCTAGAGAGATCGCCATGGGAAACTGTGTTTGCAGCAAATTTATCTGTGTGAAATCATCGAGAATTAGCGACGAGGAGGCTCTCGAGATAGTGAAGAGAAGTCTTATGGCCCACGACGAGGCTCCGAGATCTTCGGTGTCATCGGCGACGACGGAGGTGAAGATCAAGATCACAAAGAGAGAGCTGGAGATGTTACTGGCTAATTACAAGGTGGTGGAGGTGAAGGAGGAGCTGCCGACGGCGCAGTTTTTATCACGGTTGATCGACGTCGATGATGCGCTCGAGATGCAGCCGCGATCATGGCGGCCTTCTCTGCAGAGCATTCCTGAGGTTGATTGATCAGAAATGGTGGAGATGATAGATATGGTTTTGCAAAGGAAAGAGTTTTGATGGGGACATTTTTTTTTTTTTTTTTTTTTTGGATCTATACTGGTTTTATGTCCCTTGAAGACTTTGGGAGATCTCAGTTTTTCTATCTCTCTTGGTTGAAAAATTGGAGTTTTTTGTTCTCCTTTGTTGTTTGTTCTCTGGTGATATGCATATAGAATCAAACTGTTAGTAAGCTTTAAATGTTGTTCTTTTAAGGTTAATTAGCATTTTCTCCAAACATAGTCTCCATCTTTCATTAATTAAAGCTGTTTTTTTTTTTACCATGAATCAATAGTTGGGATAAAGTGAACCTAGCTCAACTGGCATAAATAAGTATGTATTTTAGGTTCCGTTTGGGATTGCTGTAGCTTTTAAAATAATTGCTGACAGCTGTGCTTTTAAGAAAATCAGCTGTTGTATGAAGCAAATTAGCGTTTGGTAAATTTTATAGCGTTTGGTAAATTCAAATGAAATTGTTGTGATTTATTTATAATGATCAAAGTAGACATATTATTTTAGTTATTTATATTTTGATTTTCAGTATAAGAATTTTAATAAGTTGATTATTTATAATTTTTTAAAATTAAAAATTATATTTTCTTATTACTTTAAATTATACTATAAAATGTTAAAGAGAATAGTTTTTCTATACTATTATAATGAACAAATGTTATTCCAATTTAATTAAGTACCAAGAAAATGCAAGACAAAAATAAAAATAATATTATCTATTTTGTTCTCATAAAACTTGTAGTTGTATTGCACCTTAGAGTTCAATGATGATGAAATTGTATAGAAGTTTTGATAGTTCAAATTATAAATTACATTTTCTAATTTTTAATATTTTTGACATTATTTTCTTCCAATTCAATGATGATGAAATTGTATAGAAGTTTTGATATGTGACCAGACTAGAGATTGAAAGAAAAAAAAAAAAAAAAACTAACTATCGAAGAAGCTTCAATATGTTAAAGAGGAATTGGAAAAAAAAAATGGAAGGATCTAATGGACATTTTGAAAAATTGCTAAAAACAATGCTAGATTATTTGGGAAGTTAAAACCAAAAGCTACAATTGAGGAGATTTTAGAAATCAAAGGATTTAAAAAGTCATTTTCTATAAATTTTAAAAAAATTTTTTATTACCAAACACATAAAACGGTTACGATTGTTTCAAAATAGATTTTAAGTGTTGCAATTGCAATCCCAAACGCAGCCTTAGACTAAAAGGTTTGAAGTTCAAATTTTCCAAACCTCACTTATTGTGAACTCAAAAAGAAAAAAAAAATCAATAGTTTGGGAATTAGAAATATTTAGGTCTCATTTGATAACTATTTTGTTTTTGAAAATTATGCTTGTTTTATCCTAAATTCCCTACCATGAATTTCATCTTTGTTAAGGATCCATTTGAATTCCTAGCCAGCCAAATTCTAAAAACAAAAACAAGTTTTTGAAAACTACTTTTTTTTTTTCAAAATTGGACTTCGTTTTTGAAAACAAGGAAGAAGATTGATACTAAAACAAAGAAATTTATAGGTGGAAGTAGGTGTGTATAAGCTTAATTTTCAAAAACTAAAAACCAAAAATCAAATGGTTATCAAGCAGGGCCTTAAGATTTCAAAGGAAGGAGTAGATGTCTTAATCAAGATGTTATATTCATGTTAGCATCTTTTAATTAAACTAGTTTTTTTTTTTTTTTTTTTTTTTGAGAAGAAATTAAACTAGTTTTTTAACCGGTACTCCACACATGATATTTTCATGTTTATCAAATATTTGAATTAATGTTCAATTTTAAAAATTATTTATATATATATATATATATATAATAAGTAATTTTTTAGTAAAATTTTGGTAATTATATTTAGATAAATATCGAAATAATTAATTGGTAAAGTTTAAAGTAAAATTGTTATTATAAAAGAAAAAGGTAAACTATATGAAATTTTTTATACAAAAACTATTGTCAAAATAGGAGAAAGAAAGATGAATTTTAAATTGTTTCAAAAAAAGAAAGATGAATTTTAAATATAATATACATTAAGGTGGATTGTATCAACTAATCTATAACGTCTATCTACATATACATACATATACAATATTAGCATTGCATCTTAAAAAAAAAGCTAAAGATCAATGGTAAATCAAACATCACAACAAAAGTTATAAGCTAGAACAAAACAATAAAAGAAAAAAGTAAAATAAAAAAAAAAAAAGAAAAAAAGATGACCCTTAAGCTTTTGTGAAAAAGAAAAGTGTGAGAGAACTATTTATATAGTTGTAAAGATAAAAGAGAGTTTACAAAAATTTTGGAGACAACTTTTAAAATTTCATTATTATTATAATTAAAGATAAAATCATATATTCTCTTCAAAATTAATTTATAAAAATAAAGGATAAACTTTTTGCCAAAGCGAGCATAGCTCAATGGTAAGGCTTTACAAGACTCGATTTACTGATTTAGATGCCCAAAAACGCAGGGACCTTTACAATTTGATCGAATCAAATGCATTAAATCTAAGGTCAAATACCTAAACAATTTATCAACAAACCCACATTCAAAATGCAATACAATCCCACCATTCAACAAATGCAATTTTCCAAAAACAAAATCAATTGAATGATTGGGTTCTGATACCAATTGAAGGATTGAAAGTCCTTGGCAGCAAAAACAAATAAGATCGTTTTGCAATTAAAATTGTTTTAAAGAAAAACCAATCCATTGGCAACAATATATAGAGAACTATTTCTACACATATTACATATTAAACATGCATTCTCCTAAACCATTTAGAGAATTAGGAACTTACGTGGGTAGACGATCTTATAGCAAGGTCTCCAAGAAATCTTACAAGACACTACCACTTGGATCACCCGCTATTCTTTGGGTTGAAGAGGTTGTGATGGTGGGATCACCGTCTTGATTTTTGTGAAGGATTTGGAATTCCCTAATTCCGTTAAAGTGGAAGCGTAATTGGAACCGATTCGTAGTTAATTTTGTTTATCCAAAAATACCATTACATTGACAAAAATCATAGAACAAATTCTATAGAAACTTAAGGCTAAGCATACAAAAATTAGATCTAAATCTATAATAAAGAAAAAAAAAAAAAAAAGCAAACCTCTGTTGACGTATCTGAAAATCAAGAATGATTCTTGATTGCTTTGCAACAACGAAGAACACCACCATTTGGTTACACTGGTATATCTCTGAGATTACTGGAGGCAGAAAAATGGTGGGAGTTTTTTTAGGAAAGATCTCTGAGAGAAGTAGAATGAATGAGATACCTTTCACCCCACCTAGGGGTCCTATATATAGGTAAAGGCCAAGACCTTTTCCTAATAGGAAAAGGTCATGAATAAGATCAAACCTATCATCTTATTCATATTTAATTTAATAAATAATTAATTAATTTCATAATTAATTAATTACCCAATTAAATATCATATATTTAATCTTAGGGATTTTATTAAATTATTAATATGAATCCAATTCATATTAATTATTTGAACTCTTCCAAATATTTTCTCTCAAGAAATAATTTTGAAATTAATTAAAAAATATATTATAAAGTTTCATAAACTTTATATTATAATGTATCAATATACATTATATGATTCTCCTAAATAAATTGAACACTTCCAATTTACAATTTATACCTAATTGCCTTAAGTCTCTTTACGAGCTACTAGTAGAACCTAATGGGCCTACAGATCAGAAGCTCCAACGATACAAGACTAGTTGACTAAACTCATTAACCAAGTTAGTCAACATTCGTTAACTGTGGGTCACTCCACTATAGACCCACAGCTGCACTCTTCTCACTACAGAATATTTCTGTGTCCACGGATATCGGCCAATAATGACAAGTTAGTCCTTCACGAGTGTTCGTAACTCCAGCTGGGTCAAATTACCGTCCCTGAGTTACCTCTACCTCCTTAAGTACTAGTGCTTCTTTAATGAACAACCTGTTTGTGGTCCAAACATCAAACAGAAACCCCTCTCGAGCCAGTGAGAGGGTAGGGCCCTTTGTTCAAGATCTGGAGACACCACTTAAGAGAACACTCATCTACTTCCTCAAAAGTCGGGAAGGAGTGAATTCCATCTTGTGTGATTATGTTCCCAGCTCCCCACATGGTCTTGTCCCCAAAATGGTAGGTTTATTGAGTCGGCGTACTGGCCACTCTCACCCATACAAATCAAAGGACAATCCCTCGTGAACAGGAGTCCATAATCCATTCAGGATTTAGACTAAGTTGCCTAGGTCATCCTAGTGAAATAGAAACCTAACTAGTTAACAGTGTTACAGCTAGTTGTTACTATTTCGCGATCCGGTTTTATGCAAACTCATTGCATAGGATACCCCCACTCGCATGTCTACTACGTGGATGCTTTGGATCAATACATCTGTATCAAATACAAAGGGGGGTGTATCACATAGTGTTACTAGGATAAGGTACCTAGTGTTATCCTTGTACTACCTTTTAGGTTGTTACTTAAACACCGATCCCCGTATGTACCCACATACTAGTTCAAGTTACATACAAACAACCTTGGATCTTAGTTTATTGGATTTGGGTCAAATTGTGCAATATTTAACAATAACATTTTATTGCAGAAACTCAATAACACTTTATTAAAACAAGTATACAATTTGTTTACATTCACTGTCTACGAGTTTTAGGGCATAAAACCCAACAAACTCCCACTTGAACTAAAACTCTAGTTTAGTGGGATGTACAATAATCTATTTAACAGCGGGTGTATAAATACATGTATAAAACATATACAATGTACAAATACAATAAACTAGGGCATCAATATACCCATTACATAATGGTATCACTATACCCATTACATTTCTCCCACTTGCCCTAGATTTCATCTTTGTACATAACTCGTAGACCTAGACCTTCTAGATGACCCTCATACCCTTTAGCCGAGAGAGCCTTCGTGAATTAATCAACAATATTCTATTTAATTTAATGTGCTTGCTTGTCATGGGCTGCAAGGTTGTTTTGAATTTGCCACAGCACCACTGTATCACTATAAAGTGTGATGGGCAAGTTCATATTTGAAACACATTCCAAATAAGTCAAGAACTTTCTAAGCCTTACAGTCTCTATCGCTGCTTCACAAGCAGCTATGTTTTCGACCTATATGGTCAAGACTGTAATTATGTCACACTATAGCTCCTTCGTAAAGTTTGACCATGGATACTGATGTAGATTTCCTCAATTCCTTATCAGTTTTAAAATCCATGTCAGTGTATCCTGTAAGGATCAAATTCTTAGTCCCATACACGAGCATATAGTTCTTCTTTCTTCTCAGATACTTGAGGATATTCTTAACGGTTTTCCAGTGATCAACTCTCGGATTAGATTGATACTTACTGACAATCCCTATTGCATAGGTCATTCGTCTCATGTCTTCAACTTCTTGAGGTGTCTCAGGAAACAGTTTCTTAGACAAAATGAATTCCACGTCTAAAAGATAGTGAACTCTTCTTGGAATTCTGCATCTTATATCTAACTAACATCTTGTAGATATAAGACACTTGAGACAAGGCTAGCTCTTCTTGGAATTCTTACGGTTCCTAACAATTTGGATCCAAAGAACAAACTTAGCTTCTCCCAAATTTTCATTTGGAAATGAGTTGCTAGCTCATTTTACTAGTCAGTAAGATAACCTACATCATTCCCAATGACTAGGATATCAATCACATACAACGCTAATAAAGCTACTGAACTATTGACGATCTTTAAGAAAAGATTCATCAGTGTTTTGATCAAAGCCAAAAGATTTGATCACAGTATCAAATCTTATATTCCAAGGTCGAATTGCTTAGGTCAATCCATGAATGGATCACTTAAGCTTTGCAAACCATTTTGCTTTTGATCTTGCTAAATGAACCATTCTGGTTGAGACATGTAGATACTCTTCTCAAGATTACCATTGAAAAGGGTAGTATTGACATCCATTCAAAATGGACAAGAGTTCTAACAGACTTAAGCATGACGACAAGAGATAAGAATTTCTTACAGTCCCCTGCCTCTGGGTATAACCCTTTGCCATAAGTCTAACCATAAGATTATGTCTCGTTTCTACTTGTAGATTCATTTGTAATCTATAGGTGTTACCCTATTAGATAGATCTACAAGATCCAAGATGGAATTGAAATCACATATTTTAATTTCGAGTCCATTGCTTTAACCCAATTGGTTCTTGTTAACATCATTCATTGTCTTGCTCTACGACAATGAATCCTCAAAGCCATCATCAGGTATGACGATTTGGACTTCAATTAAGCCCATATAACGGTCATATTGTAGAACAATCCTCCCACTTTATTGAGGCACTCTCAACCCTTGAGATAGATGTAACTAACTAGTTGTATTGGCCCTATCAACAACTCTTGTTAAAGGTCCAGCATCATCAACAACCCTTGTGGACTTATCAACAACTCTTGTTGATATTTCTGTAGCTTCATCAGTTAATTCACTTAAAACGACCTTACTTTGTGGCTTATTATTTCTCATGTGGTCTTCTTCTGAGAATGTAGCATTTGTCGGTACAAATTCTTTATTCTCTTGTGGATTGAAGAAGTTTCCACATTTCTCGTTTCCTTGGGGTGGCCTAGGAATAGGTATACTGTTGAACAGTGTTCCAGTTTCTTTCGGGTTAGCCACAAGCACGTGTGTTGGACTCCCAGAAAGTAACGTAAACTACTTTTACGCCTTATACACAATTCAAAAGATGTTTCAGAAACACTTTTGATGGAACGTTGTTCGAAATATGTACTGCAGTCAACATTGCATGACCCCAAAATGAGTCAGGCAAATGAGCATAGCTCATAATGAATCGAACCATATCCAATAGTGTTCTATTTCTCCTATTTGATACACCGTTTTCATAAGGTGTTTCAGGAGTTTGAGAGTTGGAATGTAATTCCATGTTCTATCAAATAGTCTAGGAATCTCAAGTCTCATATACTCTACACCTCGATCAGATCGAAGTGTTTTTATCATCTCACCTAACAAGTTTCCAACTACAATCTCAAACCACTTTGAATTTCTCAAGAGCTTTAGACTTAAGTTGCATTAGGTTGATGATAGCGAGCATAGCTAGCTATCTTTACGTATTAAATTTAGCTAGTCTTTGATGATTATTGGCCATTTTATTGCACTTAATTGTTTATTTTGTAGGAAAGCGTTGATTAGAGTTAAAACGTGGAATAAGAATTAATCGGGTGTTCGGGACGTGAAAAGATGCCAAAGAACCGAAAAGATTCAAGTAACAAGGAGCCAAGAGAGGGCATTCTGCCCATTAGCGTCGAGACGCCACTCTTGGAGCGTCTCGACGCTACGTTTCCTTAATGAGAATACGCGGCAGACTCACAGCGTCTCGACGCTGTAATAAGTAGCGTCCCGACGCTACCGCATTTCCTTTTCCAGACACGCGCGTACAAGAGGCAGCGTCGAGACACTGTCTTAATAGCGTCTCGACGCTACGATGAAAATCTGCTATATAAGTTTATTTTTGGCTAGGTTTTTAGGGACTTCGATTGGGGACTTCTTGGAGTCGAAAAACAGGACAAAATAGAGGCTATTGAGGCTGAAACAAAGGGAGCGAGGTGGAAATCAACCCATTGTTCGTGTGGATCGTGACGGAGACGTTCGGTCTTGGCCTACAACGAGTCTATTTCTCTTTTCCCTTTCTTTAGTTAGTTTTGATGGCTATTTTAGACTCTCGCTATATTTTAACGTTGTGTATGAGTAGCTAAGCTTTAATTCTTAGGGATTGATGTAGCCGTTGGGCACGTTATGGATTGATTTACTGTTTTTATGCTATTGATTTCATTTATGCATATGTAGTATCCTTAATGCTTTCGATTTACTGGCCATAAATTGATTGATGTTTATATTTGAATCTAACTCGGGAGAGAGGATTTAAATTAGTATTTCGTATGCATAACTAGAATTTAGCTAAAAATCGGGAGATTAAGGTTAATTCTAGAAATTGTTATAAAGGTTAGCCTTATTGCCTTGTATGTTTATTGGATTTAGATAGGGATATCAGGTTCAATTGCATATGGGAGAATCATGTATGCTTCAGAGAGATATTTGTGATTTTTGTTGCCAAGATTTATGAATCATAGTATTTGTAAATTTGTTTATTAATCCATAGCTCCAATTGGTGAAATCAAATCCCTAAGACCAATTCTTCCCATTAGGTTGTCACTTTTAGCTTTAGTTTTGTGTTTGATTAAATCATATTCTCATTTTTTTTGATTCCCTAAATAAAATTGGTCAAAAGTATCTTCGATAATTAAAATTTGGCTAGACACCAAATCCAGAGGACGACATTCGATTGCAAAATCACTATATTATTACTTGACCCGTACACTTGCGGTAAGCAATTTGCACACCAGTTGAGATATTCATACCATGAATAATTATCTATAATATAGATGAATTATTCATGCCCTCCCACTGCTTTAACATATTGGACCACAAGGATCCAAATGTACAAGCTCCAAGGGCTCTTTGGCTCTATAGTTCTTTTCAAGCAAAAGAATCTATTAGTCATATTGCCCTTAAGGCATGACCTATAAGGTAGCAGAGAGTCATCTTCTAACTTGCTTAGAAGTATACTCTTAACCAATCTCCCAATCATATTGAGGTAAATATGTCCTAACCTTAAGTGCCAAAGAAAAGTATTTTCCTTTAGGAAAAATCCTTTTCCTTTCATTTCTTTGAGTAGTAGCAGCCTCAAGCAACTTAGTGTTCATGACTGCTTTACTCTTGATTAGTCTTAAAACATTTATGTTATTTTTCAGTCCAGCTGAACAAAAGTTAACTCCCTTTCTTGAAATGAACTGTGTTAGCAGGGAAAGGTAAAGAGTAACATTGTCCCAGCCAATAAGATACAAAAATCGAATTTCTTTACACATTATCTAATAATATGTATTTGCTCCCACTGAAATAACTTAACATTTCCCATTGCTACAGCCAAGACAACCTCTCCAGTTCAAATTTTTTTAGAGTTATCTCAATAACATCAAACTGTTGCCAGGAGTTCATTCCTTTTAATAAGAAGAACAAACGTGATTTGTGACTATGAATCAAGTATTCGGGTAGAATCACCATTTTACACAATTATGCTTCCAAGACTAGTAAATCAAATTTACTGTCTTTGAACAAGTATTCTTTGGCTGAGCAAGGCTCAATGTCACATTCATTAATAACACTTTTTAATGAATTAAACATTTGGGGCATGAGAACATTTCTCTGTTAAGATTAATCTTAAATTATTCACCACAAATTAATCGTTTAAGTTTGTTGTATAATCACCGTTATTTATTAAATAGGCGTAAGACTATGCACATATTTAATCATTGAATCACTAAAATAACAAATTACTTGATTATTTATCGAACTAACCCATTACAAGAGCAATACAAACAATTGCATACAATCCAATCAGTTTAGCAAAAACAAGCAATCATAGAACCCTAAGACTATTGATTTAGTTTTGCAACGATGTTTCAGAGGTTTAGAGCAATAGCCACCGAAGGGTGATCAGCTACTCTTTGAAATGAAACTCTTCTCAGCTAATTCTAATTCTGGAATAACTCATATTCCTATAGACATTAGCCACCGTTATTCGGTCAAGGATTCATTAACACACTTAACTCATCCCCGTAAGTGTAACCCTCCCACTTTCAGATCTCAGAGGCACGCACCAACAAGCTACCGTGAGGAAAGACAACTGTTGGTAATTAGCCTAAGTGACCCTATCCTTTTTAGGAGTTCACGGTGTTACAAATCCTATGATTGAGCCCTCTGAAGGGATGGTTGCTCCAGGACAACACGCAGGCAGATCATAAGACTCTCACGGTGTGACCTATGGGTGGAGACCGAGGGATACGTTGACACGTGTCCTGCTCCCACTTACTATGGGTACTTTCCCTATTCACCTTGTTATTGACCCTTGCAAACACTTTTTGAAGGGAGACCGCACTTAAACGACACAAAGACGAGCATGAATCTCACGTTGTGAATATAGGGACTTAGGAGTAAAAAACTCGATTTAAATCAAGTCTTGATTTTTCCTCCCACTAAAGTGACATACCGTATATTTTAGGGTTTATTAACCTAGATAAATCCGGCTAATTCAATTTATCTAAGTCTAATCCCATTATAACTCTTATGATGAGAATTTTACTGTAATGTTCTAGGTGAATTAAACTCTTTTAACAAACCTAGCAACATCGTATGCTAACATGACTATGATTATTTGAACTCAGGTTTTGGGTCTATTCCCAGGTAGCAGGTGTTCCGTAAACCGTCAGCTTAAATACCTCTAGCCTTAGACAAAACTTAACCGGGAGAGTTCCCTTTTAACCATAGTAATGTAAAGTCTTTACTTTAAAGATCTAGGTGTATTAAACTCTTTTAATAAACCTAGTGACATTGCATGTTGTTGGGTTCCTAGAGTGAGTAAAAATGATATGTAAATAGACTATAGACTCTGTGCAAGTATACACAGTCCGCAGCAAGTAATAAGTATTATCGAATCCAAGGTCTGAACTAGCTTCCACTTTATCAATTTTGTATAACTTTTCAATGGTTTCAAAGATGGTAAAAATGATTGGTTTTTATAGGAATAATGTTGAAGCAAAAGTAATGACATAACAGAACGTAAACAAATAGGTAGACAATTAGAAACAGGCGCTGGTTAGAATTTAGTAATTGTTTTAAAAGATGTTCTAGCAATATTATTGATCATGCAAAACTCTCGCAGTCTTATTAGCAGATTCCTCCCGGAACTCCGGACCTTTTGGAATGTGTTTCAACTTCAATAAAGTACTACTGATCAAGCACTAGGCAACCGACTATCCCTAGCTCAGTCACTGACGTTCACCAATACACAATAATCTAGTGTGATTAATCTACACACACTCCCTAAATCATCCCTGAAACTAGAGAGAGATATTCATACCGGCTGGCCAGGCGGACACAAAATAGAAATGAGCACAACAATTAATCAAGATGCATTAACCAATATTTATTACTATAAATGAAGCACAACAATCACATGTTTCCTAACCAACGCCTAAAGCTGCTTAGTTTATAAAATGCATGGAAACACACGTTACAATTTGAGTAAGCATGTCCATAACTACAAGGTAATACAAGAAAAGATTAATTCCCTTGAATAGCTTGTAATTGATGGTCTTCTTGATGGTCTCCAATCTCTCTTCTATTCGGCTCCCAAAGGTGGAAGTAACTTTTCCAAGAATGGAATGTTTCTCCCAAGGATGGAATGTTTTTTACTTGGGCGGCTATCTCTTTTTATAGAAGGATAGGAGGTTTGAATTAGGTTGACCTAGACACGTGGATGGCTCTCCTTGCTCATTTATCCCGAGAATAGGTAAATAGAGTTCAGTTTGTTAAATTTGCTAACGAGCTGTGACGTGGCAGTTTTGCTCCTCACTTTGGTCCAACACAAAATTTGCTCCCTCCAGTCGCTCAACAATTCATTCTGCATAAAATAACTTCCAAAGCTTCCATTCTTCCAAATGGGTTAAAACATATAATATATATCTAAAACCAACCCTATTAAGCACAAAAGACACACAAATCCCTATAGAAATAAGGCCTAAATAACTACCTTTTGGAGAGTTATCACACCCCCAAACTTGAACTATTGAGCGTCCCGAGCAATACTAACCAACCTCCGTTAAGAATTCAAAACGTTAGACAAAGACTAGCTTAATCAAACCAGACAATCCATCACTACCTTCAACCTTAACCTGAGCACTCTACAAAACCAAACTCTACTGCACCAAAATAATTCTTCCGACATAGACAAATAATCACCACTTTTAACTCAATTCTAAGAACTTGCCACAACCTAGCTTTATTATCAGACATTTTAAGACACATTTTCAAGAGGTTTATATTTTTGTTTTTCAGACTTAACGCAGCCCTACAGTCATAAGCTCTTAAGCATGAGATGACCCACTTTATGGTGCAGTATACCCTTGCCTCAAACTCATCACCAACTAGGCTAAATACTCTTTATAAAGCTAAAAAATCCTTAGTTATTCTATCTCTTGCCCCTCAGAATGACAACATTTTATGATGAAGATCACCTACGTTCTGGAAGACAGAAAATTGCTGGATTATCATTCATCCTTCAAAACTTTTGCTCCATGAATTTTCTCAGCAAAATTTTCAACAATCAACTTTTTCAGCAAATAATTTTTCATTTTTCATATTTCCTAGGTTATCTTTTAAACCGAAGACAAACTGTGGGTATCACAAATGTCCCCGGTTACTCAACAACCTAGAAAATTATTTAATGAAGGAGAGGAATGCTCGAGCAAAACAATTGGAGTAGCAACAAGTCCCCCAAACTTGAATTATTCATTGTCCCCAATGAATCATTAATTTTGCAATTATACCCCGAAAATTCAATTTTTCTATCTGAATTTTAAACTGAGCGTGGGACTAGAACTAAGCTTAAAGTGGATCATATAAATCGACACTACCTCAGAATCTTCTTTGTCGAAGAAACAGACCAGGCTAGAAGAAATGCTCAAGCAAAAGGTTTCTGGAGATCAGAACACCTCGACCTAATTACGCTTAACCAGTCCAAGCTTCAAAAATTCAGAAGAAATCAGTTAAGTTAGGAATATTCAGTGCTATAGAATGGAAACGACTTTGGAAACTTCATTAAAAACATTAAAAAGAAATTACAAAAGCAAATATATTTTTGGCCTAAGGACATTAAAAAAAAAAACATTACAGCAACTGCAAACGGGTCAGATATACGCGAGCAATCAAAAATATAGAAACAAAAGTAATGCTCGTTGAAGATCATCTCATCCATCAATCTTCCTGACCCTGCTCTTCATCATCATCTTCTTCTCGTTCAACAGGTGGGGGCGGTATCCAGGGGAAGGCCTAATATGGTTTGGAGAAATTGGATTGCAAGGCCCTCCTGAGTGTGTCATCTCTCCTCTTAGCATAGGTCCAATATGTTTAAGCTTGCCTTTCAGCAAACTCTTGCCTACTGGCCGACAGTGTCAGTTGCTCTAGGATCTGATGAATTCCACACACAAGTCCATCCTGGCGTGCCTCTTGTGTTTGTTGAAGCCGCGCCAGATTAGGAGTATCGATGATTCCCTTATCAAGTAAAATCACATCCTCTGGAACCGTGGACACTCCTGCCCTACTGCATAGCATCATGATCGTGTTCAGGAAAAACAGCTTCCCCACCTTCTTGCGCCAACAACTTAGAATCTCATTTGAAATAATTTTTCCAATATCAATGCTCAGGGATCGAAGAATGGCGAATATTAGAATCACACGGTCGCGAGACACTGTTGAATCATGCGTAGTCGGAATCAAACGCAGCTTGATGAAGCCCAACCAAGTATTGGCTTCACTCTATAGATAAGCCGCTTGAAACGTTGTTATGGACGAGTTTTAATACCGCAAGCAAACGGGTCGTCACAAGTAATATAGTGATTTTGAGTATAGAGTATCGTCTCCACAGGGATTGAATTTATTCAATTAATTACTACGAATAATCTTGCTTAACTTTATTTAGATAACAAAATCTAATACCGAAAAGAATAATAAAAAGCTAATCAAGAAAGCAAAAGATAAATGGAGACACAATTTGGAAGGAGAATTCTAGAGGGTTGATTTTATTAATTGGACCTTAAATGCTTAATCAATTAACTAATATGGATTAACTAATCATTTGATTCATAAGTCTAGAAGCCTAATGACAAGGACTCTCCTGTCGGTTTCCTCCTATCTCATACCTTTCAATAAAGAATCTCCTTTCAGTCTCATCTTTATTTACTGAGCATGGCATTACGACCCTTCAATACAACCTCTAACGTTATTTAGTCAATCCCGTGTCACCCGGGTAAATAACCGTCAATCATGCATGCAGTTCTAGTCTAAGCTTCTCTCCGTCGAGTTTCCACTTAGTAACGATCCATTTAATCAGTAATCAGTTGATTAAAAGCATTACAGAAAAAATGCACAAAGGAACAATAATGACAATTAAACCAATCAATTCATTAATCAAGCAAAGGTTCGACAACTAAATCAATCTCATAGAATTTAAGAATTTACTACCCATAATCACTAAAATCCAATAATTCTTAATCACAACAATTCTATAAACTAAAACATAAAGGAAAAAAGAAGAGAAATGTTCATAAAAGTGTCGATCTCCTCGATCCCACGCCGACCTCCATCGATCCCAAGCTCCAAAGATCTTCAACAAAGCTCCAAAACTCTCCCAAAAATCCCCAATTTTAGTGTAGACTCTAGAATGGGGTGAAAACCCACAAATTGGCACACAAACTTCATTGCAAAAGGCTCCTTTTATAGGCTCCCAGCAGGCGTAGCGTCGCGACGCTCTGACGTCATCTTTTCTTGGGCTCCAAGACGTCGCAGCGTCGAGACACTATCTGGACAGCGTCGCGATGCTGTCACGATTCCAGAACTCTCCACGCGGCTACCTAGCGTCGGGACGCTCCAGGCTTAGCGTCTCGACGCTAGGCCCTGAATATTCAAGAATGGCCCGATTTTGATTTCAATTTTGGGCTTCCAACTTTCTTTTGGCCCAAATACTTTATGTAATGGATTTTGGACATTTTTCTTGACCCAACTTGATAATTTAAGACTTGAAATTCATGAATTTGGGCTTCTAACTCATTCTTCTTGGCTTTTTGGATTTGGGTCTTCAATGTAATTCTCCAAATTGCTCAAAAAGTCTCCAAAATCATCCAAATTCTCTCAAAAATCTGATTTTTCTTCTTTGACTCAGTTTTCTGAAATTTAAGCATAAAATAGCATTAAAGCTCACAATTCATGAACAAAACTAGCTAAAATTAATAGGAAAATGATGACATTTTTGCATGTCATCAAACGTGCGTTTCTCCGTCTTTGATAACCTCCATTGAGCCCTTCAATTCCCACCTCCCGGACCGCCGCATTCAACTGATCACTTGATGGTGCCACGACCATCTCATTAAAGCCCGCATGTGGGAAGTCCTGGAGATTGAATAACGAGTTGATAGCCCCTGGGCTCCAATCAACAGGTACTCCTCGAACTATGGCCTGAAATTCCTCTGCATTATCAATATTTGCATAAAATTCTCGAACAATATTTGAATTCACTGGGTCCGGTTTTACACAGAACTAACTCCAACCAAGATTTGTGATTCCTGCTCTTAAGAAATGGGGTAGATCGTCACCAAACCCTTTTTCGAATAAGAAATCTCTTCTTAGCATCTCTCGGTATTTTGCTCGAGCAAGCTCATTGATGAAGCGGATGAAAGGTCCTTCTCTTGTTTCCTCTACAAGTTCATCCGATGCTTCAACAATTCCTTTGCCTCTATCTTCTATAAGCTTTCTCAAAGTTTCTTCCGCTGCTTCTTCTCTCTCTCTGTCCTCAGCTTCCTTCTTCTCTCGTTCCTTTCGTTATGCCTTCTCTTTCTCAGAATCCGACGATGGTAGTGATGGGGTATCAGTTCGAATTACCTGGATGCGCCCAACCTTTCGCTTTATGCGGCGACGCCTAGGCACCTCCGGCATGATGACCTCAACATGAGCCTCTTGCTCCTGTTCATTATCTTTCTCAGGCACAACCTCTGCCTGTCCTTCTTGCACCTCGTCAGTCTGCTTTTCTTGATTCTCCTCAGTATTCTCTTCTTGAATTCTCTTCGTATCTGCGACTATTAGTTCATCCTCCTCTGGATTCTGCACCTCAGATTCTTTCGAATTTCCTTCCTCCACTGCAGTAGCAACATCGTCTGTCGCCTTCTGAACAACCTCTTGCTCCTCAGCCCGTTCCTGCCTTTTCCTTCGTTTGGCTTCTTTCTCCTCTGGCGTCTGCTTCTTCTTCGCTTTTACTTTCTATACTTCAGGGGTAGTAGGTACCTCTTCCTCCTCATTCTCCCTCTCTTTTCTCGCTCTCGTTTTTTCCATTTGAGACTCAAGGGAATTTTCAATACTCAGAAGCAAAGGGGAAAAATAACAACAGCAAGAGATAAAAGCAAGAAGTTGAAGTGAAAATAACTTACCGAAGGCCTTAATAAATAGAGCTTCAGCAAAAGAAAATCTCAACCGAAATATTTTGCCCTCATTAAATTGAAATTACCATTTTAAATCGCATGCAATCGGTAGAATTAAATCATCAAACGATTAAATCTGAAGTTCAAACGCCCATGGTAAATAATTATGTGCTGTCCAACGACTAAACCCTTCGATCTTCCCTGTGTGACACGTGGCTCCATCAGATGGCTCATGCACTTAACCTGCCCACAAAAAATTCAAAATCCAAACGGTAAAAGTAATTAATTCACAACAAAACCCTTCCTATTCGGACGAGAACTTTGCTTCGGCCATAAAGTTGTCGTAACAAACTTCTGAGCAAAACAAATATTGGATACGGACGAATTCAAATTGAAATCAAATCAAATCCAAAAATTTGAATTAACCGCTTAAATCAAATCTTTATATTTTTTATTATTCAAAACCGAATAAATAAGGAGAAATTTTCTTCAAATCTAATCTAAACAGAAATTTAAATAACCGAAAATACAATCTAATAGAATCTAATTTAAACTAATCAATTTAATTAAAAGATAATTCAATTAAATAAATAAATAAACCGAAAATAGAATCGAACACAATCAATTAAAATTCTAAGCGAAATAGATAAAATTTAAACTACCAATAATAAAAATATTCAAAACTAAAATCAGCTTAAAATAAATCATGCAGAATTCAAACAAACTAAATCTAAAATACTCGAAATCAAAAGCAAATCAAATCAAATTAGCGAGAAAATAAAAACAAACACTGGGAGCTCAAAATATTGCTTTGTAAAATGCTCCCGCAAAAATCTTGATCTTTTAATCATCAACCAATTTGAGGGAAGGATATTTCGTCTGGAACTCCTCTCCCCAATAATGATTCACACGCTGTCCATTCACTTTGAACACTCTCCCATCTTTTTCATCCTACAAAGTAATTGCTCCATGGGGGAAAACCTCAATCACAATAAATGGCCCTGAGCATTTAGATTTTAGCTTCCCAGGAAAAAATTTTAATCTAGAATTATAAAGCAAAACTTTCAAACCTTTGACAAACTCTATAGATTTAATTTTCTTGTCATGCCACAGCTTAGTATTTTCTTTATACATTTTCGCATTTTCATAAGAAAATTGGCGAAATTCCTCTAATTCATTAAGCTGCAGCATTCTTATTGCTCTTGCACGACTCAGATCAAAATTTAATTTTTTCAAAGCCCAAAATGTTTTATGTTCTAGCTCTAATGGTAAATGGCAAGCTTTCCCATATACTAACCTATAGGGAGACATACCTAGAGGAGTCTTATAGGCTGTCCTATAAGCCCAAAGAGCCTCATCCAACCTTAAAGACCAATCCTTTCTAGATGGATGGACTACTTTCTCTAGAATAGACTTAATTTCCCTATTCCTAATTTCAGCTTGACCATTTGCTTGTGGGTGATAAGGGGTAGCTATCCTATGCCTAATCTCATACTTAGCTAACAACTTAGACATTATTAACAAAATGTGTATCCTCATCACTCACTAAAGCTCTATGTGTCCCAAACAGCGCAAAGATGTGCGATTGAAGAAACTTTGCTATTGTCTTGGCATCACTCTAATGGCATGCGATGGCCTCCACCCACTTGGACACATAATCAACTGCCAATAAGATATAAACATTGCCATTGGAAGGGGGAAATGGCCCCATAAAGTCAATACCCCATACATCGAATAATTCAACTTCCAAAATGTAAGTAAGAGGCATTTCATCTCTAGGCCCTAAGTTTCCTCTCCTTTGGCAAGCATCACATTGCTTGTAGAACCAATGGGCATCCTTAAATAAGGTAGGCCAGAAGAATCCACAATGCAAAATCCTCATAGCTGTCCTCTGACCGCTGAAATGGCCTCCATACGGCGAAGAGTGACATTGCTCCAGGATTTTCGTTGCTTCATCACCTGAAACACACCTACGAATAATACCATCAGAGCATTGCTTATACATAAATGGCTCATCCAAATAGAAAAACTTTGCATCATGCTTAAACATTTTCTTCTGCCTCCAATCCATATCAATAGGAGTGACTCCCTTTACCAAAAAGTTAGCAATATCAGCATACCATGGGACATCCCTGACTATCTTTACCTCAACAGCAAAAAGCTGCTCATCTGGAAAAGAATCGGAAATGGCAGATTGCTTCAGCAAAGATGATGATGGATCAAGACGAGACAGATGATCTACAATGACATTCTCTGATCCATTCTTATCCTTTTTATCCAAGTTGAACTCCTGTAATAATAAAACCCAACGAACTTTTTTAGTCACTAAGTACCTTATTGCTGCATGATCCGTGAATACCGTGACTTTGGATCCAACCAAATACGACCGGAATTTCTCAAAAGCAAACACAACAGCTAACAACTCCTTTTCAGTAGTTGTGTAGTTGACTTGTGCCTCATTTAAAACCCTGCTTGCATAATATATAGGATGGATAAATTTGGCCTGCTTTTGCCCTAACATAGCACCTACCGCAGCATCACTTGCATCACACATTACCTCAAATGGTAAATTCCAATTACGTGCATAAGGAATGGGTGTTGAGATTAAAGCAGCTTTGAAAGTTTCAAAAGCCTTCCTACAATCTGCATTAAAGTCAAAAACATGATCAGTACACAATAAGTTACAAAGAGGTTTACTAATTTTTGAAAAATCCTTTATGAACCTCCTATAAAATCCAGCATGACCTAAAAAACTTCGAATCCCTTTCACTGAATTCAGTGGTTCTAGTCTTTCAATCACCTCAATTTTTGCTCTATCAACTTCTAGACCATTCTTAGAAATCCTATGACCTAGCACTATCCCCTCCTTCACCATGAAGTGGCATTTCTCCCAATTGAGAACTAGATGGGTATCCTCACATCTTTTTAACACCTTACCCAAATTATCTAAACAACTCTGAAAAGACCCTCCAAAAATTGAAAATTTGTCCATAAATACCTCGACAGTGGACTCAATCATATCAGAAAAAATTGCTAACATACACCGCTGAAATGTTGCTGGAGCATTGCATCGGCCAAAAGGATTTCGCCTAAAAGCAAATGTCCCATAAGGGCAAGTGAAAGTGGTTTTTTCCTGATCCTCAAGAGCAATAGTAGTTTGGTTATACCCACAATAACCATCTAAGAAACAGTAGTAGGCCTGACCAGCCAACCTATCCAACATTTGGTCAATAAATGGTAGAGGGAAGTGGTCCTTACGGGTAGCTTTATTAAGCTTCCTGTAATCCTTGCAAACCCTCCAGCCAGTTATTGTCCTGGTTGGGATCAACTCATTATCTTTATTGCTCACCATAGTGACACCTCCTTTCTTAGGAACACATTGGACAGGGCTTACCCAATTGCTATCTACAATTGGATAAATAATGCCAGCATCCAATCATTTAATCACCTTTTTTTAACAACCTCTTTCATTGTAGGGTTAAGCCTTCTTTGTTGCTCAATACTCCTAAAGGATCCATCCTCTAGAGTAATTTTGCGCATACAAAAAGATGGGCTAATTCCCTGAATGTTAGCCAATGTCCAACAAATTGCATTGCGGTATTGCTGCATCAACTTTATTAAGGCCTCTTCATGCTCCGACATTAAATCTGATGCAACAAAAATGCCCAATGTCTCACCTTCCCCAAGATACACATACTTTAGATGATCCGGCAAGGGCTTCAAATCTAAAGTGGGTGCCTAAATCAGGGATGACTTAATAGGAGGAGCCTTTCTTTGATCTAAATCTAAAGACTCAAAAACATCCTCACACCTAAACATCTTTTTTTCATTTTTTCTTTCTAAAGAACAAACTTCTAAATCCTCTACACTAACCTCTCCATGATCTTTCCAATGCTTGCTAGCCGAATCCTGTATTGTTGTCTCAACAATTGTGTTCTCCAGAATCCTAATGAAAGAGCAATCTTCCATTTCGTCTGGATACTTCATGACCTTAAACACATTAAATTTCACCTCCTCATTACAGACTCTCATTGTTAATTCCCCTTTTTGAACATCTATCAATGCCCTGCCAGTAGCCAAAAATGGACGACCTAGAATAATTGGGACATCTTTATCAGCCTCATAGTCTAAAATAATAAAATCAACAGGAAATATAAATTTATCTACCTTTACTAAGACATCCTCAATTTTTCCCTCTAGATATGTGATAGACCTATCAGCTAATTGGAGTGTGACTGTGGTAGGCCTAGCTTCACCAATACCTAGCTTTCGATAGACCGAAAGAGGCATAAGGTTAATGCTTGCACCTAAATCACAGAGTGCTCTACCTAATTCTTTTCCACCTATAGATACAGGTATAGTAAATGATCCTGGATCCTTAGCCTTGGTTGGTAGCCCATTCTTAAGAATAGCACTACATTCCTCAGTAAGAGATACAATTTCAAACTCACCTAACCTCTTCTTTTTAGTTAAAATATCCTTAAGAAATTTAGCATAATTCGGCATTTCTCTTTAGCTTCTACTAAAGAAATATTTATATGCAATTGCTTAAGAATCTCTAAAAAAATTTTAAATTGATCATCCTGATTTTTAGGCCTTTGTCTTTGTGGAAAAGGTAGAGATGGTACATAAGGTGGGGGCGGCACATAAGGTGGTTCCACATCTGGAACAGATCCAGATGCTCCAGCATCTTTATTGCTGCCTCCAGCACCCTGACCAGTCTCCAACTCTTTCTCAACAACAACATTTTTATCACCATTCTTTTCTATATCCTGAGTTTTACTAGGCTCTTTTCTTTCCTCTAGTGGCTTACCACTCCTAAGAGTCACTGCCTTTACCTGCTCCTTACCTTCCCTTCTAGGGTGTTCAGTATCTGATGGAAGTTTTCCTTGAGGCCTTGCCTTCAGCTCATTAGCTAGCTGACCCACTTGCAATTCTAGGGCTCTCATTGAAGCTTGATTACTTTGAATTGCGGCATCTGTACGAGCCATATATTCTTTCATCATCGCCTCAAGAGAACTCCCCGAATTTTGCTGGGGCAATACCTATGCTTTAGCAAATCCCGACTGGTTCACATTTTGTTGTGTTTGCACATTATTTCCATGTCCTCCCCATGAGAAGTTGGGGTGGTTGCGCCAACCTGGATTATAAAAGTTAGAATAAGGGTTATTCCTCTGATTACCTACAAAAAACACAGAAGCTGGATTGCTGGGGCAAAACTCGTAGTTGTGATCTTCACCACAATAGACACATGCTTCCTCTGCGACTTGGTTCACCAATGCAGCAGGCTCCACAGCTGGCGGCTGCTGATGACCAATCACTGTCACATTCTTAAGAGCATTAGCAATCATTGCAAGATCAACCTTAATGGTGGACACACCATCAACCTCTAACACACTCTTAACCTTTTTATTTGTGCCTCTAACTTCCGACCACTGACAACTATTAGTAGATATCCTTTCTAAAATTTCATGGGCTTCATTAAAAGTTTTCACCAAAAGAGCCCCTCCAGCCGAAGCATCAACCATACCTTGGGTTGCTCCATTTAACCCATTGTAAAATGTTCCATTTGAATACAATGAGGTAAACCATGGTGGGGACACTTTCGCAAAAGCTCCTTAAACCTCTCCCAAGCCTCACTAAAAGTCTCATCTTCAAGTTGCCTAAACCCTACTATTTCACTCCTTAATTTAGCATTTCTATTTGGTGGGAAATATTTACTAAGAAATTGTTCTGCTAACTCATTCCATGTCCTAATTGATCCTAGAGCAAAAGAATTTAACCATGCCTTTGCTCCATCTCTAAGAGAGTACGTGAACAAAGTTAATCTAAGGGCATCCCTAGGCACTCCTTGAATTACAAAAGAATCACTAACTCCTAGAAACGACTTAAGATGCAAATGAGGGTCTTCAGATGACAACCCATGGAATTGACCCACGGTTTACAACATCTGAAACATTACCGATTTCATTTCAAAATTTGTTGCTTGAATTTGAGGACGTGCAATCCCTGGATTTAGCTCATCAAACATTGGAAAAGCATACGCTCAAATGACTCTGGTCCTATCATTCGCTACCAAGATAGGACTCTCAGCCTGATTATTTTGCTGCTCATTTTGCTCCAGTGGCTAGTTTTGCTGCAGCAAACGATTCTTCTGGGGGTTCGCTGGATCTTCAGGACCCTGCGGGAGACGTGGCACGTTATCCATTTGATTCTGGTTTTTGCGCTGCTCTCTCCTTCTTCTCCTGAATCTCCTCTCGATTTCTGGATCAAGCTCGAACCTTAGCCCAAACGGATCGCTCATGCACCAAACTCACACCTGCAAAAACAAAAGAAACAATCAAAAAGTTCTAGCACCAAACCACTAAAACACATACACAAAATAGATCAGATAAAAACTTAATCAAGTCCCCGGCAACGGCGCCAAAAACTTGTTGGGTTCCTAGAGTGAGTAAAAATGATATGTAAATAGACTCTAGACTCTGTGCAAGTATACACAGTCCGCAGCAAGTAACAAGTATTATCGAATCCAAGGTCTGAACTAGCTTCCACTTTATCTATTTTGTATAACTTTTCAATGGTTTCAAAGATGGTAAAAATGATTGGTTTTTATAGGAATAATGCTGAAGCAAAAGAAATGACAGAACAGAACGTAAACAAATAGGTAGACAGATTAGAAACAGTGGCTGGTTAGGATTTAGTAATTGTTTTAAAAGATGTTCTAGCAATATTATTGATCATGCAAAACTCTCGCAGTCTTATTAGAAGATTCCTCCCGGAACTCCGGATCTTTTGGAATGTGTTTCAACTCCAATGAAGTACTACCGATCAAGCACTATGCAACTGGCTATCCCTAGCTCAGTCACTGGCGTTCACCAATACACAATCATCTAGTGTGATTAATCGCCACACACTCCCTAAATCATCCCTGAAACTAGAGAGAGGTATTCATACCAGCTAGCCAAGTGGGCACAAAATAGAAATGAGCACAACAATTAATCAAGATGCATTAATAAATATTTATTACTAGAAATGAAGCACAACAATCACATGTTCCCTAACCAACGCCTAAAGCTACTTAGTTCATAAAATGCATGGAAACACTCGTTACAAGCTGAGTAAGCATGTCCATAACTACAAGGTAATACAAGAAAAGATTAATTCCCTTGAACAACTTGTAATTGATGGTCTTCTTGATGGTCTCCAATCTCTCCTCTATTCGGCTCCCAAAGGTGGAAGTTGAAGGATTGGAATTCCCAATTCTGTTACAGCGGAAGCAATAGGACTGATTCGCAATTTAATTTCGTTCTACAAAATACCGGTACATTGGCAATTACGAATTCATAATTCTACAAAATTAAGGTTAAGCAAACTCACCGTCTTCTGACGACTCTGAATTCGAACGCCTTCTTGAATGCAAGGGACCAAAAATGAAATCTTGGGACACCACCACAAGATTGCCCTGCTATCCTCTGAGTTTGAAAACGAGATTGTGGGATCTCATGTTTCTTGAATTTGGGAAGTAGTAGAGAGAAAATCTTCTCCTTTGTGTTTCTTGTTGAGAGAGAATGAGAGAGTGAGAGAGATTAGGGAGTGAGAAATTCTGTAGAATGAACCTCTCCTCTACAAACCCCTTAGGCATGTGTGATATGTGAGGGGGGAGATCAAATCTCAACCATTTGATCGATTATCATATAACCAACTATCAAATGAAAATTAATTATAATTAATTAAATGATACTTAATTAATTAATAATTAACCAAAGTATATCCATATGATTTAATATCTCATATTTAATCATATGAACATGCCTCACATATTATATGATTTTAATTAATATTAATTAAATCATATTTAATTAAATTAATTAGATCACACAATTAATCAATTCTTAGATCAATTAAATATCATATATTTAATTAATCAAACATTTTCATATTCAAATGTGCATCTCTCTTATAACCTATAGTTTTAATATGAATCAAAATTCACATTAAAATTAATCTATAGTTTTAATTTAATTAAATCACATTTAACTAAATTAAATTGAACAATTAATTAATTTTATAATTAATTAAATATCAACCATGTTAATTAATTACATATTAGAATCATATTCTAATATATCTCTCATATATTATAGTTTAATTAAATCACATTTAATTAGACTAATTGAATAATTAATTAATTCACAATTAGTTAATTTATTCACTAATTAAATATCACATATTTAATTAGTTATATATTTGAACTCTTTCAAATATATAATTCTCTCATTTTAATAAAGTTTAATCACAAATTAAACTTTATATTATAATGTATCAACATACATTATATTAATTGTACTTCATACAATTATCCTAATTCCCAAATTGAATTCGAACAATTCAAATTCTTTTCAAGATAAATTATTCCCAATTACTCTTTATGAGCTGGCAGTGGGACCTAATGGACCTACAGATCAGAAGCTTCAATGATATGATGTTAATTGACTAAACTCATTAATCGAGTTAACCAATATTCATTAACTGTGGATCACTCCACTAAAGACCCACAGTTGCACTCTTCTCACTGTAGAATATTTTTGTGTCCACAGATATTGACCAATAACAGTAAGTCAATCCTTCACGAGTGTTCGTAACTACAGCTGGGTCAAATTACCGTTTTACCCCTGTGTTACCTCTGGCTCCTTAAGTACCAGTGCTCCTCTAATGAACAACCTGTTTATGGTCCAAACAGTAAACAGAAAGTCCCTCTCGGGCCAATGAGAGGGTGGGATCCCTTTGTTCAAGACCCAGAGTCACCACTTAAGGGAACACTCATCTACTTCTCCTAGAAGCGGGAAGGAGTGAATTCCATCTTGTGTTGTCATGTCCCCAGCCCCCCACTCGGTCTTGTCCCCAAGAAGGTAGGCTTATTGAGTCGGCGTGCAGGCCACTCTCACCCGTACCAATCAAAGGACAATAATCCCTCATGAGAAGGAGTTCATGACACACTCAGGATTAAGACTGAGTTACCTAGGTCATCCTATTGAAACAGTAACCTAACTAGTTAACGGTATTACAGCTAGTGGTTTACTATTTCGTGGTCCGGTCTTATGCAAACTCATTGCATAGGATACCCCCACTCGCATGTCTCCTACATGGACGCCTTGGATCAATATGTCTGTATCGAATACAAAGCGGGTCGTATCACATAGTGTTACCAGGATAAGGTACCCAGCCTTATCCCTGTACTATAGACCTTTTAGGTTGTTACTTGAACACTGATCCCCGTATGTCCCCACATACTAGTTCAAGTTACATATCAACAACCTTGGATTTTAGTTTATTGGATTTTGTTCATATTGTGCAATTCTAAACTTAATATGACAATAACACTTTATTGCATAAACCTCAATAACACTTTACTAATACAAGTGTATAATCCGTTAATCATTCACTATCTATGAGTTTTAGGACATAAAACCCAACAGAAGTAACCTTTCCAAGAATGGAATGTTTCTCCCAAGGATGGAATGTTTTGGACTTGGGTGGCTATCTCCTTTTATAGAAGGATAGGAGGCTTGAATTAGGTTGACCTAGACACGTGGATGGCTCTCCTTGCTCTTTTATCCTGAGAATAGCTTAACAGAATTCAGTTTGTTAAATTTGCTAATGAGCTGTGACGTGGCAGTTTTGCTCCTCCTTTGCTCCAGCACAGAATTTGCTCCCTCCAGTCACTCAGCAATACATTCTGCATAAAATAACTTCCAAGGCTTCCATTCTTCCAAATGGTTAAGACATATAATATATATCTAAAACCAACCCTATTAAGCACAAAAGACACACAAATCCCTATAGAAATAAGGCCTAAATAACTATCTTTTGGAGAGTTATCACATGCTAACATTTAACTATGATTAATTCAACTCTGGTATTCTGGGTCAGTTCCCAGGTAGGAGTTGTTCTGTAAACCGTCATCTTAAGTACCCTCAGCCTTAGACAGAACTTAACCGGTGGAGTTCCCTTATAATCATAGTAATGTTTTTCCTACTTAGTCAATTAAAACTATTTTTAATTCTAAGCAAGAATAAATCTAATCCTATTAGAAATGTGATCTTAGGTCTAATTAATTTTAAACATTTTAAAATTAATCCATTTTTCCTAAGATCCTATGTTTACATGCAATTCTTTGTTATAGGTTAACGATTTCTATTCACTATTTTTATAACACTTATAAATTTTAATGAATTAATCCTATAACATGCTACTATGGTGAATAAATTAACAATCAAATTCTAATTAATATATAAACCATATACTAGCATACATGACATACCAAAAATATAACAATTATATTAAACAAAGGTAATGTCATGCTCAATGCAAATTAGTTTCCTTTTAATTAATCTAACTCTTAAATTAATAACCCAAGAAAATTAAAAGCAAACCTCCGTTGACGTCTCTGAAAATCAAGAATGATTCTTGATTGCTTTACAACAATGAAGAACAACACCATTTGGTTACACCGGTATATCTGTGAGACTACTGGAGGCAGAAGAATGGTGGGAGTCTTTTAGGAGAGATCTCTGAGAGAAGTAGAATGAATGAGATACCTTTCACCCCACCCAGGGATCCTATATATAGGTAAAGGTCATGAATAAGATCAAACCTATTATCTTATTCATATTTAATTTAATAATTAATTAATTAATTTCATAATTAATTAATTACCCAATTAAATATCATATATTTAATCTTTGGGATTTTATTAAATTATTAATATGAATCCAATTCATATTAATTATTTGAACTCTTTCAAATATTTTCTCTCAAGAAATAATTTTGAAATTAATTCAAAAATATATTATAAAGTTTCATAAACTTTATATTATAATATATCAATATACATTATATGATTCCCCAAAATAAATTTAACACTTCCAATTTACAATTTATACTTAATTGCCTCAAGTCTCTTTACGAGCTACCAGTAGGACCTAATGGGCCTACAGATCAGAAGCTCCAACGATACGAGACCAGTTGACAAAACTCATTAACCAAGTTAGTCAACATTCGTTAATTGTGGGTCACTCCACTATAGACCCACAACTGCACTCTTCTCACTGCAGAATATTTCTGTGTCCACGGATATCGACCAATAATGGCAAGTTAGTCCTTCACGAGTGTTTGTAACTCCAGCTGGCACTACAAGAAAAAGCACTTTCAGTGGCGTATAAAATATATCGCTGAAACGAAAAACGCGTCGGTAATACTTTCAGCGGCGCGTGTACCTTCGTCGCTGTATCCGTCGCTGTATTTACGTAGTTGTAAGTATTTGCGACATATTACTGTAGACGTCGCTGAAAGTCATCTTCAGTGACGTCTACACGCCGGTGTAACCGATAGGTAGGGACGTGGGGACACGTCACTGAAGATAACTTTCAGCAACGTCCGACCTGTTGTCGCTGAAAGTGATATTCAGTGACACTAATAGCTCGTCACTAAAAGGATGCTTTCAGTAACATCCAAACCGTTGTCACTGAAAATTATCTTCAGTGACATAGTCAGCACGTCACTAAAATGGATACTTTCAGTAACGTCCAAACCGTTGTCGCTAAAAATAATATTCAGTGACATTGTCAGCATGCCAAACTCGTCACAGAAAAGAAGTTTTAGTGATGTGAACAACACTGTTAAAAGAAGATATTTTACGACATCTATGTATGTTGGTAAAAGAAAGCTTACTCGTCACTAAAAACTGAATGCTAGTTTTTTTTTTTTGGGTATGCTTTCGATCAGGTTTTGGAAACACACCGTACCATGATGGTTTACCGACATTATATCAAACGTCGCTAAATATTGTTTATGATTTAAAAAATAAATAGTTAATTCAATTAGTAGACCTGTAAATAAAATAATATTATCATCTTCGAACTAATTAACAATTCTACAATTAATCAAATAGAAAATGTAATATGCCAATTATAGTGAAAATGCAATACTTCATATTAACCATAATCAACAAACATGTCTAGAATGTAATACAAATTGGTCATTTTCTAAAATGATCTCAAGTGTCTAGGTGAATAAGTTTGCTTAACAAAATGATTCACAACCTACATTCTTCACATTTACATACAAAACGATTCACTAACAAAAGATCACAAACAAAAAAACCAACCTACAAAAAAGGGGACCCTTGTCGAAACGATTCGTGCATCCAAGCTGAAAAATAAAAGGAAATAAAATATGTAAGCTTGAGATTGAATAATTGATAAACAACTCATTAAAAGCTATGAAACTTAATAATTAAACAAGTAATGAAAAATATGAAACATGAACACAACTACACTTATGAGAAATAATGAACAAAAACTTAAAAACATAAGAAATCACCTTATTCATAATCACAACAACTAAACTAAACTAAACTTATCAACATCACGACAACTACACTAGTTAAAATACTGAAGTCCAAATAGGTATCGACTTTCTAAACATAACAACTAAATGGAAAATAAGTGAAACTAAACTTTCAAAAACACAATAACTCGTTAAAAGAACTACGTGCATCAAGGTATTAACTCCCCTAAATAGAATAACTCAACAACTCCAACTTATAAACTCAACTTTGCAAATGAAACAACTCAACAAGGTGTCCAACTCCCTAAACACTTATCCCAAATATCATGAAAGTCATTTGCAATCAAACACAACTCAACAACACTGTGACAACTAAACATATCAATGAAAACAAGTAAACTCGTAAGTGCAACAGGGTATTGACCCCCCCCCCCAAACACATTAACTTAACAAATCAAACAACGAAACTCAACTTTGCAAATGGAACAACTCAACAAGGTGTTCAACTCCCTGATGTGGACTTTTCCTACCGCAAGCGCACGGGTCAAGTAATAATATAGTGAATGTAATTCGAATGTCGTCCTCTGGATTGGATTTTTAAGCAAATCAAGTATTGTGAATTTTCTTGCCCAATTTTATTTAGGGATCAAAAAGTGATGATTGAATAATAAGAAAACTAAATCAAAACACATAAAAAGTGTGGAATTTCAATTGGGAAAACTACTTAGGGAATTGATTTCGCCGATTTAGTTTAGGATTGATTTTAAGGAGTAAGTTATTATGCACAATGAAATTATGAGCCAAAGACCCTTTAATCACAACTACCTCTCCTGAGTATAATTGATTCTCATGCAAATTAACCAACTTGATATCCCTATCTAAGTTTATTAATCATGCAAGGCAATGAGATCTTTTAACCAATTCTAAAGTTAATCTAAAACCGTCACGAATTAGAAAATAAACTTTAGTCATGCAATCTTGAGTAAGTCTAAATAAAATCCCCTCTCCAGAGCTAGATTCGAAACTTAAATCATTCAACTAATGGTCAATTAATTGAAAGCATTAAATCAAGATTACAAGCATAATAACATTGCACAACTTAAACCATAGATCAATCCATAAACACAATCAACTACATCAATCCCTAAGCTTACAAGTTTAGCTACTCATGATTTGTATTACAAGCTCAACTAAACATGAAAAAGCCATAAAAAATCTAACTAAAGTGAGGGAAAGAAGAATTAAACTCGTTGTAGGTCGAGACCGAACGTCCCCGTCACGATCCCCACGAACAATGGGTTGATTTCAGAATTTTCCCCTTTGCTTCAGCCTTGAATTCCTCTCTTTTTGCTCTGTTTACGGCTCCAAGAAGTCCCAAAATTGGTTCCCCCAAAAACCTAGCCGAAAAGAACTATTTATTCTGAAATTTCATCGTAGTGTCGAGACGCTGCCTCTAAACACGCGCGTTCTGGAAAGGAAATTACGGTAGCGTCGAGACGCCAAGGTCGCAGCGTCTCGACGCTGCGACGATTTCGCGCCTATCCGAATAAGGAATGCTAGCGTCGAGACGCCTAAGGGCTAGCGTCTCGACGCTAGTCACCTTTTGACCGAATTTTGACTTTTTTCCCTTTTGATTCTTTTCATTCCTTTGCATCTTTTCGCGTCCCGAACATCCGATTAACTCCACTGTTGAATTTTAGCTCCAATCAACCTTTTCCTACAAAATAAACATTAAAGCACAATAAAATGGCCCAAAAATCATAAAAGACTAGCTAAATTAAATAATTAAAAATAGCTAGCTATGCTCGCTATCAAATACCCCCAAACTTAAGCTTTTGCTAGTCCTTGAGCAAACTACAAATCAAGCATACAGTACAAAAATGGATGCAACAATCATAACTCAATCCTCAAGGCTCAAAAGTCAATAACCAAGTAAGCAAGAGACATGCACATAAGGACCAATGAGGGAGACAAATTAAAATTTTTCCAAAATTAACTTGCACAAGCGAGATCTAACTCAACAAGATCAGACTCTACTAGCTCGAGATTGGACAATTAAACTCTCAGCTCATCTTCCCTCTACACTGGCACTAAGGCTTCACTAATGAGTTAATGGAACAAATTAGATTGTTTTCCTCCAAACTTAGGTGCTTATAATTAACAATTAAATTAAGCATGTATATGTGGCACTTTCTTTCACACACCCATTACAGGGACCCTTAACCTGAGTTTTCTCTGGTTGGCCTAACTGATCACAACAGAGGTAGCTCTTTTTGCCTAAACTTTATTAAACATTGCAAACTGTGCACAGGCCATGGCGTAATAATTTTTTTTTCAACAGTAACCACAAGAATGATTTTTCTTTATGAGCATAAATAGCATATATTCTTTTCTTTCCTCCTAAGCAAGATCAAACATGCTAATTTGCAAAACATCAACTATTTAGCTCTTCCCTACACCTATCGAGGTGACAACAAGCATATGAACCTAATAATTCGCTCCTAAGCATTCAAATCCAAATCTAGCCAAGACAAATAGTCTACTCATGCAAGCCATCTCCTAGATAAATTTTAAAAAATCTCCCTTTTTGGGCACTCATGCTTACAACTCATCACAAGCTTGAAAATTGACAAGAAAGCCTATCCTAGGACATCATAATCATGCAAAAATACATCCAGACAACAACCATATGCATAATTCAAAGAAAGCTCAAAACTATAGCCCGAACTCAGATGCTCAAGGGCTCCACAAACATGCTAATCCACCCCCAAACTTAAAACATGCATTGTCCTCAATGTATACAGAAAATAAGGCATAAACAAGCATGTGAACAATAAAAGAATGAAAGGAGTGAACAATACTGGCCTGGAATAGTGATGACTTCTTGACTGAAAGCTTGGAATCTTTCAAGCTTGAAAGCAAAGGAGAGAAAGAAAACAAGACATACAAAACAAAAACAAACAATAAATCAAAAACAAAAAGAAAACACACAAAACTTACTTGGGTTGCCTCCCATAAGCGCTTGTTTAACGTCATTAGCTCGACGTGTTTGTCCAGTCTGTCAAGGCACATAAAAATTCTCGTATTTCTTTGGCCCCTTCTTCCTTGAATCAATATAACCAGCGATCGCTAGTAAACTTACTAGCTTCTCATGGGCACCTGAAACAGAATTATTTTTGGTATTTTTGAATAAAAGAAGCATGAAAGGAGAAATATCAAAATAAAGAGACTCTGACTCTAAAACTGACTCGTGAGAATAGAAAAAAGAACAATCAAAATCTACAAAGGATGGAGAAGATAAAATAGACAAAGGTTTTTCAACATCAAACTCTACCTCCTGAACTTCCTCTAACACTACAAGCTCATTTTCTTTTTCTTCCTCACAAACATGTTCTTGATAGGTGCTCCAACTCTCCAATTCATCCCCACTATTCATGCAACTCACCTCTAACTGCTCATCCTCATCAAGATAGAAAGAACTACGCTCATGAATGGGTGCCAATGAATCATCGGTCACATGACTCACTAGTCAACTTATGGAAGTGGATCCCACCTCACTAACTTCCTGTGGAGCTTGAAGTCCTCTTATGATTTCATCAATTTTTAGACTCCTCGCTCTAGACTCCTCAATATAATTTTGAACTATGCTTTCCAAGGAAGAATTTTCATTTAAAGGGGTATAACTTGAAGATGAAAAATTGGAATATGGTGTTGAATAAAAAGCCATTCAAATCAATTAAAGCAACAATGATAATTAGGCTTCATATCAAACAATAACCCAACAAGAACAAATGACAAAGACTCAAAAAAAAAAAAAAAATCTAATATGGAAAAAATCTAATATGGAAAATATAATCTAGAAAAGGAAAGAACTATCTAATTAAGGAAAACAAGAAACAAATATGGAAAATTACAATTAAGGCAAAAGACTAACAAGGAAAAATATCTAAATAAAGAGAAAAAAAATCAAGAAAATAACACAAAAAACAAATAAGGAAAAGATTACACAACTAAAACAAAAACTAAATTAGAAAAGAAAATATGGAAAGAAAAACAAATTATAAGGAAAACACTAAAATAGGAATGCAACAAATATGGAAAATAAAAACAAACAAGGAAAAAATGCAATCTATCTACAAAAAAAAAAAAAAAAAATACACCCTAAATTAAGACCGAAAATTTTTTCCACGATATTAATTTAACTAAATATACCAATCCCCAGCAACGACGCCAAAAACTTGATGTGGACTTTTCCTACCGCAAGCGCACGGGTCAAGTAATAATATAGTGAATGTAATTCGAATGTCGTCCTCTGGATTGGATTTTTAAGCAAATCAAGTATTGTGAATTTTCTTGCCCAATTTTATTTAGGGATCAAAAAGTGATGATTGAATAATAAGAAAACTAAATCAAAACACATAGAAAGTGTGGAATTTCAATTGGGAAAACTACTTAGGGAATTGATTTCGCCGATTTAGTTTAGGATTGATTTTAAGGAGTAAGTTATTATGCACAATGAAATTATGAGCCAAAGACCCTTTAATCACAACTACCTCTCCCGAGTATAATTGATTCTCATGCAAATTAACAAACTTGATATCCCTATCTAAGTTTATTAATCATGCAAGGCAATGAGATCTTTTAAACAATTCTAAAGTTAACTAAAACCGTCACGAATTAGAAAATAAACTTTAGTCATGCAATCTTGAGTAAGTCTAAATCAAATCCCCTCTCCCGAGCTAGATTTGAAACTTAAATCATTCAACTAATGGCCAATTAATTGAAAGCATTAAATAAAGATTACAAACATAATTAACATTGCACAACTTAAACCATAGATCAATCCATAAACACAATCAACTACATCAATCCCTAAGCTTACAAGTTTAGCTACTCATGGTTTGTATTACAAGCTCAACTAAACATGAAAAAGCCATAAAAAATCTAACTAAAGTGAGGGAAAGAAGAATTAAACTCGTTGTAGGCCGAGACCGAACGTCCCCGTCACGATTCCCACGAACAATGGGTTGATTTCCGAATTTTCCCCTTTGCTTCAGCCTTGAATTCCTCTCTTTTTGCTCTGTTTACGTCTCCAAGAAGTCCAAAAATTGGTTCCCCCAAAAACCTAGCCGAAAAGAACTATTTATTATGAAATTTCATCTTAGCGTCGAGACGTTGCCTCTAAACACGCGCGTTCTGGAAAGGAAATTACGGTAGCGTCGAGATGCTAAGGTCGCAGCGTCGAGACGCTGCGACGATTTCGCGCCTATCCGAATAAGGAATGCTAGCGTCGAGACACCTAAGGGCTAGCATCTCGACGCTAGTCACCTTTTGACCGAATTTTGACTTTTTTCCCTTTTGATTCTTTTCCTTCCTTTGCATCTTTTCGCGTCCCAAGCACCCGATTAACTCCACTATTGCATTTTAGCTCCAATCAACCTTTTCCTACAAAATAAACATTAAAGCACGATAAAATGGCCCAAAAATCATAAAAACTAATTGCCAATTAATTGAAAGCATTAAATCAAGATTACAAACATAATAACATTGCACAACCTAAACCATAGATCAATCCATAAACACAATCAACTACATCAATCCCTAAGCTTACAGGTTTAGCTACTCATGATTTGTATTACAAGCTCAACTAAACATGAAAAAACCATAAAAATCTAACTAAAGTGAGGGAAAGAAGAATTAAACTCGTTGTAGGCCGAGACCGAACGTCCCCGTCACGATCCCCACGAACAATGGGTTGATTTCCGAATTTTCCCCTTTGCTTCAGCCTTGAATTCCTCTCTTTTTGCTCTGTTTACGTCTCCAAGAAGTCCCAAAATTGGTTCCCCCAAAAACCTAGCCGAAAAGAACTATTTATTATGAAATTTCATCGTAGCGTCGAGACGTTGCCTCTAAACACGCGCGTTCTGGAAAGGAAATTACGGTAGCGTCGAGACGCTAAGGTCGCAGCGTCTCGATGCTGCGACGATTTCTTTTCCTTCCTTTGCATCTTTTCGCGTCCCGAGCACCCGATTAACTCCACTATTGCATTTTAGCTCCAATCAACCTTTTCCTACAAAATAAACATTAAAGCACAATAAAATGGCCCAAAAATCATAAAAGACTAGCTAAATTAAATAATTAAAGATAGCTAGCTATGCTCGCTATCACTCCGTAAACACTTATCCCAAATATCATGAAAGTCATTTGCAATCAAACACAACTCAACAACACTGTGATAACTAAATATATCAATGAAAACAAGTAAACTCGTAAGTGCAACAGTGTATTGACCCCTCCCCCCCCCCCCCACCCCAAACACATTAACTTAACAAATCAAACAACGAAACTCAACTTTGCAAATGGAACAACACAACAAGGTGTCCAACTCGAAACACTTATCCCAAATATCATGAAATTCATTTGCAATCAAACTCAACTCAACAACACCATAACAACTAAACATATCAACGAAGACAACTAAACATCCCAAATAATACCAGGTCATTAGAAACAAATAAATGAACTAATTTTATGACTACCATAACTGCAGGATAGCCATAGCAATCAAGCAATACCAAGTCATTATAAACAAATAAATGAACTAATTTTAAGCTATGACTACCATAACTGCAGGATAGCCATAACAATCAAGCAATACCAAGTCATTATAAACAAATAAATTAACTAATTTTAAGCTATGACTACCATAACTGCAGGATAGCCATAGCAATCAAGCAATACTAAGTCCTTATAAACAATTAAAATTACCTTCTAATTTTCATTATTTGACTGTTCTGGAGTCCTTTCCACATTCGACGATGAACCTTCTCCACTTGCCAACCTTCTTCAAATTTCTTCAATTGTTGCTTGTTGTATTCAACTATACTTTGCAATTGTGCAACTTGAACCTCTGTCGCTTTAGATTTTTGGTAACTTGCATGATCATTCTTAGCATTTCTTGGTCTCGGTCCCCAACCAAGGCCCTTCACATGCCCAGGTCGCGTACCTAGTACTTGTTCCATATCTCTTTGTCCTGAAGAGTTTCACTGTCGTCTTGTGATGAAGCAGTTTTTAATGCCACCATTTCGTCCTATAACAAAATATGTAACAATAATATTACTTTGTAAAAATTTAAAAGAAAAAACATAACAACATTTTTACTTACGTATTTTTTCTTTGCCTCATCAACTCTTTCCCTTCTTCTTTCTGCATGATATAATAAAAGTTATAATGTGAGTAATAATCAAATAAGGTTATTAAAAAAATGAGCTACATACCTTTTTCTATTTATGGCGTAGAAATGTCGCAGTGCCACCTCTATGAGTAAAAGGAAGAGTGGCTCGAGCCTTAGAATTTGACTCAGACCGACGCTTAAATTCTTCTATTTCCCATCGATCACATAAACGGTTCCAATCTGAATCTCGTGCCACTCGTTTGTCTCGATTTTTTCGTGCTTCGGCTGGAGAATCATATTTTTTGTAAGTAGTGTGTAATGAGCAACGAAAGTCCTTATGCAATGAACTCATCTCATGTTCTAGATAATCTCGTACGATGTAGTCATCAAGGTCCAGAATAAATTAATTCTAATGCAAAATAATAGAAAAGTTAGTGTATTCATTTTAATTAAAAAAAATATATTTTGTGGAAATACTTATTGGTGCCAATGCCACATCAAAGTGGAAATACTTCCATTATGCCATAAATATGCTCTTGATTCCATTTCCCTCTTAGAGTTCCTATAAAGGATATATTGCATTAACAATATTTAGGCACGAGTTTCCTTTGTCATTGTCCCTCCCATCTCCTCTTCCATTGATAGGAAAATCCAAATTAGACTGAAATTGAGTTAAAAAGGAATGTATGACTGTTGGGTTCCTAGAGTGAGTAAAAATATGGTATAAAAGACTCTAGAATTCCTGTGCAAGTATACACAGTCTGCAGCAAGTAATATTATCAATCCAAGGTCTGAATGAGCTTCCACTTTATCTATTTTGTGTAACTTTCTAATGGTTTCGAAGATAATAAAAATGTTTGGGTTTTATACGAATTATGCTGAAGCAAAATAAATGACAGAACAACGAGTAAACAAATAGATAGACAGATTAGAGACAGGCGCTGGTTAGGCTTTAGTGATTGTTCTAAGATATGCTCTAGAAATATTATTGATCATGCATTTCTCGCAGTATTATTAGCGGATTCCTCCCGGAACTCCGGATCTTTTGGGATATGTTTCAAACCCAATGAAGAGCGACCGATCAAGCACTAGGCAACTGGCTATCCCTAGCTCAGTCACTGGCGTTCACCAATACACTATGATCGTAGTGTGGATAATTGCCACACACTCTCTAAATCATCCCTGAAACTAGAGAGAGCTATCCATACCGGCTGGCCAGGCGGGCATAAAATGAGATTAAGCACAACAATTAACCAAAATGCGATAGTCAATTTATTACTAGAGATGAAGCACAGTAATCACATTATTCCTAACCAACACCTTAAGCTATTTAGTTCATAATAGGCATAGGAATACGAATTACAATCTGAGTATGCATGTCCATAACCACAAGTTAATAAAGGAAATAAACTCCCTAATCAGCTTGCGGAAGATGGTGTTCTTGATGATCTTCAATCTCTCTAAAATATTTGGCTTCCAAGGGAAAACATGGAATGAATTTGACTTTGACGGCTACTTCCTTTTATAGAAGGACAGGAGACTTGAATTAGGTCAACTTTGACACGTGTAGGGCTCTCCTTGCTCCTTTATCCCGAAAATAACTCAACAGAAGTCGGTTCATGAAGTTGGCTAACGAGCTATGATGTGGCAGTTCCGTTCCCAGTTTTGCTGCAACACAGAATTTGCTCCCTCCAGTCGCTCAGCAGCATAATCTACACCAAATAATTTCCAATGCTTCCATTCTTCCAAATGGGTTAAAACATGTAATATCTATCCAAAACCAACCCTAATAAGCATAAAGGACACACAAATCCCTATACAATCGAGGCCTAAATAACTACCTTTTGGGCAGTTATCATACCCCCAAACTTAAATTATTGCGCGTTCCGAGCAATACTAACTCACCTTCCTTCAAGAATTCAGAATATTAGACAAAGAATAGCTTAATCAAACCAGACAGTCCAACACTACCTTTAACCTTTACCTGAGCACTCTGCAAAACCAAGCTCTGCTGCAGCAAAATGATTCCTTCGACAGGAACAAATAATCACCACTTTCAACTTAATTCTAAGAACTCTCCACAGCTTAGCTCTATTATCAGACATTTCAAAACATATTTTTAAAGGGGTTTATATCATTGTTTATTAGACTTAACGCAGCCTTACAGTCATAAACTCTTAAGCATGGGATGACCCACTTTATGATGCTACCCTTGCCTCAAGCTCATCACCAACTAGGCTCAATACTCATTATAAAGTTCAAAAGTCCTTACTTATTCCATCTCTTGCCCCTCAGAATGGCGACATTTTGTGATGAAGCTCACCTAAGTTATGGGAGACAGAAAAACTGTTGGATCATCATTCATCCTCCAAAACTTTTGCTCCATCAATTTTTTCAGCAAAATCTTCAACAAATAATTTTTTCTCATATTTCTCATTTTTTCACATTTCCTAGGTCATCTTTTGACGCGAAGACAACCTGTGGGTATCACAAATGTCCCCGGTTACTCAATAACCTAACAAATTTTAATTTGAAGGAGAGGAATGCTCGAGCAAAATAATTGGAGTAGCAAAAAGTCCCCCAAACTTGAATTATTCATTGTCCCCAATGAATCATTAAATAAGCAAGTATACCCCCAAACTTAAATTTTTCTATCTGAATTTGTAAACTAAACATGGGACTTAGATTAAGCTTAAAGTGGATCATATAAGTCAATACTACCTTCAAAATTTTCTTTGTCGCAGCAACAGTCCAGGCTAGAAGAAATGCTCAAGCAAAAGGTTTCTGGAGATCAGAATACCTTGATCTAATTAAGCGTAATCAGTCCAAACTTCAAAAATTCAGAGGAAAATTAGTTAAGTTAGAGTTGCTTAGTGCTCATGGAACATCAAGAAATTTCATTAAAAAGAAATTACACATCAGATATATATATATTTTTTAAAGCAACAGAAAAGTAAAAAGAAAAGCAAACATAACAATAATAGAAAAGGAGGTTAGAAAATGCACGAGCAATTAAAAATTTAAGAACAAAAATTACGCTCGCTCATGGCCACTTCATCCTTCAGTCCTCTTGGCCCGGTTCATTTTCATCATCCTCTTCTCCTCTTTCAACAGGTGGGGGCGGAATCCAGGGGTTCAACAGATCGTCAGGGAATGCTGGAAGGGCTGGATAAGGTTTTGAAAAATTCTCTTGCAGCGCCTTCTTCAAGCTGGCATCCCGATTCTTAACATAGTTCCAGAAGGTTAAAGTTTGCCTTTCAGCAAACTCCTGCCGACTGGCCGAAAGTGCCAGTTGTTCTAGAATCGAGTTGATGCCATGGATAAGCCCACCTTGACGTACCTCCTGCACACGCTGGAGCTGTGCCAAATTGGGCGTGTCTATGATCCCCTTATCAAACAGGATCACATCTCCCTCATCCACCGAAACTCATGCTCTTCTGCACAACATTGTGATTGTGTTCGGAAAGAATAGTTTCCCCACCTTTTTTTTCCAACATCCAGAAATCTCATTCGCAATGATCCTCCCTACATTAATACTGAGAGACCGTAAGATGGCAAAAGCTAGGAGAACCCGTTCCCTGGAGATTGTCGAGTCATGTGTTGTTGGAAGCATCTTCTGTCTAATAAATCCCATCCATGTGTTCGCTTCCCTTTTCAAATAAGCCGACTGGAATGTCCTATTCTGAGTCTTGGATAACTGCCACTGTGCCCCTTCAATTCCTACCTCCCTTACAGCCTCACTTAGTTGCTCATCAGATGGCGCCACAGCCATCTCATTATATGCCGCATGGTGGAAGTTTTGAACGTTGTACAGTGCATTGATAGCACTTGGACTCCAATCCACCTCGACTCCTCGGACAATTACCTGGAAACCATCCTCCTTGACAATGTTAGCATAAAATTCACGCACCACCTGTGCGTTTACAGATTCAGGCTTCGCACAAAACAGCTCCCAGCCGTGGTCTGCAATACCGGTTCTCAGAAACTGTGGAAGATCACCACTGAAACCGCGCTCGAACAAGAAATCCCTTTTCAGAAGCTCAGCGTATTTTGCTCTGGCAAAATTGTTGACGAAACGATCAAATGGAACCTGCTGTTCTTCTATCGCCTCGTGTTCTTCCGATGCTTCAGTAACATTTTTGCCCTTCTCTGCCCTGCGCTTGAGCAACTGCTCTTCCTCAGTCTTCTTATCTGTTTCTTCTCTTTCTTTGTCCTCACCTTCTTTCTTCTCTCTTTCCTCTCGCTCTGCCTTTTCTCTCTCAGAATCTGATGATGGTGGTGATGGGGTATCAGTCCGAATCATCTTAATACGGCCGGCCTTTCTTTTTATGCGGCGGCGTTTCGGCGGTTCGGGCATGATTACCTCAACACGAGCTTCTTGGTCCTGCTCGTTTCCTCTTTCAGACACTGCGTCTACCTGCTCGTCTCTCACCATCTCAGCCTTCTGTTCTTGATTCTCCTCAACATTTTCCTCTCGAGCCGTATCTGTATCCGCAAGTCTCTGATCAGCCTCTCCTAGGGTCTGTTCTTGCAGTTCTTCCAGGTTTTCTTCAACCACTGCAGCAGCCTCATCCTCTGTCACTTTTTCCTGTTCTTCCGCCCTCTGTTGTCGCCTTCTTCTTTTAGCTTCTTTCTCCTCTGGTGTTCTTTTCTTCTTAGTTTTTACTTTCGGAACTTCGGGGGTAATGGGTATTTCCTCTTCACTCTCTCTCTCTCTTTCTTTCCTCGCTCTTGTTTTGGCCATGGATAACTCAAAGGGTTTTGCAAAGAATGAAAAGGAGAAAGAAAGAATGTAGATGGCAAGATAGAATCAAGAAGACGAAGTAGAACGAAGACTTACCAATGTCTGCAAATAAATAAGGCTCCAGCAATTTGAAATCCTAACCGAAAGGATTTGCTCCCTAATAAATGGTTTTACCGTTCACAATTAAGTTGCAATTCAAATCCCTAACGGTAAAATTGTGGAACTCCAATCATCTATGGGAAATAACGACATGCTGTCAACGGTTAAACCGTTGGATTGTCCCTATACGACATGTGGCAGCATCCCTGCAATTCACCTGCCATAGAAATTCAAAAATTCCAACGGTAAAAATAATTACTCACATTAAAATCGTTCCTATTCGTGCGGAACATTTGCTCCAGCATTATCTTTGTTGCAACAATCTGCTGAACCTGCTGAATCTTAGATATGGAATTTAAATTTCAAAATAGGCAAATCAAATCTTTTAAATTCAAATTAAACTTTAACCGATCAAATCAAACTTAATCTGTTATTCTCAAAAGAAGCTGAATATGTAATTCTTATCTTATCTTATCTTTTCACACAGAAATATTATTAAATCTAAACCTAAACAGAAATTCAAATAACCGAAAATAAAAATTAAATAAAATCTAACTAAATCTAATTAATTAAAAGATAATCCAAAGATAATCCAAATAAACAATCCTAAAATCAAATCAAATTCAAAACGAAATAGATAAAATCTTACTACCAACAATAAAATACTTAAAAATAAAATCATGCAAAATCAAATCTAACCTAACCGAAATTAAAATCAAATTAGCGAAAAATAAAATTAATACAAACTCTGGGAGCTCAAAATTTTGCTCTGTGAAATGCTCCCGCAAAAGTCCTGTTCTCTCAATCATCAACCAACCTTAGGGAAGGATATTTCGACTGAAACTCCTCACTGATAGCGAGCATAGCTAGCTACTTTTACTTATTTAATTTAGCTAGTCTTTTATGATGTTTGGACCATTTTATTGTGCTTTATTGTCTATTTTGTAGGAAAAGGTTGATTGAAGCCAAAATGCAATAGTGGAGTTAATCGGGTGCTCGAGACGCGAAAATATGCGAAGGAAGGAAAAGAATCAAAATGGAGAAAAGTCAAAATTCGGTCAAAAGGTGACTAGCGTCTCGACGCTAGCCCTTAGGCGTCTCGACGCTAGCATTCCATATCAGAACAGGCGCGAAATCGTCGCAGCATCGAGACGCGGCGACCTTAGCGTCTCGACGCTATCGCTTTTCCTTTTCTGAAACGCGCGTTTTGAAGGCAGCGTCTCGACGCTAAGACGAAAAAACAGAATAAAGGCTTATTTTCGGCTAGGTTTTGGGGGACTTCAATTTGGGACCTTTGGGAGCCGTAAACAGGGCAGAACAGAGCACTTGGAGGCTGAAAACAAAGAGAGAGATTTGGAAATCAACCCATTGTTCGTGGGGATTGTGGCGGGGACGTCGGACTCGACCTACATTGAGTTTTCTTTTCCTCTTTCTTTCTTTAGTTAGATTTATGGCTTTCACATGTTTAGTTAAGCTTGTATTTACATTCATGAGTAGCTAAACTTGTAGCTTAGGGATTGATGTAGTTGATTAAGTTTATGGATTGATTTATGGGTTAAGTTGTGCAATGTTATTATGTTTGTAATCTTGATTTAATGCTTTCAATTAATTGGCCATTAGTTGAATGATTTAAGTTTCGAATCTAGCTCGGGAGAGGGGATTTGATTTAGACTTACTCAAGATTGCATGACTAAAGTTTAGTTTCTAATTCGTGACGGTTTTAGATTAATTTTAGAATTGGTTAAAAGATCTCATTGCCTTGCATGATTAATAAACTTAGATAGGGATATCAAGTTGGTTATTTTGCATGAGAATCAATTATACTCGGGAGAGGTAATTGTGATTAAAGGATCTTTGGCTCATAATTTCATTGTGCATAATAACTTACTCCTTAAAATCAAATCCTAAACTAAATCGGCGAAATCAATTCCCTAAGTAGTTTTCCCAATTGAAATTCCATACTTTTTACTTGCTTTGAATTAGTTTTCATATCATTTAATCATCACTTTTTGGTCCCTAAATAAAATTGGGCAAGATAATTCACAATACTCGATTTGCTTAAAAATCCAATCCAGAGGACGACACTCGTTTATACGAACTCTTTATTATTACTTGACCCGTGCGCTTGCGGTTAGGAAAAGTCCACATCACTCACCCCAATAATGCTTCACACGCTGCCCATTCACCTTGAATACTCTCCCATCTTTTTCATCTTGCAAAGTAACTGCTCCATGGGGGAAAACCTCAATCACAACAAACGGACCTGACCATTTGGACTTTAGTTTCCCAGGAAACAATTTTAATCTAGAATTATAAAGCAAAACTTTTTGACCTTTGACAAATTCTTTAGGTCTAATTTTCTTGTCATGCCACAACTTAATCTTTTCCTTATACATTTTCGCATTTTCGTAAGAAAATTGACGAAATTCTTCTAACTCATTAAGCTGCAGCATTCTTATAGCTCCTGCACGACTCAGATCAAAATTTAATTTTTTCAAAGCCCAAAATGTTTTATGCTCAAGCTCTAATGGTAAATGGCAAGCTTTCCCATATACTAACCTATAGGGAGACATACCTAGAGGAGTCTTATAAGCTGTCCTGTAAGCCCAAAGAGCCTCATCCAACCTAAAGGACCAATCCTTTCTAGATGGATGGACTACTTTTTCTAAAATTGATTTAATTTCCCTATTACTTATCTCAGCTTGACCATTAGCCTGTGGGTGATAGGGGGTAGCTATCTTGTGCTTGATTCCATACTTAGCTAAAAGCTTAGTTAAGATGTTATTAACAAAATGTGTACCCTCATCACTTATTAGAGCTCTAGGTGTCCCGAACCGCGCAAAGATGTGCGATTGGAGAAACCTTGAAACCGTCTTGGCATCACTCTGATGGCATGCGATGGCCTCCACCCACTTGGACACGTAATCCCCGGCAATGGCGCCAAATACTTGTTGGGTTCCTAGAGTGAGTAAAAATATGGTATAAAAGACTCTAGAATTCCTGTGCAAGTATACACAGTCTGCAGCAAGTAATATTATCAATCCAAGGTCTGAATGAGCTTCCACTTTATCTATTTTGTGTAACTTTCTAATGGTTTCGAAGATAATAAAAATGTTTGAGTTTTATACGAATTATGCTGAAGCAAAATAAAATGACAGAAAAACGAGTAAACAAATAGATAGACAGATTAGAGACAGGCACTGGTTAGGCTTTAGTGATTGTTCTAAGATATGCTCTAGCAATATTATTGATCATGCATTTCTCGCAGTATTATTAGTGGATTCCTCCCGGAACTCCGGATCTTTTGGGATATGTTTCAAACCCAATGAAGAGCGACCGATCAAGCACTAGGCAACTGGCTATCCCTAGCTCAGTCACTGGCGTTCACCAATACACAATGATCGTAGTGTGGATAATTGCCACACACTCTCTAAATCATCCCTGAAACTAGAGAAAGCTATCCATACCGGCTGGCCAGGCGGGCATAAAATGAGATTAAGCACAACAATTAACCAAAATGCGATAGTCAATTTATTACTAGAGATGAAGCACAGTAATCACATTATTCCTAACCAACACCTTAAGCTATTTAGTTCATAATAGGCATAGGAATACGAATTGCAATCTGAGTATGCATGTCCATAACCACAAGTTAATAAAGGAAATAAACTCCCTAATCAGCTTGCGGAAGATGGTGTTCTTGATGATCTTCAATCTCTCTAAAATATTCGGCTTCCAAGGGAAAACATGGAATGAATTTGACTTTGACGGCTACTTCCTTTTATAGAAGGACAGAAGACTTGAATTAGGTCAACTTGGACACGTGTAGGGCTCTCCTTGCTCCTTTATCCCGAAAATAACTCAACAGAAGTCGGTTCATGAAGTTGGCTAACGAGCTGTGATGTGGCAGTTCCATTCCCAGTTTTGCTGCAGCACAGAATTTGCTCCCTCCAGTCGCTCAGCAGCATAATCTACACCAAATAATTTCCAATGCTTCCATTCTTCCAAATGGGTTAAAACATGTAATATCTATCCAAAACCAACCCTAATAAGCATAAAGGACACACAAATCCCTATACAATCGAGGCCTAAATAACTACCTTTTGGGCAGTTATCAATGACATTCCTTGCAAGGTGTCGAAGGGAGCAAAATAGAGTACTTAGTTTGGAGCAATTATCTCGTAGCACCCATTACTTTTGAGGAATAAAACTTCAACTCTTGCCTCCATTCTTGAGAGTCGTCCTTATGCATAACTATTAGTCATGCATATTTATCTGATCTCCCTGACCTTGCCTTTTGAGTTCATTCTTGTTCTTTGATATGTAATTGATTGTGAGTTGATCATATAGGTCGAAATATTGTTAACTTCATGACCTTGCCTTTTGAGTTCATTCTTGTTACACCTCTTCAAGGGCCCTTAAAGATTTGACAAGTTTTTTTTTTAATGTTTATGTCTATATAGACATAAACAGTAAATAGAACTAGGAAGTGAAGACTATGCTCGACATGGTAGTTTAGTGTAAATTAGGGAGCATTTGATTCATGGAATGAGTTCATACATCTAGAACTAGGAAGTGAAGTCGAACTTGAAATATGGATTGAAACTTGATCATGTCAAGTGAGTCCTAACTCAATCAAGTCAGACTAGAAACTACCTAGACTAGGTGTTATTGGATAGATCAAAGGCGAAAGGATGGATCAAAATTAAACCTACCAACCATCTAGAGAAGTGAGATGAGCTAGTTAGGTTAGATTAGTTTAGGTTGGGGCCAAAGAGTACCAAAGTTACCAAGTAAGTCATAGTCTAATCAGTTGAGACAAGAAGTCACTAAAGTGGATTGCAGTATAAACTTAGTGAGACTAGACAACTCATATACCAACACTCAAAATAGACCCAACAAGTTAGGCATCAAGTTTGTGAGCATCACAAACTAGCTATACATCCTCCAAACTTGTTAAATTTGGGTTAACCCTAAGAAGATATCATTCTTGTCTCCTACATCCAGGAACATGGCCCTGACAATTGGAGATCTGTTCCTACCAATAAAGGTATAAAACCCAAGTCTCATCGTATGAACTCATTTGGTTCATAAAATGAGTTCATACATCTGAGTACTCAAAATTTTGAAATGGCTCCAATTCAAACTCATGTTATACAAATTTAAACTTCTTGACCTCAAATTAATACAAACTCTTATGTTTGCACTCAAAACTACAATATATATTGAAATAGTAAAATATGTAACATTAATAACCATTCAATAATCTTCATAAAAGGTATAATTAAGATGCAAACTAAGTAGATTCTTTACTATTATGTAGGAAAATAAAGTGGAGAATTGAGAGCTATCTCAAAGTATGTTTAATATATAATCTAAGCATTTCAACAATGTCTAAGGAGAGAGAAACAAGGGGGAAAGAAAATTCAAAATACTTTTTAGATTTCTTTCCAATTCCATTAGTGCATTGTTTATTATCCAAACAAGTGACACTTAAGTTATCATAAAAGAAAATCCAACCAAGTGCAGCAACATATTGACCCTCCTAAGTACAATAACTTAATGGAAAAAAAGTGACACTTAAGTTATCATAATGAAAAATCACATCACGTGACTGGATGAGGCTGAGTTACCTCTGGGTTGTGAATCTGATCTAATTTTTTCTTTTATTTAAATGTTGCTTAATCTATGACCGCCATGGAGAGAAATAGGGACTGGATAGGGAGCCTGAATTAGTATCATTAGGAAGAATAGTATATCTATTAACTATAAGTGCAGTTTTAAACAATAAAATTCAACACACCCCTTCGGTGAAAAAATTCATACTGTGAACTAAAGGGGCTATCACTTGGATTCTTTTGGTAGATAGACAGTGTATTTAAAATTATGATTTACCAAGAAAAAAAAAAGGAAAAAATCTTCATGAATAATGAGAGAGATTTGACCATACAAATAGGATAAGAAAATAAAATTTAGTATGAAAGTTGCTATTAAAACTAAATGCTAGGAACATTGTATCCAAGGTCCTGAAATGTAGCAATATGCCCCTATTTAGATGAGCATAAGCCTGACTCAAGTTCCAAGTTCATTAAACAAACAACTTGACAATTAATAACACACTACACCACGCTGTCTCTCCTCTTTGGAGAGGGCTATCTCATATCATATTCAGTATCCATATCACTCAATAACAAAATAAAATACCCACACACACACACAAAAGCAACATTCATTGGATTCCATTTTGCACTCCCACGGTCACTTTATCTACTAAAGAAAATGGATAATGGTTGGGCACACAACTAACTCATGCTAGCATGCCAATTCTCAAAAGAAACTAATTCAAGCTTCAAACTCGTCATTTATCAATTCCAACAAACATGTGCTATGTGGCTAAGCTTCAAACTGAAATCCAATAACTACTTTTGCTATTAAGTTGCTTGGCAAAACGAATACACTCTTTAGCTTCCAAGCTCCTACCCAACTACACGAGAGGAAAACATACTACAACTCATAAACCTCTTTGAATAAAAAGGCACGAGGAGATAATTAACTTTCGAGGAGAGGTTTAACTCCCAAAAACTCACCTAAATCAGCCAACAAGCTTGCTGTCCAAGCTTCCAAATCCAATCCAAACGACAATTAGACTTTCAAACGTGGTGGGTACCTTGAAAAAGAAAGCTAACTTCAATGCATAATTGATTAAGCTATAAAACCAACCCAAAACTAGCTAAAATCCACGTACCCAAAGTCGAGGATGCTGAAAAATGCCAAAGACAACCACAACAATGCTCCACTCACGCCCACGCCAACACGCCAACTGAAGAACTCGCCTAAGGGATGCTGACCTGCCGGGGAGGTGCCGGAAACACGCCTAAAACAGAGGGTGAGTGAGTGACAGGGGCGGGACTAACGTGACACAACAAAAAGAGAAGGATTCGCTCCTGCTGTGGCCGAAAGGATTCGCACCACCCACGTTGCCGGAGAGGACGATCGACGGAGAGAAATCAAGACGGAGAGCACCACCCACTGCAAGGGACGCTCGTCGGACGTTGGAGAGACTGAATGGCTGCCGAGCAAGGAGGAAGAAACAAAAAAAAAAGCTGCCGAACGGGGAGGAGATGGGTTTATGGTGGAAGAAAAAATGACAAAGAAAAATCGACTGGAGGCTGTCGAAAAAATCGGCTAGAGGCTGGGGGTTGTTTCACGCAAAAAGGAGGGAAGAGATGGGTTTAGGGCTAAATTAAATTTTAGGTTAATTAGTGACGCAAAAAAATCTTTCAGTGACATCGTAAACATGTTGCTAAAAATAAGACTTTTAGTGACGTGAGTTTACGTGTCACAGAAACTATTAGCAACGTCTAGTTTTCTCGCGTCACTAAAAATACGTAACTGCGACATCTATTTTACGATGTTGCTGAAAGTCACATTTTGCAACTTATTTTAGCTGCGCCACTAAAAACGTGTCGCTGAAAATACAATTTCTTGTAGTGTGGGTCAAATTACCGTTCCTGAGTTACCTCTACCTCCTTAAGTACAAGTGCTTCTCTAATGAACAACCTGTTTGTGGTCCAAACATCAAATAGAAACCCCTTTCGGGCCAGTGAGAAGGTAGGGCCCTTTGTTCAAGACCTGGAGACACCACTTAAGGGAACACTCCTCTACTTCCTCAAAAGTCGGGAAGGAGTGAATTTCATCTTGTGCGATTATGTTCCCAGCTCCCCACATGGTCTTGTCCCTAAAATGGTAAGTTTATTGAGTCGGCGTACTGACCACTCTCACCCACACAAATCAAAGGACAATCCCTCGTGAACAGGAGTCCATAATCCACTCAGGATTTAGACTAAGTTGCCTAGGTCATCCTAGTGAAATAGAAACCTAACTAGTTAACAGTGTTATAGCTAGCGGTTACTATTTTGCTTTCTTGTCTTATGCAAACTCATTGCATAGGATACCCCCACTCGCATGTCTACTACATGGACGCTTTGGATCAATACATCTGAATCAAAACAAACGGGGTCGTATCACGTAGTGTTACCAGGATAAGGTACCCAGTCTTATCCTTGTACTATAGACCTTTTAGGTGGTTACTTGAACATCGATCCTCGTATGTCCCCTGATAACTGCCCAAAAGGTAGTTATTTAGGCCTCAATTATATAGGGATTTGTGTGTCCTTTATGCTTATTAGGGTTGGTTTTGGATAGGTATTACATGTTTTAACCCATTTGGAAGAATGGAAGCATTGGAAATTATTTTGTGCAGATTATGCTACTGAGCGACTGGAGGGAGCAAATTCTATGCTGCAGCAAAACTGGGAACAGAAACTGCCACATCACAGCTCGTTAGCCAACTTCATGAACCCACTTCTGTTGAGTTATTTTCGTGATAAAGGATCAAGGAGAGCCTTACACGTGTCCTAGTTGACCTAATTCAAGCCTCCCATCCTTCTATAAAAGGAAGTAGCCGTCAAAGTCAAAGTCATTCCATGTTTTCCCTTGGAAGCCGAATAGTGTAGAGAGATTGAAGATCACCAAGAACACCATCTTCCGCAAGCTGATTAGGGAGTTTATTTCCTTTATTAATTTGTGGTTATGGACATGCTTACTCAGATTGTAATTCGTATTCCTATGCCTATTATGAACTAAGTAGCTTAAGGTGTTGGTTAGGAATGATGTGATTATTGTGCTTCATCTCTGGTAATATATTGACTATCGCATTTTGGTTAATTGTTGTGCTTATTCTCATTTTATGCCCGCCTGGCCAGCCGGTATGGATAGCTCTCTCTAGTTTCAGGGATGATTTAGAGAGTGTGTGGCAATTATCCACACTATGATCATTGTGTATTGGTGAACGCTAGTGACTGAGCTAGGGATAGCCAGTTGCCTAGTGCTTGATCGGTCGCTCTTCATTGGAGTTGAAACACATCCCAAAAGATCTGGAGTTCCAGGAGGAATCCGCTAATAATACTGCGAGAAATGCATGATCAATAATATTGCTAGAGCATATTTTATAACAATCACTCAAACCTAACCAGCGCCTGTCTTTAATCTGTCTATCTATTTGTTTACTCGTTGTTCTGTCATTTATTTTCTTCAGCATAATTCCGATAAAACCCAATAATTTTATTATTCTTGAAACCATTAAAAAGTTACACAAAAATAGGTAGAGTGGAAACTCATTCAGACCTTGGATTGATGATATTACTTGCTGCAGACTGTGTATACTTGCACAGGAATTCTAGAGTCTTTTATACTATATTTTTACTCACTCTAGGAACCCAACAAGTTTTTGGCGCCGTTGCCGGGGACTTGAATAAGTTTTTATCTGATCCGTTTTGTGTATGTGTTTTAGTGGTTTGGTGCTAGAACTTTTTGATTGTTTCTTTTGTTTTTGCAGGTGTGATTTTGGTGCATGAGCGATCCGCCTGGGGTACGATTTGAGCTTGATGCAGAAATTGAAAGGACATTTAGGAACAGAAGGAGGGAGCAGCGCAGAAACCAGATGGAGAACGCCCCACAACTTCCGCAGGTTCATGAAGGTCCATCAGCAGCAAACCCCCAGCGGAATCCGTTGCTGCAGCAAAACCCACTGTTTGAGCAAAATGAGCAGCGAAATAATCAGGCTGAGAATCCTATCTTGATAGCGAACGATAGGACCAGAGCCATTCGAGCATATGTTGTCCCGATGTTTAATGAGTTGAATCCAGGGATTGCACGTCCCCAAATCCAAGCGGCAAATTTTGAAATGAAACCGGTAATGTTTCAGATGTTGCAAACCGTGGGGCAATTCCATGGTTTGTCATCTGAAGACCCTCATTTACATCTTAAGTCTTTTCTAGGAGTTAGTGATTCTTTTGTAATTCAAGGAGTGCCTAGAGATGCTCTTAGATTAACTTTGTTCCCGTATTCTCTTAGAGATGGAGCAAAGTCATGGTTAAACTCTTTTGCTCCAGGATCAATTAGGACGTGGGATGAGTTAGCTGAAAATTTTTTGAGTAAATATTTCCCACCTAATAGAAATTCTAAATTGAGAAGTGAAATAGTAAGATTTAGGCAACTTGAAGATGAGATTTTTAGCGAGGCTTGGGAGAGGTTTAAGGAGCTTTTACGAAAGTGTCCCCACCATGGGTTACCTCATTGTATTCAAATGGAAACATTTTACAATGGTTTAAATGGAGTAACCCAAGGTATGGTCGATGCTTCGGCTCGAGGGGCCCTTTTGGCAAAAACTTTTGATGAAGCCTATGAAATTTTAGAAAGAATATCTATTAAGGGGGTGTTTGGGGCACTGAATAGGTTATAATAACCCCCCTTATTATAACCTATTCAATGTTTGGGGCACCAACAAAAATAATTGGTGAGGTGGGTTATTTTAACCCCCGATTATTTTATCCATTTTCTACAGTAACCATTATTCAACCCACTACAGTAACTATCTCCTCACTTCTTCCATGCGACTCCTTGACTTTTCCGACGACCGCCGGCCGCCGTCAGCCGGCGAAGTTTTCGATGAATTTTCCGACGACCGCCGACGACTTTTCCGGCGATCGCCGATGACTTTTCCAGCCACCAATTTTTTTTTCCATATTTCTTCTCAATTTCATTTTGAAAAATATAAAAAATAAAAATAAAGAAAAAAAACATCAAAGGTTGCCGGAAAAGTCGTTGACAACATCGAAGGTTAATCAACTTAAAAAAAAAACATTCAAACGAAATTATATTACCACACTCAAGTTTATTTCAAATGATTTTATTGATTAAAAAAAAAAAAACTAATATGATTTTTGAACTAAACATTTACAATTTTTATTTTGGCAATACTAAAAGTTAACAAATATGATTTTTCTATACCAAAACCTAAACTTTTTTGCTTTTTAACAAAAAAAAAAGCATAACCCTAAATCAAATCAAAGTGTTGTATATCATAAAAAAAAAACTAGAAAAAGAAAACAGTCAGTTTGAACCTTTGATTCAGAACCTCGTGTTAAAACAGATCAATACTCCAAACACAGATTATTTTATCCCAGATTAAAATAATCTGCACCCCAAACACAGATTATTTTATCCCAGACTATAATAATCTGCACCCAAACACAGATTATTATAACCCCCAGATTATTATAATTGCCAGATTATTATAACCACCAGATATTATAACCAATTCAGCGCCCCAAACAGCCCCTAATAGTTGTCAGTGGTCGGATGTTAGAGGCACAAATAAAAAGGTTAAGAGTGTATTAGAGGTTGATGGTGTGTCCACCATTAGGGCTGATCTTGCTATGATTGCTAATGCTCTTAAGAATGTGACAGTGATTAGTCATCAGCAGCCACCAGCTATGGAGCCTGCAACAGTAGTGAATCAAGTCGCGGACGAAGCATGTGTCTATTGCGGTGAAGACCACAACTACGAGTTTTGCCCCAGCAATCCAGCTTCTGTGTTTTTTGTAGGTAATCAGAGGAACAACCCTTATTCTAACTTCTATAATCCAGGTTGGCGCAACCACCCCAACTTCTCATGGGGAGGTCAAGGAAATAACGTACAAGCGCAACAGAAGATGAACCAGCCGGGATTTGCTAAAGCGCAGGTAATGCCCCAGCAAAATAAGCAGACTTTGCCCCAGCAAAATTCGGGAAACTCTCTCGAGGCGATGATGAAAGAATTTATGGCTCGCACAGATGCTGCAATTCAAAGTAATCAAGCTTCGATGAGGGCTCTGGAGTTGCAAGTGGGTCAGCTAGCTAATGAGCTCAAGGCGAGGCCTCAAGGGAAACTTCCATCAGATACTGAACACCCTCGAAGGGAAGGTAAGGAGCAGGTAAAGGCAGTAACTCTTAGGAGTGGTAAGCCATTAGAGGAGTCTAGAAAGACCCAGGATTTAAATAGTAATAGTGATAATATTGTTGTTGTTGAAAAAGAGTTGGAGTCTGGTCAGGGTGCTGGAGGCAGCAAGGAGAATGCTGGAGCATCTGGTTTTGTGCCAGATGTAGAACCACCATATGTGCCGCCCCCACCTTATGTACCACCTCTACCTTTTCCACAAAGGCAAAAGCCTAAGAATCAGGATGGTTAATTTAAAAAGTTTTTAGAAATTCTTAAGCAATTGCAGATAAATATCCCTTTAGTAGAAGCTATAGAGCAAATGCCTAATTATGCTAAATTTCTTAAGGATATTTTGACTAAAAAGAAAAGGTTAGGTGAGTTTGAAACTGTATCTCTTACTGAGGAGTGTAGTGCTATTCTTAAGAATGGTCTACCCCCCAAGGCTAAGGATCCAGGGTCATTTACTATACCTGTGTCTATAGGTGGAAAGGAGTTAGGTAGAGCACTTTGTGATTTGGGTGCAAGCATTAACCTTATGCCTCTTTCGGTCTATCGGAAGTTAGGTATTGGTGAAGCTAGACCTACCACAGTTACACTCCAATTAGCTGATAGGTCTATCACATATCCAGAGGGTAAAATTGAGGATGTCTTAGTAAAAGTGGATAAGTTCATATTTCCTGTTGATTTCATTATTTTAGATTATGAGGCTGATAAAGATGTCCCAATTATTCTAGGTCGTCCATTTTTTACTACTGGTAGGGCATTAATAGATGTTCAAAAAGGAGAATTAACAATGAGAGTCTGTAATGAGGAAGTGAAATTTAATGTCTTTAAAGCCATGAAATATCCAGACGAGATGAAGGATTGCTCCTTCATTAGGATTCTGGAGAGCACAGTTATTGAGACAGCAATACAGGATTCGGCTGATAAGCATTCAGAAAAGCATGGAGAGGTTAGTGTAGAAGATTTTGAATTTTGTTCTTTAGATAGAAAAAAAAGAAAAAGAATTGTTTAGATGTGAGGATGTTTTTGAGTCTTTAGATTTAGATCAAAGAAAGGCTCCCCCAATTAAACCATCCCTGATTGAGGCACCCACTTTAGATTTGAAGCCTTTACCGGATCATCTAAAGTATGTGTATCTTGAGGAAAGTGAGACATTGCCCATTATAGTTGCATCAGATTTAATGCCGGAGCATGAAGAGGCCTTAATAAAATTGTTGCAGCAATATCGCAAAGCTATAGGTTGGACATTGGCTGATATTCAGGGGATTAGCCCATCTTTTTGTATGCACAAAATCACTCTAGAGGAGGGATCCTTTAGGAGTATTGAGCAACAAAGAAGGCTTAACCCTGCAATGAAAGAGGTTGTTAAAAAGGAGGTAATTAAATGGTTGGATGCTGGGATCATTTATCCAATTGCCGATAGCAATTGGGTAAGCCCTGTCCAATGTGTTCCTAAGAAAGGAGGTGTCACTGTGGTGAGCAATAAAGATAATGAGTTGATCCCCACAAGGACAGTAACTGGCTGGAAGGTTTGTATGGATTACAGAAGGCTTAATAAAGCCACCCAAAAGGATCATTTCCCTCTACCATTTATCGACCAGATGTTGGATCGATTGGCTGGTCAGGCCTATTAGTGTTTCTTGGATGGTTATTCTGGGTATAACCAGATTACTATTGCTCTTGAGGATCAGGAGAAAACCACTTTCACTTGCCCTTATGGGACATTCGCTTTTAGGAGAATGCCTTTTGGCCTCTGCAATGCTCCAGCAACATTTCAGCGGTGTATGTTAGCAATTTTTTCTGATATGATTGAGTCCACTGTTGAAGTCTTTATGGACGATTTTTCAGTTTTTGGAGGGTCTTTTCAGAGTTGTTTAGATAATTTAGGAAAGGTATTAAAGAGATGTGAGGATACCCATCTAGTTCTTAATTGGGAGAAGTGTCACTTCATGGTGAAGGAAGGCATAGTGTTGGGCCATAGGATTTCTAAGAATGGTCTAGAAGTTGATAGAGCAAAAGTTGAGGTTATCGAAAGATTAAAGCCACCGAATTCAGTGAAGGGAATTCGGAGTTTTTTAGGACATGCTGGATTTTATAGGAGGTTCATAAAGGATTTTTCCAAAATCAGTAAACCTCTTTGTAACTTATTGTGCACTAATCATGTTTTTGACTTTAATACAGATTGTAGGAAGGCTTTTGAAACATTGAAGGCTGCTTTAATCTCAGCACCCATTCTCTGCGCGCCTAATTGGAATTTGCCATTCGAGGTAATGTGTGATGCGAGTGATGCGGCAGTAGGTGCGATGCTGGGGCAAAAGCAGGGCAAATTTATTCATCCTATATATTATGCAAGCAAAGTTTTAAATGAGGCACATGTCAACTACACAACTACTGAAAAGGAGTTGTTAGTTGTTGTGTTTGCTTTTGAGAAATTCCGGCCATATTTGGTTGGATCCAAAGTCACGGTGTTCACGGATCATGCAGCAATAAGGTATTTAATGTCAACGAAAGATGCAAAGCCTAGATTAATTCGTTGGATTTTACTATTGCAGGAGTTCGACTTGGAGATAAAGGACAAGAAGGGATCAGAGAATGTAATTGCAGATCACTTATCTCGTCTTGATCCATCATCATCTTTGCTGGAGCAATCTGCCATTTCCGATTCTTTTCCAGATGAGCAGCTTTTTGCTGTTGAAGTAAAAGTAGTTAGGGATGTCCCTTGGTATGCTGATATTGCCAACTTTTTAGTAAAGGGAGTCACTCCTATTGACATGGATTGGAGGCAGAAGAAAAAGTTTAAGCATGATGCGAAATTTTTCTTTTGGGATGAGCCGTTTATGTATAAGCAATGCTCTGATGGTATTATTCGTAGGTGTGTTTCAGGTGCTGAAGCAAAGGAAATCCTGGAGCAATGTCACTCTTCGCCGTATGGAGGTCATTTCAGCGGTCAGAGGACAGCTATGAGGATTTTGCATTGCGGATTTTTCTGGCCTACGTTATTCAAGGATACCCATTGGTTCTACAAGCAATGTGACGCTTGCCAAAGGAGAGGAAACTTGGGACCTAGAGATGAAATGCCTCTTACTTACATTTTAGAAGTTGAACTATTCGATGTATGGGGTATTGACTTTATGGGGCCATTTCCCCCTTCTAATGGCAATGTTTTTATCTTATTGGCAGTTGATTACGTGTCCAAATGGGTGGAGGCCATCGCATGTCATCAGAGTGATGCCAAGACAGTTGCAAGCTTTCTTCAATCGCACATCTTTGCACGGTTTGGGACACCTAGGGCTCTAGTGAGTGATGAGGGTACACATTTTGTTAATAATATCTTAACTAAGCTTTTAGCTAAGTATGGGATTAAGCATAGGATAGCTACCCCTTATCACCCACAAGCAAATGGTCAAGCTGAAATTAGCAATAGGGAAAATAAAGCTATTTTAGAGAAGGTAGTCCATCCATCTAGAAAGGATTGGTCCTTTAGGTTGGATGAGGCTCTTTGGGCTTACAGGACAGCTTATAAGACTCCTCTAGGTATGTCTCCCTATAGGTTAGTATATGGGAAAGCTTGCCATTTACCACTAGAGCTTGAGCATAAAACGTTTTGGGCTTTGAAAAAGTTAAATTTTGATCTAAGTCAAGCAGGAGCAATAAGAATGCTGCAGCTTAATGAGTTAGAAGAATTTCGTCAATTTTCTTACGAGAATGCGAAAATATATAAAGAAAAGACTAAGCTGTGGCATGACAAGAAAATAAAATCTAAGGAGTTTGTCAAGGGTCAAAAAGTTTTGCTTTATAACTCTAGATTAAAATTATTTCCTGGAAAATTAAAATCCAAATGGTCAGGGCCGTTCACTGTGATTGAGGTTTTCCCCAATGGAGCAATTACTTTGCAGGATGAAAAATATGGGAGATTGTTCAAAGTGAATGGACAGCGTGTGAAGCATTATTGGGGTGAGGAGTTTCGATTGAAATATCCTTCCCTAAGGTTGGTTGATGATTGAGAGAGCAGGACTTTTGCGGGGGCATTTCACAGGGCAAAATTTTGAGCTCCCAGACTTTGTATTGATTTTAAGTTTTTCTGATTTGTTTTTAATTCCGATTAGGTTAGGTTTGATTTTTGCATAGTTTGTTAGATCTCAGTATTTTTATTATTTTAGATTTTATCTATTTCGTTTTGAATTTGATTTGATTTTAGGATTATTTATTTGGATTATCTTTGGATTATCTTTTAATTAATTAGATTTAGTTAGATTTTATTTAGTTTTTATTTTCGGTTATTTGAATTTTTGTTTAGGTTTAGATTTAATAATATTTCCGTGTGAAAAGATAAGATAAGATAAGAATTACATATTCGGCTGAAGTTAATAATAAGATAAGATTTGATTTTGGCGGTTTGAATTTGAATTTTTCTGTGTGAAAAGATTCTCCTAGAAGAAAATCTTGTTACCCAGTTTGTTTTTACAATCTTCTGGTTAGAGTGAATATATCATCAGAATATTACGGATGTGGTTAAGAATATTTTTACCGTTGGGATTTAAATTTTTCGGTGAGCAGGTAATATTGCATGAAGATCAGGTGCTTCCATGTGTTGCATAGGGAAATCGAACGATAGAGCCGTTGGGCAGCACATCATTATGGTAAAATCTTACCGTTTTGAAAATTTAATTTGATTAATTACTTGCAGGTTTAAACGGTAAAAGATATTAATTGGGGGAAGATTTGTCATTGATTATTTTATTTTCTGAAGCCCCATTTAAACACCACTCAGGTTTGTTTCTTCTTTCATTCGTTTTTCCTTATGTTTCTTTCCATTCTTCGAGTGAAAAAAGATTTCTTCAAGTCTATAATAGAGAAAACGAGAAGCCGCAAGGAAAGGGATGTAGAGGAAGTTGAACCTACTACATCTGATGCTCCGAAAAAGAAAGCTAAAAAGAAGAGAACTCCAGTTTTTGTTTTCTGTTTCTAGGCGACAAAAATATCTACTGATGTATATTTTTCTCGGCTCTTAATGAAATTTCCAGAGTTGTTTCTGTTTTATAGCACTGAGTAATGCCTAACTTAACTAATTTTCTCTGAATTTTTGAAGCTTGGACTGATTACGCTTAATTAGATCAAGGTATTCTGATCTCCAGAAACCTTTTGCTTGAGCATTTCTTCTAGCCTGGACTGTTGCTGCGGCAAGAAGATTTTGAAGGTAGTATTGACTGATATGATCCACTTTAAGCTTAATTTAAGTCCCATGTTTAGTTTAAAAATTCAGATAGAAAAATTTAAGTTTGGGGGTATAATTACTTAGTTAATGATTCATTGGGGACAATGAATAATTCAAGTTTGGGGGACTTTTTGCTACTCCAATTGTTTTGCTCGAGCATTCCTCTCCTTCAAAATTAAAATTTGCTAGGTTATTGAGTAACCGGGGACATTTGTGATACCCACAGTTTGTCTTCGCGTCAAAAGATGACCTAGGAAATGTGAAAAAAAATGAGAAATATGAGAAAAAATTTATTATTTGCTGAAAAAATTATTTGTTGAAGATTTTGCTGAAAAAAATTGACAGAGCAAAAGTTTTGAAGGATGAATGATGATCCAACAGTTTTTCTGTCTCCCAGAACTTAGGTGAGCTTCATCATAAAATGTCGCCATTCTGAGGGGCAAGAGATAGAATAACTAAGGATTTTTGAGCTTTATAATGAGTATTGAGCCTAGTTGGTGATGAGCTTGAGGCAAGGGTATACTGCACCATAAAGTGGGTCATCCCATGCTTAAGAGCTAATGACTGTAGGGCTACTCTAAGTCCGATAAATAATGATATAAACCCCTTTTAAAAAATATGTTTTGAAATGTCTGATAAGAGAGCTAAGCTGTGGTGAGTTCTTAGAATTAAGTTGAAAAGTGGTGATTATTTGTCCCTGCTGAAGGAATCATTTTGCTGCAGCAGAGCTTGGTTTTGCAGAGTGCTCAGGTAAAGGTTAAAGGTAGTGTTGGACTGTCTGGTTTGATTAAGCTATTCTTTGTCTAATGTTCTGAATTCTTGAAGGAAGGTGAGTTAGTATTGCTCGGGACGCGCAATAGTTCAAGTTTGGGGGTATGATAACTGCCCAAAAGGTAGTTATTTAGGCCTCAATTATATAGGGATTTGTGTGTCCTTTATGCTTATTAGGGTTGGTTTTGGATAGGTATTACATGTTTTAACCCATTTGGAAGAATGGAAGCATTGGAAATTATTTTGTGCAGATTATGCTACTGAGCGACTGGAGGGAGCAAATTCTATGCTGCAGCAAAACTGGGAACAGAAACTGCCACATCACAGCTCGTTAGCCAACTTCATGAACCCACTTCTGTTGAGTTATTTTCGTGATAAAGGATCAAGGAGAGCCTTACACGTGTCCTAGTTGACCTAATTCAAGCCTCCCATCCTTCTATAAAAGGAAGTAGCCGTCAAAGTCAAAGTCATTCCATGTTTTCCCTTGGAAACCGAATAGTGTAGAGAGATTGAAGATCACCAAGAACACCATCTTCCGCAAGCTGATTAGGGAGTTTATTTCCTTTATTAATTTGTGGTTATGGACATACTTACTTAGATTGTAATTCGTATTCCTATGCCTATTATGAACTAAGTAGCTTAAGGTGTTGGTTAGGAATAATGTGATTACTGTGCTTCATCTCTGGTAATATATTGACTATCGCATTTTGGTTAATTGTTGTGCTTATTCTCATTTTATGCCCGCCTGGCCAGCCGGTATGGATAGCTCTCTCTAGTTTCAGGGATGATTTAGAGAGTGTGTGGCAATTATCCACACTATGATCATTGTGTATTGGTGAACGCCAGTGACTGAGCTAGGGATAGCCAGTTGCCTAGTGCTTGATCGGTCGCTCTTCATTGGGGTTGAAACACATCCCAAAAGATCCGGAATTCCGGGAGGAATCCGCTAATAATACTGCGAGAAATGCATGATCAATAATATTACTAGAGCATATTTTATAACAATCACTCAAACCTAACTAGCGCCTGTCTTTAATCTGTCTATCTATTTGTTTACTCGTTGTTCTGTCATTTATTTTGCTTCAACATAATTCCGACCTTGGATTGATGATAAAACCCAATCATTTTATTATTCTTGAAACCATTAAAAAGTTACACAAAAATAGGTAGAGTGGAAACTCATTCAGACCTTGGATTGATGATATTACTTGTTGCAGACTGTGTATACTTGCACAGGAATTCTAGAGTCTTTTATACTATATTTTTACTCACTCTAGGAACCCAACATCCCCACATACTAGTTCAAGTTACTTACAAACAACCTTGGATCTTAGTTTATTGGATTTGGGTCAAATTGTGCAATATTTAACAATAACATTTTATTGCATAAACTTAATAACACTTTATTAAAACAAGTATACAATTTGTTTACATTCACTATCTACGAGTTTTAGGGCATAAAACCCAACATTTAGGAATTAACTTACAACAAAGGTTGCTGTGAATTGAGAGAGATCTAGTGATGTTGAGAGAGAGCATAGAGAGTGTGAGAGCTTTTTTTACAAAAAGTAACCTCTGTGTTGTTCAATCATTCACACAATAATGAGAGAGAGGGCAAAAGGTAACTCCCAGATGCATGACACAAGCCCTCCTATTAACTCGAGAAGGTGGTTTTTTAATGAAATTAAAATAAAAACAAATTAATTTAATTTAAGTAATTTATTAAATAAATCAATTTTATTTAATTTAAAATATAATTAAATAAATCATATCTATTTAATTATACCAATGATCAAAATCCCTCTCATAATAATTAATTAATCAATTCACTAATTAATTAATCCCATAATTAAATATCATATATTTAATTAATTTTTCATTTGAATCATATTCAAGTAATTCTCTCATATACCATAGTTTTAATATGAATCTCATTCGTATTAAATTTAACATATATTAATATGAATCTAATTCATATATAATATTTGAACCCTTTCAAATATTTAACTATCTCATTAATTAATTTTGAATCACATCCAAATTTAATTTTATATTATAAAGTTTAGTTCATTAATTAAACTTATATTATAATGTATCTCTATACATTATATTAATATACATTATATTAATTGCATCACATACAATTAACTAAAATTTCCCTAATTGAATTTGTACACTTCAAATTCTATTCAAGACTAGTTAACCTCAGAACCCTTTACGAGCTAGTAGGTGGACCTAATGGACCTATAGATCAGAAATTCCAACGATACGAGATTAACTGGCTAAACTCATTAACCAAGTTAATCAACATTCGTTAACTATGGATCTTTCCACTAGAGACCCACTGCTGCACTCTTCTCACTGTAGAATATTTCTATGTCCACGAATATCAACCAATACCAGTAAGTCAATCCTTCATGAGTGTTCGTAACGCCAGCTAGGTCAAATTACCGTTTTATCCCTGGGTGTGACGCTCCGCGTTTTGAAATTAGGATATTCTAGATCAAGTATCAGTTTAAATTGGAATTGAGTTGGCGGAAGCAAAGTATTTCAGTGTTAAGATTTTGGTTTAAGAAATCAAATTTCATGATTTTGGAAATTAAAGTTACCCACAAATTTTCTCTTTTAGAGGGAAATTAAGGTTTTAAAAAAAATTGGAATTTAGAGGCAAAATATGAGTCTTATTGAAAAGAAAAAGAAATAAAAAGAAGGAAAACCCTAACCCCTCATCTCTTTCTCTCCTTCCTCTCACGCCCCCTCCTCCCCCGATTATTAGTCACACCATCGACAGCCCCATACCCTGCATTTTTCTTTCCCCACCGGCAACCTTTCTCTCCCTCTCTCGATCCTTCTTCTTGTCGTCACCGTTCGATCAAGCTGTGCCACCGCTCAATCCATCTATCTCTGTCACCTCTCGTGTTTCTATCAGTGGTAGTAGCGTGGGTCTCAGATTTTCCCTCCTTATCGAGTAATCTGTGTGTAAGTCTTTCCCTCTCCCTTGTTTCCGTTTTTTTCGGCAAGTGGCAAGTTAAAAATCTCTCTCTCTCGTTTCTCTCTGCCTCTGACACCAAGAAGCCTGTATCCCCACGCCGTTTCTACTTCTCACCGCTGTTCGCACGCCACTACAAGTTTCCCTTTCGCGAGCGTCTTCTATGCAACTAGGTTGGTGTAGTTCCAGCTCTCCAACGACTTTATTCGGTGTTTAGATAAGATTTAGTTTGTACCATGATTATTTGGACTCAATCTTGGATTAACCATTCAGTTTCAACAACGATATTGCTTTAAGTTGTAGCTCGTCGTCTATGGAATTAGAATCTCATTAACCCATTCGTTATCGACTTCTAAATTTCAGGTTTAAGGCTGTTTTACTGCTAATCGGCAAGAGTTTGGGATCATTTAGGTGTTGAACGATAAGTTCTGGCGTCCTTAGATCCTTATAATTCATCTAGTGTAGTTTGAGAAATAGTCGTTAACTATTGGGCATTCTCTAGGTTTAGTTCGGCATCGACTCGGACCTCAGACAACATCTATTCAAGGAGTTTTGGGTGCTATTCGGTAAACTATAGCAAGCGTTTGGGTGCTTTTGGCAAAGTTTCAGGCTAATTCAGAGAGTTCAGGTTAGCTTCTACGGTTGTGTTTGGGTAAGAGCGCTCCTTTTAAGCATCTCTTTAGCGTTGGTTAAGGCTTGGAGTTGAGTTAGCCTTGAAACTTCATCTTTCTTATTTCAGGTTCTCGTTAGTTTCGCTTAGGAGTGTTTTCGATCAATAGGTAAGTGGATTTCTACTTGTTGAGTCTGTTTGTTGTGTGCTAACATGTTGTTTGCCTTGTCCATGTTATATTTTCATAATCTATATATATCGCTTCTTGAATTATGCGTTATGTGAGATGCTGGTTGGACGTTTATTCCGATATGTTGGGCTGTTGAGACGTTTTGATTTATTTTGGTTGATTAGCTTGATGTTTCGTTATGATGGCCTAAATGAGCAAGTTATTTTATGTTGTGAGCATGATGCATAGTTATCATGGTTTTCGAGCATAAAGCATGGTCTAGTGGCATGATGTGTAGGATTCATGCATCCTAGTGAGATTGTGAGGTCAGAGGGCCTTGTGTGAGTAAAATGGAGAGTTAGGTGAATACCAGGTGCCTCGGGTAAAAATGGTCGAGGGGTGGTATGTCACCAATGGATTAAGAGGAGCATCGGGTGTCTTTGGTAATATGGCCTAGGGGCAATGTGATGAGTCTATATATTGTGAAAGTCATCGGGTGCCTTGGGTGATATGGCCAAGGGGCGATGTACAGTTTCATTGTGAAGTCATCGGGTGCCTTGGGTAATATGGCCAAGGGGTGATGCATAGTTCGAGGCCTTGGGTAATATGGTAAAGGGTCGAACGCTGAGCGTCGTAGAGAAACGTTGAGGCCCTAGGTAATATGGTCAAGGGTCGGCGTGACTCGAAGGAGTCAGTCTCAGAGAGCTTTGTGAGGGCTACGAGTGTTGAGCGAGCTCGTGGAGCTTGAGTTGCATGGCATGGTGCAGAATTCATGTGTTTTGAGCGTACCTTTCTTGGTGTGGAATTCATGTGTTAGATGCATGGTTGCACGATTGTATTAGTATGTTCTATGTGTTGATTGCTCATCTTGTATATAAGGCATGTTATTGTGATTGAAAAGCATGATGTTTGCCTTGTATGTTGTGAAGGGAATAAAAGTCCCCACGCAGCAGAAGTTCATCGATTGGACCTTACGCCGTATATTAATTAACATTAAAATACCGTTACGAAAACTCAAACAAACTTTAAACATACTTTAAAGTTGCTGGAAAATCAGTTTAAACATGCTGAAAAATAAATCTAAATTTATTTTCATGCTTTTCTAAAGAAAAGGGGAAGAACCGTTACAAACCTTCGTTGTAGACTTGACCGTTCTTCGCCAACGATGCTCCAACGATCAAAACGCAGCAGTCCCCTTTTAAGTTTCTTCGCTGGAAAATCCTTCTTGAATGACACAATAACCACAGATGTTACACCGGTATGTCTCTAAGTCTGGGAGGCAAAAGACTTGTGGGAGTCTTTCTCTAAGAGGGAATTCTAGGTCTTGTCTTGAGAGTCTAAGAGCAAGGGCAAAGTGTCATGGACCAATTAGGTCTAGTGTTCTATTTATAGAAGAGAGGCCATGAATAAAATATTCAATTAAATCAATCTTTTCCAAAATTGATTCAATCTTATTCCTTATTTAATCAATAATGATCAATCAATTCCATAATTGATTAATCTTTTCCACAAATGACTAATTACTTCCATAAGTGATTAGATCATTTCCATAAATGATTAATCACTTCCTTAAGTGATTAATTATTTCCATAATTGATTAATTCCCAGTAAATGAATTCTTAAATTAATTAACCACCAATTAAATATCACATATTCAATTTCCGGCCTTGAATTAATTAATTCGCCCAAATAGATTTTAGGCCTTAAATTAATTAATTCATTATTTGAACTCTTTCAAACTTCCATAAATTTATATTTGAATTTCTTCAAATATTAATTTCTCTCACAATAACATATCAATATATATTATGTTTGTTTCCCTTAGTAAATTGAACATTTTCAATTTACATTTATTACTTAGTTGCCTCAAATTACTTTATGAGCTACCAGTGGGACCTAATGGACCTGCAGATCAGAAGCTCCAACGATGTGAGATTAATGGGTCAAACTCATTTAACCACATTAATCAATATTCGTTAACTGTGTGTTCATTCCACTATAGACTCACAGTTGCACTCTTCTCACTGCAGACATATTTTCTGTGTCCACGGAAATAGATCAATATCGACTAGTTAGTCCTTCACGAGTGTCCGCAACACAAGCTGGGTCAAATTACCGTTTTACCCCTGGGTTACTTCTATTTCCTTAAGTACCAGTTCTCCTCTAATGAACAACCTGTTTGTGGTCCAACCATCAAACAGAAAACCCTCTCGTGCCATTGAGAGGGTAGGGCCCTTTGTCCAAGACTCGGAGTAACCACTTAAGGGAACACTCATCTGCTTCCCTAAAGTCGGGAATGAGTGAATTCCATCTTGTACCATTATGTTCCCAGCTCCCCATTCGATCTTGTCCCCAAAATGGTAGGCTTATTGAGTCGGCGTATTGGTCACTCTCACCCATGCAAATCAAAGGACAATCTCTCATGAGCAGGAGTCCATAATCAACTCAGGATTAAGACTAAGTTGTCTAGGTCGTCCTAATGAAATAGAAAACCAACTAGTTAACGGTGTTATAACCAGTGGTTACTATTTCGCGGTCCGGTCTTATGCAAACTCATTGCATAGGGTACCCCCACTCGCATGTCTCCTACACGAACGCGTTGGATCTCAGCGTTTGTATCAAATACAAAGTGGGTCGTATCCATAGTGTCACCAGGATAAGGCACCCAGTCTTATCCCTATACTATAGACCCTTTAAGCTGTTTCTTGAACAATGATCCCATATGTCGCTACATATAGTTCAAGACTTATATTACAACCCTGGATGTCTAGTTTATTGGATTATGGTTATTTTTAGGCAAAGACAAATATAAAATAACTAATAACAATTAATGGTAAAATATATCAATATTATTTCATTAATATCCGGTCAACAGTTACATTCACTATCTACGAGTTTTAGGGCATAAAACCCAACAAACTCCCACTTGAACTAAAACACTAATTAGTGGGATGTAAATGCAATAATCTAAAGCTGGAAATGTCATGTATATTAAAATAATACAATGAACTAGGGCATCCTTATACCCATTATAAATTTCTCCCACTTGCCTTAGATTAGATGGCATACATATCTCGTAGACCTAGACCCTCTAGATGACCCTCAAACACTCACTACTATAAATTTGGCATTTGTTGACGGCTAAAAAGTATCAACTATCACTTTCATTGACGCTTTTTAGAAGTCAATTAAAGTGGTATCAATAAAACTAAAGCGTCAATATTACTGTTTTCATTGACGCTTATAAGACGTCAACGAAGATGTCGTTGTTGACGTTTATAAGTCATCAACAAAGACATTATTGACACGTTTTATCCATCAATGATATTCATAAAGCGTCAATGTAGACATCTTTGTTGACGTTTACTAGCCATCAACAAATCGAATTATTGACACTTTTTATTCGTCAATGATATCCATAAAATGTCAATGTTGTCATATTTATTGATATTTATAAACCGTCAATTTAAACTTATGTTTATGTTTTTTAAATGTCAATTGTAGAATCAGAAATGTCAATATATATATTTATTGACGCTTACGAGCTGTCAATATATCATTTTATTTACGTTTATTAACCGTCAAGTTACTGTATTAAATTGTCAAATTGTGTGTGTTCATTGACGATTAATATATGTCAATTATGGTGTTTGTTATGATGTTTTTTAACCGTCAACGATACATATTTGAAAAAAAAAAAAAAACTCACGTTGGTTTTTACCCCAACATTGCAACCTGCATTTACCCTTCACAATAGTAGCTAGCTACCAATTGTAATGCCTCCAAAATTCAACATAATATAGAGGGCATTACTAAATTTTACCATGTAACGAAGTTTGATTTATAAAAAATCCGACAATATAACGACGTAATTATAACTAACCAAAAGTTTTTGGGTACCTGAAAGAACAAAAATATGCACTTCTAAACCCAGAACACAACCTTCACTTCACTTGACAATAACATGACATGTTCAATACATTATATGAAAGTAACATCAAAACTCAAGTATAAATAGTACGAGTAAGATCTCGTAACAAACACATAATAGATTTCATTAACAAAAAATTTATCTAAGAACACAACTTAAGTAAGTCATAATATTAATTTCATCAAACTAAGAACATATCACAGTGTCTAACAAGTTGTCTAACAAACGAATAAAAAAAACTAAGTATAACATTAGAAAACAATCATCCCATGTATTGTGCTACATATTCACATAATTCAACTCTTATCTCATCGAATTCTGATTGGCTAAATGAAGTTCCTCTCGTCAACTGCAAACAAAAAAAATAATAAATAAGTAAACATACTAAATTACAAAAATTATAATAAATATAAAAGGTTAAGTTGAACACTAGGCTAAATCAATTAGTACCACATTTGTACTCACTCTGCTCCTATGAGATACTATATCTCGTATAAATTTAAGAATGTAGTATCCACACTCCGTAAATCTCAATTGTTGAGCACACTACATATATAGTTCAACACATGTAATAAGAGAATTTATATAATATGATTAAAACAACCTAAAAAATAAGTAAAAGTCATTACCTTAACATATACTCATTTGAAGGGGAACTTCGTATATTAGTTTGAGAATAGATACAACGTTGAAATTTGCTAACAAACAAAAGAAAACATTCTGCTTTCATGAATCGCCAACATGACAAAGTCGTTTCCTATACCCCAAGCACTCAACTAAATGAAAAATGTAAAGCATGTTATATCACATTGATCGTGGAGGGAAATTGAATTTGAAAATTGACAAAAATAATAGGATTGTGAGGTTGTTCATTCATGATATTTTGATTTGAAACTAAATTTAGAATTTAACCTCCTAACATATTTATTCCATCCCCAGCTTTCTGAAAACCGATGCACCATAAAGCTGGTTCTGCAAGATAAAATTGTTTTGCATTATACAAATGCCAGAATTCAATATCTAAATTTCTCAAAAGTCAGAATGCATTAATGAAAATAAATGATGTGCTGGCAAAATTATTAAGCAACATACTATGGAGTCAATTTGAAGACATTCTTCAGGTTTCAGCACCATGGATGCAATACCCTCAAAATTAAAGCTTTTCACAGGAAATATTTCCGCTATACTAAACATAAAAACATATATACTCATTTAGTTCCTGAAAAAAGAAAAGAACAAAGGAACACTTTTCTTTGAAGATGAATCATATTTCCAATCTGATTTGGTTAAGTCGGACAAGAGACAACACCTCGTAGAGATTCGATAACATTGGCTAGCCCTGGATATTGTGGGAGTGGCTGATTGAGAAACAACAGAAGTTATCTACAAGTAAGCGATGGTAAAATCAGAACAAGTATACGCAGATGAAAGCATTATCAGAACAAGTACATGCAAATGGATATTGTATGAATTATCCGCATATCACATCTCTAGTTCCTAATAATTGAAAACTAAAGGCGAAAACAAGTGATGTGTGATGAATGTAAGAATCTCTGGCAAATCTAGTCAAAAATTGATCCTATTGGAGTCATTTATGGATTATAACTCTGAGGAAATATTAGGGGAAAAAATAAGTATTCAAAATTTCATAGACATCATAAAGAATAAGTAGAACCAATAGCCAAATCTTTCACATGATAGAGGACATACTGAGATGGAATGAGTGGACTATAAATTACAATGCTGGGCTCCAGAATCTCACCAAGAACCAAGATACCCCCTCCATTTTCCCCGCCTTTCAAGCAATGGGAGAATATTTTAGGTGTTATCCCTCGAGAAGATAATTGTGAAAAGACTGAAAACTCCCCTTGACCAAACCTAAAAATTCCATCAAGTGCTTTGGTTGCCCGAGTCAAATCCCCATACTGATATATGTTACACCTACATTGACAACCAAACAAAGTAATTTCAAGTTTTCAGCCAAAAATGAATAAATACGCACATGGAATCAAAAGATCAAGTAAAGTAGATCATTAGAGCAGACTTGTTCTTTCAATTAGATAAATATAAATCTAGTACATTTAACTACCAATCTTACTTCTGTAGTTATCAATGACAGAATATACTATCGTCCAAATATTGTATTCTTGGTAATATATCAGAATATTTAGGGGCAATGAAATAGACAATGACTTCTGAAACCTAAGTCTTACAAGAGGTTGTTAGGGAGTCTAGGCTAATTTTTTATTTTTTTTAAATGAAAACCAAGTGAAAACATGTTTTTGATAATTACTTTTAAAAGTTATTTTCCCTCCAACAATGACATTCTTCCTTTTAAAATCACAAGCTTATAAACAATATTATTGAAGTACACAATTATTTGAACCATAAGTAACTCAAATCATAACTCACTCTAGAAAAAAAAATTAAACTGTTCTGCAAAATAAACTACCAAATAACTGGTAAATTTCTTTAAGACTCGAGTGCCCTTCCCTCATCTGTAGTATTGAGCAGTTCAAACAATCTTTAATAGATATACAATGTTCAAATAAGATCTATCAACTCACCCAAAAATAACAGTGGCTGAAGAGTTTGCAATGATGGACTCCCCAAGAATCATGTCAAAATACATTGAGTCAGTAACATAAAAGCCCGATGTCCCACTTCTATCTTGATAATGGAAGGTGTAACTGCAATTGTCAGTTTGGGATCAACATTGATTTGTGGTGGTCGGAACTACAGAACATATCAGATCAATGCAGGGAACAAGCCTAGCAGAGGATGACTGTGCAGTATCAAACAAGTTGAGTTCGATCTGTAAAGATAAAAACATCATAAGCACTTAAAGAGTCAGCAAAAAATCTCCATTCTGCAAGGTTTTGTTCATGATATCCACAATTGGTAGAAATAGAAATTGAACTTTGAAACCTTAAGCTCAATTGAGAAAATAATAAGTTAAAAAAGTAACAAAAAAAACATAAGAAAACAGAACATTACTCCAAGTCCGCTTGATTGAGGACAACCATCGCAAGGACTGCAAGTGACCCACAAAATGTCACTCCCAGTATCGGTCTACACATTGAATTCCCTATGAGGATTTCCCAACTTCACTTTGGTGAAATAAAGCCTACGAAAACCAAGACCTGCAATTGAATAACACCAGACAATACAAATTTTGCACAAATATTATGATCCATCGAATGCATAAAATCAACTAACTAATAAATGCCAACACCTATAAAAACTAAATGAATAAATAATAAATGTCAACACCTATTGATCAATCTCAGGTTATATACACAATGCCACTATTTGCCGTGAAGCACCAGTCGTTAAGAATTTCTTATAACAAGATTCGCTCATGTTCATTGAGATTTAACCTAATAATGTGAATGATTGAGGAATATGTGGTAAATTCTTCTCCTTGAACCCAAAACACTTGCTATGATAAAATCAAATTTCACATCTGAAGAACAATCATCAAAGTTTCCTAATAAATAAAATACAAATCACTTTCATTACACTTAAGTCATCCCTCATCATAGGAAAAGAATAACTAAAAGTCAAATTTACTTTTCCACAATGGATGCCCAGATTTTTCAGCTCAAAGGAAAAATTATTAACAATGGAGCAAACAACCTCACTTCAGAGAATGCATAGAAAAGTAACCAACGGAGGAATCGTAAAGACAGATTATTAACAATGGAGCAACAATTTACTTTTAAGATTTCTAATTTAAGGAAAGCAAAAGGCACAAACAGTTAAATGGTGACTTAGGAGTTGAATGAGTGTGTTGAACGACAGCTGAACGAGTGTGCTAACAGGTGTGCTGAACGGAGGCTGAACAGCGATGTTGGGGCGAATAGGCTGAACGATTGGCTGAACGACGGGCTGAATGGCATGCGACAATACCGTGCGAAGACAATGAATACGAAGACGGACTGGCTGCGTGTGTAAACGAATGGGGTGCGCGAAGACGAAAAACGGAGGGGGGGAGCGAAGACGAAAAACGAAGTTGGGGGAGGGGGAAAAAGAGATAATGAAGATACTTAGGTTTTTTTTTTTTCTTTTCTTTATTTCTTATTTCTTATTTTTTTCTTTTTATTTTATTTCTCTTAATTCATCCAAATAATTCATCCAAATAAACCAAATAAAGGAGATTAGTCCTGGGTTTCTTTTTTTTTTTTTCCAACTTTATCTCTTTTCTAATTAAAAATCCAATTTAAACTCTCCAAATTACCTCAAATTTGGGAGCAATTTAAACTTAAATTCAAAATCCCACAATAGGATAATTTTTTTGACGTTTAATATCCGTCAAGAAACCTCGATTAATATTGACGTTTATTGCGCATCAATATAGTAATGTTTATTGACGCTTATTAGCCGTCAATGAATGCAGTTTTTATTGACAACTTATAAGCGTCAATAAAAACCGTCAACAAAATCATTTTCATTGATGTCTTTTGTCACTATGTGAAAATACAGGATTGGTCGAAAATCTACGTGAAGTAAGCTTTTAATCAAATTTATTGACGCTTTTTGTCTGTCAACATAAACCATAACATTTCTTGATACCATAAAGCCGTCAATATATCTATTTAATTATTAATAATTTATTTCGAAGTACAAATGATATTTTTATTGACGTTTTTTTGACACAAGCGTCAATAAACGTAAAAAGCCAAGCATCAATAAAGGTCAAATTTGTAGTAGTGACTTTAGCCGTGAGAGCCTTCCTAAATGGATCAGCGATGTTGTGTTCTGAGGCGATCTTAGTGACGATCACATCTCCTCTTTGCACAATCTCCCGTATCAGGTGATACTTCCTCTCGATGTGTTTACCCTCACCACAACAAATTTGGGCTTAGATGTCAGTTCTGCACCGTTATTAAACCCCTATGATCACGGATTCGAATCCGTTGTTGTTCTGGGTGTGATCTAACCCCTACGATCATGGATTACAACAATAACGGTTTAAAACCGTCATCAAACGCATCCGTGATCTTTCATGTATAATCACGGATTACAACAATCACGGTTTAAAACCGTGGTTGTTCTGGGTGTGATCTAACCCCTACGATCACGGATTACAACAATCACGGTTTAAAACCATCATCAAACGCCTCTGTGATCTTTTATGTACGATCACGAATTACAACAATAACGGTTTTAAACCGTCATCACACGCCTCCATGATCTTTCATGTACGATCACGGATGACAACAATAACGATTTTAAACCGACATATATGACTACATTAATGACGGTTTTAAAATGACATCTTTCCTCATATACCACCTGCAACATATATTTATTGCCATAATTCAAATCCCACATCCTGAATACCTATTATTGCAATGCAAAATATTTTAATTGATCCAATAATCTACAGATATTTAAAACGGACATTTGAGAACAATATTCAATCCAACCACAACAATTGAGAAAACATCAAATACCTTTATTTCATTCGATCCAAAAAACTCCAAACGCCACAATACAATATCTAAAACCACTAAATTGTTCTAAACTATATAGTAAACTAAGAGATTTACAAAAAGAATAAAATGTAAGCACAATCGCCTTGTTGTCCATTCAAACTACCACCTATATATAGATCTTGAAAACCCTACCCATATGATCCTATATATCGTCGATCTAAAAGGAAACAGCTAGCTACCACAATGATGAATACACTTCACATGAAGTTTGACACATGTAAAGCCCATTCAACTCGCACCTCGTCCAGCTGTTCTTGTGTGAAGGGATTCTTAGTATTAAACTGTAAAAAAAAAAAGAAGATAGATATTATTTCTATTATATTTAAGGAAAAATGTCTAACCGTATATATAATACACAAGTCTAAGTTTATAAATATCCAAAAATTACGAGAGCAGTGATGGGCTTCTCTGGATTATGTAGGATTTCTCTCATAAACTTCATCACGTAGTACCCGCATTCAACGCAACCTTGTTGGCGAGGACACTTAAAAAAAAAAAAAAACTCATAACAGTATTAAAATATATTCAAAAACTCATTTGCATAGTATTAAAAATTTACTACTTACCTTTACAGGTATCCAAGAAGTCTTTCATTGTTGCTTCGATGTACTTTGTGCCATACAAACCCTCAATGTTCTATATATGAAGTTAAAAAGAGATTAAACATACAAAAGAAATACTTAAGTAATGAACAAACTATACTAGTGCATATATACTAGCTTAACAAATAAACTTACGTGTTTATAACATGTTTGATGTCATCCAAGAGACTAGGATGTAACGAGTCCAATATATAAACGGTATTGTCACTTACATTCACAACACACAATACCCAGTGATTCCTATATCAAAACCAAAGAAATAAAATTCAATAATTACCAACTATCAAAACTTGTTTAAATCTAACAAACATTTATATATATATATATATATATAGTCTTACCCAGGACTATATGAAAGGAGTACCATTTTCCCCGGTTGTACTGAAGAAAATACGGTAGTTAAACTTTTTGCACGGCTTTCCTTGGTCCCAAAGACCGGTGCAATGTCGTTTGAGTCAACGATCTTAAACCTGTCTAGTCTACCAGTCATCTTAAAATGCGTCCAAAGGAACCTGTAGCATACTTATATAAGACTATATACTATTAAATAAATGTAAATGAAATTATAATATTATTAAAATAGTATACTTACTCAATATAGACCAATACACAAGTATTTGATATCTCGACCATGCTACAAAATTGCATTATATCATCGGGCATGAGAAAAAAATTTTTGTCTGCTCCAAATATCCTATCGTTGATGGGTACTCGCATCGAATCATCCTTGCCTAGCTTTTCAGCATAGCGATACAGGAATTTGATAGGGGGAGGTGTGGTTGCCGAATTAGGAAATGAGTGTTTTATCACTGTTTTATGTTTTGAGTCCTATAAAAAAAAAGTTAAAACACAATATATTTAAAATGTGATATATATAGGACATTGACACACAATTGAAATTAAATATATGTTTGAGAGAAACATACCTTATCTTTACATAGAGCAACCAAAGCACAAGGCCAAGCAACTGCAACACCTATAAATTGGGAGAGAAACTCTATCTCACCTTTCACTGGAATTGGAATGCGAGGGTTCTCTTGTCCGACAATGATCTTGTCAACAAAAACTTTGGCATTGTGTTTTCCTAGGAGAACTCCATTGACCATCTCACTCGCCTCACTTTCGAGTAGTGTGCCCGTTGCAACAACGTTAGATATCGAGCCTACAGCTAATTTACATGGTTTTCCCTTCACACAAAATCAAGAAAATGATTAGTATAATGAAAAAATAAAAGTATTCCAACTATAACGCCCTAGGATTCATTAAGACTATTCGAGTGCTCCGAAAATTTTGGCAGCATAACGACATACATAGGACTAAACCAATTTTTTTTATAACACCTGTTCAATGAGAAAACACACTTCTAAGATCACCAAACTCAACCACACACCGCTACAACACCATAGACAACTCAACAAGCCCCAAACAAGCGAGACAGATCTCATTAAGCACAAACTACTTCACCAAATGTTTATTAAATCTAGAACATAAACACAACTTTAAATCATAAGCATCCCAACAGAGCTAACAACTGAATGTAAGACTCTAACCTATCAGAAGAATCTATAAGCAAAATGTAAATATATAATATAATATCAAACAAGTTTACCTTTGGAGACTCTGGTTCAGGCACGACGCTTTTGTTTTTTTATTGCTGATTTCCTTTATCACTTTTTTGAACGACTTGAGTACTCACCGATGAAATGGCCTTGACATGTTCAGTCTTTTGAGTACTGACAGGTGAGATCTCTTTCACTTTTTCAGTCTTTTGATCACTCACATGAGGAATTTCTTTGTCTTCAATCTTCGTTAATTGAGTACTTTGAATCAGCGTTGATGAATCGTTCGCCAACTTCGATTTAGATCGCACCACATTGAAGTACGAATATGGCGACACAAAATCCCCCACTGCTCTGACACGACCAGCGTGTTCAGGTGTCCCGAGTGCTTCAGTCAAAATATCTTCGTCTGGGTTGCTTTGTTGTAATTCATCCTATCATAGGTAAATAAATGGTATGAAATTTAGTATTTATAATAACCACACATAATATATATTAGGGAGGTGTATACTCACAATTCTACGTGCCATCTCTCATGTGGAATCATTATCATAATCCTTTGTCCTTTTGTTCAATCTCGCGGCTTTCCATAAAGTCCCACGATTGACTACCTCCCCAGCAGATGTCTGTATTCAAATATTATTTTATGAATATTTATACCATCTAAACAGTACATATCGTATTGTTATAAACACTTACCATCTCATCCGCCAACTTCGCATATCCTTTACGCGATAAATGGTGATTATATTTATTCATCGCTCTTCGCTCTTGCTGATCATTTCTAAGTTTCTAGAAACAATTAAAGAAAACATATGTCATAAATGAAATATCCCATAATACAATGTTATGTAAATCTATATCACATTACCTGAAATTCTTCAGATAACCTGGCTCGGACAAATGCATCCCAATCAGCCTATGGAATGTGATTATACTTCTGTGGAGGATGAGCCAAACAAGATGGTTGGTATTTAAATGGGATGACAAACTTTCGGGTCAACGTACTCTTGAATGTTCTCCACTTCGTTCTCGCTGATTGCAATAAACTATGTTTCGAGCGGGAATCGACGACAAATGCCATCTACACTCATATTAAATGTAACAAAATTATTTCAACAAAACACATATAACCACAAAAATCTACTGTAACACCCTAGATCTTGACTTTAACTATCTTGAACTAAAAAGTTCGACAGCATAACGACGTTCGTTTAGCTAACTCAAAATTTAGAAATCCCACTTCTATAACCTGTTAAGAATGGGAAACACACTTCTATATTCAAGACCACTCAACTACAAATCCCACAACAAAGCGAGTCAGATCTCGCATCAAACAAAACTTAGAAAAAGAAAACATATCTATTATTCACAAACCAATGTTGTCAAATTTGTCATCTTTATCTGTAAAATAGTCTTGTGTAGCTTCAAACAACTTAGTGGTGTTTCTTATATCATCACTTTCAGTAAAGTCCTCATCACCACGAGTAGGGTTGTTTTCATCCTTATCCCTGATAGGTAATTCTTCACCATGCCAAATCCATATCTTATAACTCTTATCAATGCCATGGATATACATGTGGTCTCTAACTATGTTAGCATCTTGTTTGAGTGCATTTCCACAGTTTAAGCATGGACACCACATGAACTTCGACCCTTTTGCATGACGTAGTCTATTTTCAATGAAGTTCTCTACACCTATGTTGTATTCATCTGACAACCTATCTTTGTTCATCCATGACTTATCCATTGGAAGAGATTTTTTTTATAAAAATGTTATCTACAAAAACAACAATTGAGAAATGCACCAATAAGAAATTTGTTTGCAACCAACATAATGATTTATCAAAAGTAACCTTCTTTGTCTAAAAAAAATCTTTAAAAGTGACCTTTTTAAGTTTTGTTTTTTCTTGTTAGTTCTTTGAGAATATGGTGTCTAAAGTGCTATTTATGTTTACATACTAAATGAACTGTAACGCTTCCAAATTATAAACTAATCTAGAAACATTACTTGAGTGAAACACCTTAATGCTCCGAAAATTTCGGCAGCATAACGGCATAGTTATAGCTACCCAAAAATTTTACCTGAAAAACAGAAAAACTACACTCCCAAATCTACCACCACAAACTCCACAACACTTCAGACAAAACAACATAACTTCACACTCCAAAATAATAAAGAAATGTAAAATAAAACTTACTGTGTGAAGTAAAATGCAAAACATCAATTTCTTTACATATAGGCTAGGCTTTAGGAATATCAAATATGAATGATTTACATGAGGTTAAAAATTTTAAGTTAAGCCAAAAATTAATTAAAACAAATAAAATAAACAATAACCATGTAGTTAACCACTATGGATTGACCTAGTAGTCAATAAGAGCCGTAAATAGAAAGAGGACTTGGAGGAAATGACCTACAGCCATGTGACCCCCTAAACTTCATTTGATATTAACAAAAATGTAAAACCAATTGGATGCCCTTCTTATGGTACCTGATTATCCATCCTAATAAGCATAGACTAGACTGTGACCCACAAAGATACATGGCTCCTTCATATTATTTCTCCCAATCGATAGTGTGATTAGTTAAGGTTGCTCAGGTTCGCATCCAATCCTACCTATATTGTCTATAAGACTTCATGAAATTGAAATTCTTTAAAGACTTGGTCATTGATCAACTAATATTTTGACCTCCATTAATGAGAAGATCACTTTCACAATTTTTGAAAGATTTCACGGTACACTTATATTCTAACTTGCTCAAACATAATTCTCATAAACAAACACATCAAGGTTTAAACTTGAAAGACTATTTTTCAAGCTTAAGCTTGAGATAAATCAACTGAAGAGTTGAGACATGATGCTGCACATGCAAGGATCGTCAAACATGTTTTTCTTGGAACAAATAGGCAACATTAATCTACTGATATAACAAAAAGTATTAAAAACTTGTTAAAAATCAGTAGGAAAATACAGAGAGCTAAAATCCATTAACAAAAAAAATTCTGAAAAATAAGTGCACCATTACAAAGAAATGAGAGCCTACAGCAACTCTATTCTCAAATCCTTCAAAGCAACGATAGTAAGGCCTAGTTGCCAACAAATACATCTACACCAACAGAGATGAGAACATAACTTGTACATATTGAACTTGGGTGATATTACAATTCAATTCATGCAAACAAACATCGTTGTATTCCTTTTTCCAGAAACTATCATCTAGTAGTTAAAACTAATAGTTTGAATAAGTATTAAAGGTTTATTATTATTATTTTTTTCTAAGGAGCCATTATTGGAGTTGAAAAGACCTGCTGCATATTTCTCCTCCAAAATACCCCGAAGGGAGCACTAGGACTGGCAACAACATACCTCTTCTAAAATTTTAAAATCAAAATCCAATCTCTCACACACGAGCACATAGGAAAGCACAATATAACACTTAGCATTAGGCTTAGAACGACAACTTTGAATTTTTAGACTTCAAAATAAGGATGATAGAATAATAATAGAATAATAGTACCTTGAGTTTGTCGTTACCTTTTATCGTCGTTACTGCCGTTGAATTTGTCGTTACCGTCGTCAAACAGTACAGGTCCCATGTATCTTCTTCCCCACCGTTGAACAGTATAGGTCGTTACCGTCGCCGTAACTGCTTCAGACCAACCCAGAACGCCGTCGATTGCAGCAATCATATATCGTCGTCGCCGTCGAACAACCAACCTGCCGCAAAAGTCGAAGAGGAAAATCGAAAGGAAGAAGAAAATCGTTAAAAGCCTCCAGCCCTAATCGTTACTGTGATTCCTAATCCCAAACGAAGAAGAAATTCAAAACGACGTCGTTTTGATCTCATTAATCAAAACGACGTCGTTTTGATCATGGGCATGTGTTTTAACGAACTAGCTTCACCCAAAACGACGTCGTTTTGCTTTATAAAAACAACGTCGTATCGTATTTGATCAAGACGCGCATTTAAACCTCATAAAACGATACCGTTTTAACCTCTTCTATATCGTTTTAAAACCGTTATCGAAGCCCACCTTCAATGTCGGTTTTGGGTCGTCATCTAATATCCAATTATTTATGAGCCCATAACCGACATTGAAGCCCATCACTTTAAAAACGGGCCCTAACCGACATTGAAGCCCACTAACAAACGACGTCGTTTAGGCCCCTTCAATGTCGGTTTCAACTCGTGGAAGAAGCCCACTTTCAATGTCGGTTTCCGACCGTCATCTAATCGCCTATTTTCCAAAAACATTACGTCAACGCGCAAAATTTACGGTGCTTTTTTTAAATTGTGTATATTGACGGTTTAAGCCCGTCATGGCAAAGCTTCTTTCATGACGGTCCCAAACCGACATTGTTGATCTAATTTTCTGAAAAAATTCCGTCATTCTCCGAGTTTTGCGGCGCCTTTTTTTAAAATACCTTTAATGACGGTTTGAGACCGTCATAGAAGTAATTGTTTAATGTCAGTTCCAAACCGTGATGGTTGCTTAATATTTGCGCGCCATTTTTTAAATTTTTACAATGACGGTTATAAACCGACATGAAAGGAGGTTTATTCAAGGCATTTTTTTCTAAACGTTTCATGACGGATATAAACCGTCACTGTACGGTAGTCTTTAATAACAGGCCTAAACCGTTATTGTAGCCCAAATTTCTGAAAATTTCATGTTTTTTTTTTTAAAAAGTAGCATCTTTTTTGTAATCCGTTATCTTTGAGTCAATCTGTCATTGTTGTAAAAATACAATCTGTCATCGTAGCCCCAAATTGTTGTAGTGCCCGTTTGTAGCTTCGAGGTTCTTTTGAGTTGGCTACAGCCCCACTGTTGTCACAGTATAGTGTTATGGGCACGTTCATATTCGGAACCACTTCCAAATCAGTCAAGAACTTTCTAAGCCATACTGCCTTCTTAGCTGCTTCGCAAGCTGCTACATACTCAGCCTCCATAGTTGAGTCTACTATGCATCCTTGTTTGATGCTTCTCCACACTACTGCTCCTCCATTGAGGGTGAATACTGACCCTGATGTGGATTTCCTTGAATCCTTATCAGCTTGAAAGTCAGAGTCAATGTATCCAGTAAGAATCAAATCCTTAGCTCCATACACAAGCATCTAGTCCCTCGTTCTCCGAAGATACTTGAGGATATTCTTAACCGCTCCCCAGTGGTCCAACCTTGGATTAGACTGATACCTAGTGACTACTCCCACTGCATAACATATGTCAGGCCTAGTGTAGAGCGTAGCATACATTAAGCTGCCCACAGCTGAGGCGTAGGGAATGTGTCTCATGTTCTCAACTTCTTGAGGTGTCTTAGGAGACTGTTCCTTAGACAGGTGTACCCCATGTCTGAAGGGTAGAAGTACATTGTTGGAGTTTTGCATCGAATATCGAGACAACATTTTGTCAATATACGTTGCTTGAGACAGTGCTAGCGTTTTGTTCTTACGATCTCTTATGATTTGGATTCCCAGAACATATTGAGCCTCTCCCAGATCTTTCATTTGGAATTGGGCTGCTAGCCATTTCTTAATGTCAGTGAGGTATCCTACATCATTCCTAATGAGCAGGATATCGTCTACATAAAGTATTAGAAAAGCTACTTTCCTTTTGTTGACTTTCTTGTACACACAAGGCTCATCAACATTTTGGTCAAAACCAAAAGATTTGATTGCAGTATCAAATCTAATGTTCCATGATCTGGACACTTGTTTTAATCCATAAATGGATCGATTGAGCTTACAAACCTTTTGTTCCTGACCTTGGGCTATGAACCCTTCGGGTTGAGACATGAAGATATTCTCTTCGAGATTACCATTCAGAAAGGCAGTCTTGACGTCCATTTGCCATATTTCATAGTCATAATATGTGGCTATGGATAAGAGAATTCTTATGGACTTTAACATGGCTACAGGAGAAAATGTTTCCTCATAGTCAACCCCTTCCTTTTGGGTATAACCCTTTGCCACTAGTCTAGCTTTGAAGGTCTGTACCTTTCCAACTGCATCTTTCTCTTATAGATCCATTTGCACCCTATGGGTTTTACCCCATTTGGTAGATCTGTAAGTTCCCATACAGAATTGGAGTGCATTGACTCCATTTCCAGGTTCATGGCTTTGACCCATTCATCCTTATCTTCGTCATTCATTGCCTGTCGATAGGACAATGGATCCTCAATGCCATCATTAGGTATGACAACCTAAGTTTCAGTTAAACCCAAGTAGCGGTCAGGTTGTAATACAATCCTCCCACTGCGTCGAGGCATTCCCAACGTTTGAGATGGATTGGATGGATCTGAAGAACTAGTTCCTTCATCAACCCTTGTTGAAGGTCCAACTTCATCAACAACTCTTGATGATTCTTCAGTAGCTTCTCCTAATATTATTTTTTTGCGTGGTTTATGATCTCTCATGTGGTCTTCCTCTAAGAAAGTGGCGTTTGTCGATACAATCACCTTATTTTCTTGTGGGTCGTAGAAATAACCACCTCTCGTTTCTTTAGGGTAACCAACAAATTGACACAATTTTGAACGAGGTTCCAGTTTCTTAGGATTTGTCACAAACACGTGTGCTGGACAACCCCAGATGCGAAAGTGATGCAAACTAGGTTTACACCCTTTCCATATATAATTCGAAAGGTGTTTCAGAAACACTTTTCGAGGGAACATTGTTCAAGATGTATACTACAGTCTCTACTGCATACCCCCAAAACGAGCTAGGCAATTGAGCATAGCTCATCATTGATCGAACCATGTCAAACAAAGTTCTATTTCTCCTTTCTGACACACCATTCTGCTGAGGTGTACCAAGGGCTGAGAGTTGAGATTGGATTCCATGTTCTATCATATAATCCTGGAATCTTTGATCCATATACTCCCCTCCTCGATCAGATCGAAGTACTTTAATAGATTTACCTAACAGGTTTTCAACTCCAGCCTTAAACTCCTTAAACTTTTCAAGGGCTTCAGACTTATGTCCCATTAGGTACAAGTAACCATATCTTGAATAATCATCTATAAATGAGATGAAATATCCGTACCCTCCTCGAGCTTTTACATTCATTGGACCACATAGATCCGAATGTATTAACTCTAAGGGTTCTTTGGCTCTGTAACCTTTTCCAGTAAAGGGTCTCTTGGTCATTTTTCCTTCGAGACAAGATTCACAAGGTGGTAGTGAATCATCTTCTAACTTGCTTAGAAGTCCATTCTTTACCAAACGACCGATTCTATCGATGTTTATATGACCAAGTCTAAGATGCCAAAGATGAGTATTGTTACTTGTTGGAGAAATCTTTTGCCTTTTTCTTTGAGTTTCAGCAGTTTTAAATAATTCGTGATTTAAAAGTGCTTTGTTTTTTGTTGGTCTTAATACATACAAGTTATTTTCTAATTTGGCTGAACAAATAAGTACACCATTCTTATAAATGAACGCTTCATTCATATCAAAAGTAACTGTATACGATTGTTCAATCAAACATGAAATAGAAATTAAGTTCCTCTTAATCTTGGGAACAATTAACAAACTTTCTAAAAGTAAGAATCTATTTCTAAAAAATAACTTCGCAGCTCCCACTACTTTAGCTGAAATGACTTCTCCAGTTCCAACCCTGAGTGTCATTTCCCCATCGTTCAATTGTCGAAAGGAACTATTTTCCTGAAAAGAAGAGCAAACATGATTAGTTGCTCCTGAATCAAGTATCCAGGTAAACTCACCAAGTTCTACCAGGCATGTTTCTAAAACCAATAAATCAAATTTACCTTCCTTTTCCTTCCTTTTCCTTCTTTTTCTCAGCAAGGTACTTTGGGCAATTTCTCTTCCAATGTCCATCTACATTGTAGTGGAAACACTTGCCCTTGTCTGCCATAGCTTTGGTTTTTCCCTTGCTTTTGGCAGCAGTACCGGGAGCTTTCCCCTTGTTTCCTTTCTTCTTCTGATTTTTCTTTGAAGAAGTGGTTACAGATTTAGTTCTAGAGGATGAACCCTTCTCGAACTTTCTTTTAGAGTGAATAACGTTTGCCTCTCCTTCTATCTGTCCCTTGTTCTTAAGAAGAGACTGATAGAGTTGTAGCTCATTCAGGAGGCTAGTCAGGTTGAATGTTATTTTATTCATCATTGCAATGCTTCAAAACTGTAGAAAACTCTTTGGAAGAGATTCTAAGATGAATGCAACCTGACTACGCTCATTTATGACCACCCCGTTTGCTTCTGCCATGTTGAATTGGACCATCATGTCCAGGACATGTTCCCGAACAGACGTGCCCTCTTTCATGCGGCAGCTATAAACGTATTTGAGAGCGTCATGGTAGAGTTTGTAGGACGGTTGTCCAAACATCTCCTGGAGAGAGAGTTCACAATCTCCCTCGCTGTTACCATGCCCTCATGCCTTATCATTGGCCTTTGTCCAGCGGTCATAAGCATCCTTAACTGCTTGGGATGCATTACGAGCAGGGGCTGGAGGACAATCCTCCGTTAAGACGAACCGCAGATCATCGACAACAAGAATCGTATTCAGGTTCGATTTCCACGTAGCGTAATTTTGTCCGGTTAATTTCTCATTTTTAAGCAGAGAGACAATTGAGGAGACATTGCTGTAATTTAAACAATGACCGTATTAGTTATCTTTGCCTTAACCCATCATACAAGCAAACAATTGCACACAATCCAATCAATTTAGCAAAACAGGCAATCACAAAACCCTAAAACTATTGATTTAGTTTTGCAACGATGTTTCAGAGGTTTAGAATGTCAGCCACCGAAGGGTGATCAGGCACTCCTCCTTTGAAATGAGACACCTCTCAGCTAATTCTAATTCCAGAATAACTCATATTCCTATAGACATTAGCCACTGTTGTTCGATCAAGGATTCGTTAACACTTTTAACCCATCCTCATAAGTGTAACCCTCCCACTTTCAGATCTCAGAGGCACGCACCAACAGGTTACCGAAGGGAAAGACAACTGTTGGTGATTAGCCTAAGACCTCTTATCCTTTTCAGGAGTTCACGATGTTCTGAATCCTATGATCAGGCCCTCCGAAGGGATGGTTGCACCAGGACAACCTGCAGCCGAATCATAGGACTCTCACGGTGTGAACTATGGGCGGAGACCGAGGGATACGTTGACACGTGTCCCGCTCCCACTTACTCTAGACATTTTTCCCATTCACTTTGATATTAATTCATGCAAACACTTTCCGAAGGGAGGCCGCTCCTAAGGCGACTCGAAGCCGAGCATGAATCTCACGTTGTGAATATAGGGACGTAGGAGCAAAACTTGATTTAAATCTCGTTTTGTAATTTTCCTCCCACTGAAAATGTCCTAAGGTTAATATAGGGTTGTTTAACTTAGATAGTATTCGACTAAGTCAATCTATCTAAGTCTGATCCTATTATAACAATTATAGAAAGGATTCAACTGCAATCTTTTGGGTGAATTAAACTTCTTTTAATGAACCCAACATTGCAAGTCAACATTACTATGGTTAATTAAACTCAATGCTCGGGTCAATTCCCAGGTAGGAGGTGTTCCGTAAACCGTCAACTTAAATACCCCCAGCCTTAGACAGAACTTTACCGTGAGAGTTCCCTTATAACCTCAGTAATGTAAGGTCTTTACTCTAAAGATCTAGGTGCATTAAACACTTTTAATAAACCTAGTGACATTGCATGCTAACATTTAACTATGATTAATTCAACTCCAGTATTCCAGGTCAGTTCCCAGGTAGGAGGTGTTCCGTAAACCGTCAACTTAAATACCCCAGTCTTAGATAGAACATTACCGGTGGAGTTCCCTTATAATCATAGCAATGTTTTTCCTACTTAGTCAATTAAAACTATTTTTAATTCTAAGTAAGAAAAAGATTCTAATCCTATTAGAAATCGATCTAGGTCTAATTAAATTTAAACAATTTAAAATTAATCCAATTTATCCTATGATCTTATGTTTGCATGCAAATCTTGATTATAGATTGATGGTTTCTAATCATTAATATTAAAGAACTATTTCAAATTTTAATGATTAATCCTATAATCAAGAATCTAGGGTTTAATTCATTCAACAATCTCATTCAAATTAAATAATTAAACCATACTTATTGCATGAATAATATAACAATTATATTATTAACTATGGATGTTTCATGCTTCATGCAATTTTGATTTTCTTTTAATATAACAATTATAAGCCAATCAAGAAAATCAATCAACCATGCTTCATTCATCACATTAAACATAACTAATTATATTTAATTTAAGTAATGACAAGCTTCATGCTTCCCAATTTTTTTCATATAATTAATATACACTTATATTAAAAAATATGAAAACAATTCCATGCATTTAAACATACATTATAACAATTTATAATATATAAAAAATGCATGAGCATGTTTATAACCTAAGGTGGGATTAAATATTCTATATGACATCCATAAAGCATACAAATAGCAATTGAACCGGTTAATTTTGGCCCCTGGGATAAAATAAAGCATTAAATTACATTAATTTAGCTAAATTCTATCCTAAAAATCCTTGTGCAGCTCCGAAATTTTGTCTAGACATCACGAACCGCCCCGAACAGCCTCGAACCGGCCTCCAAAATCACGAACCATGCCAAAAATTGGCTGAACCGGACCTAATAGGTTTCAGCCCAGCCGAACCGGTCCGACCCGGACCGGCCTCCTCTTGAACCGCGCCTTTTGAAGCCCTAATGCGCGCCTCCATCGTGAACAGCGTCGAGATGCTATCATCACAGCGTCCCGACGTTGTGCGCTTTCCTTACCGAGCACCTGCGGTATCGAGACAGCGTCGAGACGTTGTTGAAGTATCGTCCCGACGTTGTTGCGCTGGAAGAAAATTCTTGGCAAAAACAGCAACGAATATTCGGTTTTGACCTCGATTTCAGCGGTGATTTCTTCGATTTTCATCTCATAAAAACCTATTCTAGACCTGAACTTACATAGGACTCGATTTTACATAAAATACCCGAAACACCGGGCCTTACATGATCAAAATCACATAAAAATAAAATCTATGGCCATAAAATTAACCCAAACAGTTCAACGCAAACCGAACATATATTATGCATAAATCCCACCTATTAGAGCCTATCGCAACTTTTAATATTCATTAATAGGGATAACGATGGCTCTGATCCCGATTGAAGGGAATAAAAGTCCTCACGCAGCGGAAGCGCATCGATTGGACCTTACGCCGTATATTAATTAACATTAAAATACCGTTACGAAAACTCAAACAAACTTTAAACATACTTTAAAGTTGCTGGAAAATCAGTTTAAACATGCTGAAAAATAAATCTAAATTTATTTTCATGCTTTTCTAAAGAAAATGGGAAGAACAGTTACAAACTTTCGTTGTAGACTTGACCGTTCTTCGCCAACGATGCTCCAACGATCAAAATGCAGCAGCCCCCTTTTAAGTTTCTTCGCTGGAAAATCCTTCTTGAATGACACAATAACCACAGACGTTACACCGGTATGTCTCTAAGTCTGGGAGGCAAAAGACTTGTGGGAGTCTTTCTCTAAGAGGGAGGCTAGAGAGAATTTTAGGTCTTGTCTTGAGAGTCTAAGAGCAAGAGCAAAGTGTCATGGACCAATTAGGTCTAGTGTTCTATTTATAGAAGAGAGGCCATGAATAAAATATTCAATTAAATCAATGTTTTCCAAAATTGATTCAATCTTATTCCTTATTTAATCAATCATGATCAATCAATTCCATAATTGATTAATCTTTTCCACAAATGACTAATTACTTCCATAAGTGATTATATCATTTCCATAAATGATTAATCACTTCCTTAACTGATTAATTATTTCCATAATTGATTAATTTTCGGTTAATGAATTCTTAAATTAATTAACCACCAATTAAATATCACATATTCAATTTCCGACCTTGAATTAATTAATTCGCCCAAATAGATTTTAGGCCTTAAATTAATTAATTCATTATTTGAACTCTTTCAAACTTCCATAAATTTATATTTGAATTTCTTCAAATATTAATTTCTCCCACAATAACATATCAATATATATTATGTTTGTTTCCCTTAGTAAATTGAACACTTTCAATTTACATTTATTACTTAGTTGCCTCAAATTACTTTATGAGCTGTGATAACTGCCCAAAAAGTAGTTATTTTGGCCTCATTTACATAAGGATTTGTGTGTCTTTAATGCTTAATAGGGTTGGTTTTAGAAAGATATTACATGATTTAATCCATTTGGAAGAATGGAAGCTTTGGAAATCATTTTGTGCAGATTATGCTGCTGAGCGATTGGAGGGAGCAAATTCTATGCTGCAGCAAAACTGGGAACCGAACTGCCACATCATAGCTCGTTAGCCAAATTCATGAACCGACTTCTGTTGAGTTATTTTCGGGATAAAGGAGCAAGGAGAGCCTTACACGTGTCCTAGTTGACCTAATTCAAGTCTTCCATTCTTCTATAAAAGGAAGTAGCTGTCAAAGTCAAAAGTATTCCATGTTCTCCCATGGAAGCCGAATAGTATAGAGAGATTGAAGATCATCAAGAACACCATCATCCGCAAGCTGATTAAGGAGTTTATTTTCTTTATTAACTTGTGATTATGGACATGCCTACTCAGATTGTGATTTGTATTTTCATGCCTATTATGAACTAAGTAGCTTAGGTGTTGGTTAGGAATAATGTGATTGTCGTGCTTCATCTTTAGTAATATATTGACTATCGCATTTTGGTTAATTGTTGTACTTATTTCCATTTTATGCCCGCCTGGCCAGCCGATGTGAATAGCTCTCTCTAGTTTCAGGGATGATTTAGAGAGTGTGTGGCAAATATCCACACTATGATCATTGTGTATTGGTGAACGCCAGTGACTGAGCTAGGGATAGCCAGTTGTATAGTGCTTGATCGGTCGCACTTCATTGGGTTTGAAACATATCCCAAAAGATCCAGAGTTCCGGGAGGAATCCGCTAATAATACTGCGAGAAATGCATGATCAATAATATTGCTAGAGCATCTTTTAAAACAATCACTAAATCCTAACCAGCGCCTGTCTTTAATCTGTCTATCTATTTGTTTACTCGTTGTTCTGCCATTTATTTTGCCTCAGCATAATTCTTATAAAACCAAATCATTTTACCATCTTTGAAACCATTAGAAAGTTACACAAAAGAGGTAGAGTGGAAACTAATTCAGGACTCGGATTGATAATATTACTTGCTGCAGACTGTGTATACTTGCACAGGAAATCTAGAGTCTTTTATACCATATTATTACTCACTCTAGGAACCCAACAAGTTTTTGGCGCCATTGCCGGGGAACTGAATAAGTTTTTATCTTATCTATTTTTGCGTATGTGTTTTAGTGGTTTGGTGCTAGAACTTTTTTATTGTTTCTTTTGTTTTTGCAGGTGTGAGTTTGGTGCATGAGCGATCCGCCTGGGGTAAGGTTTGAGCTTGATCCAGAAATTGAAAGAACATTCAGGATTAGAAGGAGAGAGCAGCGCAGAAACCAGATGGAAAACGTGTTGCGCCTCCCGGAGGGTCCTGAAAGTCCAGCAGACCCCCAGAATCGTTTGCTGCAGCAAAACCCGCTGTTTGAGCAAAATGAGCAGCAGAATAATCAGGTTGAAAGTCCTATCTTGATAGCAAAAGATAGGACCAGAGCCATTCGAGCGTATGTTGTCCCGATGTTTAATGAGTTTAATCCAGGGATTGCACGTCCCCAAATCCAAGCGGCAAATTTTGAAATGAAACCGGTAATGTTTCAGATGTTGCAAACCGTGGGACAATTTCATGGTTTGACATCTGAAGACCCTCATTTACATCTTAAGTCTTTTCTAGGAGTTAGTGATTCTTTTGTAATTCAAGGAGTGCCTAGGGATGCTCTTAGATTAACTTTGTTTCCGTATTCTCTTAGAGATGGAGCAAAGGCATGGTTAAACTCTTTTGCTCTAGGATCAATTAGGACGTCTGTTGTTGGTATCCGCAAGTGCACGGGCCACAAGTAATATAAAACGGAAAGTATTCCGAGTATCGAATCCACAGGGAGGCGAAGTGAAACTTAAGCAATTAATTAAAATTCTCTTGAGCACTGAAAATACTTAGGAGAAATAATATTTAGGGACTACGCTCATGTGATAAAAAGAATTTGAATTTAAAGCGACCAATGAAAACAAATTTGATCAATCAAAAATAAAATGTGGAGAAAGAGTTTTCTTTAAGCGGGAAGAGAGGTCTCGAAAATCAATGATTAGCTAAATAATTGCTATAATTATCCTATCTCATTGCCCAACTAATTATAAACCTAGAATCTCCGTTAATAACATAGGTTCTCCTGTCGGTTTCCCCTAATTGTAATCAATTCATTTTAACAACCTAAGTGTCCTTAGCGCTATTAAAAATCATTAATTATTACGCTCTGATTCATTTTAGGAATCTAAGTTTAATCAACTAATCCCAGTGTCACAACGGGCAATTAAACTAGTTGCATGGATTATGATCTATCCTAATTTCTCTCCGTCGAGTTTCCATTAAGAAACGAATCATTACACAATTGGCCAGATTGAGTAAAGCATTAAGCACATCCATACAAATAATTAGGATATGGGCAAGAGACAAGAAATTATAACAATATTTCCACTAACATTTCATTTCAAGACCCCAAATTGGGGTTTAGCTACACATAATATTCACAATAATTACAAGGGAAAGCATATTAAAAAGCATAAAGGAAAAGGAATTGACCGTCGAAAAACCCCTTGCTGACGCTTGGAGCCTCCGCTGACTACTCCTCGAGCCTCTAGAATTGCTTCCCAAAATTCTCCAAAAATTCCCACTAGAAGAACCCTCTCAAAAAGGCTCAAAAGCCTTGAGAGGGGCTCCAAAAAAGGAGTCTTAAGAAAGGAAAGAAAGGAATTGGAAGGATGATTGAGTGATGATTGATTGATGATTGAAATGAGGCACCAAGGGCGCCTTTTTATAGGCCTGGAAAAGGGGTAGCGTCGCGACGCTGCCTTGCCAAGCGTCGTGACGCTGCTGCGCACGCGGCTTGGGCAACAAGAAAGGACAGCGTCGCGACGCTGCCTTGCTAAGCGTCTCGACGCTGTTCAGATTTTCCAGAAAAATCAGCTTCCTTTTGGGCTGATTTTTGGGCCTTCTTCTTCATTTTTCTTGGTCTTTTCTTCATGGATGTCTTCTTTGGGCTTCATACTTTGATTTGGGCTATAATTACATCAATTATGGCTCTTTTTCTCCCAAAATCATCTTTTATGCTCCTAAAGACAAAATAACAAAATTCATTAAATATATTCATTAAAAACACAATTAAAGCACCAAAAAGCTTAATAATTTGAGACTAAAATAGCGACATTTCTGCTCGCTATCACACCCCCAAACTTAAGCTTTTGCTAGTCCCGAGCAAAATAAATTCTAAAGATGCATGAAATAGAATCGCTCAACCCTCAATGATTTTGAAATTCTTAGGATCGAATGGAAAACATGCAAGTGGAATAAGCAAGCACCGCATACTCTTGAAGAAATCTTAAACTAGTTTGAACTTAAGATTAATGAATAGCATGCTCAAGACTTATCTATTGATTCTTTTACTAACCTAGATTAGTCTTATGGCTTTCTCCATTTGTTTTCCCCCTACACTGGCTAAGAGCCCCTAATACTTCGGAGTCCTTCTATCATGCAAAAAAAAGTAACTAGGGTGCCTGTCATCTTTTTCTTTTTTTCATGGGGGAGCAGAATTCTCACTTGATTTTTCTTTTTCTTTTTCTCTTTCTTTTTCTTTTGCTCCTCCCCCAAACTTGCATTTTGATATCTAATGGTACTAGCTTTCACACTACGGTGCAGGGACCCTTAACCCGAATTTTATTCTTGGTTGGCCTAACTGATCACACCGCAGGTAGCTCTTTTTATCCCTAGGCTTTTTTCTTTTGAGCAAGCAAAAATTCTTTTTTCAACAGATTTTCTTTTTCTCACATTTTCTTTTTGTTGCTTTTGCTTTTTTTTCTCAGCAGGCATAGCATTTTTTCTACCTAGTTCTTTAGAGCAATCAAGCATGAACTTCCTGATATTAGAAACTAACCCTATCGGGGTGACAACAATTTTGAAAACCATAATAAGAATCTAGATTTTCAAAGACGTCATTAGATAAGACTATTGCATGCTTTAGACATCAAAACTAAGTATCAAAAAATTTTAAAATTTCACAATTTCTGCCGTGCTCCCAGATTCCACAACATATAAACCATTTTCTCCCAAAATTTCAAAAATCACATCCTTGGCTATCATGACTATCTATTCATGCATCCAACAGAATTTAAATATGCTCAACACAGTGGAAGCCTCCCCCCCAAACTTAAACTAAACATTGTCCCCAATGTTTTAAAACAGAAAAGCATAAAGAGAGATACTGAGACTTCCCTGAGCTAGGAGCGCTTCATCCTCTTCCTTTGGATCCATGAAAAATGGGAAATGTGGAATTTTGGGATTTGCTAAGGTGATCCTGCAAAACAACATTGGATCACGGAGCAAAGAAAATTATTTACCGCAAAAACAACTAACTAACTTAATCCTTGGGTTGCCTCCCAAGCAGCGCTTTCTTTAACGTCTTTAGCTAGACTAGGCTCGGCACGCTTACGGAGGCTCAAAATAAAAAATTTCATCATCCTCCGGGCCCTGCAAGAAATCACGCACCGAATTGCATACTACAAACAAGGGAGAAAAAAAACTTTCCCCTGGCCCATCTTCACTAAAGAGATTCTCATAATAACATTTCAGAAAATAATCAGCCGCATCAAATCTCTTTTCTAAATCTCTATTTTCAAAACAATTGTTAACAGAGTCATCAAGCGTTATAATGTCTACTGGTCTAGGATCTAGAGATGGCCTATCAATCATGCCAGTCCATTCATCAGAAAAAATATCTACATGCTCAGTAGATCCTTCAGACTCAAAATTAAAAAATGATTCAACTAAGCTATCACATGACTCATCATCAGAAGAATTAAAGAATTCAAGAATTTCAGGATCAGATTCTATACTATGCACAGATTTAAGTTCTTCTGGGTCAGATCCTATGCTATACACATCATCAGGACATGAAAAGAAAGTATTCACATTGTCAGGATTCATGCATTCAGGAATGTCAAGATCAGACTAAATAGATTCACTGTCATCATGGTCAGACTCAAAATTATCTATCGAGCAATCTTTTTTATGCCTTTTACGTTCATGCTCAATGTCAGGCAATTCAATATCATCATCAAAATTATTCATTTCAGGCAATTCTAATTCATTTTCAAAGGAAGGTAAATCATCAACTGCAGATCTTTCATTGTCACAAGCAGGCAAGTCTAATTCATTTTCAAAGTCAGGCAGGTCCAAATCATTTTCAAACAGAGGATTATTCATATATGCATCATGATCAAAATCCATATTATCAATAAGCATTTCTCCTAAGCCTAGGCCAAGATTATAGTCTACCTCTTCATCGTCATCAGTCAAGTATTCAGGCCCAACAGAAAAACATGTATGCAAACTACAAACAGATTCATCTTGGCCAAAAATACTAAACACGACTTTTTCATCATCAATGTTTAAGGTAAGCTTACCTGTATGCACGCTAATTTCGGCCTTACCAGTGGCTAGGAACGGTCTGCCTAAGATAATTGGCACCTCTTTGTCCTCCTTCATGTCCAGTACCACGAAATCTACAGGGAAGATGAATTTGTTGACTTTCACCAACACGTCCTCCACAACACCCATCGGGTGGGTAATCGATCTATCAGCAAGCTGGAGAGTGACGTCAGTGTCTGTCATACCTGATAAACCAATCTTCCTGTACACAGAGTAGGGCATCAAATTTATACTTGCTCCTAAATCACACAGGGCCCTATCGAAGGATACTTCTCCTATGGTACAGGGAACAGTAAAACTCCCTGGGTCTTTCTGCTTAGAGGGTATCCTACCAGAAATAATGGTACTGCTACTCTCAGATAAATTAAAAACTTCTTTTTTCAGACTTTTCTTTTTAGAAAGCATTTCCTTCATGAATTTTCCATAATTTGGCATATTATACAAAGCTTCTACCAATGGAATATTCACAGTCAATTTTTTAAACATTTCTAAAAATTTTTGAAATTGTTCATCTAATTTGACATTCTTAAATCTTTGAGGAAAAGGTAACTCCCTGTAATCAAAGGTTGGACATTCGCCCCTCCGCTTGGGCGGCCTAATATGCGAACCTCTGTCATGGTGGTTGCATGGAACCACTTCTTCCTCAGTCATCTTTTTATTGTCATTCTACCTCTCTTCTTCTTTTTTACCTGCACAGCTGTTAGAAAAATCACATTTTAATTCAATAGAGTTAGGAGGATATTGGAACCTTTCAGAGGAGGCTTTTTGTGCCTCAGCCCCTTCATCTTCATCCCTTCTCTTTTCTTCTTCCTTTTTCTTCTCTAAACTGTCCTCCAGTCTTCTGCCACTTCTTAGAACCACCATCTTACACTGCTCTTTCGGGTTAGGCTCAGTATTGCTTGGAAATTTTCCCTTTTGAAGGGCATTTACTGCTGAAGCAATCTGACCTATCTGCACTTCCATATTCTTTAGAGCTGCGTCGTGGTTGTTTACTGATGTCTGGAGACTCACATTCAATATTCTTTGTTCCTTGATGAATAAAGCCACCATCTCCTCCAGATTATTTTTCTTCTCAGGAGTACTCGTTGATGCAAAACCTGGGGGTGGCTGCAAAACATTCTTCGTATTCGCATATGAGAAGTTCTCGTGGTTGCGCAGATTGGGGTGGTAGAAGTTTGGTACTCCTTGAGTATATGATCGATTTCCTATGTATTGAACTTCTTCCACATCTTGACCTTCTTTCTTCGAATGACCTTCAGCTAAGGTGGAAATGGACTTAACCACCTCAGATGACGTCAATTTGTTTAGTGCATTGGTCAGGGATGCCAGTTGCGCTTTCAGTGAACTTGACTCATCCAGTTCATATAATCCAGCCTTCTTTGTAACTGTTCCTCTCTCTGTCGGCCATTGATAACTTGTTGCCGCCATTTCCTCAAGCAGGTCTTTGGCTTCTGTCACTGTTTTTGAAAGAAAACTCCCCCCTGCTGATGTGTCTAAGACTGTCTTTGTGGAGGGGTTTAATCCATTATAGAATAACTGTACCTGAAGCCAATCAGGGTATCCGTGTTGGGGGCATCACCTAAGCATTTCCTTATATCTTTCCCATGCTTCGTATAACTGCTCCTCGTCAAGTTGTCTGAATGTTCCAATTTCAGTTTGGAGCTTGGTAGTCTTAGCCGGTGGAAAAAATTTTGTCAGAAAAGCCTGGGCAAGCTCGTCCCAAGTACTGATGCTGCCCGTCTCGACTGATTCGAGCCAGTCTTTTGCTTTATCCTGTAGAGAAAATGGAAACAGCCTCAATCTGATTGCGTCGGCCGGAACTCCGTTCATCTTTACTGTCCCGCATATTTCTAGGAATGATCGCAGATGAGAGTGGGGGTCCTCGGAAGGATGTCCCTTGAACGAGTTATCGCGCGCCATCTGAATCAACCCTGTTTTGAGCTCAAAATTTGTAGGTTGGATGGGGGCGTAGACAATTCCAGAATTCTCGGTAGGAAGAACTGGCTGCAGAAAATCTCTAATTGCCTTGGGAGCTTCTTCTTGGTGGGCCATCATTTCTGTTAATCTTTTTTCTCTTCTAATGAATTTTAGAGTCCTGTTAATCTCAAGATCTAACGGAAACAGATCAACCACCTTGTTTCTTCGCATACAATGCTCCCAGATAACAAAAAGAACCAAACAAAAATGAAAATAAAATAATATTCACAAAATGATAAAAGAAAAATATTTACACCTAAATTACCATTTATCCTTTTCTTTTCGATGTCGAGAAAAATTAATTTTTGCTTAAAAATCAAGTCTCCCCGGCAACGGCGCCAAAAACTTGTTGTTGGTATCCGCAAGTGCACGGGCCACAAGTAATATAAAACGAAAAGTATTCCGAGTATCGAATCCACAGGGAGGCGAAGTGAAACTTAAGCAATTAATTAAAATTCTCTTGAGCACTGAAAATACTTAGGAGAAATAATATTTAGGGACTACGCTCATGTGATAAAAAGAATTTGAATTTAAAGCGACCAATGAAAACAAATTTGATCAATCAAAAATAAAATGTGGAGAAAGAGTTTTCTTTAAGCGGGAAGAGGGGTCTCGAAAATCAATGATTAGCTAAATAATTGCTATAATTATCCTATCTCATTGCCCAACTAATTATAAACCTAGAATCTCCGTTAATAACATAGGTTCTCCTGTCGGTTTCCCCTAATTGTAATCAATTCATTTTAACAACCTAAGTGTCCTTAGCGCTATTAAAAATCATTAATTATTACGCTCTGATTCATTTTAGGAATCTAAGTTTAATCAACTAATCCCGGTGTCACAACGGGCAATTAAACTAGTTGCATGGATTATGATCTATCCTAATTTCTCTCCGTCGAGTTTCCATTAAGAAACGAATCATTACACAATTGGCCAGATTGAGTAAAGCATTAAGCACATCCATACAAATAATTAGGATATGGGCAAGAGACAAGAAATTATAACAATATTTCCACTAACATTTCATTTCAAGACCCCAAATTGGGGTTTAGCTACACATAATATTCACAATAATTACAAGGGAAAGCATATTAAAAAGCATAAAGGAAAAGGAATTGACCGTCGAAAAACCCCTTGCTGACGCTTGGAGCCTCTGCTGACTACTCCTCGAGCCTCTAGAATTGCTTCCCAAAATTCCCCAAAAATTCCCACTAGAAGAACCCTCTCAAAAAGGCTCAAAAGCCTTGAGAGGGGCTCCAAAAAAGGAGTCTTAAGAAAGGAAAGAAAGGAATTGGAAGGATGATTGAGTGATGATTGATTGATGATTGAAATGAGGCACCAAGGGCGCCTATTTATAGGCCTGGAAAAGGGGTAGCGTCGCGACGCTGCCTTGCCAAGCGTCGCGACGCTGCTGCGCACGCGGCTTGGGCAACAAGAAAGGGCAGCGTCGCGACGCTGCCTTGCTAAGCGTCTCGACGCTGTCCAGATTTTCCAGAAAAATCAGCTTCCTTTTGGGCTGATTTTTGGGCCTTCTTCTTCATTTTTCTTGGTCTTTTCTTCATGGATGTCTTCTTTGGGCTTCATACTTTGATTTGGGCTATAATTACATCAATTATGGCTCTTTTTCTCCCAAAATCATCTTTTATGCTCCTAAAGACAAAATAACAAAATTCATTAAATATATTCATTAAAAACACAATTAAAGCACCAAAAAGCTTAATAATTTGAGACTAAAATAGCGACATTTCTGCTCGCTATCAACGTCGGATGAGTTAACTGAAAAATTTTTGAGTAAATATTTCTCACCTAATAGAAATGCTAAATTAAGGAGTGAAACAGTAGGGTTTAGGCAACTTGAAGATGAGACTTTTATTGAGGCTTGGGAGAGATTTAAGGAGCTTTTGCGAAAGTGTCCCCACCATGGTTTACCTCATTGTATTCAAATGGAAACATTTTACAATGGTTTAAATGGAGTAACCCAAGGTATGGTCGATGCTTCGGTTGGAGGGGCCCTTTTGGCAAAAACTTTTGATGAAGCCTATGAAATTTTAGAAAGAATATCGATTAATAGTTGTCAGTGGTCGGATGTTAGAGGCACGAATAAAAAGATTAAGAGTGTATTAGAAGTTGATGGTGTGTCCACCATTAGGGCTGATCTTGCTATGATTGCTAATGTTCTTAAGAATGTGACAGTGATTAGTCATCAACAGCCACCAGTTATGGAGCCTACTGCAGTGGTGAACCAAGTGGCAGAGGAAGCATGTGTCTATTGTGGTGAAAATCACAACTACAAGTTTTGCCCCAGTAATCCAGCTTCTGTGTTTTTTGTAGGTAATCAGAGGAATAACCCTTACTCTAACTTTTACAATCCAGGTTGGCGCAACCACCCCAACTTCTCATGGGGAGGACAAGGAAGTAATGTGCAAACACAACGAAAGGTGAACCAGCCAGGATTTGCTAAAGCCCAGGTAATGCCCCAGCAAAATAAGCAGGCTTTGCCCTAGCAAAATTCGGGGAATTCTCTTGAGGCAATGATGAAAGAATTTATGGCTCGTACAGATGCCGTAATTCAAAGTAATCAAGCTTCGATGAGAGCCCTGGAATTGCAAGTGGGTCAGCTAGCTAATGAGCTGAAGGCAAGGCCTCAAGGGAAACTTCCTTCGGATACTGAACACCCTCGAAGGGAAGGTAATGAGCAGGTAAAGGCAGTAACTCTTAGGAGTGGTAAGCCCTTAGATGAGTCTAGTAAGACCCAGGAGGTAAATAAAAATAGTGATAATAATGATGTTGTTGAGAAAGAGTTGGAGTCTGGTCAGGGTGCTGGAGGTAGCAATAAAAATGCTGGAGCATCTGGTTCTGTTCCAGATGTGGAACCACCTTATGTGCCACCCCCACCTTATGTACCACCTCTACCTTTTCCACAAAGGCAAAAGCCTAAGAATGAGGATGGTCAATTTAAAAAGTTTTTAGAGATTCTTAAGCAATTGCATATAAATATCCCTTTAGTAGAAGCTATTGAGCAAATGCCTAATTATGCTAAATTTCTTAAGGATATTTTAACTAAAAAGAAGAGGTTAGGTGAGTTTGAAACTGTATCTCTTACTGAGGAATGTAGTGCTATTCTTAAGAATGGGCTACCCCCCAAGGCTAAGGATCCAGGGTCATTTACCATACCCGTGTCTATAGGTGGGAAAAAATTAGGTAGAGCACTCTGTGATTTAGGCTCAAGCATTAACCTTATGCCTCTTTCGGTCTATCGGGCTAGGTATTGGTGAAGCTAGGCCTACCACAGTTACACTCCAATTAGCTGATAGGTCTATAACATATCCAGAGGGTAAAATTGAGGATGTCTTAGTGAAAGTAGATAAATTCATATTTCCTGTTGATTTTATTATTTTAGACTATGAGGCTGATAAAGATGTCCCAATTATTCTAGGTCGTCCATTTTTTGCTACTGGTAGGGCGTTAATAGATGTTCAAAAAGGGGAATTAACAATGAGAGTATGTAATGAGGAAGTGAAATTTAATGTGTTTAAAGCCATGAAATATCCAGACGAAATGGAGGATTGCTCCTTCATTAGGATTCTGGAGAGCACAGTTATTGAGACAATGAGTTGATTCCAACCAGGACAGTAACTGGCTAGAGGGTTTGCATGGATTACAGGAGGCTTAATAAAGCTACCCGTAAGGATCATTTCCCTCTACCGTTTATTGACCAGATGTTGGATAGATTGGCTGGTCAGGCCTATTACTGTTTCTTGGATGGTTATTCTTGGTACAACCAGATTACTATTGCTCCTGAGGATCAGAAGAAAACCACTTTCACCTGCCCTTATGGGACATTCGCTTTTAGGAGAATGCCTTTTGGCTTCTGCAATGCTCCAGCAACATTTCATCGGTGTATGCTAGCAATTTTTTCTGATATGATTGAGTTCACTGTTGAGGTATTTATGGATGATTTTTCAGTTTTTGGAGGGTCTTTTCAGAATTGTTTAGATAATTTAGGAAATGTGTTAAAAGATGTGAGGATACCCATCTAGTTCTTAATTGGGAAAAATGCCACTTCATGGTGAAGGAGGGCATAGTGTTAGGTCATAGGATTTCTAAAAATGGTTTAGAAGTTGATAGAGCAAAAATAAAGGTGATTGAAAGACTAGAGCCACCGAATTCAGTGAAGGGAATTCGGAGTTTTTTAGGACATGCTGGATTTTATAGGAGGTTCATAAAGGATTTTTCCAAAATCAGTAAACCTCTTTGTAACTTGTTGTGCACTGATCATGTTTTTGACTTTAATGCAGATTATAGGAAGGCTTTTGAGACTTTAAAGGCTGCTTTAATCTCAGCACCCATTCTTTGCGCACCTAATTGGAATTTACCATTCGAGGTAATGTGTGATGCGAGTGATGCTGCGGTAGGTGCGATGCTGGGGCAAAAGCTTGGCAAATTTATCCATCCTATATATTATGCAAGCAAGGTTTTAAATGAAGCACAAGTCAACTATACAACTACTGAAAAGGAGTTGTTAGCTGTTGTGTTTGCTTTTGAGAAGTTCCGGCCATATTTGGTTGGATCCAAAGTCACGGTTTTTACGGATCATGCAGCAATAAGGTATCTAATGACAAAGAAGGATGCAAAGCCTAGACTAATTCGTTGGATTTTATTATTGCAAGAGTTCGACTTGGAGATAAAGGAGAAGAAGGGATCATAAAATGTCATTGCAGATCATTTATCTCGTCTTGATCCGTCATCATCTTTGCTGGAGCAATCTGCCATTTCCGATTCTTTTCCAGATGAACAGCTCTTTGCTGTTGAGGTAAAGGTAGTTAGGGATGTCCCTTGGTATGCTAATATTGCCAACTTTTTGGTAAAGGGAGTCACCCCTATTGACATGGATTGGAGGCAGAAGAAAAAGTTTAAGCATGATGCGAAATTTTTCTATTGGGATGAGCCATTTATGTATAAGCAATGCTCTAACGGTATTATTCGTAGGTGTGTTTCAGGTGCTGAAGCAAAGGAAATCCTGGAGCAATGTCACTCTTCACCGTATGGAGGTCATTTCAGCGGTCAGAGGACAGCTATGAGGATTTTGCATTGTGGCTTTTTCTGGCCTACGATATTTAAGGATGCCCATTGGTTCTACAAGCAATGTGATGCTTGCCAAAGGAGAGGAAATATAGGGCCTAGAGATGAAATGCCTCTTACTTACATTTTAGAAGTTGAATTATTCGATGTATGGGGTATTGACTTTATGGGGCCATTTCCCCCTTCTAATGGCAATGTTTTTATCTTATTGGCAGTTGATTATGTGTCCAAATGGGTGGAGGCCTTCGCATGCCATCAGAGTGATGCCAAGACAGTAGCAAGGTTTCTTCAATCGCACATCTTTGCGTGATTTGGGACACCTAGGGCTCTAGTGAGTGATGAGGGTACACATTTTGTTAATAATATCTTAACTAAGCTTTTAGCTAAGTATGGGATTAAGCATCGGATAGCTACCCCTTATCACCCACAAGCAAATGGTCAAGCTGAAATTAGTAATAGGGAAATTAAAGCTATTTTAGAGAAAGTAGTCCATCCATCTAGGAAGGATTGGTCCTTTAGGTTGGATGGGGCTCTTTGGGCTTATAGGACAGCTTATAAGACTCCTCTGGGTATGTCTCCCTATAGGTTAGTATATGGGAAAGCTTGCCATTTACCATTAGAGCTAGAGCATACAACGTTTTGGGCTTTGAAAAAGTTAAATTTTGATCTGAGTCGTGCAGGAGCAATCAGAATGTTGCAGCTTAATGAATTAGAGGAATTTCGCCAATTTTCTTATGAGAATGCGAAAATGTATAAATAAAAGACTAAGCTATGGCATGACAAGAAAATAAAATCTAAAGAGTTTGTCAAGGGTCAAAAAGTCTTGCTTTATAATTCTAGATTAAAATTATTTCCTGGGAAACTAAAATCTAAGTGGTCAGGACCATTTACTGTGATTGAGGTTTTCCCCCATGGAGCAATTACTTTGTAGGATGAAAAAGATGGGAGAGTGTTCAAGGTGAATGGACAACGTGTGAAGCATTATTGGGGTGAGGATTTTCAGTCGAAATATCCTTCCCTAAGGTTAGTTGATGATTGAGAGAGTAGGATTTTTGCGGGAGCATTTCACAGAGCTAAATTTTGAGCTCCCAGTGTTTGTATTAATTCTATGTTTCGCTGTTTTGTTTTTAATTTCGATTATGTTAGATTTGATTTTGCATGGTTTATTAGATTTTTATCTTTAAGTATTTGTTTATTTCTGTTAATTTAGATTTTATCTATTTCGTTTTGAATTTGATTTGATTTTATTTTCAGGTTATTTATTTAAATTATCTTTGGATTATCTTTTCATTAGTTAGATTTTATTTTATTTGGATTTTATCTTCAGTTATTTGAATTTTGTTTAGTTAATAAATATTTTCTCTAAATTAATTCGGCTTAAAAAATAAAGGATTAGATTTGATTTGTTCGGAAAAATTTAAAATTTGAAGTTAAAAGATCTGATTTTCCTGATTTGAAATTTAAATTTTGTATCCAAGATTTTTCAGGAGGTTGTTGCAGCAAAAGAATGGCTGAAGCAAATCGTCCGAGTAAGAAGGGATTTCGTTAGAAATTTGTTATTTTTACCGTTGGGATTTTCTTTGAATTTACGCAGGTAAATTTGCATGTATCATCTAATGAGGCCACGTGTCCCACAACAATCATCCAAAGGCTTTGATGGTAGACAGCGCATACGGATTTACCGTGGGCGAATGGACTTCACAATTTTTACCGTTGTTGGTTTCAAGTTTTTAGGTTGCATGCGATTAAATGGTAATATAATTAATGTGGAAAATCTTTTCAGTTAGGATTTGAATTTGCTGGAGCCTTATTTATTCACAGACTCTGGTACGTTTCTTCTTACTTCGTCTTTTTGTTTCAATCTTGCCATCTGCAATTTTCTTTCTTTTTCCCTTTCATTCTCTGTAAACCCCTTTGAGTTATCTATGGCCAAAACAAGAGCTAGGAAAGAGAGGGAGAGTGAAGAGGAGGAGGTACCGGTCACGTCGGAAGTGCAAAAAGGGAAAACCAAGAAGAAAAGAACCCTGGAGGAAAAGGAAGCAAAGAAAAGGAGACGGCAGCAAAGGGCTGCAGAACAGGAGAAAGTTCAGGAGGTGGTAGAAGTTGTTGCCACTACTGCGGAGGAAGGAAGTACTAAAGAACCTGAAGTGCGAAACCCAGATACGGTTCAAGAAAAGATTGCTGAGAAAAATCAAGAAACAGAGGTTGAGGAGCAGGCCGCAGGTATGCCTGAAAAAGAGAAAACATCGGAGTCGGTCAAGGAGGCTCATGTTGAAGTCGTAATGCCTGAACCACCAAAGCGCCGCCGCATCAAACGGAAGGCAGGTCACGTGAGGATGATTCGGAACACTTCATCGCCTCCGACGTCGGACTCTGAGGAAGAAAAGAGGGAAGCTGAAAATAAGGCAAAGGAAGAAGAGGCAAGGAAGGCAGAAGAAGAGATTTTGCGCGTGCAAAGAGAAGACAAGGGCAAAGGAATTGCCGAAGCATCGGGTGAGATTGAGGAACCAAGGGTACCGTTCATTCGCTTTGTCAACGAGCTTGCGAGAGCAAAATACCAAGAGGTGCTAAAGCGTGATTTCTTGTTCGAGCAGGGATTTGACAGTGATTTGCGAAGGTTTTTAGAGTCTAGAATAGCGAACCTTGGGTGGAGGCAGTTCTGTGCGAAGCCTGAACCTGTAAATGCCAACATTGTTCGAGAATTCGACGCTAATCTTGACGTTAAGGATGACTTTGAAGTTATAGTTCGAGGAGTGCCTGTACAGTGGAGCCCATAAGCCATTAATAATTTGTTTGATCTCTAGGATTTTCCGCATGCAGTTTTCAGTGAGATGATGGTTGTGCCATCGAGCGACCAATTAAGTGCGGAGGTCCGAGAGGTAGGTGTTGAGGGGGCTCAATGGAGGGTGTCGCAGACGCGCAAGCACACATTTCAAGCTGCCTATTTGAAGAGTGAAGCCAACACTTGGATGGGTTTCATTAGGCTACGCTTACTGCCGACAACACACGACTCCACTGTATCTCGGGACAGAGTATTGCTTGCCTTTGACATCCTTCGCTCAATGAGTATAGATGTTGGAAAAATAATTTCTACTGAGATTGCTGACTGTTGGCGCAAAAAGGTGGGGAAGCTGTTTTTTCCAAACACGATTACGATGTTATGCAGCAGGGAAGGAGTGCCCACGGTTCCAGAGGATATGATTATGCTTGATAAGGGAATCATTGACACACCTAATCTGGCGCGGCTTCAGCGTACGCAAAAGGCTCGCAAGGGTGGGCTTGTGTATGGAGTTCATCAGATCCTAGAGCAACTGACACTGTTGGCCAGTAGGTTAGAATTTGCTTAAAGGCAAGCTCAGACCTATTGGACTTATGCTAAAAGGAGAGATGATGCGCTCAGGAGGGCCTTGCAAACCAATTTCTCAAAACCATATCAAGCCTTCCCAGTGTTTCCCGATGACTTATTTAATCTGTGGATACCACCCCCACCTGTTGAACGAAAAGAGGATGTTGATGAGGAGCAGGGTCAGGAAGATTGACTGTTGGGATGACCTGGAGCGGGCATTACTTTTGTTTTTCCATTTTTGTTTGCTCGCGCATATTGACCCTGCTCGCTGTTATAACTGCTTGTCTGTTTTTTTTTTATTTTTCTGCTTTAACAAAAATATATCTCTGCTATATAATTTTTCTTTGAATATTTTTAATGAAATTTCTGGATGTTTTTCATTCTATATGAGCACTAAGTAACTCTAACTACTATTTTCTTCTGAATTTTTTAAGCTTGGACTGATTACGCTTAATTAGATCAAGGTATTCTGATCTCCAGAAACCTTTTGCTTGAGCATTTCTTCTAGCCTGGACTGTTGTTGCGGTAAAGAAGATTTTTGAGGTAGTATTGACTTATATGATCCATTTTAAGCTTAATCTGAGTCCCATGTTTAGTTTAAAAATTCAGATAGAAAAATTTAAGTTTGGGGGTATAATTGCTTATATAATGATTCACTGGGGACAATGAATAATTCAAGTTTGGGGGACTTTTTGCTACTCCAATTATTTTGCTCGAGCATTCCTCTCATTCAAGTACAAATTTGTTAGGTTATTGAGTAACCGGGAACATTTGTGATACCCACAGTTTGTCTTCGCGTCAAAAAATGACCTAGGAAATATGAAAAAATGATGAAATGATTTGCTGAAAAAGATTGATTGTTGAAAATTTAGCTGAAATTTTTTATGGAGCAAAAGTTTTGAGGGATGAATGATGATCCAGTAGTTTTTTCTGTCTCCCAGAACTTAGGTGAGCTTCATCACAAAATGTCGCCATTCTGAGAGGCAAGAGATAGAATGACTAAGGATTTTTTAGCTTTATAAAGAGTATTGAGCCTAGTTGGTGATGAGTTTGAGACAGGGGTATACTGCACAATAAAGTGGGTCATCCCATGCTTAAGAGCTTATGACTGTAGGGCTGCTTAAAGTCTGAAAAACAAGAAAATAAACCCCTTCAAAAATATGTTTTAAGATGTCTGATAAATAGAGCTAAGCTGTGGAGAGTTCTTAGAATTGAGTTGAAAGTGGTGATTATTTGTCCCTGCTGAAGGAATCATTTTGCTGCAGCAGAGCTTGGTTTTGCCGAGTGCTCAGGTAAAGGTTAAAGGTAATATTGGATTGTCTGATTTGATTAAGCTAATTCTTTGTCTAATGTTTTTAAATTCTTAAGGGAAGGTGAGTTAGTATTGCTCGGGACGCGCAATAGTTCAAGTTTGAGGGTGTGGTAACTGCCCAAAAGGTAGTTATTTATGCCTCATTTACATAAGGATTTGTGTGTCTTTAATGCTTAATAAGGTTGGTTTTAGAAAGATATTACATGATTTAACCCATTTGGAAGAATGGAAGCTTTGGAAATCATTTTGTGCAGATTATGCTGCTGAGCGACTGGAGGGAGCAAATTCTATGCTGCAGCAAAACTGGGAACAGAATTGCCACATCACAGCTCGTTAGCCAACTTCATGAACCGACTTCTGTTGAGTTATTTTCGGGATAAAGGAGCAAGGAGAGCCTTACATGTGTCCTAGTTGACCTAATTCAAGTCTTCCATCCTTCTATAAAAGGAAGTAGCCGTCAAAGTCAAAAGTATTCCATGTTCTCCCTTAGAAGCTGAATAGTATAGAGAGATTGAAGATCATCAAGAACACCATCATTCGCAAGCTGATTAAGGAGTTTATTTTCTTTATTTACTTGTGATTATGGACATGCCTACTCAGATTGTGATTTGTATTTTCATGCCTATTATGAACTAAGTAGCTTAGGTGTTGGTTAGGAATAATGTGATTGTCGTGCTTCATCTTTAGTAATATATTGACTATCGCATTTTGGTTAATTGTTGTACTTATTTCCATTTTATGCCCGCCTGGCCAGCCGGTGTGAATAGCTCTCTCTAGTTTCAGGGATGATTTAGAGAGTGTGTGGCAATTATCCACACTACGATCATTGTGTATTGGTGAACGCCAGTGACTGAGCTAGGGATACCCAGTTGCCTAGTGCTTGATCGGTCGCACTTCATTGGGTTTGAAACATATCCCAAAAGATCCGGAGTTTCGGGAGGAATCCGCTAATAATACTGCGCGAAATGCATGATCAATAATATTGCTAGAGCATCTTTTAAAACAATCACTAAATCCTAACTAGCGCCTGTCTTTAATCTGTCTATCTATTTGTTTACTCGTTGTTCTGTCATTTATTTTGCCTCAGCATAATTCTTATAAAACCAAATCATTTTACCATCTTTGAAACCATTAGAAAGTTATACAAAATAGGTAGAGTGGAAACGAATTCAAGACTCGGATTGATAATATTACTTGCTGCAGACTGTGTATACTTGCACAGGAATTCTAGTCTTTTATACCATATTATTACTCACTCTAGGAACCCAACAAGCTACCAGTGGGACCTAATGGACCTGCAGATCAGAAGCTCCAACGATGTGAGATTAATTGGTCAAACTCATTAACCACATTAATCAATATTCGTTAATTGTGTGTTCATTCGACTATAGACTCACAGTTGCACTCTTCTCACTGCATACATATTTTCTGTGTCCACGGATATAGACCAATATCGACTAGTTAGTCCTTCACGAGTGTCCGCAACACCAGCTGGGTCAAATTACCATTTTACCCTTGGTTACTTCTATTTCCTTAAGTACCAGTTCTCCTCTAATGAACGACCTGTTTGTGGTCCAACCATCAAATAGAAAACCCTCTCGTGTCATTAAGAGGGTAGGGCCCTTTGTCCAAGACTCGGAGTAACCACTTAAGGGAACACTCATCTGCTTCCCTAAAGTCGGGAATGAGTGAATTCCATCTTGTACCATTATGTTCCCAGCTCCCCATTCGGTCTTGTCCCCAAAATGGTAGGCTTATTGAGTCGGCGTATTGGCCACTCTCACCCATGCAAATCAAAGGACAATCTCTCATGAGCAGGAGTCCATAATCAACTCAGAATTAAGACTAAGTTGTCTAGGTCGTCCTAGTGAAATAGAAAACCAACTAGTTAACGGTGTTATAACCAGTGGTTACTATTTTGCGGTCTGGTCTTATGCAAACTCATTGCATAGGATACCCCCACTTGCATGTCTCCTACACGAATGCGTTGGATCGCAGCGTTTGTATCAAATACAAAGTGGGTTGTATCCGTAGTGTCACCAGGATAAGGCACCCAGTCTTATCCCTATACTATAGACCCTTTAGGCTGTTTCTTGAACAATGATCCCATATGTGACTACATATAGTTCAAGACTCATATTACAGCCCTGGATGTCTAGTTTATTAGATTATGGTTATTTTTAGGCAAAGAAAAATATAAAATAACTAATAACAATTAATGGAAAAATATATCAATATTATTTATAAGTGGTGTGGACTTTCTTATTTATTTAGTTGTACTTGTTACGAGATCTGACTCGTATTTTTTTGCGGAAGTTAAGTTGCGTCTAATGTGTAATGTAGTTGCTGGTTGGTTATTTATAATTATAGAAGTGTGTAAATCTCATTTTCAGGTAGTAAATAAAATTTGGGTTAGTTAAAGTTACGTCATTATGCTGCCGAAATTTCGGGAGCGTGATGTTGACATTAGGGAAAAGTTAAGTAATGTTTCCTTAGTTTAGGTCAAATGTTAGGGCCGTTACACTGGGTTACCTCTGGATCCTTAAGTACCACCGATTCCTCTAATGAACAACATGTTTATGGTCCAACCAATAAACAGAAGTTCCTCTCAGGCCAGGAGAGGATGGACAACTTTGTTCAAGACCCAGAATCAGTCCTTAAGGGAACACTCATCTACTTACCCCAATAGGGGAAGTAGTGAATTTCATCTTGTAATGTTTTGTTCCTAGCCCCCATACAAAATCTAAGGACAATCCCTCATGACTGTTCATAACACACCCAAGATTCAGATTGAGTTACCTAGGTCATCCTATTGAAATAACAACCTATCTAGTTAATGGTGTTACATCTAGTGGTTACTAATTCGCGGTCTGGTCTTATGCAAACTCATTGCATATGATACCCCCACTCGCATGTCTACTACATGGATGCTTTGGATCATTGCATCCGAATCGAATACAAAGTGAGTCGTATTATATAGTGTCACAAGGATAAGGTACCAAACCTTGTCCCTTATACTATAGACCTTTTAGGGGTTGTTTGGGGAGCTGAATTGGTTATAATATCTGGTGGTTATAATAATGTGGGGATTATAATAGTCTGGGGGTTATAATAATCTGTGTTTGGGGTGCAGATTATTTTAGTATGGGATAAAATAATCTGTGTTTGGATTGTTGATCTGTTTTAACATGGGGTTCTGAATCAAAAGTTCAAACTGACTGTTTTCTTTTTCTAGTTTTTTTTTTTTTTTATGATATACGATTCATCTTGATTTAGGGTTATGTTTTTTTTTTTTTTTACAAAGTAAAAAAGTTTAGGATTTTGTATAGAAAAATCATATTAGTTAACTTTTATTATGAAGGAGTGTACGATACACGAGCGGAAGCAATTTGGATCTAAACACTCAAATTTCTTTTAATTTTAACTATGGAAACATGCATTCTTGAACCCGAAAAACAGAGCAATTCGAATACCAACCTTTTGGACGAAATTGAAGCAATCCGTGGGTAATTTCTTTGGATAAACTTGTTGTAGACAACCAGCGTGATCTTTTCCGCTATTCTCCGGCCTTAGAACGAGTTGTGGGACTCAAGAACGTGACTAATTTTTAGGGAGAAGCTTGATAACTCAAAAACACGTTTAGAGAGATGAAGTTGTTGTGTCTTTTTAGAAGATACAGAATGTGTTTTTTCAACTTGCTTCTCAGCCATTCTTCTCCTTTTAAACAACCACAACATGCACCCAAATTAATTGGATGAAGACAGCAAGAAAAAATTCCAATAGGTGTTGATTTTATGGGTATTTTCGTGTCACCATTATTCACCAACTCAAGACCCATTTTGAAAATGAATTTACAATTTCTATTTTAATTTCTTTAATAGAAATTAATTCTAGAATTAATTTAAAAGAAATTTAATTAAACATTCTAATCAATTTGTTTAATTTTAGGGAAAAATACACTTTTGGTCCCTGAGGTTTGGGTTAAGTAACACTTTGGTCCCTGAGTTTTCAAACTCAACAATTTAGTCCCTCAGGTTTGAATTTTGTTTCATTTTGGTCCCTCCATCCACTTTTCCGTTAACTTTTAACGTTTTGGTGACGTGTCATTTATTTTTTTTATTAAAAATTTTATTTTCTTAATTTTTAAAATAAAATAATTATAAATTAATTAAAAATATATATTTTTATTATTATTTCTTATCTTCCCCTTCTTCTTCTCCAACCTTCTCTTCTTCTTCCCCATATACTTCTTCTTCCCCAACCCTACCGCCGGCAGCAGCCGACCGTCGTCGGTCGTCGCTCGCCGGCGCCGGCGTTTTTTTTTTTTTTTTCCTTCTTCACTTTCTTCCTTCGCCCAACCCACAAACCAACGTTCGGTTTCATTCCCACGATGTTGTTTCGCCCAGATCGTTTTCAGTCGCCCAGATTGAACGTGTTGTTTCGCCCAGATCGTCTTTAGTCGCCCACACCCGTCTTCAGTCGCCCAGATCGAACCCACGAACCAACGTTCGGTTTCGTTCCAGATCAAACGTCGGTGGTAGGTCGGTTTCGTTCCACGAACCCACACCCAGATCGAACGCCCTTCCTCTTCCTCTTTGCCCAGATCGAACGCCCAGCCACTCCCTCCTTCTTCTTTGCCCAGATCTGAGCGAAGAAGGGTGTGGGCGAGCTGTGAGCGACGAACTTCCAGATCTGAGCAGTGTGGATGAGTTGTGAACATCATACTTCCAGATCTGAGCAAAGACATAAGTGGGTGAAGGACTACGAACGGGCGGCGAAAGACTACAAATGGGCGAAACGGCGGCGAAAGACTACAAATGGGCGAAACGGCGGCGAAAGACTACAAATGGGCAGAACGGCGGCGAAAAAAAATGAGAAGAAACGAAAAAAAAAATGTTACCGCCGGCGACGGCCGGTCGCCGGCGGTAGGTTGGTGATGGGAGTTTGGAGAAGGAAGAGGTTGGTGTTGGAGGTTGAAAAAGATGAACAAAAAATAAAAATATATTAGAGAAAATATTTTTAAAAAAATAATAAAATAAGAATATTTTATTATTTTAATATGTTTTTATTTAAAAAAAAAATAAAAAATAATTTTTTTATTAAAATATTAGTGCCACGTCAGTAGCTGTTAGAATTTAACGGAAAAATTAACGGTAGGGACCAAAGTGCTACTTATCTCAAACCTCAGGGGTATTTTTGTTGAGTTTGAAAACTGAGGGACCAAAGTGTTACTTAACCCAAACCTCAGGGACCAAAAGTGTATTTTTCCCTTAATTTTAATATCTTATATTTAATTAAACCATCACACCTAAATCCGATCTTTCTCAAAATCGATTATCTTGAACATGAATCCCTATTCAAACGTTCAATATTTAAATCACATTTAAACATATATATATATATATATATATATATATATATATATATATTCATCTCTCTAATATAGTTTAATTCACAAATTAAACTTTAGCGTTAAATGTATTGTACATAATTTTAACGACAATATTCCTAATTTGAGTTTGAACGTTTCAAACTTTCTCATCACTAATGTTCTAAGGTTTATTCCGTATGAGCTAGCAGGGGGACCTAATGGACCTACATATCATGGGCTCCAACGATCCGAGATTAACTGATTAAACTCTTTTAACTCAGTTAACCAACATTCGTTAACCAGCAGGACACTCCACTATAGCCCGATAGTTGAACTCCCCTCACTATAGATATATTTCTGTCCACCCGATATAACCATGATTAGTAAGTCGACCCTTCACAGGTTGTTCGTAACTAAAGCTGGGTCAAATGTCCGTTTTACCCCTGAAGTTACATCTTGTTCCTTAAGTCTCTAGCTGAGTCCCTAATGAACAATTGGTTTGTGGTTCCACCACTAAACCTAAAACCTCTCGAGCCAATGAGAGGGCGGGATCCCTTTGTTCATGTTCCGGAGTCAGTCACTTAAGAGAACAACCTCTCTACTATCCTTAAATTAGGCAGGAGTGAATTCCATTTTGCAAGACTATGTCCCCAGCTATCTACTCGTTCCTATCCCTGAAATGGGGGGTTTATTGAGTCGGCGATGTTGAGCCACTCTCACCCATGCAGATCTAAGGATAAGCCCGAATAAACAGGAGTTTATAGTTAGCTCAGGATTAAGATCGAGTTACCTAGGTCATCGCATTTGAAATAGTCAGTCTTGTCAGTAAACGACGTTATAAAGCAAGAGTGACTTATTTCTTGGTCCTGGTCTTATGCAAACTCATTTGCATAGAACGTTCCCACTTGCATGTCTCTACATGAACGATTTAGGATCACATCGTTTGTACTCAAACAAAGTGGGCCGCGTCACATAGTTTTCTTAGGATTAAGGTACCCAGCCTTATCCCTATACTATAGACCTGTTTAGGCTATTACTTGAACTTGATCCACGTTTATGTCACAACATATAGTTCAAGTACTCATGTCATAGCCAAGGATACTAGTTTATTGGATTTAAGGTTATTTATCATGCATTTCACTCATTTAATAATCTTGAGTGAACCAAAACTCCATAACGACTTTATCGAACAAGTATATAATAATTTGTTTTATTCACTATCTACGAGTTTTAGGGCACTAACCCCAACAATCTCCCACTTGCACTAAAACTCATGCTTAGTGGGCTGCATAATAATCTATAACAGCAGTGAGTGAATAAGTACTTGTATTAATAACAATTTACAAATACAATAAACTAGGGCATTGCATAATACCCGATAGATCACGGTTTTTGAATACCGCGATTAACATTCCTCCCACTTGCCCTAGATTACTTTCTATACAAATCTCGCAGACCTAGACCGTCTAGATGACTCTCGAACACTTTTGCCGTGAGAGCCTTCGTGAATGGATCAGCAATGTTGTGCTCCGATGCTATCTTTGTGACGATTACATCTCATCGGTGCACTATCTCCCTGATGAGATGATACTTTCTTTCAATGTGTTTGCCTCTTTTATGGTTTCTAGGTTCTTTCGAATTTGCAACTGCACCGCTATTATCACAAAAGAGAGTGATGGGCAGATGCATATTTGGAACGACTTCCAAATCGGTCAAGAACTTCCTAAGCCATACCGCTTCTTTTGCTGCTTCGTAGGCAGCTACATATTCGGCCTCCATGGTCGAATCTGCTATGCATCCCTATTTGATGCTACGCCAGACTATTGCTCCTCTGTTAAGTGTAAAGATTGAACCTGATGTGGATTTCCTTGAATCCTTATCGGTTTGGAAGTCAGAATCAGTGTATCCTGTAAGGATCAAATCCTTATTACCATACACGAGCATATAGTCTCTCGTTCTCCTAAGATACTTGAGAATATTTTTCACAGCAGTCCAGTGATCAAATCCTGGATTAGATTGATACCTACTGACAATCCCTACTGCATAACATATATCAGGCCTTGTACACAACATGGCATACATTAGGCTACCTACTGCAGAGGCATAGGGAATTCGTCTCATATCCTCAATTTCTTGAGGTGTCTTAGGACATTGTTCCTTAGACAGAGTAATTCCATGCCGGAAAGGTAATAAACCTTTCTTGGAATTCTGCATCTTATATCTAATCAATAACTTGTCTATATAAGATGCTTGAGACATAGCTAGCGTCTTGTTCTTTCGGTCCCGAATAATTTGGATCCCGAGAACATATTGCGCCTCACCCAAATCTTTCATTTGGAATTGAGTTGCTAACCATTTTTTAATGTCAGTCAAATAACCTACATCATTCCCGATGAGTAGGATATCATCGACATACAAAACTAAGAAAGCTACTGAACTTTTGATGATTCTCTTATACACACAAGGCTCATCAACATTCTGTTCAATGCCATAGGACTTGATCGCAGTATCAAATCTTATATTCCAGGATCTTGATGCTTGTTTCAATCCATAAATGGATCGTTTGAGCTTGCAAACCTTTTGCTCTTGACCCCGGGCAATGAACCCTTCTGGCTAAGACATAAAGATACTTTCGTCAAGATTGCCATTCAAGAAAGCAGTCTTGACATCCATTTGCCATATTTCATAATTATAAAAAGCAGCAATGGATAGAAGTATTCTTATTGACTTTAACATGACAACCGGGGAGAAGGTTTCTTCATAGTCAATCCCCTCCCTTTGGTTAAAACCTTTTGCCACAAGTCGTGCTTTAAAGGTCTGTACCTTTCCAGCAGCGTCTCGTTTTCTCTTGTAAATTCATTTACATCCTATGGGCCTAACCCCTTCAGGTTGATCTACAAGGTCCCAAACTGAATTAAAGTACATGGATTCTATTTCGAGATCCATAGCTTTAATCCACTCGTCTTTGTCAACGTCGTTCATTGCCTGTCTATAGGTCAATGGATCCTCGATCCCGTCATCAGGTATGACTGGTGTTTCTGTTAAACCTAAATAGCGATCAGGTTGTATAATAACCCTCCCACTACGTCGAGGCTCTCGTATCTCATGAAAAGGACGTGACTGACTTGAGGTGCCAGCTTCATCAACGAACTTCGTAGATATTTTCGTAGCTTCATTTGATAATTCACTTAAAACAACTTTGCTCCGTGGCTTATGATTCCTAACATGGTCTTCTTCCAAGAACGTAGCATTTGTAGATACAAATACTTTATTTTCTTCAGGATCGAAAAAGTAACCACCCCTCGTCTCTTTGGGATAGCCTACAAATAGGCAAAATTTTGAACGAGGTTCTAGTTTCTTCGGATTTGCCTCAAGCACGTATGCTGGGCATCCCCAAATTCTGAAATGACGTAAACTTGCTTTACGCCCTTTCCAGAGCTCAAACGGTGTTTCTGGAACACTCTTTGAGGGAACCACGTTAAGATTGTAAACTGCAGTCTCTACTGCATAACCCCAAAACGAGTTAGGTAATTGAGCATAGCTCATCATTGAGCGAACCATGTCTAACAGGGTTCTGTTTCTCCTTTCCGATACACCGTTCTGTTGAGGTGTTCCAGGGGCTGAGAGTTGAGACGTGATTCCATGTTCTATCAAGTAGTCTTGGAATCTCGAGTCCATATACTCTCCACCTCGGTTCGACCGAAGTGTTTTTATCTTCTTACCTAAGAGGTTTTCAACCTCGGCCTTATACTCCTTGAATTTTTCAAGGGCATCGGACTTATGATGCATTAGGTAGAGATAGTCATACCTTGAATAGTCATCAATGAAACTGATGAAATATTCATGTCCTCCTCGAGCTCTAACGTTCATCGGTCCACAGAGGTCCGAATGTATGAGCTCTAAGGGCTCTTTGGCACGATAACGCTTTCCGGAAAAAGGTCGTTTAGTCATTTTTCCTTGAAGGCATGACTCACAAGGAGGTAAGGAGTTATCTTCTAACTTGTTTAGAAGTCCATTTTTAACCAATCTTCCAATCCTATTGAGATTAATATGGCCTAACCTCAAGTGCCATAGATAGGTATTTTGAGAAACTTTCCGTCTTTTAGGTTGAGTCTCAGCAGTTTTAAACATTTCATGATTTAAAATAGCCTTAGACTCAATTGGTCTTAAAACATATAAATTATTCTCCATGTTTGCTGAGCAAACATCAATACCTCTTTTAGTTATGAACGCTTCATTAACAGAAAAAGATATTGAATAACCTTGTTCAATTAAGCAAGATAGAGAAATTAAATTTCTTTTAATTTTAGGAACCATGTAAACATTATCTAATATTACGTAACGTTCCTCTGAGAAGAATAATTTTATGTCTCCCACTGCAGTAGCCGAGATGACTTCTCCTGTTCCAACTTTTAGGGTCATCTCTCCAGCTTCTAATTGTGTCCAGGAACTCATTCCTTGATTTGAAGAACAAACGTGATCAGTGGCTCCTGAATCAAGTATCCAGACTGTACTATCGTTTTCCACTATACACGATTCCAAGACAAATAAATCAGATTTCGAGTCGTGGATTATGTTCCTCTTGGCTAAGCAGTTTGTCTGAGGACGTTCCTCAGAAAAAACTATACCTAAATCGTTTGCCACGTGTTTTAAGTTTTTCTTAGTCGTATGTTTCGAACCGATTGATTTGGCGGTCGACAAAGCACATACATAATTTGACATATTGCTGAAATAAACAAATAACTTGTATTTAAAAAATGCACTAAAAACCGAGTATATATATTATCCAATCAAATTTAGCAAAATAATCATCGACCCAAGTATATGATTTGATACATTTTGCAACGATACTTCAGAGGTTTAGAATAACCGCTATCGTAGGGCAGTCAACTACTCCTCCTCCGAATCGAGACAATCTCGGCCATTTACTATTGCCAAAATAACTCTTTATTTCAGTAGTTCTTAGCTATCGTTAGTTTGGTCAAGACAATCTTGTAAGTGTGACCTGCCATTTTCAGATTCCAGAGGACGGCCCTAACAATGCCATCGTAGGGAAGAGCTATTGTTAGGAATGGCCCTAAGAAACCCTATCCATTTCTGGAGTTTGCGTTGTTTCGAATCCCATGCGCCAGCCCTCCGTAGGGTGATCGCTCCCAGGGCGACTCGCAGGCGGCGCATAGGAATCTCACGGTGCAACCTAATGTAAGAGACCGTAGGATACGTTGACACGCTTCCTTCACCCACTTACTATGAACACTTTCCCCATTCACCTTGTTATTGACCCATGCAAACACCATCCGTAGGGGGACGCTCCCAGGGCGCCTCGAGGCCAAGCATGGATCTCACGGTGTGAACACAGGGGGACGTGAGAGTAAAAACTTGATATTAATATCTTGTTCTTATACTTTTTCCTCCCACTGAAGTATTCTAAAAAATTTATAGGGTCTTTTTATTACTTAGGTAAATTCCGGCTAAATGAATTTATCTAAGTGTACGCCTTTTATATAAAGGATTTATTACTATAATGACTAGGTGATAAACTCTTTTAAACCTAACAACGCTCACACATGCTCATAAAACTCGGGTTAACCTAACTCAAGTACCGACTCGATGCCCAGGTAGGAGGTGTTCCGTAAACCGTCAACTTAAATACCTCCAGCCTTAGACAGCATCTCGTCAGGTGAGTTCTCTTGTAACCTTAGCTTTGCATGCTATCGACCTATTCTATGCGAATTGTTCGAGTTTGGAGGTTCTTTAACCCTATGTGAGCATGCTTTTTATCTCGTTATAGATTTTAACGTCTATCTCAATTTATAACACTTTATAAAGAACGATAAATCTACAACTTTGATCAAAGCTAAGGTGATTTCATGTTGCATGCTTGTTCGTTTTCGTCTATTAATATAACGCTTATACTAATTAAGCTAAACGAAATTAAACATTCAACATGCATCTAATCATGAAACTCTAATCATGCATTTCATTTTTATTATAATACTAATAATAAAATACTAATGCATGAAACATGCTTTTCTATGGTGGGTTTTTAAATCTATATGGCATACTATAGGCATATATAATTTTAATTTAATTTAACTATACATCCAAAATGCATAATAAATTAAACACACTAAAATGGACCGATTTTGGCATCCTAAACAAGCAAAAACAAAAATTATTACAATAATAATTGAAAATAGGCTTTGAACCGCTCCCGAATCATTCGAACCAGCCCGAATCGTCTTGGAATTGCTTGAAACGAACCAAAAGAAGTGGAATTGGGCTTGAACCGGTCTGAACCAACCAAGAAGGAGGTGAACCGGACCAGGAGAGAACCGAACCGCCCGAACCACCGTTTAAAACTGCATGCGCGCCTTTTGAAAATTCAACAGCGTCGAGACGCTGTTCATACAGCAGCCCAGAATCTGCAATTTCTTCGTGCTCTGTTTTTTTCGGCCAGCAAACACTTCACCTTCTTTCTTCGATTACAACCTATTTTTTACTCTATTGACTCCCAAATTTTTACAGACTCAAGTCAACACATATATGCCCATATACATGTAGGCAATTACAACTTTTATCCACGAATTTCAAGCTAATTTGATGCCAAAACCATAATGAGTCCATTTTAGCAACCAAGCAAACATTTATGCAAAATTCAACCCACCAAGCTAAAATTAAACAAAATTGAGTGCTCAATTCATGCTCTGATACCAATTGAAGGAGTGTACGATACACGAGCGGAAGCAATTTGGATCTAAACACTCAAATTTCTTTTAATTTTAACTATGGAAACATGCATTCTTGAACCCGAAAAACAGAGCAATTCGAATACCAACCTTTTGGACGAAATTGAAGCAATCCGTGGGTAATTTCTTTGGATAAACTTGTTGTAGACAACCAGCGTGATCTTTTCCGCTATTCTCCGGCCTTAGAACGAGTTGTGGGACTCAAGAACGTGACTAATTTTTAGGGAGAAGCTTGATAACTCAAAAACACGTTTAGAGAGATGAAGTTGTTGTGTCTTTTTAGAAGATACAGAATGTGTTTTTTCAACTTGCTTCTCAGCCATTCTTCTCCTTTTAAACAACCACAACATGCACCCAAATTAATTGGATGAAGACAGCAAGAAAAAATTCCAATAGGTGTTGATTTTATGGGTATTTTCGTGTCACCATTATTCACCAACTCAAGACCCATTTTGAAAATGAATTTACAATTTCAATTTTAATTTCTTTAATAGAAATTAATTCTAGAATTAATTTAAAAGAAATTTAATTAAACATTCTAATCAATTTGTTTAATTTTAATATCTTATATTAAATTAAACCATCACACCTAAATCCGATCTTTCTCAAAATCGATTATCTTGAACATGAATCCCTATTCAAACGTTCAATATTTAAATCACATTTAAACATATATATATATATATTCATCTCTCTAATATAGTTTAATTCACAAATTAAACTTTAGCGTTAAATGTATTGTACATAATTTTAACGACAATATTCCTAATTTGAGTTTGAACGTTTCAAACTTTCTCATCACTAATGTTCTAAGGTTTATTCCGTATGAGCTAGCAGGGGGACCTAATGGACCTACAGATCATGGGCTCCAACGATCCGAGATTAACTGATTAAACTCTTTTAACTCAGTTAACCAACATTCGTTAACCAGCAGGACACTCCACTATAGCCCGATAGTTGAACTCCCCTCACTATAGATATATTTCTGTCCACCCAATATAACCATGATTAGTAAGTCGACCCTTCACAGGTTGTTCGTAACTAAAGCTGGGTCAAATGTCCGTTTTACCCCTGAAGTTACATCTTGTTCCTTAAGTCTCTAGCTGAGTCCCTAATGAACAATTGGTTTGTGGTTCCACCACTAAACCTAAAACCTCTCGAGCCAATGAGAGGGCGGGATCCCTTTGTTCATGTTCCGGAGTCAGTCACTTAAGAGAACAACCTCTCTACTATCCTTAAGTTAGGTAGGAGTGAGTTCCATTTTGCAAGACTATGTCCCCAGCTATCTACTCGTTCCTATCCCTGAAATGGGGGGTTTATTTAGTCGGCGATGTTGAGCCACTCTCACCCATGCAGATCTAAGGATAAGCCCAAATAAACAGGAGTTTATAGTTAGCTCAGGATTAAGATCGAGTTACCTAGGTCATCGCATTTGAAATAGTCAGTCTTGTCAGTAAACAACGTTATAAAGCAAGAGTGACTTATTTCTTGGTCCTGGTCTTATGCAAACTCATTTGCATAGAACGCCCCCACTTGCATGTCTCTACATGAACGATTTAGGATCACATCGTTTGTACTCAAACAAAGTGGGCCGCGTCACATAGTTTTCTTAGGATTAAGGTACCCAGCCTTATCCCTATACTATAGACTTGTTTAGGCTATTACTTGAACTTGATCTACGTTTATGTCACAACATATAGTTCAAGTACTCATGTCATAGCCAAGGATACTAGTTTATTGGATTTAAGGTTATTTATCATGCATTTCACTCATTTAATAATCTTGAGTGAACCAAAACTCCATAACGACTTTATCGAACAAGTATATAATAATTTGTTTTATTCACTATCTACGAGTTTTAGGGCACTAACCCCAACATAGTATTGCCAAAATAAAAATTGTAAATGTTTAGTTCAAAAATCATATTAATTTTTTTTTGGGAAAAATACACTTTTAGTCACTAAGGTTTGAGTTAGGTTTCATTTTGGTCCCTGAGATTTCAAACTCAACAATTTAGTCCCTGAGGTTTGATTTAAGTTGCAATTTGGTCCTTCCATCCAATTTTGGCGTTGATTTTTTAATTTAAAAAATCATTTTTTATTTTTTAAAATATAGATATATTAAAATAATAAATATATATATATATATATTTAATTTATTTATTCATTCTTCCTCTCTCCACCACCTTTTTCTTCTTCTTTTTCTTTTTCTTCTTCTTCTTCTTCTTCTTCTTCTTCTTCCTCGTCCAGCAACCATCAGCGCCGGTGCCGGCGCAGGCCGTCACCGCCGGCGAGCTCTTCTTTTTTTTTTTGTTACTTTCTCTCATTCTTTTTTCCGCCGACGACCTCCCTCTCGTTCTCTGTTCTTCCAGCCAGTCATGAAACCCACACCATTTTTGTTTTTTTTTTCTCTCTGTCAGTGTGTCGCCGTTAACCTCCAACCGTCACCGCTCTTCCGCTGGTTCTCTCCCTCCCTCCGCTGACAGTTGAAAACTTAAAAAATAAATAAATAAATGAAGGGGGTTTCCCCCTTCGAATCCAGCTGGAACGAAGGGGAAAACACCTTCGTTCCAGATCTGGAACGAAGGGGTTTTCCCCTTCGTTCCAGTTGGATTCGAAGGGGGAAACCCCCTTCAATATATTTTTTTTAACTTTGCACTTCCCGACAAAAAAGAGAGACGGGGGTGAGCGACGACAGTGAGGGAGCAGACGACATGGGTCTTCTCGCCGGAAAACACACAGAAGAAAGAGGATGTGGATGGTCGGCGATCTGAAAATATACAAACGGTCGAAAAATACATAGACGAATGGGAAGAAAAGAAGGAGAAAAAGAAACGGAAAAAAAAGCTCGCCAGCGGTTGCCGGCGCCGATGCCTGCTAGACGAGGAAGAAGAAGAAGAAAAAGAAATAAAGAAGAAGAAGAAAAAGAAAAATAAAGAAGAAGAAGAAATAAATAAAAAAAATATATAATAATATTATTTTTAGTATTTTAATATATTTATATTTTAAATTTTAAAAAGTAAATTTTTTAAAATAAAAAATTAGTGCCACGTCAGCAAACCGTTAGTTTTTAACGAAAAATGGATGGAGGGACCAAAATGCTACTAAATGCAAACCTCAAGGACTAAAATGTTGAGTTTGAAACCTCAGGGGAAACCTAAACCAAACCTCAGGGACAAAAAGTGTATTTTGTCCTTTTTTTTTACCAATAAAATCATTTGAAATAAACTTGAGTGTGGTAAATATAATTTCGTTTGAATGTTTTTTTTTTCAAGTTGATTAACCTTCAATGTTGTCAACGACTTTTCCGGCAACCTTTGATGTTTTTTTCTTTATTTTTATTTTTTATATTTTTAAAAATGAAAATGAGAAGAAATATGAAAAAAAATCAGTGGCCGGAAAAGTCATTGGCGACCGCCAGAAAAGTCATTGGCGGTCATCGGAAACGTCGTCGACCGCCGTGAGCCGGCGGTTGTCGGAAAAGTCAAAGAGTCGCATGGAAGAAGAGAGGAGAGAGTTACTGTAGAAAATGGATAGAATAATCGAGTGGGTTGAATGATGGTTACTGTAGAGAATGGATAAAATAATCGGGGGTAAAAATAACCCACCTCACTATTTATTTTTGTTGGTGCCCCAAACATTGAATAGGTTATAATAGGGGGGTTATTATAACTTATTCAATGCCCCAAACACCCCCTTAGGTTGTTTCTTCAACACTGATCCCCGTATGTCCCTATACACTTGTTCAAGTTTCATTTAATTAATCAACCTTGGATCTTAGTTTATTGGATTTTAGGGTTAATTAATGCAAAACACTAGATAACAAATTCAATAATCTTTTACTGAATAATACCAATAACATTTTATTGATTATTAATCAATTTTTCACATTTACTATCCACGAGTTTTAGGGCATAAAACTCAACATTATTCTGGTGTTAGAGTTTGGTTGAGAACGTCTCAATTCAGGGGAGGAGTAGCTGATTACCCCTTGGTGGTTGTTGCTCTAAACCTCTGAAGTATCATAGCAAAAGAATTATGAATTATAGACTATTTAATTACTTTTGCTAAATTGATTGGATATAGATAATGGTTTAGTGCAGTTATCTAATACAAGTTAATTTGTTATTTTGAGTAATATGTGGAATTTCGTATGTGTTTTGTCTAACGCCAAATTAAACGGTTTAAAACATACTACTATGAAAATTGCTTATACACTGATTGAGTGGCAAACGATTTAGGAATGGTCTTAAATGAGGAACGTCCTCAGGAAAACTACTTAGCTAACGAGAACTTGACCAAAGACTTACTAGTCTTAGAAATGTATTTATTGGATACTGGATTCAGGGGCCACTAATCACGTTTGTTCTTCGTTTAAAGGAATGAGTTCCTGAAAACAGCTTTGAGCTGGTGAGATGACTCTCAGAGTTGGAATAGGAGATGTCGTCTCAGCTATAGCAGTAGGGAACACAAAATTATTTTTCCCAGAAAACAAGTAAATATTATTAGATAATGTGTACGTAGTTTCAAAGATTAAAAGAAATTTGATTTCTGTATCTTGTTTGCTCAAACAAACTTATTCCATATCTCATTAAATGAAGCGCATTCATTTCCTGAAAGGGAATTAATGTTTGTTTAGCAATATTGGAAAATAATTTATATGCCGTAAGACCAATCGAGAGTATAACAATAAATAACAACGAGATGTTTAAAACTGCTACCACTCAAAGTAATAAAAGGCAAAGGATTTCTCCTAAAGAGGATACCTATCTTTGGCACTTGAGGTTAGGGTATATAAATCTCAATAGGATTGGGAGACTGGTGATGCGATGTAGACTGAAGGTGGAGGTAGGGATAAGATGGAAAAATAATAATTAAAGATGAACTCAGTCTAGCTAATTGCAAGTATACACTATCACATGTAGTAATAAAAACTCTTGAAGTATTCTAAAAGTATCAATCCCACAGGGACTAATTAAACACAAATTTGAAGAAGAAACTACTCTTAAATTGTTGAGTAGGTAACCAAGTAAAAATGATTGACGTTGGGGTTTTGGAAAATAATCAAGCAAATAATAAAAAGAATAAACAAACAATAATAAAGCAAGAAATTCAGTAAAGCTTCAACCTAAGGGTGAAAAACTCTAATAATAGCTTGTTCTACCTAAGTCTAGATATGCATAAGGTTAGATTTAACTCCTATTTGGTCTTGCTCCCAAGAACCGTTAGAAGACTAAGTGAGTACCGTTATGCACATTTTTGTGACTCGACTTCTGTTGGGTTTTATGTCCTAAAACTCGTAGATAGTGAATGTTAATGAATTATACACTTGTATCAATAAAGTGTTATTGAGGATTAATCAATAAAGTGTTATTGTCATATTAAGTATAGAATTGCACAATAAGACTCAAATCCAATAAACTAAAATCCAAGGTTGTTTACATGTAATTTGAACTAGCATGTGGGGACATACGAGGATCAGTGTTCAAGTAACAACCTAAAAGGTCTATAGTACAGGAATAAGGTTGGGTACCTTATCTTGGTAACACTATGTGATACAACCCGCTTTGTATTCGATACAGACATATTGATCCAAGGCGTCCATGTAGAAGACATGCGAGCGGGGGTATCCTATCAATGAGTTTGCATAAGACTGAACCACGAAATAGTAAACCACTAGATGTAACACCGTTAACTAGTTAGGTTATTGTTTCAATAGGATGACCTAGGTAACTCAGTCTTAATCCTAACTATGTCATGAACTCCTTCTCACGAGGGATTGTCTTTTGATTAGTACGAGTGAGAGTGGTCTGCACACTGACTCAATAAGCCTACCTTCTTGGGGACGAGACCGAGTGGGGGGCTGGAGACATGACAACACAAGATGGAATTCGCTCCTTTCCGCTTCTAAGAGAAGTAGATAAGTGTTCCCTTTAAGTGATAACTCCGGGTCTTGAACAAAAGGGATTCCGCCCTCTCATTGACCCGAGATGGACTTTCTGTTTACTGGTTAGACCATAAATAGGTTGTTCATTACAGGAGCACTAGTACTTAAGGAGCCAGAGGTAACTCAGGGGTAAAACGGTAATTTGATCAAGCTGTAGTTACGAACATTCGTGAAGGATTGACTTACCGTTATTGGTCAATATCTGTGGACACATAAATATTCTGCAGTGAGAAGAGTGCAACTGTGGGTCTTTAGTGGAGTGACCCACAGTTAATGAATATTGGTTAACTCGATTAATGAGTTTAGTCAGTTAACCTCATACCATTGGAGCTTCTTATCTGTAGGTCCATTAGGTCCCCCTGCTAGCTTGTAAAGAGTAATTAGGAACAATTAATCTTGAAAGAATTTGAATAGTTCAAATTTATCTTTGGAATCAAGTAAATTGAATGAGATACAATTAATATATTGTATTGCGATACATTATAATATAAAGTTTAAGATTAAACTTTATTAAATTGAGAGAATAATATATTTGAAAGAGTTCAAATATATAACTAATTAAATATGTGATATTTAATTAGTGAATAAATTAATTAATTATGAATTAATTAATTATTCAATTGAGTCTAATTAAATGTGATTTAATTAAACTATATAATATGATAGATTAAATTAGAATATGATTCTAATATGTAATTAATTAAATATGTGATATTTAATTAATCACAATAATTAATTAATTTTGAGTTAATTAATTGTTCAATTTAATTTAGTTAAATGTGATTTAATTAAATTAATATCTATAGATTAATTTCAACGTGAATATGATTCGTATTAAAACTATAGGTTATAAGAGAGATGCACATTTGAATATATGATTCAAATGCATGATTAATTAAATATGTGATATTTAATTGGTCAAAGAATTAATTAGTTGTTTAGTTTAATTAATTTAATTAAATGTGATTTAATTAAACTTAATTAAAACTATATATTAAGTGAGGGGTGTGTATTTAATATGATTTAATGCACATGTAATTAAATATTATATATTAATTACATTATTAATTAATATATTTAATTAATTAAAATTTATTTTAATTAATTATTATATTAATTTTTCTCTCTCTCACCTAAAACACACACATGAGGGGACAGAGAGACCACTCTTCATTCTGTAGAAGGTACATCTCAAATCTCTCTCAATCTCTCTAATTCTCTCTCAATAGTGAAGACAGAGAAGTTGTTCATTCTCTATGTGTTTCTCTCCTGAAATTCAAGATCGTTGGATTCAGTCCTACAATTGAGTTCCCAAACTCAGAGGATAGCAGGGAAGCCCTTGTGGTGTGTCCAAGTTGGTGATTTCGCTTTTGGTCCCTGCATATTCAAGACGACGTTCTTGAATTCAGAGTCGTCAAAAGACGGTATGTGTTTCTCATCGATTCCTTAGATTAGATCTAAATTAATATATGCTTAGCCTTAGAAATTATGAATTCTCTAATTTTTTGCCAATATACGGTATTTTGTAGAATGAAATTAAATTGTGAATCGGTCCAATTGCGCTTCCGCTAACGGAATTCGGAATTCCAGTCCTCCAACTTCAACATAGATGATTCACGCATGCAACCTATAACCCTATAGTTGTTAAAAGACCATCCCCCATAACAACGAATACACTCTTTCGAGCCCTTTCTCCTATATCACCTTTATGAAAACTGATATTGTTTGACCCTTTCGGTACTGAACTCACATAGCATGCTAAGTCTAAGTGTAACACCCCAGGTTCTCTAAACACTAGCCTAGCGGCGCTACTACCTACTCTAGACTCTTAAGCATTTAGGACAACTCTTTAGACCGAATGTACCAAAAATTTCGGCAACATAACGACGTAAAACTGGTTATCCCAAAATTTTTAAACACCTGATAAAGATTTTTAACACTTCTATATAAGCATCCAACCAAGCTCCATTGTACTACAGTCAGATCACAAGCCTATCTCCTCTAGACATGACATACCTCAAGGCAACATTCAGGGCTAAAATCATGTAGTGGATCATAAAAACATTATTAAAACAAGAGCTAGTCCAGTAGCTATACATATTATAAAACTTAACCAAAACCAACAAGTCTAGTTCAAAAACTCGAAAACTAAACCTTTCTCAGGTGAATCCCTCACCATCATAGAACTACAAATTGTAAACCATACTAAGAGAAATAACAACACTCTAAGAATGTTTCCTCGCAGTTCTCTTCCTCGCCACCAAGGTCTGGATCATCCTCGATACCTGCAACATCTAAAATGTTGGGGGGAAAGGTGGGGAAGGGGGTATCAGTACAACCGCGGTACTGGTAAGTAGCTCACACGAGCCAGATCACAAACATCAAACAATTCCAAACAGCATGCTTCTCACACGCACACATCATGCTTCCAAAAGCAGTAAAACTCATCATGCTCTCAAAGCAATAAACCAACAGCATATGCATCCCACACTATGCACCCAGACTCTACTAGACCACACATGATTTCCACGTCATGCTTCGCACCTAACACATGAATTACGCGCCATGATGCGCAAACCAACACGTGCATTACATGCCACGCAGCGCAAATCCTTTCGCATGCATTACGCGCCATGCTACGCAAACCACTCGCATGCATTACGCGCCATGCTACGCAACCACTCGCATGCATTACGCGTCATGCTACGCTAAACCAACACGTGAATTACACACCACGCTGCGCACCTACACATGAATTACGCGTTATGCAACGCTACTGCTAGACTTATGCTGCACTTCCCATGACACAAGCTAGCCTAACCAACATGCTTGACTCCCAACACCACATGCTTAACAACAACACAGCCAGACATGCTTGTCTCAAGCACTAAACAGGCATGCTCATCTCAAGTGTTTCAGAACAAATATAAACAACATAACATGCTCATCACAAGCATTTCAGAACAAGTACAAACAACATAACATGCTCCACAGAAGCACTTCAATACATTTATATAGAACAAACATGCTTTACACAAGAACAAGGGTAAACATAAACAATCATGATGCTCACACAATCAAACAAGATCGAGCAAGTAGAAACTACTTACAAATCACTTCTAATTACCAACGAGGTGACACTTGCACCAAGCTCCACAAGCACCTCGAACTACAACCAAAAACGCTACCATCAAAGACTAAACTAAGAAAGAACAACTTAACAAGCTACTAGGGCCAAAACCACTTTACCTAGCTCATTTCTTTGCTGGACAGCCTTTAAACGTACCCCAGAATAAAAACCCAAAACCTTTAGACCATGGGCAACCATGTCTAAGGCAAAACGGGCAATGGGTGTTCGCCAAATGATTCCAGATAAGGCTTTTCAACCGCTGGATAGCAAGTAAACGACCCACCTAAAGCACACTAAAAACTCCTAAGGACCGGGCACACTACTAAGACTAAGACAACTAATGGAAGCCTACTCTAGCATGTTTTATATGCTACAAACAGCAAGGAAAGGCGCATTTAAACCATGCTTTAAGAGCCTATAAAAGAACGGAAACATTCTAAGGCAACGAGACTTATTGGGCATTTGAAAACTACTTGATTCTAGCCAAAACAGCCATGATAACTCATTTAAATGCATAATCTAGCTCCTATAAAGGTTAGGCAACTCCTACGTGTAGGATTGGAATTCCCAATTCCGTTACAGCGGAAGCAATTGGACCGTTTCGTAGTTAATTTTGTTTTCACCAAAATACTAATACATTGGCAAAAGGTTAAGAGATGAGAAACATACCTCTGTTGACGACTCTGAATACTTCAACGCCTTTCTTGATTTTGGACCGAGCGTCAACAATTGGGACACCACCAATTAATCTTCCCCGCTATAACTCTGAGATTAGGAACGTAGTTGTGGGACTACCTAATCTTGAATGGGAAAAACTCTAGAGAGAAAATTCTCCCTAGAGTTCTTGAGTTGAGAGAATATGAGAGGGAGGCTAGAGAGAATGCAAGAGTGCATTCTTGTGGCCTTATGTTGTAGTACCTAAACCCTAGGTTTAGTGTTCTATTTATAAGAGAAAGGTCATGAATAAAATATTCATTTAAAATCAATTATTTTCATAACTGATTTAATCTTTTCCATAATTAATCAATTCCATGACCAATCAATTCCATAATTGATTAATCTTTTCCATAAATGATTGATCACTTCCATAAGTGATTAAATCATTTCCATAAATGATTAATTACTTCCATAAGTGATTAATCATTTTCATAATTGATTAATTTCCAATTAATTAATCACCAATTAAATATCATATATTTAATTTCAGGTCTTCTATTAGTTAATTAATTAATTACCCAATTAAATATCATATATTTAATTTCAGATCTTCAATTAACTAATTCTATAATATGAATCAAATTCATATTAAAATTTGAACTCCTTCACATTCTCCTATATCCTATAATTTAATATGAATCAAATTCATATTAATATTTGAACTTCTTCAAATATTTATTTCTCTCATAGACTATAGTTTAATTAAATCTCATTTAATTTAAACTAAATTGAATAATTAATTAATTCATCTTCTAATTAAATACCATATATTTAATTAGACATATATTTGAACTTTTTCAAATATATCAATCTCACAATATAATAAAGTTTAATCTCAAATTAGACTTTATATTTTAATGCATCACTATACATTATATTAATTTATATCTCATACAATTAACTTAATTCCCAATATGAATTTGAACTATTCAAATTCTCTCAAGATATATTTGTTCCTAATTACTCTTTACGAGCTAGCAGGGGGACCTAATGGACCTACATATCAGAAGCTCCAATGATATGAGGTTAATAGATTAAACTCATTAATCAGGTTAACCAATATTCATTAACTGTGGGTCATTCCACTAAAGATCCACAGCTGAACTCTTCTCACTGTAGAACATTTCTGTGTCCACGGATATAGACCTATACCGGTAAGTCAATCCTTCACGAGTGTCCATAACTACAGCTGGGTCAAATTACCGTTTTACCCCTGTGTTACATCTGTCTCCTTAAGTACCAGTGCTCCTCTAATGAACAAACTGTTTATGGTCCAACCAATAAACAAAAAGTCCCTCTCGGGCCAGTGAGAGGGTGGGATCCCTTTGTTCAAGTCCCGGAGTCACCATTTAAGGGAACACTCATCTACTTCTCCTAGAAGTGGGAATGAGTGAATTCCTTCTTGTGTTGTCATGTCCCCAGCCTCCCACTCGGTCTTGTCCCCAAAAAGGAAGGCATATTGAGTCGTCGTATTGGCCACTCTCACCTATGCTAATCAAAGGACAATCTCTTATGAGAAGGAGTTCATGACACACTCAGGATTAAGACTGAGTTACCTACGGCATCCTATTGAAACAGTAACCTAACTAGTTAACGGTGTTATATCTAGTGGTTTACCATTTCATGGTCTGGTCTTATGCAAACTCATTGCATAGTATACCCCCACTTGCATGTCTACTACATGGACGCTTTGGATCAATACGTCTTTATCAAATACAAAGCTGGTCGTATCACATAGTGTTACCAGGATAAGGTACCCAACCTTATCCTTGTACTATAGACCTTTTAGGTTGTTACTTGAACACCGATCCCCGTATGTCCCCACATATTAGTTCACGTCACATGTAAACAACCTTGGATCTTAGTTTATTGGATTTGGGTCAAATTGTACAGTATTTAACAATAACACTTTATTGTAGAAACTCAATAACACTTTATTGAAACAAGTATACAATTTGTTTACATTCACTATCTACGAGTTTTAGGGCATAAAACCCAACACTACGAGCCTAGATATGCAATGGGTAATGATAAAATCATGATTCTAAGGCTAGATCATCTAGTAGGCAACAAACTTGAGACTAACAAGCTAGGGGCAGCGAGGAAACTTACCAAACAAACCCGCTTTCACGATAGGCGGGTTATTCTAACCTCTAACACCGTGTTAGAATGCTCCTTGGGCAATGAGTATTCGAGTTGGAGTGTATCGAACTCAATCGAACACTTCAATGGCACTGCAAAATAGAAAATCAACGCTAATATTAAAATTCAGCACCTAAACCATTGGGCATTTTTTTAAGCTCTAGCAAAGATGGGTAAGGGCTAAACTTACTGGAAACGATAATTGACGTCGAACCACTCACGAACTGAGCAAAGACGGCGCTGCAGATCATAATTTCAACATCAAAGCTTAAACTCCAGCACTTAAGTGAATGGGTATTTAATCCTAAGCACAAACTGAACATGGGTAAACGTTTAAACTTACCGGAATAGTCAAGCGGTGTCGAAAACACCCAAAAATGCTGCTGGACAGAGGCGAAATCGACTGAAACGAGGTCGACGGGACTCCGAATCGCTAGACACGCGAGATCTAACAACACCAAACCAAGAGGAACTTAGATCAAGCCTTAAATCACATGGAAAAGGAAGGAAAAAGGCTTACCCACAATTCCTAAGGCTGAAACACGGAGGAAACGATGCTTTGAGCTGTTGTCCGTGTAAGATCCAATCAATATGGACAAGAAGGAGTTAGACCGGGCCTTAACGAATACAAACGAGGGAGTACCAGACTTACCCACGACCTTTATGGCTTAAACGCAAGGAAACGAGAGCTTCATCCATGAAACAGAGAGGGAGATGCGCGAGACGAACGGGGCGGCGCGACGAGCATGACAACGGCAGGGCTGCATGAACCGACGAGGCAAGCGGCGGCTGGGGGGGTGGTCATGTTGCTGCTCACGCAAGAAGGAGAAAAAGAGATGGAGGGAGATGGGAACTTTTGAGATCTAGGGCTTTTTTTCTTTTCCTTATTTTTGCTCTTTCTTTGAATTTCTTTTCTTTTTCCTTAATAACCATTAGCCCTAAAAATAGCCACTCACTCAACCAAAACCCAAAAATCCACGTATAATTTAAATTATAACGCTTACGCTTCTAAACCAACTCGGACCAAGCCTAACAAACCTTAGGGAGGGATTTTTATTTAATAACGCTTAATTCCCAACCACTTTGGTTTAAAATTAAACCCCTAAGTTCAAGCCAAAATAGAATTTATATTTTCCTTTCAACTCTAAACTCGGGATTTAAATACACACAAAGCGCACGAGGCGTTACACTAAGTGATCAAGTTAAACTTAACAAGATTAAAATGCACAATCAATAAAGGATGACATGCATACATAAAGCTTTAGGCAAACAAACAACTTTCAAGCTATTCCATCTACAAGGAAATTCACTAAACTAAACCCCTCAATGGAATTTAGCTACGCATGATGGATAAAATTATAAACAAATAATTTTTCATTGAATAAATAAATGATAAGTACAAGAGATAATCAAAAGAACAAAGTGCTGGAAAATAATATGCAATAGCTAAAATTAGTTTTTCTCTTTATCCAATCCCTCTAGAGTTCTCACGACACTCTACTCTCCTTTTACAAGGTAGAAATAGGGTGAAATCTCTATAAACACAAAGGTTTGATGTCTAACTAAGGTTAGAATTTGGTCTTCTAGCAAGGATTGCGGGCATCATAACTCAAGGGTAAGACACTAGGGTTCTGTCACCACCCACGACGTCCTAGTGAGTTTTGCTTACATTTGTCTTCGATTTGTGGCCTTTTATAGAGTGGGGAGTCGTTGAGGAGTCACAAAAATGGTGTTTGCAAGTAGCCCAATCAGTTTCGGAGTTAAAACAACCGGTTAGACGCGTGAAAACCTCGTGCAAAATGACCCGCGACGAACTCGGACTTTTCTGTTTCTACCCAAAAATGCAGTTGCATTGTAACGACCCGATTTCTTACAAGAGTCTTTTCGAGACCGTTACGACAATGCATGCTTTGGAGGCCTTTTAAATAAAAACATTTTAAAACATAAACACTAATTTAAGTAAAAACCTCAAAACAAAATCTTTATTCGGGATCCCTACATTTAAAGGTTTTAAATATTCTTAAATAAATTTCCAAACTATAAACATACATGGCATCTAAAAAATTTCTCAAACAAGTTTACAAATCAAATAAAGTAAAGTAGAGTTCTTAAGCGGAAGAAAATAAAATATGAAGTCAAAATCCTCTCATGGCTGCCTAACGGATTATCGGCAATCTCCTTGCACCTGCCTTTGCCTTTACCTGAAAGAAAATTTTTTTGAAAAGAATAAGTATTTAAAATACTCAGTAAGTGACCCTACTGTTGAGGTTAGGTCACGCTTTTGCACGTTTTATAAAAATCAACAACAAACATATTTTGGTGGCTCTAAATTTTAATTTAATCTTATTAACTATGGGATATACATCAATTTCATGCATATCCTAGACACATCAATGTCATGTGTCGCCTACGAAGGTCGTCAATTTCACGATCATCGACTTAGGTACATCAATTTCATGTCTCTAAGTCCTGTGTAGGCATCTTCTTAAGTACAACAATTTCATGTAAACTTTCAAAGAAGCCACCAACTCAGTAAATTACAAAACTCATTATTTGCAATCATTCATAGTAAATTTTCATACTTAAATAATCTCATGCTCTAACAATTTTACATAAACATATTCGTAATCAAACAACTCATAAAAACACATGAACTTGGAAAAATTAAACACGCGCTCCCAAATAAAAAGTTTAACAATGAAGTCACTTACTTTAGCTTTAAGCCCAAAGCAAATTCGAAGAGCTACGAGTCTTGCACAACGAAAGTTACAGAGAAATTGGCAACCTATGATCTAATTTGCCTTTAAATCATCCAATCTACACCAATGCACAAATAAAACACATAATTAAATTTGAAACTCATGGCGAGCATTTGACTATTTTAAGAACAACTCTTACCAACAAGATGCTCTAAAATTGGGTTAGATCTTCTTGTTGGGCAACACCCTTAATCACAAAATATCTAGAATTCAAGGCCAAAATCAAGTGGGTAACATTGGAATAGATTAAATAAGCCATGGGTCAAATGCTAAATATCAATAAACGCTAATGAAAACTTAATCAAGAAAAGGAACTCACCCAAAATTCAAATCCTTTACTAGCAGCGGCTTAAACGACGCCTACTCTCGAATTTAAATGTTGAAGACAAGCCACGAAGTCAAAACTTACTAAATCTACGACCATGGACCACCATGACCAACAACCAGTGACGACGACGACGGGACAAGAGCTGGAAATTGAGGCTGGACGCTATGAGGACGACTGGGTTTTTCGAACCGTGGTTGCTTGATGTGTCCAGACGCAGTTGGAGGTGGGTCTGCAACGTTGACAGCGGTCCGCTGCTTTTGTTGGCGTCGCACACTGATTGACGGCAACCTTGTCTCACCGGATTTGAGTAGAGAGAGACAAAGAGAGAAAGAGAGGGAGAAGATAGAAGAAGACGATTGGGATAGGGACTTACGGTTGGGAGGGAAAACCAATTCAATTGCCCCCTTTTTTTATACATACATACATACATATATATAGAACCCCAAAATTAACTCAAAATAGGAAAAAAAATCACTTGGAAATTTGGGGCATTACACGCATTTCATTTTGTCTTGACAGAAATGCGGTCGCATTTCTACTGTTTGCCCTATTTTCCTCTGTTTTCCCGCAACACGTAAAAATAAGTTAAATTCATACCAAAATGAGTTAATTTAAGCACAAATATGCATAATTTGACACACGTGACTCTCTAAGACTCAACTTACCAACTCTTACACTTTTTAGGCTCGAGAATAGTAAATTTGATTAAAAAAAACATACAAGTTTCTCACAAGAAATAAGCTAAGAATAAGGGGCAAAATATGTATATTTTTTGCACTTGTCAACTGGTCAAGAGTGGAATATAAGCGAGTTAGAAGATGACTCATTACCTCCTTGTGAATCATGCCTTGAAGGCAAGATGACTAAAAGACCTTTTACTAGAAAAGGTTATAGGGCCAAAGAACCCTTAGAGCTCGTGCATTCGAACTTCTGTAGTCTAATGAATGTGAAAGCTCGAGGCAGATGTGAATATTTCTTCGGTTTTATTGATGATTATTCTAGGTATGGATATCTTTACCTGATGCATCATAAGTCTGAAGCCCTTGAAAAGTTCATGGAGTATAAGGCAGAAGTTGAGAACTTATTAGGTAAAACGATTAAAAAACTTTGATCTGATCGAGGTGGAGAGTATATGGATTTGGAATTCTAGGATTATTTGATAGAACACAGAATAACATCCCAACTCTTCTTGGATGACATTGCTGGCTTGAGTTGGAAGCTTAATGGCATGAAATTTGTTCTTTAAAAGAGAAGAAAACAGTAGACAAAGAAGTTGATTTTTGGTGCCAAATGTTGGAATTTTTTCTTTGAAGAAAACCATCTCTCAAACTTAAGTTATCTCATTTCCTTCCAAAATTCATCACTTCATAGACTCCCACAAGTCGTTCTAAGGTCGTAGGATAGTGGGGAAGACACTAGAGGTGGTCCACGAAGTGATCATGTTCAGAAACAACCAACAAACAATGATGAATTCGGCTCCAAATAGGTTGGTTCTTTTTCCCCTATTTTTGTTATGTAAATGGCATGCTTTTGATCCTTAAAATTAATGAATTTAGATTGCTTTCGATCCAAATCGCTTTTGCACGAGTGTTGTACACTCTTTCACGTACCACATGACATGTGATGAATGTGTTGAGTGCAAAGCATGTTGTTTGAATTCATCTATTGTCAAGTCTAGTAGTTGCCACCTTGAGTATGTTGATTGTATTCTCGTGTTGTTGGTTTCTAAAGAGCATGTTGGATGTTCGGGTTTTATGTCCTAAAACTCGTAGATAGTGAATGTAAACAAATTGTATACTTGTTTCAATAAAGTGTTATTGAGTTTCTACAATAAAGTGTTATTGTTACATATTGCACAATTTGACCCAAATCCAATAAACTAAGATTCAAGGTTGTTTACATGTGACTTGATCTAGTATGTGGGGACATACGAGGATCGGTGTTCAAGTAACAACCTAAAAGGTCTATAGTACATGGATAAGGTTGGGTACCTTATCCTAGTAACACTATATGATACGGTCCGCTTTGTATTCGATACAGACGTATTGATCCAAAACGTCCATGAAGCAGACATGCGAGCAGGGGTATCCTATGCAATGAGTTTGCATAAGACCGGACCACGAAATAGTAAACCACTAGATGTAACACCGTTAACTAGTTAGGTTACTGTTTCAATAGGATGACCTAGGTGACTTAGTCTTAATTCTGAGTGTGTCATGAACTCCTTATCACAAGGGATTGTCCTTTGATTAGTATGGGTGAGAGTGGCCTGCACGCCGACTCAATAAGCCTACCTTCTTGGGGACAAGACCAAGTGGGGGGCTGGGGACATGACAACATAAGATGGAATTCACTCTTTTCCGCTTCTAGGAGAAATAGATGAGTGTTCCCTTAAGTGGTGACTCCGGGTCTTGAACAAAGGGATTCCGCCCTCTCACTGGCCCGTGAGGGACTTTATGTTTACTGGTTGGACCATAAATAGGTTGTGCATTAGAGGAGCACTGGTACTTAAGGAGCCAGAGGTAACACAGGGGTAAAACGGTGATTTGACCCAACTGTAGTTACGAACACTCGTGAAGGATTGACTTACCAATATAGGTCTATATCAGTGGACACATAAATGTTCTACAGTGAGAAGAGTTCAGTTGTGGATCTTTAGTGGAATGACCCACAGTTAATGAATATTGGTTAACCTGATATCATTGGAGCTTCTGGTCTGTAGGTCCATTAGGTCCCCCTGCTAGCTTGTAAAGAGTAATTAGGAACAATTATATCTTGAGAGAATTTGAATAGTTTAAATTCATATTGGGAATTAAGTTAATTGTATGAGATACAAATTAATATGATGTATAATGATACATTAAAATGTAAAGTCTAATTTGATATTAAACTTTATTATTATGAGAGAAATAAATATTTGAAGAAGTTCAAATATTAATATGAATTTGATTCATATTAAATTTATAGGATATAAGAGAATTGGAAGGAGTTCTAATTTTAATATGAATTTGATTCATATTATAGAATTCATTAATTGAAGGCCTAAAATTAAATATATGATATTTAATTGGATAATTAATTAATTAACTAATAGAAGGTCTGAAATTAAATATATGATATTTAATTGGTGATTATTGGAAATTAATCAATTATGGAAATGATTAATCACTTTTGGAAGTAATTAATCATTTATGGAAATGATTTAATCACTTATGGAAGTGATCAATCATTTATGGAAAAGATTAATCAATTATGAAATTGATTAATTATGGAAAAGATTAAATCAGTTATGGAAATAATTGATTTTAAATGAATATTTTATTCATGACATTTCTCCTATAAATAGAACATTAACCCTAGGGTTTAGGAGTACAACATATGGCCACCATAAGGTCCTCTCATATTCTCTCAACTCAAGAACTCTAGGGAGAATTTTCTCTCTAGAGTTTTTCCCATTCAAGATTAGGTAGTCCCACAACTACGTTCCTAATCTCAGAGTTATAGCGGGGAAGATCAAATGGTGGTGTTCTTCGTTGTTGCAGAGCAATCAAAAATCATTCTTGATTTTCAGAGACGTCAACGGAGGTTTGTTTCTCTTTTCTTTATTATAGATTTAGATCTAAATTTTGTATGCTTAGCCTTAAGTTTCTATAGAATTTGTTCTATGATTTTTTCCAATGTAATGATATTTTTTGGATAAACAAAATTAACTACAAATCGGTCCCAATTATGCTTCCGCTTTATCGGAATTAGGGAATTTCAAATCCTACAGGATGTATGTGAAAAGCATGATGAATATGTCGTTTGTTTTTTGGTGGCTCGCTATGTGTGAGCTACTTACCAGTATTGTGGTTGTAGTGACCCCTTCCCCCTAACTAACAAATGTTGCAGATGATGATGAATTTAATGAGCTCCGTGATGTAGAGGATGAAGCTCATGGGGAAAGACTATAGATTGACTTGACCTTTTGTTCTTTAACTTTGTTGATTAGGCAGTCCAAGTTTCATTTAAACAACCTTGGATCTTAGTTTATTGGATTTGGGGTTAAATGATGCAAAACTCGATTATTCAATAAAAAATTACTGAATCACTCAAATAACACTTTATTGAGGTTAATTAATTTGTTTCATTTACTATCTACGAGTTTAGGGAATAAAACTCAACATTATTTTTGTAAGATTTTAATAAAGTCTCATTATGCTTGAAGTTGCAAGTGTTCTTGGTTTTAGCTGTGAACTAATGTTGTGTTGGATAGTGTTGTTATAGAAGTGTAAATTCTTGTCTTTGAGGTGAAACAAAAAATTGTAGGTAGGTTATATGTATGTTGTTATGTTGTCGAAATTTTCGAGGCACTTCGGTTATTATTGAGGTTTAGGATTAGTAATGTCCTCTAATTAACCTACAATTCGGAGGCGTTACAGTAAGCTTAAAAGATCCATTTATGGATTAAAACAAGCATTCAAATCTTGGAATATTAGATTTGACAATATAGTCAAATCATATGGCTTTCAACAAAATGTTGATGAATCTTGCGTATACAAGAAAATCATCCAGAATTACAGTAGCTTTTCTCGTTTTATATGAGATGATATTCTACTCATTGGGAATGATGTGAGTTTCTTGACTGACATTAGAAATTGGCTAGCTAAACAATTCCAAATGAAAGATTTGGGAGAAGAAAAATTTGTTCAAGGGATCCAAATAAGAAGGGATCTTAAGAACAAAACACTAGTCTTGTCCTAAGCATCTTATATTGACAAGATTTTTGTGAAGTATTCGATGCAAAATCCAAGAAAAGAAATTTTCCTTTCAAGCATGGAATTTCACTATCTAAGGAACAATGTCCTAAGATACCTCAAGAGGTTGAGAACATAAGATGGATTCCCTATTCCTTGGCTGCAGGTAGTCTTATGTATATAATGTTGTATACGTGTCGTGATATATATTATGGAGTTGGGATAGTTAGTAGATATGAATCCAAACCCAGGATATTATTATTGGATTGCAGTTAAAACTATCCTCAAGTATTTATGGAAAATTAGGAATTACATGCTTGTGTATGGAGCAAAGAATTTGATCCTTACAGGATATACTGACTTTGATTTTCAAACTGATAAGGATTCAAGAAAATCCACATGAGGATCAGTGTTCACCCCTGGCCGTTTCCAAAAACTAACGGTTTAGAGTTTTGATAACTTGCATAAGTAAGTTATAAAGCATCCAAAATTAGATTAAAAGAAGCAAGAAAAGAGTGCTAAAGCGTTACATTGTGGCACATTAGAGGAAGAAATGCATATGAAGTGTTTAAAGTGAGTTTTATCTTATGATGCAGTGAAGTAACACATGACATATCTGTTTATGATTCAAGTTCTCTCAAGATATAATTGTTCCTAATTACTCTTTAAGAGCTAGCAGGGGGACCTAACGGACCTACAGATCAGAAGCTCCAATGATATGAGGTTAACTGATTAAACTCATTAATTAGGTTAACCAATAGTCATTAACTGTGGGTCATTCCACTAAAGACCCATAGTTGAACTCTTCTCACTATAGAACATTTCTGTGTCCACGGATATAGACCCATAGCGATAAATCAATCCTTCACGAGTGTTTGTAATCACATATGGGTCAAATTACTGTTTTACCCCTATGTTACATCTGTCTCTTTAAGTACCAGTGCTTCTCTAATGAACAACCTGTTTATGGTCGAACTAATAAACAGAAAGTCCCTCTCGGGCCAGTGAGAGGGTGGGATCCCTTTGTTCAAGTCCCGGAGTCACCACTTAAGGAAACACTTATTTACTTCTCCTAGAAGTGGAAAGGAGTGAATTCCTTTTTGTGTTGTCATGTCCCCAGCCTCCCACTCGTTCTTATCCCCAAAAAGGAAGGCATATTGAGTCGGCCTATTGACCACTCTCACCCATGCTAATCAAAGGATAATCCCTCATGAGAAGGAGTTCATGACACACTCGGGATTAAGACTGAGTTACCTAGGTCATCCTATTGAAACAATAACTTAACTAGTTAACGGTGTTATATCTAGTGGTTTCCTATTTCATGGTCTGATCTTATGCAAACTCATTGCATAGGATACCCCCGCTCGCAAGTCTACTACATGGACGCTTTGGATCAATACGTTTGTATCAAATACAAAGCGGATCATATCACATAGTGTTACCAGGATAAGGTACCCAGTCTTATCCTTGTACTATAGACCTTTTAGGTTGTTACTTGAACATCGATCCCCATATGTCCCCACATACTAGTTCAAGTTACATACAAACAACCTTGGATATTAGTTTATTGGATTTGGGCCAAATTGTGCAATATTTAACAATAACACTTTATTGTAGAAACTCAATAACACTTTATTGAAACAAGTATACAATTTGTTTACATTCACTATCTACGAGTTTTAGGACATAAAACCCAACAGTGTACCCCTAGTTGTTTCCAAAAATTAACAGTTTAGAGTTTACCCCTGGTTGTTCCCAAAAACTTAACATTTTAAAGTTTACCCCTAGTTGTCCCTAAATTTAACAGTTTAAAGTTTACCCATGGATGTTTTAAAAAATTAACGGTTTAGAGTTTACCCTTCGTCGTTCCCAAAACTTGACAGTTTAGAGTTTACCCTTGGCTATCCCAAGAATTTAATAGTTTAGAGTTGACCCCTGGTTGTTTCCAAAAATTAATAGTTTAGAGTTTACTCTTGACCATTCCCAAAACTTGACAGTTTAGAGTTTTTCCTTGGTTGTCCCAAAATCTAATAGTTTAGAGTTTATCCCTAATTGTTTCTAGAAATTAACGATTTAGAGTTTACCTCTGGTCGTTTCCAAAACTTGACAGTCTAAAGTCTACCCCTAGTTATCCAAAAATTAACGGTTTAGAGTTTACCCCTTGACATTCCCAAAACTTGATAGTTTAGAGTTTACTCATGGTTGTCCAAAAATTTAACAGTTTAGAGTTTACCCCCAACTGTTTCCAAAAATTAACAACTTAGTGTTTACCTTTGGTCATCCAAAAAAATTATTGTCGAAAGTTTATCTTTGGTTGTCCACTTATCCGCTAGTATAAATTTTCGAACAAATAAGGTCTACACCTTTGTCCATCCTTTTATTCAATAAGAATCAACAAATTGGGGCAAACTGTAGATCCCTAGATTTGTTCGATATTTTATCTTTTCTTGTTTAAATTTGACCATTTTGAAAATAGAAGGAAAAAAATATTTTGGTAAAATTAACTAGCCAAATAAGATATTTGTAATTTCGGTAAAATTAATTGAGCTAAATATCTTATTTCAAGAATTTGACTAATTAATTAGTCAAATCAAATATTGTTAATTTTGGTAGAGATAATTGGGTCAAATATATTATTTTGATTAATTGATTTGCCAAATCAAATACTTGATTTATTTGGTAAATGTTATGGGTAAATTTGGACCTAGCTCTAAGAAAGTCAAAATGATAGAAGCCTAGAGGAGAAACAAGCCCACGGAAGCCCAATGGGTCTGAATCAATCTCTAGGGCTACTCACTCCCCTAAAAGGAAGGGGAAAACCCTAATTTCAGCTATAAATAGAAGAGGTTCACCCCAAGTCAGGGGACTCAACTTGGTATCTATTTTCTTCCTCTATATTATTACTTTATTTGCTTCACTTATGATCTCCCAACTGACTAAAGCATCAGAGTCGGTGTGGCAAGCACCACGTCGGTGTGCCAAGCACCACGTCGGTGCTTAGTTTTCTCTTGTTTTGCAGGCCACGTCTTTCTCATTCAAATAAATTTACCGTTGATGTCGCGTGAAGGTCAGGTGAGTCCCTTGGCCAAATTTTGACATCAACAGTTGGTGCCGACTGTGGGGAAGAAACAACAAGAGATGAGGATAATAGTTCTATGTTATATTTGGGATAATTTTTGCTATCTGGTTATCTCTGCTTGATTGCTTTCCGTATTTTTCCGGCTTTTCGTGGATGCACATGTTCTTTTCTTCCAGCAACTAAAACTAACAAAATTCTCCCATCTCTCGTATTTGTATTCTGCAAAAGTGGGTATAAATATCTACTACTTAATTTTGGGTCGTGGGTTTGAAATTCTAAGTGCCATGGATGATACGGGAAAAGGCAATAATTATTATATTTGATGAAGCCCAGCAATGCATATTACAATTTAAAATTAAAAGATAATGAGTATTGTGATAAAGCCTATGCGCCTGCCTATGCACAAAATTCACTCTCCTATGGTGGTGGTCCATGTCGTCGTCCACCACTTTGCTCTCTTGTGGCATTCAGTCTCCGTAACAGCACATGAATAAGCTTACCAAAAGGGATGAGTACATGGAGCTCGTCAAAAAGGATATGCGGCTCGTCGCAGAGATCTATGAAACTTATAGGTAAATACTGCTGCTTGTAAAGATTGTTCTGTGAAATAAAACTTGAAGAAAGATTTGAATTGATAATGATTGCTTTACTCTTTAGCTTAGAATGTTTTTAATCAATAAGATTGATTTAAAAAATAGATATAGAGATAAATCTATCTAGTTTTAAATGCAAGATTAGAGGTGATTCAAATTAAGTTTAGATTTGTGTTTGGACAAATTATCTATATCCAAAAGTTGTAGATTTAAACTTGTATATATATATATATGATTTGATTTGGTCGCATGAGATTTGATTCTAATTTGATTAAAACTAATTAACTATTTGCCCAAATCATAATTGTTAGTTTGTGTGGGAGTATATTTGAAGAGATTGAGTATTTATATATTTGGTTTAACTTGGATAAAGACTTTGATTTTCTCTCTAATTTATAACTACAATTAGATATTTCGTTGAAAATATTTTGTTGATAATTCATATTTTAGATTAGATTTATCTAATTTAAAAATTGTAGATTTGAAGTATCTATCATTTTGGACATTTGTTCATTGAATAAATAGATCGACTAGTCATATTTCAAACTGCCCATTTAAGTTTGTTTAGTCTAAGTCTTAAAAATTACCTGGACTATATAAAGAGTCAAAATTAAGTGGACTATATAAATAAGTTATTTATTTACTTCATAAATTGTTCTATGGCACCTTCATATCGCAAAGTTTGTTATTAATTTCCAAATGTGAGTTCAACAATATGGGGTGAGAAATTCAAGTGGTTTGAAGATATAGCTCATATTAGCCCAACAAAGGGTCTTTACTATTTCATAGGCGGTATGTTCTCTACTTACCCTTATTTACTAAATATCTATATACATTCTTATTACTTTATGTGTATCTATTGATTTATTGAATGCAAACTATTCATAATTTGCAAGCTACTCATGACATACTTATGTTTCAATCAATGATTAGTCTTTTTCCCATATCAACATAATGCTATCTACCGACGTTATTTCACGAGGCAACATGACGTGTAGAGATCCCAAGTAGCTGAGCCAACAAAAACGTCCTTGGGAGTGGCAACGCCTATACTTCCAAGGTTCCTCGTGGGAGTGGCAACGCCTATACTCCCCGGGGTTAGCAACTTATCAAAAGGTCCTTGGGAGTGGCAACGCCTATACTTCCAAGGTTCCTCGTGGGAGTGGCAACGCCTATACTCCCCGAGGTTAGCAACTTATCAAAAGGTCCTTGGGAGTGGCAACGCCTATACTTCCAAGGTTCCTCGTGGGAGTGGCAACGCCTATACTCCCCGGGGTTAGCAACTTATCAAAAGGTCCTTGGGAGTGGCAACACCTATACTTCCAAGGTTCCTCGTGGGAGTGGCAACGCCTATACTCCCCGGGGTTAGCAACTTATCAAAAGGTCCTTGGGAGTGGCAACGCCTATACTTCCAAGGTTCCTCGTGGGAGTGGCAACGCCTATACTTTCCGGGGTTAGCAACTTATCAAAAGGTCCTTGGAAGTGGCAACGCCTATACTTCCAAGGTTCCTCGTGGGAGTGGCAACGCCTATACTCCCCGAGGTCAGCAACTTATAAAAATGTCCTTGTAGGAGTAGCAACACCTACACAGGGGACTTCAAAACAGTAACCACACCTGTAGTTGAGACCAAGACCTAAGATATTTCGCCAGAAGAGTCTTTTTGCAAGATAACAAATTGGCACAGGGGAGAATTATATTCTTAAATTGAGCTTAAGGTGTTTTGACTTATATCAACAGTGGCCACCCCTGAATCCCAATTCAAGAGTGGGGGCTTAATGTTATGGGTAAATTTAGACCTAGCTCTAAGAAAGTCAGAATGATAGAAGCCTAGAGGAGAAACAAGCCCACGGAAGCCCAATGGGCCTGAATCAATCTCTAGGGCTACTCAGTCTCCTAAAAGGAAGGGGAAAACCCTAATTTCAGCTATAAATAGAAGAGGTTCACCCCAAGTCAGGGGACTCAACTTGGTATCTATTTTCTTCCTCTATATTATTACTTTATTTGCTTCACTTATGATCTTCCAACTGACTTAAGCATCGGAGTCGGTGTGGCAAGCACCACCCGGTGCTTAGTTTTCTCTTGTTTTGCAGGCCACGTCTTTCCCATTCAAATAAATTTACCGTTGATTTCACGCGAAGGTCAGGTGAGTCCCTTGGCCAAATTTTGGCATCAACAGTAAATAAAATTTTGCACATTTGGAAGGTAGAGTTAGAATAATTTATTTGTTTCCTTTTTCAATTTTTATTTTATTTGATCACCCTCCTATTATGTGATGGTTGAAATTGACTATAAAATGGGAGTCCTTCTACCCTTTTCTGGATTCACACGTTTTTTTGGCCTTACAAGACTTCCACACTTTTTTTTTTTCTAAAAAATAGACTTCTCAAATCTCTCTCTTTCGAAAACTCTAGACACACTTTTCTCCTTTTTCCACCTAACTTCCCTCTCCCACATAGATTTTTTTTTCTCTCTCTAGCCTCACGATTTCTCTCCCTTTCACCATCACTCTCTTTCAACCCCACATTGTGTAACACCCGACGATAGGAGGGGTACATGAATGAACCAAGGCCACATCCGAATGAGAGGGATCCAAAAGAATTGATAGATGCTACCTATACCAACAAGGTGCACCTTCCTTTTGGGTGGCTCAATCATAGGAACTTTGAAGTTAAACGTGTTTGGCTTGGAGAAGTTCTATGTTGGGTGACCTCTTGGGAATTCTCCTAGGAAGTATGTGAGTGAGGACAGTGTCGTGGTCAGGTCGCAGGGGAATGTAATCAAATTTTATTTCTTGTATATTGTAGTTTTTTTTTATTTTTAAATATTTTCTCTAAATTATATGTTGATGATTTTTTTTCTCTAAATTATGATATTATGTTATATTTAGTCCATAATTCTCTTATGATTTTTTTTCCTTAATTAAATAGCTCCAAGCGAAAAATTTTCCAACAACGGAATCTTAAATTTTTGGGATGTCAATATTTAAGTTTTCTGAGGTGAAAAATCAAAATCTTGGAATATCGGGATTTGATTTTGATATTTCTTTCCTTATAAAACATAAAAAAAAAAATTATTCAATAATATTTCTTTTAAAACTTATTTTTCAAAAGAAGCATATCTATAATATATTAAAGATCAATGATCCGTGAAAAACATTTTTAGACTAAAATACCCCTTTAAATTTAAGATAATTACTTTAGTTAAAATCTAATTATTTTAATTAAAAAATAAAAGATACAAAAATAAAATGTGGTAATCTGTAAAAAATTATAAAAACGAATATGAAATTTTGAAAAAAGATTTTATAATAAATAAAAAATAAAAAATATGAAGAAGACAAACGTAGTGATTTTAATAATTATCTATAATAAATAATTAAGAAAATTAAAAACAGAATCTCTACCACATTTAAAAAACCATTATGAAATTTTGAAAAAAAATCGTATAAAAAATCTGTAACACGAATTCTGTTGGTTCTTTTTTTTTTTTTTTTAATAAAAACAAATAGTGTAATTCCTTTTATTTTTTTATCTTTTATTTTTTTAATTAAAACAATTATGAAATAGATAAAATATCCCTTTCAATTTAAGATAATTACTTTAGGTAAAATCTAATTATTTTAATTAAAAAATAAAAGATACAAAAATTAAAAAGTGGTCATCTCTAAAAAATTAAAAAATGAATATGAAATTTTGAAAAAAAAAATATATTTTACTATAAAAAAAATAAGAAAAAAAATGGGGTGATTTCAATAATTATCTATAATAAATGATTAAGAAAATTAAAAAAACAAATCTCTAATCCCTACCACATTTGCAAAACCATTATGAAATTTTGAAAAAAAAAAGAACTTTTTCTTATAAAAAAAATTTGTAACACGAATTATTAGTTTTTTTTTTCTTTTTTTTAATAAAAACAAATAGGGTAATTCTTTTTATTTTTTTATCTTTTTTTTTAATTAAAACAATTACAAAATTTGATTTCCAGTTTTTTATTTTGTTATCTTTTATTATCATATTGGTCTGATAACTTAGAATAATATTGGTCTATATTTTTTTTATCTTAAGAACTATATACTCTATCCAAAATCTAAAAAATATTTTACTATAAAAAAATAAGAAAAAAACACAAACGTAGTGATTTTAATAATTATCTATAATAACTGATTAAGAAAATTTAGAAAAAAAAAAAAACTATAATCCCTACCACATTTAAAAAACCATTATGAAATTTTTGAAACAAAAAAATTTTCTTATAAAAAAATCAGTCGAATTTTGTTGGTTTTTTTTTTATAAAAACAAATAGGGTAATTCTTTTTATTTTTTTATCTTTCATTTTTTTAATTAAAACAATTACGAAATTCGATTTTCACTTTTTGATTTTATTATCTTTTATTATCATATTGGTTTGATAACTTAGAATAATATTATGGTCTATATTTTTTTTTATCTTAGGATCTATATACTCTATCAAAAATCTAATCAAATTTGAATTTGAATCTAAATACCCTATATAAATTTTTTGTCTTCTCTCATTAGTTTTCACATCAAAAACTATTCATCCCCTCCATTATTGATTTCAGGTACCGCTCTTGAAATATAATTATAATATTTTTGTTTTATTTTATCAATTTAATTAGAAGAAAGTCATTCTAAAAAATTTTTATGTTAACTAACTTTAAATTTTTTTCCCTTCAACTTTATTTTTCAGGTCTAAATTTACTTATGTCTTCCAATTTCTTTCAATTATTTGTTTATATTTCAGGTATTTTCCAATTTCTTCCAATTATTTGTTTGTATTTTTTTTTAATTTGAAATTTAAATTGAATATAACATAAATTTAAGTTTTCTATGAATATAGCATAAATTTAATTTTTCTTACTGCAATCAATATTATATTTGATTATGTAATTTTTTGTAAAATTTTAAAATTCTTGCTACATGTATTTATAATTTTATATATATTATATCGCATCAAAAGATTTTGAATATGAGATAACCTCATTTGATATCATATTAAGTTACCATTAAAGCCAAAAATACTAAAGCTTATAGATCTGTAATCCCTACCAAATTTCAAAAACCATTATGAAATTTTGAAAAAAAAAAAAAAAAAAAAAAAAAAAACTCTTCCTATAAAAAATCTGTAACACGAATTCTGTTGGTTTTTTTTTAATAAAAACAAAAAAAATCCTATAAAAAACAAGAAAAAAAACAAACGTAGTGATTTTAATAATTATCTATAATAATTGATTAAGAAAATAAAAAAAAACTAAAATACCCATTTTAAATTTAAGATAATTACTTTAGTTAAAATCTAATTGTTTTAATTTAAAAAATAAAAGATAAAAAAAATCGAAAATTGGAAATCAAATTTCGTAATTGTTTTAATTAAAAAAATAAAAAATAAAAAAAAATCTTATCCTTTTTGTTTTTATAGAAATCATAATAAAAAATAAATTTCCTATCAATTATTTTAATAAATAAGAATAAATTTTAGACAATTAATTTAGTTAAAATCTAATTTTTTTTAATTACAAAAATCAAGAAGTGGAAATCAAATTCCGTAATTGTTTTAATTAGGAAAATAAAAGAAAAAAAAAAAAGAAAAAAAAATCTTATCCTATTTGTTTTTATAAAAAAAAAATTAAAAAAAAAAACAAATTTCATATTAATTGTATTATGTTTGAAATTTAAATTGAGTTTTGATTATTTTATTTTGGGAAAAATACACTTTTGGTCCCTGAGGTTTGGGTTAAGTGACACTTGGGTCCCTGTGTTTTCAAACTCAACAAAAATACCCCTGAGGTTTGAGATAAGGAGCACTTTGGTCCCTGCCGTCAAATTTTCTGTTAACTTTTAACGGTTGCTGACGTGGCACTATTATTTTAATATAAAAAATTATTTTTGTTTTATTTTTTAAATAAAAAATATTAAAAAATTAAAAATTTAATATTTAATTATTTTTTTTTATTCTTTCTCTCCTTCTCTCTCATCTTCTTCTTCTCCATCTTCCTTCTTCTCCATCTTCTCCCTTCTCCTTCTTCTTCTTCCTAAGTCCGGCGACTGGCGACCACCACACGCCGCCGCCATCGCCGGTCGCCGGCCGACGGCGACTTTTTTTTTTTTTTTTTTCTTTCTTCTTTCTTCTTCTTCCTTTCTTTCTTCTTCCCTTCTTTTTCTTCAATTTTTTTTTTTTTAAATAGAAAAGGGAGGGAGGAGGGGCCTCCCTCCTCCTCCTTTTCCGGCCGGGAACAGAGGAGGACGGGGAGGGAGGAGGGGCCTCCCTCCTCCTCCTTTTTAATTTGTCCCCACAACCTCTGCAATCAACTGTTTCCACACCAAAAGCAAAAGAATTTCAGGCATTCACCAACCCTTGAAAATGGGTTTGCCATAATCTGAACTGTAATACTCGATTTCAAGAGAAGCAGAGAGAGAGAGAAAAAGAAAAAGGGAAGACCTTTTGAATGAAAGGTACAGAGATACAGTCGGCTGCTTCTCTTCTGGTGACGGCCGTGGGTTCATCTTTGATGTTCAAAGAAACACTGTGGTGTCCATTGCTTGATCCTGAAATCTCAGCCATGATTGATTGGAGGAAGAAGCAAAGAGCAGAGTCAGTGACGGATTCTTGAGATTGGTTAGACTTGGTCACAGAATTGTGGCGAAACCCAGATGAAGAGATGGAATTTATAGAACCCCAAAAGGCTGAAATGGGAAGAGATCAGAGAGAGAGAGAGAATTGACCAATTTACGTTTGTTGTGTGATGGTTATGGAGGGTTACTTTATTATAAAATTGCAATCAGTTTGACATTGTAGATATCGTTGAAAATGGTGATGTAAGAAGAAGATGGGAAGGAATTGAAATGAAAGCCATCTTTTTATTCCCAGATCTGGACCCTTTTCTATTTTTTTTTAAAAAAAAACATTGAAGAAAAAGAAGAGAAGAAGAAAGAAAGGAAGAAGAAGAAAGAAGAAAGAAGAAAAAAAAAAAAAATCAGTCGCCGGCAGCCGGCGGCGGCGGCGGCGTGTGGTGGTCGCCGGTCGCCGGACTTAGGAAGAAGAAGAAGGAGAAGAAGAAAGATGGAGAAGAAGAAGATGAGAGAGAAGGAGAGAAAGAATAAAAAAAATAATTAAATATTAATTTTTTTAATTTTTTAATATTTTTTATTTAAAAAATAAAACAAAAATAATTTTTTATATTAAAATAATAGTGCCACGTCAGCAACTGTTAAAAGTTAACAGAAAATTTGACGGCAGGGACCAAAGTGCTCCTTATCTCAAACCTCAGGGGTATTTTTGTTGAGTTTGAAAACTCAGGGACCCAAGTGTCACTTAACCCAAACCTTAGGGACCAAAAGTGTATTTTTCCCTTTTATTTTTGTAAAATTTTAAAATTCTTGTTACATGTATTTATAATTTTATATATATTATATCACATCAAAAGAGTTGGAATATTAAGTTACCATTAAAGTCAAAATACTAAAAGATAAAAAAAAATCTTATCCTATTTGTTTTTATAAAAATAAAAATAAAAAACAAACAAATTTCATATTAATTGTTTTGATAATTAACAATAAATTTAAGATAATTACTTTAGTTAAAATATAATTGTTTTAATTAAAAAAAAATAAAAAATGAAAAATGAAAAAAAAAAAAAATCTTATCCTATTTGTTTTTAGTAAAATAAATAAATAAATAAAAAATTTGTATTAATTGTTTTAATAATTAAAAATAAATTTATGATAATCACTTTAGTTAAATCTAGGGAAAAATACACTTTTAGTCCCTGAGGTTTGGGTCAAGTAACACTTTAGTCCCGGAGTTTTCAAATTCAACAAAAATACCCATGAGGTTTGAGATAAGGAGCAATTTGGTCCCTGTCGTCCATTTTGCCGTTAAACCCTAACAGTTTGCTGACGTGGGGAAGGAAGAAGAAGGAATTAAAAAAAATTAATAAAATAATAAAGTTTTAATATTTTAATATATTTTTATTTAAAAAAATTTTTAAATGATTTTTTATTAAAATAATGGTGCCACGTCAGCAAACTGTTAGAGTTTAACGGCAAAATTGACGGCAGGAACCAAATTGCTTCTTATCTCAAATCTCAGGGGTATTTTTGTTGAGTTTGAAAACTCAGGAACTAAAGTGTTACTTAACCCAAACCTCAGGGACCAAAAGTGTATTTTTTCCATATAATCTAATTGTTTCAATTAAAAAAATAAAAGATAAAAAAATCAAGAAGTGAAAATCAAATTTCGTAATTGTTTTAATTAAAAAAGTAAAAGATAAAAAATAAAAAATAAATCTTATCCTGTTTGTTTTTATTAAAAAAAAATCGTATTATTTTTTTTAATAATTAAAAAAATCAAATATAAAAAAATAAAAAAAAAATCTTGTTCCGTTGTTTTTTTTTTTTATTAAAAAAGAAAGAATTTTAAACAAAAATTCGGACTTTCGTATTCATTGTTTAAAGGGAAAAATACATTTTTAGTCCCTGAGGTTTGTGCTAGGTTTCATTTTGGTCCCTGAGTTTTCAAACTCAACAATTTATTCCCTGAAGTTTGGTTTTAGTTTCATTTTAGTCCTTTCATCCAATGTTCCGTTAAAAAGTAACAGATTTGCTAACTTAGCAATTATTTTTTATTTAATTTCTTTTTAAAAATAAAAGATACAAAAAGCAAAAAGCAATTAAAAAAGTAAAAAAATAAAGAAATCAGAAAGTGGAAATCAAATTTCGTAATTGTTTTAATTAAAAACATAAAAGATACAAAAATAAAATAAAATATTATCCTATTTTTTTATTAAAAAAAAAAGAAAAAAAATCAAACAAGTTTTGTATTAATGGTTTTAATAATTAAAAGAAAAAAAGGTAAAAATAAAAAATAAAAAATCTCATTCGGTAAAAAATTTAAGAAAAATTTATTCTATTTGTTTTTATTAAAAAAAAGAAAAAAAATGAAGTTCGTATTAATCGTTTTTAATAATTAAAAAAATAAAAGATAAAAAAAAAAAATTGTTAATATAAACAAACACTTTTTGATTTTTTTTTTATCATTTGTTTTTTTAATTTAAACAATGAATACGAAATTTGATTTTTTTTTAATAAAAACAAACATACGAAATTTGTTTTTTTTTTTTTTAATTTTTCTTTTTTTTAATAAAAACAAATAGAACAAGATTTTTTTAAAAAAATTTTTTTATCTTTTATTTTTTTAATTACAATAATTATGAAATTTAATTTTCACTTTTTGATTTTGTTATTTTTTATTATTATTTTGGTTTGATAACCTAGAATGATAATATGGTCTATGTATTTTATCAATCTATAGACTTTATCCAAAATCTAATCAAATTTGAATTTGAATCTAAATCCCCTCTATAAATTGTTCACCTCCTCCCATTAGTTTTCACATCAAAAACTACTTATCTCTTCCCTTGTTGGTTTCTCGTACGTCTCTTGAATTATATTATAATATTTTTGTTTAATTTTATCAATTTAATTAGAAGAAAGTCATTCTCAAATATTTTATGTTATAGACGGACTTTAATTTCTTTCTTTATTTTTCAAGTCTAAAATTATCTTTCAATTGTTCATGTATTTCAAGTATTTTTTTTAGTTTAACTTTTAATAGTTTATTTATTAAAATATAAATGTAATCTTTCAGTTAGACTATATATTATTTTGCTTTCATTAAAAAAATTTATAAATTTTACTCCTATAATGTATATCCATCTTTTATTTGTTTAATAATGTTTTGTTGTATATAAAATATCGATAATGATAACATTATTTTCTCTTATACACAAAGAAACTATAATATAATTGTGTAGTATCTAACAAGAAATCATCATGGAATGTTGCAAAAAAAAGAAAAGAAAAGATATCGTCATGGAAGTATAAAAAAATAAAACTTATATAAAAATCCGAATTAATCTTAATTAGTTTTTTAAAATCATTTTTCTTCAAAATATTTTACTAAAATCATTACACGTACCACGCACGTGGTAAAAACCTAGTTTCATAAAAGACATTTTCTTTTAAAATGAATGTTTTAAGAAATTTTGCTAAAATTTTTCCATTAACTTTATTTTCATATAATAAATCAATTAATTTTTTTTCCATAAAAATGTCACTTCTTTAAAAATAAAATTAATTAAGAGTTTTCTTTTAACAATATTATTATTTCACACATATTTTCAAAATTAATAAACCAAACGTTTTCTTTTTAAAGAACTTTTCTATGACGGAAATTAGAGGGTCAAAATGTTGACTTTCCAAATATTCTTGAGGGGATGAATTTATTTTGAGATGCCAAATTAAATTCAAACAAATTTTGAATGACTTTATATCACCCATGGTTATTGCTCATTATTTATTTATGAGATAATGATAAATAAAATATGAGAAATTAAAAAATGAATAAAAAAAATCTTCTTTTGTATTTACAAAAGCCTAGTTCTTTAAATAACACGAGAAAAGTAAATTTTCGTTCTTTGAACAAGTGTTGTGGGGTGTTATTCCCTTCCTCATACACAAAAGACCTCCAAATCCTAAATCTTTTATTTGCAGACAGTTTTAGCATATTTTGGGTGCTTAGTCCCTCTAAATCAATACCGATGACGACTCCATTTTCCTCCTCTTGGAAACAAAGTCGACCACTTCGCATCACAAACCTGCAGTGACAGTCTCCAGGTGGGAGATTGTTGAGAAAAATGGAGCCCAAAACAAGCGCATACTTCATTTGGCTCACTTGTTTTAATTAAACTCAATTTTTAATAAGGATAAGTACATGATTAGCCTATAAATGAATCATATATTTTGTTTTTGTTCAAACCCACCATTTTTTACGTAAATAGCCTAAAAGCCTAGAGTTTTTACATATAAATTGTTATTCAATTACATTTATGCCATCTTTCACAATTTTTGTATTTAAAATACAAGAAAAATCATAAAAGGAAAAAACACAATTTATTCTTTCATATTAAAAAAAACTCAACCCATTAATCCACTCTCCAATTTTGGAAGGATCCCTAAATCACTCCCCATCTTTCAAAAAAAAAAAAAAAAAAAAAAAACTAAAACTATTCCTCAACTCTCATTCCTCTATCCCTCCCTCCCACATGATCTCTTTCCCTACCGTCATCACAAACTCAAGGCAGCACTCGCACATCAATGGACGTTACAAGCTCGTCAATTTCCTCCCTCTTGTTGTTATCCCACTGTGGATATAACACCAGATTTCGCAACCACCATTGGTGTTCATGCTAGCTACATTCCAAACAATTGATTGTCGATGTCGCTACAGGGAGGAGCTCAATGAGAAGTCACATGGTTGTCAGAGAAGAGAGTTTTGAAAAATAGTAAAGTTTTTTTTTTATATATATAGTTGTATATTTGTTTCATACCATAGTTTTTTTTTATATATATAGTTGTATATTTGTTTCATACCATGTATATATTTCCTAATGTAGTAGTATATTTAATAATATGAGAGATATATTTTGTATATAACTTGTTTTTTTTTTTGGAAAAGATATATATTTGTGTATATTTATGCAAATAAGTGGTGACGAACAAATATATGAAGTATATATTTGCAAATAACGGAATATACCGAGTGTATTTGATGAAATCCATAATAAGAGAATATTTTTTTATTATTATTTAAAATAGTAGAGTTTTTATGGTTGTATATTGGTTTTTCCAATATCAATATAGAAGGTATATTTTATTTAAAATATATATATATAGGTGTATATATATAACTTAGGTATATGTGGCTACAATAATGATTAAAAAAATTAAAAACGTATGTACATAGTATATAAAAATTGGTATACATGAATATAAATGTTTTTCAGCAAAATGCAAAAATCTGGAAAAAAATGTATATGATACAAAATCAATGCTAAGATAGTGAGACATTTAAGAAAAACTTATTGTATATATATACACATAAATATATGGTATATATAAAGTACATATGAAATTATATAAGGTATATATGAGATTAGAAACAAATATCGACGTGTTTTTTTTTTGTAAAATAAAAAAAAATCTTGAAAAAAATCGTGTTATACAAAATCTATGCAAAAAACGTGAAATTATTATGAAAAAAAGATTAAAATTTTCAAATTAGATATAATATAGTAAAGAGCATTAACAAAATCAATGAATTTATTACAGAGAGAGAAGAAGATGAAATTGAGAAATCAACAAATAAAATTTAATCAAATTGCTAAAATTGTGGAACTTGTAGAGAATTAAAGATTGATATATATATAAACTCTTGTAAATTTATGTAACGACCCGACTAAAAAGAACTAAAAAAAATATACTAAAGGTCGCTACTACATGCATAGATCATAAGATTTTTTTTTAAAACAATAAGCGGAAGGAGAATAAATTTCGTTTATCAAAAGGGCCCAAAACATAAGTAAAAATCACCAGTCATAAATCAGAACATCTAAAACAAAACTCTAGAAATCTCATAGTTTAAAAGAAAACATCAAATCTAAAAAGAAGAGTTCAATCCTATGATAAAAGAGACTGTGATCCTAAAAAGAAGGGACAAAAACTACCGCCGCAATCCCATAGCCAATCAAGCCATAGCCCTTGCCAATCGCCAACGCCCTCAAGTGCCACTTGAAAAGGAAAGTTGTGTAGCATGAGTGAGTATATAAGAATATACTCAGTAAGTAGCCAACTTAAGAGTTGAAACTAACCGCATGAAATCTAGTATGTTGAACTTAATTTCTGGGTTTTAACAAAATAGGGACTTAACTGGAAATATACACTCGGTTTCTAACCTTAGGGCCACGACTGAGTACATGATATGCTTTGTCTAGGGTGATTACCTACCTCCAATCTGTGCCAACTAGAGTGTTGTGTGGGTCAGTCGGGTAAGGCAAGTAAACTAGAGACTATCTGGCAACCTCTAGCAGAACTACACATATCCCACACAACACCCCTAAAACATAAATATGAAATACAGTGGAGTAACTGACCCATGAAAACATGCTTGGGTGCCACCTGACGCACGAACAATGTGCCTGATCATAAACTCAACACCGTCCAAAACTGAGAGAACGCACGTTAACGTGCCTGAAATTGAGCTCTAATAGTCAACTAATAGAACACACGTAGACGTGCCTGACAACTAAGTTCTATCAACCCTGAGATGAGGAAAGAAAACACTCTAGCTACATAAGACTTAAGGATCTTTTAAGTCTACCTGAGGCTCTAATCAAGACTAAGAAGGTCCCTATTCTGGGTTCATTCCCATTCATTCACATGGTACTCAAGTACACTAAGACCAAGGGATATTCAAACTTAGCTTCACGACCATAGTGACGCTACCGAAAATTCGACAGCATGACGACGTAACTACAACTACCCCAAAAATTGTAGACACCTGAAAAGCAGAAAAACCACACTTCTATACTAGAGTAACTCCAGTCATTTACATTCTAGAACAAAGTTCACATCTGACATGCTCAAACATAACACAAGATAACTTAAAGAAATCAGCGACCCAACCTAAACACATCCAAAACCATTCGACAACAATAGAACTCAATCATTCTCATCAGCATCATATTTAAACCATAATTCAGCCCATTTACAATATTCTCACAAATATGTAAGCCCAACTAAAGGCAAGCTCAACATACTACAATTAGTTATAATATCCCCATGTCGCACTCATACTTTTTAAAAAGGGTAATCCAACCAAGTTCTCAAGTTCTAAGGTCGACCTTTCATACTTAATTCATGCTAGCATAACAACATTACGAATACACGAGTCCAAAACTTGTAACCAATTACCTTAGCCAAACGATTGCTTGATAAAACTATAAATTAAACTCATAGCTCCCAAAGCCTTTAATGAACTACACGAAAAGGAAAGAAAACTTAACTCAATAGGAGATTATTTCAAGCTTAAAACTAGGAACCACACAATTTTGGGGACAAATTATACCCTCAAAACTTACCCAAAACAGAAACTTAAGCTTGCTGCCCGGGTTCCGATTTTACTCCAAAACGACGTTTAAATCCTCAAATGACAAGAGACCTATGAAAACAAAAACCACAAATAATGGGTTGTTGATATGCCTTGAGTCTGATATGAAGCGCTCCGAACGACCCAGTACGGGGGTCTCGCTAAATTATGTATAGGGATTAGATATGATATTTTCGTTTTGGGCTTTTATTTGGGCCTATTATGTTAGGGTTAAGAGTGGTGCCATATATAAACCCTCTTAACCTATTTTTGCCCTATCTCTGTATTCTGAATACTCCTCACATAATAAGATCGTTCTCTCCCTCTGCTCGTGGACGTAGCTAACACATCGTTAGTGAACCACGTATATCTGTGTGTTGTTTCTCTTCGCCCTTTCGTTCTTGTTACGTTGTTACTGTTTTCGTCATGAAGGGAATAAAAGTCCCCACGCAGCGGAAGCGCATCGATTGGACCTTACGCCGTATATTAATTAACATTAAAATACCGTTACGATAACTCAAACAAAACTTTAAACTAACTTTAAAGTCGCTGTAAAAACGGTTTAAACATGCTAGAATAAATCTAAATTTATTTTAAAAAACTTTTCTAACGAAAAGAGGAAGAACCGTTACAAACCTCCGTTGTAGACTTGACCGTTCTTCGCCAACGACGCTCCAACGAACGAAAACGCGGTAGCCTTCTCGCCTCTTGATCGCTGGATTTTCTTCTTTGAATGACACAATCACCACAGAGGTTACACCGGTATGTCTCTAAGTCTAGGAGGCCAAAGACTTGTGGGAGTCTTTCTCTAAGAGGGAGGCTAGAGAGAATTCTAGGTCTTGTCTTTCAAGAGTGTCAAGTGTCATGACCAATTAGGTCTAGTGTTCTATTTATAGAAGAGAGGCCATGAATAAAATATTCAATTAAATCAATCTTTTCCAAAATTGATTCAATCTTATTCCTTAATTAATCAATCATGATCAATCAATTCCCCAATTGATTAATCTTTTCCATAAATGACTAATTTCTTCCATAAGTAATTAGATCATTCCCATAAATGATTAATCACTTCCTTAAGTGATTAATTATTTACATAATTGATTAATTCATGGTTAATGAATTCTTTAATTAATTAACCACCAATTAAATATCACATATTTAATTTCCGGCCTTGAATTAATTAATTTTGCCCAAACACTTTTAGGACTTAAATTAATTAATTCTTTCAATCTTCCATAAATTTATATTTGAACTTCTTCAAATATTAATTTCTCTCATAATAATATATCAATATATATTATATTTATTTCCCTTAGTAAATTGAACATTTTCAATTTACATTTAATTACTTAGTTGCCTCAAATTACTTTACGAGCTACCAGTGGGACCTTATGGACCTGCAGATCAGAAGCTCCAACGATGTGAGATTAATTGGTTAAACTCATTAACCACAATAATCAATATTCGTTAACTGTGTGTACATTCCACTATAGACTCACAGTTGCACTCTTCTCACTGCAGACATATTTTCTGTGTCCACGGAACTTAGACCAATATCGACTAGTTAGTCCTTCACGAGTGTCCGTAACACCAGCTGGGTCAAATTACCGTTTTACCCCTGGGTCACCTCTATTTCCTTAAGTACCAATTCTCCTCTAATGAACAATCTGTTTATGGTCCAACCATCAAACAGAAAAACCCTCTCGTGCCATTGAGAGGGTAGGGCCCTTTGTTCAAGACTCGGAGTAACCACTTAAGGGAACACTCATCTGCTTTCCTAAAGTCGGGAAGGAGTGAATTCCATCTTGTACAATTATGTTCCCAGCTCCCCATTCGATCTTGTCCCCAAAGTGGTAGGCTTATTGAGTCGGCGTATTGGCCACTCTCACCCATACAAATCAAAGGACAATCTCTCATGAGCAGGAGTCCATAATCAACTCAGGATTAAGACTAAGTTGTCTAGGTCGTCCTAGTGAAAATAGAAAACCAACTAGTTAACGGTGTTATAACTAGTGGTTACTATTTCGCGGTCCGGTCTTATGCAAACTCATTGCATAGGATACCCCCACTCGCATGTCTCCTACACGAACGCGTTGGATCGCAGCGTTTGTATCAAATACAAAGTGGGCCGTATCCATAGTGTCACCAGGATAAGGCACCCAGTCTTATCCCTATACTATAGACCCTTTAGGCTGTTTCTTGAACAATGATCCCATATGTCGCTACATATAGTTCAAGACTCATATTACAGCCTTGGATGTCTAGTTTATTGGATTAGGGTTATTATTAGGCAAAGACATATATAAAATAACTAATAACAATTAATGGAAAAAATATATCAATATTATTTCATTAATATCCGGTCAACAGTTACATTCACTATCTACGAGTTTTAGGGCATAAAACCCAACACGTCATAACATGGGTAAACCTTTAACATCAAAGATCCAACCAAAACCCAAATTTAAATCTCATACCCACTGTCGATAGTGCTCAACGACCCTGAAATTCGAAGATCCACCACTTAAATCATCGGATATGAAGAGAACACTTGCTGAACGGAAAGAACAATGAATGAGTCATCAATTAAACTTAGTAATCAACCAAGAAATAACATCTACACACTTACCCATTGAACGAAACGCTTGAAAAAGACCCCAAAAGCAGCTGAAAACGATGTTGCCCGACACCCACTCTGCAACATCGACTGGAACGTGATCAGAGGTTACTGCCCGCTGGAGAGACGCCGAAATACGCTTGGGAAAGGGGGAGAGAGTCCGAGAGTGAGGGAGAGAACGATAAAGAGAGAGATCGGGTACGAAGGCATAAAACCAAGAGGAACCCGACATTTATTTCATGTGTAATTCTATTGTTATTTTCATTTTCGATGTGTGTGTATGTATTATAATATATATATATATATATATATATATATATATATATATATATATATATATATATATATATATATATATTTATTTATTTATTTATTTATTTATTTATTGAAGAAATGTGGAGTGGTGATTCGAACTTTTAACCTTTTGATCGCGAGTACATATTTTATGTCAATTGAGCTATGCTCATGTTAGCCAATTCTACACACACATATACATATATGGGACAATATGTTGGGTGAGGGATTCAAAGCACCTTTTGGACAAAGATACATACTTTTTTTTTTTTTTTTGAGAAAGGACAAAGATACATACTTTGGAGAGGATTGTATACACTTTAAATGAATTTGTTTTTCTATGTTCATTCTCCATTTATTTAATTCACTTACATTTTTGTGACACATTGTAGTAAATCACCATTTATTAGTTTACTCAATATGTCGAGCATAACTCAACAAACATAAAATTTTTATTAATGACTAAGAGGTCTATGGTTCCAATTCCCCACTCCACATGTCGTTTGGAAAGAGATACCCTTGTTTGGTGGGTCAGGACTTGGGTGAGGTTGGAATGGAAGTGTGGGGATGTGGATTCCAACTCATTTCCCACATTTTGATGGGTTCACTATTTCTCTCTCAATTTTTCTTCATAATTTTGATGGGTTCCACTATTTCTCTCTCCATTTTTGTTCATAATTTTGATGAGACCCACCATTTTTCTCTCCATTAATTCCAACTCAAACTAAATAAACATCATGATTACAATTGTAATTCTAACCCCAAAAATATGTGATTAGCTTCTTGTGTCTGGTCTGCACGTGCTCCATGTGCAAGAACCATCTTTGATTGTCGGCATTATTTGTAATATTCAAAGAACACAGCACCGAGCGACAAAAGGTAGAAAAAGATGAATAAAAAAACACAACAAAGGAAGAATCCTACTCTTCTCTGTCGTGCAATTACTCCCATCTCTGTCCTTGAACAAAAAGAAAACCTACCACTTTTTCCCAAATCCAACTCTTCTTAGTACCAAACTTGAGAGCGAAAGAGATTTCCATTCGTTGATGATGTGTTTTTACCCATTTCCTTAAGATTGCTCAAGTAATCCAACAACCCCAAAACAAAAAAAAAGGGTCAAAATCTCAAATGGGGCAGTGGTACGCTGTAGGGTCTTCTCAAACCTCAATCAGTCACTTTTGAGCTCTCCACCGACGCTCTAACCACTGCTACTGTTCAAGGATCCACCTCTCAAGTCTAAATCCATTTCCCATTTAGGTTTTTCTGAGGAGATTCTAGTTCTTTGAACAAATCCCCTCTTTCCCATCTCTCTCTCTCTTTAGGTTACTTCAGTTTTGACTTTCGGAATTCTGCAATTTCTCCACTGGATTTGGTTGTTTTTTGATCTTACTTGAATTTGCACTGTTGGGTTGACTTGGGGTTCGCTAATGGTGGCTTGATTTTAGCTCTGTTTGAAGAACAAGGGGGAAAAAAGGAAGATTATGTCGTGGAAGAGCAGAGGAGGATTTGAGCCAAGTACGAGGAGCTCTGTTTCTCGGAAATGGACTTTTCTGTTTTGTATTGGATGCTTTTGTGCTGGAATGCTCTTCTCTGATAGGTTTCATTTCTCTCAATTCCTTACCACGATTGTTGTTCTTGTTCAATTCTTTCTGTTCTCTCAAGGGAAATATTTTATGGGGTGGATTGATTTTGCAAAAGGGGTTGGGTTTTTAGTTAGTTGTTTCCTTTTTACTGGGAAATCTTGAAAAGAAAAGGAGTATTTTCTGTGATGATCTGAAAAGTAATTGGATGGCAATGATTGCTTCTGTTATTGAATCTGCTGGGTTTTTCTTTTTATTTTTTTCCCTTTTTTCTCATCTGCTTTATTGCGTTGAAATCATTACTGGAAGGCACTCTATTGATGTTGTGAATCTGTGATGATGTTGTAGACCTTACTTTTTACAATGGGCATGGATGATTTTATTTGTTTTTCCTTTTTACTTTTGTTTAATTATGGTATGTGTTGGACTCCTGCCCCAAAGGGAGGTGAGGAGCTCGTAAATGTGTTGCGCGGGCTGTCTTGTAACACAATTCCCGCCGAGTGAGGGATAGAATCATTTGATTGTAGACTGGGGATGGGATACGGTTAGGGGTAGAGTGGCCATATTGCCACGATCCACCAAGATTTTGCCCTTTGTTTAGTTTATATTTATAAAAGAAAGTGTGTTATATATTGGAGATTTCTGAAGGAAAATATTGTGGGAACTAACTAGATGGATTTTGGGGAAACAGAATGTGGGCTGTGCCTGAAGTTGAGAATATGCCAGGAGGATCAACAGGCTCTAAAGAAGAGAAGTTAAAAATGGTTTCAGAGGGTTGCAACACATCAACTGTGAGTTACCTTCACTTAAAATTGCATCACTACATTTCCCCCTCCTCTCTTTTGTGCATTGTTTAGTTCTGTTTGATAATGATGTTGTTTCTTAGTTTTCTATAATTGAACTTTTTTAAAAAGGAAAGAAAGCTTTTGATAACTATTCCTTTTAGCATTATCAAAAGCCTTCTTATTTTACTGCTGTTTGATAAGATAATGCCTTTTTCTTCAGAAAGATGGAAACAATGAGTCCAAAGACATTCTGGGAGAAGTTTCCAAGACTCACAACGCTATACAGTAAGTGAATATCTTAACTTGTTGCTCGGTTTTTGGTTTTAGTTGGCAATCAACTAATTTCTTACTGGTACGAAATGCAGGACTTTGGATAAAACAATTTCAAGTTTGGAGATGGAATTAGCTGCTGCAAGGGCTGCACAGGATTCTATTCTAAATGGTTCTCCATTGATGGAAAATGTTAAGATTTCTGAATCAGTTCATAAAAAGAAATATCTAATGGTCGTAGGTATTAATACTGCGTTTAGTAGTCGGAAGCGCCGGGACTCCGTTCGGGCTACTTGGATGCCTCAAGGTTTGGCTATCTATTACCTACATGTTCAGATCTTTTCCTTTGATTCTCTATATCTCTGTTCTAAATTTTCCTCTTCGGCTCTGTTTAAAAATAGGTGATAAAAGAAAGAAGCTCGAAGAAGAAAAAGGCATCGTCATCCGCTTTGTAATTGGTCACAGGTGCTTGGACTATGTAAAATTTGAAGTTATTTAGAGTGAAATATTCTACCTTTTGGTAACATGATCTCATTGAGAAAAAAAAAATGGCAGTTGGGCAGAAGTTTATTGACTTATTTTTTTAATGAGAAAATTTTGACCAAATAAGTTACAATTTCAAAAACATTTTTAAAACATAGATTACAAAACATTTATAATTTATTTGTATGTCTTGCTAGTACTACGCCAGGTGGCATTCTCGATAGAGCTATCGAAGCCGAGGGCAAAAGGCATGGTGATTTTTTGAGGCTGGTACTGGCTTTTCTCTCTTATACTGCCTACAATACTTGTTCATGCAAGCAGATAAAAAGTAAATCCTGATTTGTGATGACCGTGTTCAACGAATGGAAGCTAACATATTTGGTTCGTCATTTTTGGGGCAGGATCATGTTGAAGGTTACCTCGAATTGTCAGCCAAGACAAAAGTTTACTTTGCCACCGCTGTCGCATTGTGGGATGCTGATTTTTATGTCAAAGTGGACGATGATGTACATGTCAACATAGGTAAATATGCAGATATACATATTGAGCTTAGGCTGTCTTCATTTCCTTTTCCTTTCTACTTCACTACCCGTCCCCAACCCGTAAAAGAACCAAAAGTAAAAAAACGAACAAAAATTACAAGGTTGTTTGGCAGTATTTTTAAAGGAATGTCTTTTGAAGATGAAGATTTGATTCCTGTAATAGGTGTCTCTCTTGATGAAGTTGTAATTAAACTGAAACTTGATTTTGATATTAGAAAGAAAATAAGATATGGCTAATGTTGCCAAGTGTATTTTTCAATTCATCTCCCATCTGCAGCAACACTTGGATCAACATTAGCTAGACATCGGTTGAAGCCCCGAGTGTACATTGGTTGCATGAAATCTGGTCCTGTGCTCGCACAAAAGTAAGTCAATTGTTCTCTAGTTTGCACTACTAAGTTGCTATTTGGTAATCAAATGAATGCCCTCATCCTGGGTTTTTTCATCATCAGAGGAGTCAGATACCACGAACCCGAATACTGGAAATTCGGGGAGGAAGGAAACAAGTACTTCCGTCATGCCACAGGGCAGCTTTATGCCATTTCCAAGGATTTGGCAACTTACATATCAATCAACCAGTATGTTTAATTGAACAAAGAAAGATGCTCTACTTTTTCTCTTCATGTTTATGAATTAAGCAGAGCCGGTTCTCAGAATATAATCTTTCTATAGGCATATACTTCACAAGTATGTGAACGAGGATGTTTCATTGGGTTCTTGGTTTATCGGATTGGACGTCGAGCATATTGATGACCGGAGATTATGTTGTGGCACCCCACCTGGTATAAATTCTTAACATCCTTCTGTTCTTTAGTTTTCAGTTTTGTTTTGCTCTCTCGAGGGATGGAGAGATGGAGGATATCAAATATTGGGACTCTCAGGCTTGGGACTTTTTCATTTGCATTAGAGAGCAAGTTCTTTAGTTCACTTAGTTGTTTTTTGCTTCCCTTATGTTTGGCTTGTCATAATGCTGAGGTGATATACTCGATTACGAGACCTGATCTGTACAAGTTTGGTTATGCCAATTGTTGAAAACAGATTGCGAGTGGAAGGCTCAGGCTGGCAACATTTGCATCGCATCGTTCGATTGGAGTTGCAGCGGGATATGCAAGTCGGTGGAGCGGATGAAGGAGGTTCACCGTCGCTGCGGAGAGGGGGAGAATGCATTATTGAGTGCAGTTTTCTGATAAGCTAGTCTTTATTTCTTAACAAGCTTAGAAGGAAGCATGATAGGTTTCTCAAGAGAAATTTAAGCAAAATGTGGAAGATGGATTAAGTTGAAGTTGAGAAAAAAGAAATAGGCATTTTGTTGGGATTTTTTAGTATGAGAGAGTAAATAGATAGGAACTGTAAAATACCATTCTTTCAGCTCATAGGAGGAGGCTACTCTGATGCCTTCTTCAGTGGCTAATCAATCTCCATAACAAGTGCTGCTATTTGTGCTGCTTGTGTTTTTCACCAGACTTCTTTTTGTACTTTGGATTTAAACCTTTTTATACTACATCTACTTAACTCTTGTAATTCTTTGTACTTTATTTTAGGGTTTAAATTCTATTTTTGCTTTTTTTTTTTTGGATGTTATACTTATTTCAGTTTGTTTTTGTGGACATATATCGATTATAAATAAAATTTAAAATTAAAAAAAGAAAAAAGAAAAAAGAAAGAGAGAAATGTTTTATACATTTTTTTTTTGTTGCAAAATCTAGGAATTGAACAAGAATAATTTAATGTTTGAAGACCAAAATGAAATAGGTATGAAAATTCATTGATTTTGATTTGTAATGATGTATGTTGATAATTTCAGTGTTCTAAAAAAAAAAGTTGATAATTTCAGGTAATTGTCAATTTATCCAATTTTAGGTTTTATTGAACTTATTTGCTTTTAATTAGTTGAATTAAAAGGTTAAATTGAAGCTTTAATGGGCATGATAGGTGATTAAATATGTTGGATGACACTTTAGCCAAACCAAACAAACAAAAATTCAAGCCAAGCTCATCTCTTCTCTCTCCTTTTCTTTTTCAGTCAAGCAACTTCATCACCATCTTCTACATTCTTTTTCTTCTTCTCACGTTATGAAATTTGGTTTCCGATTTAAGGTACCGTGACCGAAGCTCAGATTGTGAAAGTTAGACCAATTTAGAGTTGGACTAGCAAGCTCGACGCTGCAGACTCGAGGCTTAGCATCTCGATGCTAAAAGATCACTGGAGCGTTGTTGAGCTTCTGAAGCGTGTTAATGTGGCCCCCAACATCTCGATGACGCAGGCGCGTGCGTTAGTTTTCTGTCAGTCTAATGTCGAAGCGTTGAGACGCTTGGCATAGCTTATTCTTTGGAAATATTGCTCTAATCAGGTTATTAGATGTTGTGTGCCTAATAATAAAATTCTTGTCTTAGCTTTTTGTCATGAATATGCACGTGTTGGTCATTTTAGACCTAGGCTTACTACTAGGAAGGTCTTGGATTCAAGTCTTTACTAGAAGTCATTGCTTAGAGATTTCAATGCATACTGTAGGACCTGTGAGACATGTCAAAGGATAGGAGCCCTTACTCGAAATAATGAAATGCCAGATGCCTATACTTGTAGTTGAGATTTTTTATGTTTGGGGTATTGATTTTATGAGTCCTTTACCTCCCTCTTGTGGTGATAATTATATTCTTTTAACTATGGATTATGTTTCTAAATGGGCGTGGAAGCAAAAGCCATCAAATCTGTCGACTCTAAAACTGTTGTAGGTTTCTTGAATACTAACATTCTCAACAAGTTGGAGCCCACGAGCCATCATAATAGATCAAGATAACCATTTCTGTAACTAATTAGTTGAAGCTCTTATGAGAAAGTATGGAGTCAATCATTGAGTTGCCACGACTTATCACCCCAATCAAATGTTCAAGTAGAGATCTCCAACCGAGAAGTCAAGTCCATCCTCGAGAAAGTTGTAAGTCCTAGGTGAAAAGACTAGAGCTTGAGGTTGGATGATGCTTTGTGTGCATATCACCGTGACCTATAAAACTCCTATAGGAATGTTAGTTTTAGGAAAAACGTGTCATTTTCTCGTGTGGAGATAAAGCACAAGGCTTTTTGGACAGTGAAGAAGTGCAACTTGGATATGGAGAAGGCAAGGGAGACTTCTGGAGTTGCAAGAGCTTGAAGAGATGAGATTGGAAGCCTACGAGAACTTGAGGATCTACAAGGAAAAGACCAAGGTATTTCACAACAACATGGTTGTTAGGAAGTAGTTTGATGTTAGTCATAAAGTTCTCCTTTACAACTCTAGCTCGCTAAAGCTCCAGGCAAGTAAATTTCGTTCCAAATGGCTTGGATGGTTCTTATTACTCACGTTTATCCTCATGGTGCAATTGATATCAAAAGCCTGTATTCAGATAAGACGTTCAAGGGTAATGGACATAGGCTGAAGATTTTTAACGAGAATGTTTGATAGCACTTGATTCGTGCTATTTATTTACCTTTAGTTTTGTCTTGTTAGTTTGCTTTTGATCATTTAATTGTTTGTTTTATAGGAATTCAAACTTAAGAGTTTTTCCAGGCCAATTTATCAAATTTGACTCTAATTCGGGCAAGTTAAGTTTGTTTTTGAGCTACTTTGGATCCACGGGATGACGAGGAAGCGAAAGGACAAGAGCAGAACGTTCAAGCCTCGAGAACGATGTCAAATTGATCCAACTGTTGCAACCCAAGTCATTTTTCCCAAGAACATAGTATTGAGATGCTAGCCTTGGGGCGTTGAGATGCTAAGTTAAGCAGAATCACGCTGCAAGCTGCGTAGTATTGAGACGTTACCCCGATATCGCTCAAAAACATGCGACCAAATGAGTGAGCGTTGAGACACTACCTCGATGTTGCTCAGAAACACACAGCTAGTTGAGTGAGCATCGAGACGCTCTCTTGACAACGTTTCGACACTTTGATAAATTATAAAAGCTCTCTTTCATTTTTTAGCCGATTAGGTCAGATTTTAGCCACCTTTTATTATTTTTCTCTGTATTCTCTCTCCTCTCTGAGTATTATTTTGTATCTTAGACTTCTTTAGTTGGATCTTTATCATGTATTTCATCTCATTGTTGTTTTCTCTGTTTGTATGTTAGGCTAAACTTCTAGATTGTTGGATTGGTTAAATGTCTTGGAACTTTTATGATGTTTATAGTTGAGCTTGCTGGATTTTGTATGCTTTATGAATTATATTTATTTGCATCATAGTGTTCTCGCTTAAACACAACCATAGCTTTATGCTTTTTTCTATGAATTGACATCTCTTAGAATAGGTTCACGCAGGATTTATTTGTTATTTTTAGATAGCCACTAAGTTGAGGCGAATCCATCGTTAGTTGCTCTGTTCAATTAGCATAGACTTTCGATATACCTAAGAATCTAGGAAAAAATAGATTAATTAAATTAAAGAAATAAATTCCTAGTTTAATTAATTAATTTCGGGACTTGTGTGTAATGTAGTTATTTATTTAGTAATTTTGAGGAGTCATCTGATTACTAATTTAACTAATTAGATTTAGCTTGATGAGTCATCAGGCTAAGCATGAGGGGCATCAGACGTCGTTAAAATACCTATAATCAATTAAAGAGTTTGTGGAATATCAGGTAATTTAATGTTGGGTTTTATGCCATAAAACTCATAGATAGTAAATATAACAATTGACCGAACATAAATAAAGTATTGTTTGATATTTTTTCAATAAAGAGTTGTTGTCTATATTATGTATATCTTGCCTAAATAACTCTAATCCAAATAAACTAAACATCCTAGGTTGTGGGATGAGTCTTGAACTGTATGTGGAGACATATGGGGATCATTATTCAAGAGACAACTTGAAAGGTCTATAGTATAGGGATAAGGTTAGGTACCTTATCCTAGTGACACTATGGATACGACCCACTATGTATTTGATACAAACACATGATCCAACACGTTCATGTAGGGGACATGCAAGTGGGGGTATCCTATGCAATGAGTTTGCATAAAACCGGACCGCAAAATAGTAACCACTAGCTGTAACACTGTTGACTAGTTAGGTTTCTATTTCACTAGGATGACCTAGGCAACTTAGTCTTAATCCTGAGTGGATTATGGACTCCTGTTCACGAGGGATTGCCCTTTGATTTGTATGGGTGAGAGTGGCCAGTACGTCGACTGATGACATGCAAAAATGTCATCATTTTCCTATTAATTTTAGCTAGTTTTGTGCGTGAATTGTGAGCATTAATGTATTTTTATGTTGATTTTGTAGAAAACCGAGTTCGAGAAGAAAAACCAAGAATTTTACCAATTTTGAGTGTAAAAAGAAGACTTTGGGCCATAAAAGAAGAAAAGAAAATAGAACATTTGAAGTGGAGGCCCAAAAGCCCAAAAGAAATGAAGAAGAAGGCCAAAATCCGCGTGTATGGTTTCTAGAAGGCCAAGAGTCGCGACGCTTGGGCTAGAGCGTCTCGACGCTTGGCCAGTTATGAGGAAAAATCCAGAATTGCGTCGCTGCGCCATCTTGAGCAGCAAGAAAACCTGACGTCACAGCGTCGCGATGCTGTGACGTAGCGTCACGACGCTGCGCATCTTGGGCAGCAAGTCACCTTCGTTTCTACTCCTATAAAAAGGCCCCTTCCCCATGGCTCAAATCATCCCATTTTGGGGAGCTCTCCCAGCTCAATAGAGAGAAAGAGTGAGAAGAATTGTGAGGAAAAAGGAGGAATTGATCGGGATTTCAAGGCTCAGAATCGAGATGATCGTGACGGGAGCTTGGGATCTACTTATCGGTTATTTCTTCCTTACTTCTTTGTAATTCATTATTGTAATTTGAGTTAGGCCTATGGATCAAGATCACTTGGGCAAAATTATTCCCATTTGTGAGTAGATCTTGAGACCTAGGGTCGTTATTCTAGTTAATTGGATATTGTAGCGCAATTGCTTGAGTTATGTAATGAATTTCTTCATATTTCATCTATGCAATTCATGCTTAATACCTTTAATCCCTTGATCACGGATTGATTAATATGTTGGTCTAAATTGATACTCGACAGAGAGAAATTAGATTAGATCCTAATTTCATGGCTAACAATTGCTTGGAGCACGAGAGTGAAAGAGAATTATTAGAAATTGATAATGAAGTTGCTTAATGTCATACTATGATTAACTAAGGAGATGAACATATAAATTAGTTATGTTAGTATGAGATGTGGAGGAGCTTGAAAGAGAAATCCGCTTATAATTACTTCTAGATTTATGAAATTGAAGATTATTAGTTACATGCATCCATGTATTTGAGCTACATATCCAAAAAGCTAGTTAACACCCTAGGTCAAGTCCCCTTGATAGGATATTTCCAAATTTTTTTGTTGCATCTTTCTTTGTTATTAGTTTCTTTAATTTTCGCTTTATCATTCGAGTTGGAACTCTAAATAAAATTGAACATGATGGGTCTTGGTAATTAATGGATATAATTCAAATTCCATGAGGATTCGATACTCGGAATACTTTCCGTTTTAATATTACTTGGGCAACCGTACGCTTTGCGGAAAATTGCACATCATTGACTCAATAAGCCTATCATTTTGGAAACAAGACCAAGTGGGGAATTGGGAACATAATCACACAAGATGGAATTCATTCCTTCCCGACTTTGAGGAAGTAGACGAGTGTTCCCTTAAGTGGTGTCTCTGGGTTTTGAACAAAGGGTCCTACCTTCTCACTGGCCCGAGAGGGTTTTCTGTTTGGTGATTGGACCACAAACAAGTTGTTCATTAGAGGAACACTGGTACTTAAGGAGGTAGAGGCAACTGAGGGGTAAAACGGTAGTTTGATCCAGTTGGAGTTACAAACACTCGTGAATGACTAATTTGCTGTTACTGGTCTATATCCGTGGACACAGAATGATGTCTGCAGTGAGAAGAGTGCAATTGTGGGTCTTTAGTTGAGTGAACCCACAGTTAACGAAAATTGATTAATTGGTTAATGAGTTTAGCCAATTAATCTCACATCGTTGGAGCTTTTGATCTACAGGTCCATTAGGTCCCACTGGTAGCTCGTAAAGAGACTTGAAACAATTAAGTATTAATTGTAAATTGAAAGTGTTTAATTTATTTAGGGGAATCATATTATGTATAATGATACATTATAATATAAAGTTTATGAACAGTGGCAGATCCAGGAATTTGACATAGGGGGCACAATATACATAAAGACAAAAAAATTTATAATGAAATTAAAAAAATTAAGCATATCTTCATAAATGAATTAATTTAATACATAATACATTACAATTTTATAATGACTTTGTTGTTATTCTTTTATAATATCTCTCTATTTTGATTTCGAATTAAGTTTACATAAATATTAATAAAAAAAATAATAAAAAAACACAATATCAATTATGTAAAAAGTAAATGATAAAATCGATAAAGTTGAATTTTTCAAAAAAATAAATCTATAAAGTTGAAAATTCAATCCAAGCAGAGTTCACCTTTTTTAAATGTAAAGAGGCTGCATGTACATTCATAAGTTCTAATGGTTGGTTTTGAACTTTTAATTAAGCCCATCAATCAAGAAGAAATTGGAATTGTGTTTGAAGGCAAGGGAAATTTAACTAAACGGCTGGTGCCCTAAGGAACGCATGGGAAATTCGAAAAAAAATATTTGCGTCCTACATGGTTTGAAACCTAGCACCTAGGGAACGCATGGTGCCCAACTACCAAAAGCCAAACTTGAATTTTGACATTAGATATGATTTTTATATATTAATATTATAAATGTTCCCCATGTCCCCTGGCCTTTTCATGGATCCACCCCTGTTTATTAAACTTTATAATATAATTTTGAATTAATTTCAAAATTATTTTTTTGAGAGAAAAATATTTAAAAGAGTTCAAATAATTCATATGAATTGGATTCATATTAAAATTATAGGATATGTGGAAAATATTCATTTAAATATGATTTAATGAAATAAATCTCAATCCTATTACAATTGGAAAGAGTAATTAATTATTAATTAATTAAATATGTCCCTAACCTATTATGAATAGGAAATGGATATAACACTCTATATAAGCCATAGAATGTCTCCCAGTTGATAAATCCATTCATTCTCCTACTCTGAGATAATTCCCCCGAAGGCTCCCACCAGTCTCCTGCCTCTAGAAATCTTAGAATCATACCAATGTAGCCATAGTGGTGGTGTTCGTAAGACTTGGTCGCCAAATTTCCAGCGAAGATCGTGCTTAGTTGCTGCGTTTTTCTTCTAAGAGAAGTATTAAGAGTTTAGGTGAAACAATCAAGTCGCCAACGACGGTATGTTGGTGAAAACCTTTTTCTCTAAACTTGCATGAATTAAATAGACTTTAATTAAGTAAATTCCAACATACTTTAGATATATTTACCGTAGATTATGTATGATAATTATTGTAAATTTTGTCTGTCGTATTGGTATTTTAATCTAGATTAAAACACAGTCATAGGTCCTTTGATAAATCTTCCGCTGCCCTAGGGGTTTAATTCCTACATTTAATTGGTTAGACACATGCTTAGTATGTGGATTATCTGAACGACCAAGAAGCATTCCGGGCAATTAAATAGTTCATAAAGATTTTTTTAGAGCATGCAATGAGACCAAATGAATAAACTGTTCCATGAAATAACCAATCTGACAATTCCGTCTTTTGAGTGAATTTTCCAGTTGTTTTCCATTTTCTATTTTCGTTGCATGTTATTTCCTGTTTTCAGTATTTATTTACTATTTCGTGCATTTTTTTTCTATTGGTCCATGACAAACCCCCTTATTTTCACCCCCATTTGGTTATCGACAAGAATTCAATTAGTTAAATAGAAACTCTCTTTCCCAGTGGATAATCCGACCACTACCTGCTGCAAAGTAGCAAAGAGTTGGAGTTTATAAATTTTATTTGGTCACGAGGACTCAACAAACTCGTCCGATCAAATTGGCACCCATCCCTCCTCCCGTTGTGGCATACCTAAACAGTCCTATCTTAGGGATCACATAATATCAAAAGAGGAAAAGTCGAGCAAACGACTATAAAAATTATGCACTTCAGGGAGCTTGTCGAACATTGATGTGCAATTTGCTTACCGCAAGTGTACAGGTCAAGTAATAATATAGTGTTTTCGTGTAAAACGAGTGTCGTCCTCTGGATTGGTTTTCTAGCAAATTAAGTATCGCGAATACTTTTGTTCAATTTTATTTAGGGAGCAAAACTCAATGATAAAGATAAATCTAAAGACAAAAAGCATAAAATAAAAGTGAAGACTCAAATGGAAAGACTCTTAGGGAATTGATTTCATTGTTGAGATTGAGGATAAATTAATGGGATGAATTTAACATGCAATTATTCTACCAAGTCTAGGAACCTTTTATCACAACTATCTCTCCCGAGCATAATTGATTCTCATGCATGCAATCAACTTGATATCCCTATTTAAGTTCATTAACATGCAAGGCTTTGAGTTTAATTCTTCAAGCAACTTCTAAAGTTATTCCAAATCCTGTCACAAACTTAGAATTTCTACTTTAGTCATGCAATTAAATAAAGTAAGTCTTAGGCCAAATCCCCTCTCCCGAGCAAGATTCAACACTCAAATCATTCAACTAGTGATCAAGTAATTGAAAGCATTTAACCATAATTGCATAGGTAAAATAAATGCATATTCATACCACAAATCAATCCAACAAACTAAAACAACTACATCAATCCCTAAGACAAACAACTAGCAATTCATAGTCTTTAAACTACAAACACAAATTGAAAGAAAAACCATAAAAACTACAAAAGGTAAGGGAAAGAGAAAGGAAAACTCGAATCTGTCGAAACCGGCACGTCCCCGTCACGATCTCCACGTCTTCTCGCTTGATTCCCACTCCTTGGCCTTGTTTTACCTCCCACCAAAGGTCTCTAGTCGAAATTTTGGCTAAAATCTAACCAATTGGGCTCCCCAAATCCGTAGCTGAAAAGAGGAATTAAAATCTGGCGACAGCGTCGAGACGCTATGGACAGCGTCGCGACGCTGTCGCGATACCGCATTTTTGGAAAATTTGTCGATAGCGTCGCGACGCTTTTTTTTTTTTTTTTTTTTTTTTTTTTTTTTTTTTTTTTTTTTTTTTTTTTTTTTTTTTTTTTTTTTTTAAGATTGGAAGCTCCATTTAACTCCAATGGCTGAATTAAGCTTCAAGCACATACTTCCTACAAATAAAACATAAAAATGCATAAATTTGGGCAAATAAGTGTAAAAGACTAGCTTAATTAATCAGAGAAAAATAGCTAGCTATGCTCGCTATCAAACATCAAACATTTTTACATGCTTTATGTCTTTCAATTCCTAGTATAGCTTAGTTAGTTGTTTTATTTCCTTGTTTTCCTTTTTTGTAGGTAGTTGGCCTAAATGCAAAGTGATTATCCGTTTCAGGTAGGGGTGAGAAATTTTAACCAAAAAACCGAGTCGGTCGATCGAAACCGACCGAATCGACTTCGGTCGGTCGGTTTTTATAGATGATCGGTCAAAGAAAAATCGACCAGTTGGTCGATTGGCAAGCTTAAGAAAGCTCAAACCAACCGAACCAACCGAACCAACCGATACTTATTATTAAAAAAAAAAGTTTTATGCACCTTTCCCAACCTTTCTCATTCAAATTTGAGAAACCAACCGTTGGTTTTTGAAAACCAGTGGCTGGTTTCTATTTTTTTTATTTTCTATTATTATTTTTATTTGGAATTTTTCTTTACCATCTCTCTACCTCCATTCTTTGCTTCAGCGTGTGAACTCCATGAATTTTCTCTCTTCTGTTTTCATCTCATTTTCTTCCTTCTTTTTTTCTCATCTTCCTTCTTTTTTTTTTTTAAGAATAGAGAAGACAACAGATGATTCAATCAAAACCAACAGAAAGAACGAAGAGGAGAGATGGAAACGGAGATGATAAACAAAGAACAGATGATTTGTTCCTTTTTATCTTAGACTAGTTTTTTTTTTCCTTTTTTTCCCAGTTATTTCTTTCTCATCTCCGTACTTTCTTTTTCTCCCTTCTCTGTTTCTTCCAAACTGTTTCTTCTATGGTAGTTCTTTATTTCTTTCTCATCTTTGCTAGAGCTATTGTAGACCAACCCGATTGTTTCTCTTCTCCACACGAACTCCAAAAAACGACCGAAACCGACCGATTTTTTTATTAAAGTCGATCGGTCGGTTCCATAGTAGCTCCCAAAACGACGACCACCGACCAATCAGAACAAAAATGTCGGTGGTCAACGCCAATTTTTGCTCAAAATCGAAGCCGACCGATCGATGCTCACCCCTAGTTTCAGGCAATAGCAAGATTCTCCCTGCCAACCAACATGCCAAAATTCAGAGTTTTTTTCAATTCCTTTCATTTTGTCCCTGTTTTCATAGTTACATACATTGGGGACAATGTATCTTTTAGGTTGGGGTGGATATTAGTGCATATGCTTGCTTTATGTTGAGCCTCGATGCAATAAAAAGGAATTTAAAAGAAAAAGATTGGAGGTGAATCTAAGAATTAAAAAGGAATTAATAAGGAATTAAAAAAATTAATGGTTGGTTAACTTGCCACATGTTACAAAATGAGGAGGGAGCCTCATTATGGCTCAAAAAATTTCTTGTATTGTACTCATTCCATTCATAATTTGAGATGTCAGTGCAAGATATATTCATTTATTTTATGGGATCCAAACGATTCTTAAATGCTATTATCGTTACAATCAATGAGTTCAGGTAGTATGGAAATTTTTTTTTGGTTTTTTCGTGGAGGGGGAGAGAGAATAGAGAAGGATAATTTTTTTTTGTTTTTATTATTTATGATTTAATTCTTATTTTAATTTTAATTAAAAATTAATATATATATTTTTTCTCTCATTGCCACGTCATCGATGTTAATTTTTTAACGATGGGAGACTCAATAGACTCATTTTTGAAACAGTGGGGACGCAATTGTCCGATTTTGAACATATGGACCTATTGGAAACGAACCCAAAGCATGAGGGACCAAAAAGGTATTTTACCCTATTTATTTTCTTGTATGTAATTTTCCAATATCCTTTCTCAAGCTTTTTTCGGTTGTAATTGTCTTTTTGGTTCATTCTTTGTTCACTCCATATAAATAGAAGCACAATATTGAGCTTGTTGTTATAAAACAAGAAGAATGATAACACATAATTCATGCTATTTTACTACTGCTAATCTAGGCTTGTTAGAGTCTTTTTTATGGTTTAAATATTTATTTTGTAGGTATTCGAGCATTAGAGACTTCGGGAACGGATGACACGAATTGGCGCTAATAGGAGAATTCGAGGAGTTTTTGAGCCATCTTGGAGTTCACAGATGAAGAGGAGGTGAAATGACCCAAACAGATCGTCACGACCCCAAAGATTAGTGCCAAAAAGTGAAAAATGTTGCAACTAAGCCAAGAAACTTGAGAGCCTAGTGTTGAGATGCTAGCTCAACGCTAGGTAAAGACCAAGACGCTGGAAAAAGTTCGTAGCATCGAGACGCTGGCCTTAGCATCTCAATGCTACCCCAAAGGGTTTCAAAACATGTGGGACAGAAACAGAGCGTCAAGACGCTATACTAATAGCATCTCGATGCTCTAACTAGTTTATAAATTTGTGGTTTCGTTTTTTAGTCTACCGTTAGGTTAGAATTTCGATTGTTCTTTAGTTTTTGCTCGTTTTCCTTTGTTCTTTTCAATTTCCTTAGGTTTCTAGATTAATTTACCTGAGTTTTCTTGATTTAATTTTGTTGTATTCTTGCATTATGAGTAGCTAAGTATGTTGTATCGTTGGATGTTTCTTCAATAAAATAAAACAACACATAGTGAACCTTAGAAAAAAAATTAAATATAAAATCAAACTTAATAAATAAACATAAAATAAAAAAATGGATATTCACATCATCCAATGTAGCATTTTTTGCCCCTTTAATGATTGTGTTAGCTTTAGGGTTTCAATCAAACCAAATATTTTGATGATAACAAACTCAATTTGTTGTAGTAACATTTTTAGTGTTTCAAAGTGTCTATCTTGTAGAGCTCTGAAAGACGATTCTAGGGCATCTTAAATCGCTTGAATCAGAGTTCATTTCAAACGAGAAAGTTAAAAATAAAAGAAGATTGGAGGGAAATCCCACGTGGCATTGTGATGACGTGGCACACAACAGTCAAAATTTGATGACCTAGAAGCTGACGTGGCATCCATCGTGGCGGCTGACATGGCACACAATGGTCAAAATATGATGACGTGGCACTCCAACGGACAACTTTTGATGATGTGGCAAGTGACGTGGCGACCGTGGACGAACAATAGTGTGACACGTGGCGAGATGATAGAATTACTTAAAAAAAAGGGAGATATCAACCACCGACACGCGATAGGCTCAAATGGCAACACGTGGCGAAGATTTGAAATTTCAGATTATTTTATGTATTTTTTAAAAAAAGGGAAAAAGAAAATGAAATTACAGCAGCAGAATTCTTCCTCACTCGCGGCAGTGCACGCGCTTGTGACATCCTCAGCAAACGCGCACGTGACTGTCACTCTCCTCCATGTGTGCGTGGGATTTGATCATCTAGTTGGTATTTCAAATTGCTCAAATTTTCTTTCAATTTTTAATTCTTCAATTTCTCCTAAATTTCATCATTTACACATCATATTCAATTTGAATTCTTTCCAAATTTCATGTCCTTCAAATCCCCATTTTATTCTCAAAATCTCATAATTTCAATCTTCCAAATTTCTTTCTTAAATTCAAAATACCTTCCTTTTTTTTTATTAACATTAAATCTTCATCCTCCATTTTAGAATATATCCAACCGCCAAAGTTTCACCTCCTTGCCTATAAATTTGAGCCAATTTTCTCTTTTCATACACACACTCAAGCTATCAAAGTCCAAGCTCTCCAAGCTCACTACTCTCAATTCTTGTCCAACATCCCTTGCTCTTAAATTGGCCTAGTGAAATTTTGTGAGGTTATATTAGAGTGAGTGCTCAACTTTGTTTAGTGCTCAACTTTGTGTAATTAGTCTTCAAGAGAAAAATTTTTGTGAGGTTTTTTTTTTTGGAAATTGTATTAAGGTGTGGGTACACCTCGGGTTGTATGATTTAAGATTTATTATGTTATTTAAATCGCTATTTGGTTAAATAATATTTAAATTTGAAGTAATCATAGTTTGCATGCTTTAAGTTTTATCTTGCCTAAATTGTCATTAATTAATTTGTGTATGATCTTTAATTTTAATTGAGCATACTTTATAGATAAAATTAATTAAAAAAAATTGATAGTCAATCCTATTCACCCCCTCTAGTGTTGCCTTTAGATCCTACAATTGGTATCAGAGCGGGTAGCTTGGTTTTCTTATTTCAAAAAGGTCTTTAAAATTGTTTTTTCTTGTTTTTAAATTATGTTTTCTTAATTTTATTAAATTTGAAAAATTTTCTACTTTGTGCAAAAAGTTTGAAAAATTGAGTTTTAAAAGTCGTTTTCATTAGATTTTTTTTTTCTTTGAAAATTGGTTATTAAAATATTTTTTTTCCCTCTACTTCTTAAACTCTGAAAATTCCTCTTTGATTAAAATCTAGATTTTGGAAAAGTATTTCTCTTTATAAAAATCTTTAAAAAAATATTTATCTACCTTTTTTTTTTTCTAAAAAACTTAATTGTTCGAGCTTATGGCAAACACTGGAATAAATGAGTTTGGTGAAAGTCAATCTACCACTAGGCCACCTTTGTTTGATGGAAATAATTGTGCAGAGTGGAAAACTAGGATGAGAATTTATTTAATTTCTATTGATTATAATTTGTGGGTGATTGTTTCTAACGGTTCTTTAATTCCAACTAAGATAGTTGATAATAAAGATGTTCCTAAGGAAGAAAAAGAGTTTAATGATGAATACAAAAAGAAGTTTTCAATAAATGCTAAAGCCATGAATTGTCTGTTTTGTGTTTTATGTTCTGATGAATTTAATCGAGTCTCTACATGTAATTCGGCTAAAGAAATTTGGAATATGCTTGAAGTAACTCATGAAAGAACTAATCAGGTTAAAGAGTAAAAATTTAGCATGTTAGTTCATAATTATGAATTGTTTAAAATGGATGCAAATGAAACCATATTTGAAATGTTTACTAGATTCACTAACATTGTACATACTTTTGAAGGGTTTAGGAAAGTCTTACACTACTTCTAAAAATGTGAGAAAAATTCTTAGATCATTGCCTAAGAGTTGGGAAGCTAAAGTGACGGCGATCCAAGAAGCTAAAGATCTCTCAAAACTTCCATTGGAGGAGCTTGTCGGATCGCTCATGACACATGAAATAATTATGAAGCCAATATGAAAGAGGATGTCAAAAAGAAGAAGAGTCTGTGATAAGGAAATAATTGATCAACCAACTCAATCAATTACTATGGTGAAAAGTTGCTTTCTTTCAAGCTTAGCAAAGGCACCTATTCACCCAAGTGACACAATGAATCTAAAAATCCAGATCCATCCATCATATTTAATGCATTATGTACCTATTCAATTCATGTATTTGTATTTATGATGATTCATGTATGGATTTTAAGAGTTAGGGGTTGAATCTAGGCTACATAGATGAAGAATTGTGTCCTTTCATGGTGTCTTTTCAATTAGTATAAATAGGAATGTAATTTGTCATTTGACAACAAGTTGAAGTTTAATTTGAATGAAATTTTAGATTGAGTTTAGTCTCCCTCAAGCTTTTATATTTTCTTTGTGTTCTTGCGTTTAGAATGCATGCTTAACTTTCAATCTAGTTTGATCAATTAGATTGTGAGGAGTTTGAAATTGAAATAGCCCTTTAACTTTTCTACTTTTACAGAAAATAAATGGCAATCACGTGGGTGCTTTTATGAGATGTCAAATCATGTCATCCATTGAATCAACTAGCCCAAATTATCTTTCTCTCTCCAACTTTACTCTTTCAATTACCCATCAGATAAAACACCTCACTTTCTCTCTTTTACACTAATTCGAGCAAACATGCAGATTCGAAAAAGAAGAAGAATTTTGAGAAAAACTTACCAGATTCAAGAGCAAGGAATGGAGAAGAAGAAGATGAACACAGTGGTTAAGTGGTTCGGCAAGGAGCCTACATCCACTGTACAAGAGCAGCCATGGGATCTTATTGATCTTCTTCAAGAATGGGAAAATACAAGGTACATCACTCTCTTTTTCTTTCTCTCAAACTTTCTCAACTTGAAAAGAAAAAACCAACCAGTAAAAGATGTTCATACACCTTTCTTCAAAGAGCCATTCTTTTCACAAAAACAGAAAGACAAACTGTTTTCTGTTTTTCTATTGAGGTGAATAACTTCATGGAGTAACTCTTCTTCAACCTCAACTGATCAAGAAGGTAATTTTTAATTCACCTTTTTAACAAATATCCATCTTGAATTAAAACATTACCCTGACTGCTTCTTGTTTCAGGTTATTCTTCAGCTGGCAGATCAACAACCTTGAGCAATTTTAAACAATGCTCAAGCTTAGAACGAGTAACAACTTTAGTTAACATGTCTGCTGCATTTTCTTCTGTATTTACTTTTAAAATACTGATTGTACCTTTCTCAACAATATCTCTGACAAAATGTAGTCTCACATCAACATGTTTTGTCATTTCATGAAATTGCTGGTTTTTTGTTAAATGTATGGCACTCTGATTGTCACATAGGATGTTTACTGTTTGTTGGTAGAACCCTAGCTCTTCAATTAAGCCCTTTAGCCACATAGCTTCTTTCACAGCCTCTGAAACTGCTATAAACTCAGCTTCAGTAGTTGATAGGACCACCACAGACTGTAAGTTGGATTTCCAAGAGATAATATTTCCACCAAAAACAAAAGTGAAACTAGTAAGAGATCTTCTCTTGTCTAAATCTCCAGCATAGTCAGAGTCCACATATCCAAACAATTCTAGATCAGTAGAGTTTGGATGTTTATAAAGTAGGCCTCTCCTTATAGTTCCAACTAGATAACGAAATATCCATTTAGTAGCTTCCCAGTGTTTTCTCCCTGGATTTCCCATGTACCTGCTCACTAAGCTCGAACAATGAGCTAAGTCGGGTCTTGTACAAATCATTAGGTACATTAAGCTTCTAGTAGTATTAGAATAGGGAATTTGTTCCATTCTCTGTATTTCCTCACTGTCTTTAGGTGAATCTTCAGTAGATAATTTGAAATGTTGAGCTAGAGGAGTGCTAACTGCCTTAGCACTTGCCATATTGAACTTCTTTAGTATCTTCTTAGTATAATTGCTTTGATACACATAAAGTTCTCCAGTAGCCCTATTCCTAGAGATTTCCATCCCTAGAATTTTACTTGCAACCCCCAAATCTTTTATTTCAAACTCTTTAGACAGTGGCTTCTTTATCTTGATCAATTCCTTCATACTTTTCCCTGCCAGCAACATATCATCTACATATAGTAGAAGATATATTTTCTCTTTATCACTAGCTTCTTTTAGATACACACAGGGATCAAATTTGCTCCTCTTGAAATCAATTCCTATTATGTATTCATCAAATCTCCTGTACCAACACCTAGGAGATTGCTTAAGCCCATATAAGGACTTATTTAGCTTACAAACCAACTCCATGTTCATGTATTGTACTCCCTGAAAACCATTCAACATACACGAGGTGCCGCCTAATAACTGCCCAAAAGGTAGTTATTTAGGCCTCATTTATATAAGGATTTGTGTGTCTTTAATGCTTAATAGGGTTGGTTTTAGAGAGATATTACATGATTTAACCCATTTGGAAGAATGGAAGCTTTGGAAATCACTTTATGCAGATTATGCTGCTGAGCGACTGGAGGGAGCAAATTCTATGCTGCAGCAAAACTGGGAGCAGAAACTGCCACATCACAGCTCGTTAGCCAATTTCATGAACCGACTTCTATTGAGATATTTTCGGGATAAAGGATCAAGGAGAGCCTTACACGTGTCCTAGTTGACCTAATTCAAGCCTCCCATCCTTCTATAAAAGGAAGTAGCCGTCAAAGTCAAAAGCATTCCATGTTTTCCCTTGGAAGCCGAATAGTATAGGGAGATTGAAGATTATCAAGAACACCATCAACCGCAAGCTGATTAGGGAGTTTACCTTCTTATTTAACTTGTAGTTATGGACATGCATACTCAGATTGTAATTCGTATTCCTATGCTTATTATGAACTAAGTAGCTTAAGGTGTTGGTTAGGAATAATGTGATTACTGTGCTTCATCTCTAGTAATAAATTGACTATTGCATTTTGGTTAATTGTTGTGCTTATTCTTATTTTATGCCCGCCTGGCCAGCCGGTATGGATAGCTCTCTCTAGTTTCAGGGATGATTTAGAGAGTGTGTGACAATTTTCCACATTACGATCATTGTGTATTGGTGAACGCCAGTGACTGAGCTAGGGATAGCCACTTGCCTAGTGCTCGATCGGTCGCTCTTCATTGGGTTTGAAACATATCCCAAAAGATCCGGAGTTCCGGGAGGAATCCGCTAATAATACTGCGAGAGATGCATGATCAATAATATTGCTAGAGCATATCTTAGAACAATCACTAAAGCCTAACCAGCGCCTGTCTTTAACCTATCTATCTATTTGTTTACTTGTTGTTCTGTCATTTATTTTGCTTCAGCATAATTCCGATAAAACCCAACATTTTTATTATCTTTGAAACCATTAGAAAGTTATACAAAATAGGTAAAGTGGAAACTCATTCAGACCTTGGATTGATAATATTACTTCCTGCAGACTGTGTATACTTGCACAGGAATTCTAGAGTATTTCATATCATATTTTTACTCACTCTAGGAACCCAACAAGTTTTTGGCGCCGTTGCCGGGGACTTGAATAAGTTTTTATCTGATCTATTTTGTGTATGTGTTTTAGTGGTTTGGTGCTAGAACTTTTTGATTGTTCTTTTGTTTTTGCAGGTGTGACTTTGGTGCATGAGCGATCCGCCTGGGGTACGGTTTGAGCTTGACCCAGAAATTGAAAGGACATTTAGGAACAGAAGGAGGGAGCAGCACAGAAACTAGATGGAGAACGTGCCGCAACTCCCGCAGGTTCCTGAAGGTCCAGTAGCAGTGAACCCCCAGCAGAATCCGTTGCTGCAGCAAAACCCACTGTTTGAGCAAAATGAGCAGCGAAATAATCAGGCTGAAAATCCTATCTTGATAGCGAACGATAGGACCAGAGCCATTCGAGCATATGCTGTCCCGATGTTTAATGAGTTGAATCCAGGGATTGCACGTCCCCAAATCCAAGCGGCGAATTTTGAAATGAAACCGGTAATGTTTCAGATGTTGCAAACCGTGGGGCAATTCCATGGTTTGTCATCTGAGGACCCTCATTTACATCTTAAGTCTTTTCTAGGAGTTAGTGATTCTTTTGTAATTCAGGGAGTGCCGAGAGATGCTCTTAGATTAACTTTGTTCCCGTATTCTCTTAGGGATGGAGCAAAGTCATGGTTAAACTCTTTTGCTCCAGGATCAATTAGGACATGGGATGAGTTAGCTGAAAATTTTTTGAGTAAATATTTCCCACCTAATAGAAATGCTAAATTAAGGAGTGAAATAGTAGGGTTTAGGCAACTTGAAGATGAGACTTTTAGTGAGGTTTGGGAGAGGTTTAAGGAGCTTTTGCGAAAGTGTCCCCACCATGGGTTACCTCATTGTATTCAAATGGAAACATTTTACAATGGTTTGAATGGAGTAACCCAAAGTATGGTCGATGCTTCGGCTGAAGGGGCCCTTTTGGCAAAAACTTTTGATGAAGCCTATGAAATTTTAGAAAGAATATCTATTAATAGTTGTCAGTGGTCGGATGTTAGAGGCACAAATAAAAAGGTGAAGAGTGTGTTAGAGGTTGATGGTGTGTCCACCATTAGGGCCGATCTTGCTATGATTGCTAACGCTCTTAAGAATGTGACAGTGATTAGTCATCAACAGCCACCAGCTATGGAGCCTGCAGCAGTGGTGAACCAAGTCACGGACGAAGCATGTGTCTATTGCGGTGAAGATCACAACTAGGAGTTTTGCCCCAGCAATCCAGCTTCTGTGTTTTTTGTAGGTAATCAGAGGAACAACCCTTATTCTAACTTCTATAATCCAGGTTGGCGCAACCACCCCAACTTCTCATGGGGAGGTCAAGGAAATAACGTACAAGCGCAACAAAAGATGAACCAGCCAGGATTTGCTAAAGCACAGGTAATGCCCCAGCAAAATAAGCCGGCTTTGCCCCAGCAAAATTCGGGAAATTCTCTCGAGGCAATGATGAAAGAATTTATGGCTCGCACAGACGTCGCAATTCAAAGTAATCAAGCTTCGATGAGGGCCCTGGAATTGCAAGTGGGTCAGCTAGCTAAAGAGCTAAAGGCGAGGCCTCAAGGGAAGCTTCCTTCGGATACTGAACACCCTCGAAGGGAAGGTAAGGAGTAGGTAAAGGCAGTAACTCTTAGGAGTGGTAAGCCATTAGAAGAGTCTAGAAAGACCCAGGATTTAAATAGTAATAGTGATAATATTGTTGTTATTGAAAAATAGTTGGAGTCTGGTCAGGGTGCTGGAGGCAGCAAAGAAAATGCTGGAGCATCTGGTTCTGTGCCAGATGTAGAACCACCATATGTGCCGCCCCCACCTTATGTACCACCTCTACCTTTTCCACAAAGGCAAAAGCCTAAGAATCAGGATGGTCAATTTAAAAAGTTTTTAGAGATTCTTAAGCAGTTGCATATAAATATCCCCTTAGTAGAAGCTATTGAGCAAATGCCTAATTATGCTAAATTTCTTAAGGATATTTTGACTAAAAAGAAAAGGTTAGGTGAGTTTGAAACTGTATCTCTTACTGAGGAGTGTAGTGCTATTCTTAAGAATGGGCTACCCCCCAAGGCTAAGGATCCAGGGTCATTTACTATACATGTGTCTATAGGTGGAAAGGAATTAGGTAGAGCACTCTGTGATTTAGGTGCAAGCATTAACCTTATGCCTCTTTCGGTCTATCAGAAGTTAGGTATTGGTGAAGCTAGACCTACCACAGTTACACTCCAATTAGTTGATAGGTCTATCACATATCCAGAGGGTAAAATTGAGGATGTCTTAGTAAAAGTTGATAAATTCATATTTCGTGTTGATTTTATTATTTTAGACTATGAGGCTGATAAAGATGTCCCAATTATTCTAGGTCGTCCATTTTTGGCTACTGGTAGGGCATTAATAGATGTTCAAAAAGGAGAATTAACAATGAGAGTCTGTAATGAGGAAGTGAAATTTAATGTGTTTAAAGCCATGAAATATCCAGACGAGATGGACGATTGCTCCTTCATCAGGATTCTGGAGAGCACAGTTATTGAGACAACAATACAGGATTCGGCTGATAAGCATTCAGAGAAGCATGGAGAGGTTAGTATAGAAGATTTTGAGTTTTGTTCTTTAGATAGAAAAAATGAAAAAGAATTGTTTAGGTGTGAAGATGTTTTCGAGTCTTTAGATTTAGATCAAAGAAAGGCTCCCCCAATTAAGCCATCCCTAATTGAGGCACCCACTTTAGATTTGAAACCTTTACTGGATCATCTAAAGTATGTGTACCTTGGGGAGAGTGATACGTTGCCCATTATTGTTGCGTCAGATTTAATGCCGGAGCATGAGGAGGCCTTAATAAAATTGCTGCAGCAATACCGCAAAGCTATAGGTTGGACATTGGCTGATATTCAAGGGATTAGCCCATCTTTTTGTATGCACAAAATCACTCTAGAGGAGGGATCCTTTAGGAGTATTGAGCAACAAAGAAGGCTTAACCCTGCAATGAAAGAGGTTGTTAAAAAGGAAGTAATTAAATGGTTGGATGCTGGGATCATTTATCCAATTGCCGATAGCAATTGGGTAAGCCCTGTCCAATGTGTTCCTAAGAAAGGAGGTGTCACTGTGGTGAGCAATAAAGATAATGAGTTGATCCCCACAAGGACAGTAACTGGCTGGAGGGTTTGTATGGATTACAGAAGGCTTAATAAAGCCACCCGAAAGGATCATTTCCCTCTACCATTTATCGACCAGATGTTGGATCGATTGGCTGGTCAGGCCTATTACTGCTTCTTGGATGGTTATTCTGGGTATAACCAGATTACTATTGCTCCTGAAGATCAGGAGAAAACCACTTTCACCTGCCCTTATGGGACATTCGCTTTTAGGAGAATGCCTTTCGGCCTTTGCAATGCTCCAGCAACATTTCAGCGGTGTATGCTAGCAATTTTTTCTGATATGATTGAGTCCACTGTTGAAGTCTTTATGGACGATTTTTCGGTGTTTGGAGGGTCTTTTCAGAGTTGTTTAGATAATTTAGGAAATGTATTAAAAAGATGTGAGGATACCCATCTAGTTTTTAATTGGGAGAAGTGCCACTTCATGGTGAAGGAGGGCATAGTGTTAGGTCATAGGATTTCTAAGAATGGTCTAGAAGTTGATAGAGCAAAAGTTGAGGTTATCGAAAGACTAGAGCCACCGAATTCAGTGAAGGGAATTCAGAGTTTTTTAGGACATGCTGGATTTTATAGGAGGTTCATAAAGGATTTTTTCAAAATCAGTAAACCTCTTTGTAACTTATTGTGCACTGATCATGTTTTTGACTTTAATGCAGATTGTAGGAAGGCTTTTGAAACGTTGAAGGCTGCTTTAATCTCAGCACCCATTCTCTGCGCGCCTAATTGGAATTTGCCATTCGAGGTAATGTGTGATGCGAGCGATGCTGCGGTAGGAGCGATGCTGGGGCAAAAGCAGGGAAAATTTATTCATCCTATATATTATGCAAGCAAGGTTTTAAATGAAGCACAGGTCAACTACACAACTACTGAAAAGGAGTTGTTAGCTGTTGTGTTTGCTTTTGAGAAATTTCGGCCATACTTGGTTGGATCTAAAGTCACGGTGTTCACGGATCATGCAGCAATAAGGTATTTAATGTCTAAAAAGGATGCAAAGCCGAGACTAATTCGTTGGATTTTATTACTGCAGGAATTTGACTTGGAGATAAAGGACAAGAAGGGATCAGAGAATGTCGTTGCAGATCATTTATCTCGTCTTGATCCATCATCATTTTTGCTGGAGCAATCTGCCATTTCCGATTCTTTTCCAGATGAGCAGCTTTTTGCTGTTCAGGTAAAGGTAGTCAGGGATGTCCCTTGGTATGCTGATATTGCCAACTTTTTAGTAAAGGGAGTCACCCCTATTGATATGGATTGGAGGCAGAAGAAAAAGTTTAAGCATGATGCGAAATTTTTCTTTTGGGATGAGCCGTTTATGTATAAGCAATGCTCTGACGGTATTATTCGTAGGTGTGTTTCAGGTGCTGAAGCAAAAGAAATCCTGGAGCAATGTCACTCTTCGCCGTATGGAGGTCATTTCAGCGGACAGAGGACGGCTATGAGGATTTTGCATTGCGGATTTTTCTGGCCTACGTTATTTAAGGATGCCCATTGGTTCTACAAGCAATGTGACGCTTGCCAAAGGAGAGGAAATTTGGGACCAAGAGATGAACTGCCTCTTACTTACATTTTAGAAGTTGAATTATTTGATGTATGGGGTATTGACTTTATGGGACCATTTCCCCCTTCTAATGGCAATGTTTTTATCTTATTGGCAGTTGATTATGTGTCCAAGTGGGTGGAGGCCATCGCATGCCATCAGAGTGATGCCAAGACAGTAGCAAGGTTTCTTCAATCGCACATCTTTGCGCGGTTTGGGACACCTAGGGCTCTAGTGAGTGATGAGGGTACACATTTTGTTAATAATATCTTAACTAAGCTTTTAGCTAAGTATGGGATTAAGCATAGGATAGCTACCCCTTATCACCCACAAGCAAATGGTCAAGCTGAAATTAGTAATAGGGAAATTAAAGCTATTTTAGAGAAAGTAGTCCATCCATCTAGAAAGGATTGGTCCTTTAGGTTGGATGAGGCTCTTTGGGCTTATAGGACAGCTTATAAGACTCCTTTAGGTATGTCTCCCTATAGGTTAGTATATGGGAAAGCTTGCCATTTACCATTAGAGCTTGAGCATAAAACATTTTGGGCTTTGAAAAAGTTAAATTTTGATCTGAGTCGTGCAGGAGCAATAAGAATGCTGCAGCTTAATGAGTTAGAGGAATTTCGCCAATTTTCTTACGAGAATGCGAAAATGTATAAAGAAAAGACTAAGTTGTGGCATGACAAGAGAATAAAATCTAAAGAGTTTGTCAAAGGTCAAAAAGTTTTGCTTTATAATTCTAGATTAAAATTATTTCCTGGAAAATTAAAATCTAAATGGTCAGGACCGTTTATTGTGATTGAGGTTTTCTCCAATGGAGCAATTACTTTGCAGGATGAAAAAGATGGGAGAGTATTCAAGGTGAATGGGCAGCGTGTGAAGCATTATTGGGGTGAGGAGTTTCAGTCGAAATATCCTTCCCTAAGGTTGGTCGATGTTTGAGAGAACAGGACTTTTGCGGGAGCATTTCATAGAGCAAAATTTTGAGCTCCCAGGATTTGAATTGATTTTATTTTCCGTTAATTTGATTTTTTCGGTTAGGTTAGATTTAATTTTGCATGATTTATTAGATTTTATCTTTTAAGTATTTTTATTATTTTTGGTAGGTTAGATTTGATTTGATTTTATTTTCGGGTTATTTATTTAAATTATCTTGCAATTATCTTTTGGATAGATTTTATTTTATCTAGATTTTATTTTCGGTTATTTGAATTCTAGTTTTAATTAAATAGAGATTTTCTCTAAGTTATTCAGCTTCTTTTGAGAATAACAGGTTAAGTTTGCTTTGATCGGTTTAATTTGAATTAAAAAGATTTGATTTGTCTATTTTGAGATTCGAATTCCGTATCTGAGATTCTTCAGGTTCAGCGGATTGTTGCGGCACAAATATTGCTGGAGAAAAATATTCCGAGTCAGAAGGGTTTCCGTTGGAATTTATTATTGTTACCGTTGGATTTGGCTTTGAATTCTTGCAGGTAAATGTGCGTACATCGTCTGATGAGGCCACGTGGCGTAGAGAAATTACCCAACGGCTTCAATGATGACAGCACATCAATTTTACTATGAGTGATTGGAATCCGCAATTTTACCGTTGGTAATTTTTGAATTTCAGGTTTGCATTTTTAATTGCAACGGTAATATTAGTTATGGCAGGGCAAATCCTTTCGGTTGAGATTCTTGTTTGCTACAGCCCTATTTATTCGCAATCTCTGGTAAGTGCGTTTCACTTCGTCTTCTTGAATCTTTGTGAGTGTTATTCTTTCTTTCTCTACACTTTCTATCAAAACCCTTTTACACCTCCATGGCTAAGACTAGAGCTAGGAAAGAGAGGGAGAGTGAAGAGGAAGAAATACCAGTCACACCGGAAGTTCAAAAAGGAAAAACGAAGAAAAGAAGAACGCCAGAGGAAAAGGAAGCGAAGAGAAGAAGAAGGCAGCAAAGGGCTGCAGAACAGAAGGAAGTTCAGGAGGTGGCGGACGTTGTTGCCACTACTGCGAAGGAAGGAAGTACTCAAGAACCTGCAGTACAAAACCCAGATACGGTTCAATAACAGATTGTTGAGAAAAATCAAGAAACAGAGGCTGAAGGTGAGCATACCAAGGAGACAACACCGGAGCCAGTGCAGGAGGCCCATGTTGAAATCTTTATGCCTGAACCGCCCAAGCGCCGCCGCATCAAAAGGAAGGCGGGTCGCGTGAGGGTGATTCGGAACACTCCATCGCCTCCGACGTCGGACTCTGAGGAAGAAAGAAGGGAAGCTGAGAATAAGGAAAAAGAAGAAGAGGCGAGAAGGGCAGAGGAAGAGCGTTTGCGTGTCCAGAGAGAAAGCAGGGGCAAAGGAATTGCCGAAGCATCAGGAGAAATTGAGGAGCCGAGGGCGCCATTCATTCGCTTCGTCAACGATCTTGCTCGAGCAAAATACCAAGAGGTGCTGAAACGAGACTTCTTGTTCGAACGTGGATTTGGCAATGATTTACCTAGGTTTTTGGAGTCTGGAATAGTGAACCTCGGTTGGAGGCAATTTTGTGCGAAGCCAGAACCTGTGAATGCCAACATTGTTCGAGAATTTTACGCCAACCTTGACATTAAGAATGATTTTGAGGTTATTGTTCGAGGAGTGCCTGTACAGTGGAGCCCTGAGGCCATCAATGAAATGTTCGATCTCCAGGATTTTCCGCATGCCGTTTTTAATGAGATGGTGGCTGCACCATCTAGTGATCAACTGAGTGCGGCTGTCCGGGAGGTGGGCATTGAGGGGGCCCAGTGGAGGGTGTCGCAGACAAGGAAGCATACATTTCAAGCTGCTTATTTAAAGAGTGAAGCCAACACCTGGATGGGTTTCATCAGGCTACGCTTGCTGCCGACAACACACGACTCCACAGTATCTCGGGACAGGGTATTGCTTGCCTTTGCCATTCTTCGCTCGATGAGTATAGATGTAGGAAAGATAATTTCTTCTGAGATTGTTGATTGCTGGAAGAAGAAGGTGGGGAAGCTTTTCTTTCCGAACACTATCACGATGTTATGCAGCAGGGTAGGAGTGCCCACGGTTCCAGAAGATATGATCATGACTGATAAGGGAATCATTGACACACCTAATCTGGTGCGGCTTCAGCGTATGCAAGAGGTTCGCCAGGGTGGGCTAGTGTATGGCGTTAATCAGATCCTAGAGCAACTGTCAGTGTTGACCAGTAGGTTAGAATTTGCTGAAAGGCAAGCTCAAACCTACTGGACTTATGCTAAAAGGAGAGATGATGCGCTCAGGGGGGCCTTGCAGACCAATTTTTCAACGCCATATCCGGCCTTTCCAGTGTTTCCCGATGATTTGTTTAATCTTTGGATACCACCCCCGCCTGTTGAACGAGAAGAGAATGATGATGAAGATCAGGGTCAGGAAGATTGATGGATGGAATAATCTTCAGCGAGCATTATTTTTGTCTTATCATTTTGTTTGCTCGCGCATATCTGACCCCATTTTGCTAAAAATGTTTGATTGTCTTTCTTTTTAATTTTTCTGCGAAAAAATATATCTGCTGATGTAATTTCTTTTTCTATGATTTTAAATGAAATTTCTGAATGTTTCTATTATATGAGCACTGACTGACTCTAACTTAACTATTTTCTTCTGAATTTTTGAAGCTTGGACTGATTACGCTTAGTTAGATCAAGGTATTCTGATCTCCAGAAACCTTTTGCTTGAGCATTTCTTCTAGCCTGGACTGTTGCTGCGGCAAGAAGATTTTTGACGGTAGTATTGACTTATATGATCCACTTTAAGCTTAATCCTAGTCCCATGTTTAGTTTAAAAATTCAGATAGAAAAATTTAAGTTTGGGGGTATAATTGCTTAATTAATGATTCATTGGGGACAATGAATAATTCAAGTTTGGGGGACTTTTCGCTATTCCAATTATTTTGCTCGAGCATTCCTCTCCTTCAAAATTAAAATTTGCTAGGTTATTGAGTAACCGGGGACATTTGTGATACCCACAGTTTGTCGTCGCGTCAAAAGATGACCTAGGAAATGAGAAATATAAGAAAAAATTATTTGCTGGAAAAATTATTTATTGAAGATTTTGCTGAAAAATTGACAGAGCAAAAGTTTTGAGGGATGAATAATGATCCAGCAGTTTTCTGTCTCCCATAACTTAGGTGAGCTTCATCATAAAATGTTGCCATTCTGAGGGGCAAGAGATGGAATAACTAAGGATTTTTGAGCTTTATAATGAGTATTGAGCCTAGTTGGTGATGAGCTTGAGGCAAGGGTATACTGCACCATAAAGTGGGTCATCCCATGCTTAAGAGCTTATGACTGTAAGGCTGCTTTAAGTCTGATAAATAATGATATAAACCCCTTTAAAAATATGTTTTGAAATGTCTGATAATAGAGCTAGGCTGTGGTGAGTTCTTAGAATTAAGTTGAAAAGTGGTGATTATTTGTCCCTACTGAAGGAATCATTTTGCTGCAGCAGAGCTTGGTTTTGCAGAGTTCTCAAGTAAAGGTTAAAGGTAGTGTTGGACTGTCTGGTTTGATTAAGCTAATTCTTTGTCTAATGTTCTGAAATTCTTGAAGGAAGGTTGGTTAGTATTGCTCGGGACGCGCAATAGTTCAAGTTTTGGGGTATGATAACTGCCCAAAAGGTAGTTATTTAGGCCTCATTTATATAAGGATTTGTGTGTCTTTAATGCTTAATAGGGTTGGTTTTAGAGAGATATTACATGATTTAACCCATTTGGAAGAATGGAAGCTTTGGAAATCACTTTATGCAGATTATGCTGCTGAGCGACTGGAGGGAGCAAATTCTATGCTGCAGCAAAACTGGGAGCAGAAACTGCCACATCACAGCTCGTTAGCCAATTTCATGAACCGACTTCTATTGAGATATTTTCGGGATAAAGGATCAAGGAGAGCCTTACACGTGTCCTAGTTGACCTAATTCAAACCTCCCATCCTTCTATAAAAGGAAGTAGCCGTCAAAGTCAAAAGCATTCCATGTTTTCCCTTGGAAGCCGAATAGTATAGGGAGATTGAAGATTATCAAGAACACCATCAACCGCAAGCTGATTAGGGAGTTTACCTTCTTATTTAACTTGTAGTTATGGACATGCATACTCAGATTGTAATTCGTATTCCTATGCTTATTATGAACTAAGTAGCTTAAGGTGTTGGTTAGGAATAATGTGATTACTGTGCTTCATCTCTAGTAATAAATTGACTATTGTATTTTGGTTAATTGTTGTGCTTATTCTTATTTTATGCCCGCCTGGCCAGCCGGTATGGATAGCTCTCTCTAGTTTCAGGGATGATTTAGAGAGTGTGTGGCAATTTTCCACATTACGATCATTGTGTATTGGTGAACGCCAGTGACTGAGCTAGGGATAGCCAGTTGCCTAGTGCTCGATCGGTCGCTCTTCATTGGGTTTGAAACATATCCCAAAAGATCCGGAGTTCCTGGAGGAATCCGCTAATAATACTGCGAGAGATGCATGATCAATGATATTGCTAGAGCATATCTTAGAACAATCACTAAAGCCTAACCAACGCCTGTCTTTAATCTATCTATCTATTTGTTTACTTGTTGTTCTGTCATTTATTTTGCTTCAGCATAATTCCGATAAAACCCAACATTTTTATTATCTTTGAAACCATTAGAAAGTTATACAAAATAGGTAAAGTGGAAACTCATTCAGACCTTGGATTGATAATATTACTTCCTGCAGACTGTGTATACTTGCACAGGAATTCTAGAATATTTCATATCATATTTTTACTCACTCTAGGAACCCAACACCGCCCTGACATAACTCAGTTTGGAAAATAACCTGATCTAGATATCAAGTCAAAAAACATATACCACTGGGGTTTATACAACCACGACCTCTAGGACTAAATTATCCAATCCTTACAAAACATTACAATATGGACAAACTCAATATACAACTCCACCCACGTACTAGAGCTTGATCTGGAACTTTCAGCAGTCGTTGGAAGTGTATCAGGCATCGGGAGCTTGATCTCTACCTGAAAAGTGGGAAAAACATTTTGAAAGAATGAGCTACGAGGCCCAGTGAGTGACTAAATTTAAAACCGCACATTCGGAAATCAGAACACGTGATAAAACTTTAAACGTATAAATATGCTCAATCAAAGCATTTAACATAAACGTGTAATGATAAAGGCATATCAAGTGCATCAAACATTTTAACTAACACGACCGATCTACGTTGTGTAGGGCACACCCAGTACAACCAACGTTTACTAGTCCTACAATGTAGTGGGGCCCGCCAACACTCATATCGTCTTTGTCGTAGTGGGGCCCACCCAACACTCACGACATCATCGTTGTCACGGAGTACACTCGACGTCAACAACGGAATATAACCTGTGTGCACATGGTACCATATAGCCTCGGGCTCAATATCTCAGTCATGTAGTCAATAGAAATCTCATAAAATCACATGAAAACATTAAAACATGTCTGCTTATCGTTATCTTTCGTAAAACTCAAGCTTACTCAGCTTGCTCGTGAAAAACCGAAAATCATTTACAAGTACTTGCTAATCCATACTTTACTTTAAAAGATATCGTTTCAGCTACTTTTCATAAAGTCATTAGCCACGTGCTCGTATATAAACCTCATTAGAAAATCTAAGCTCAAAACTTATGCTTGAAACCGTTCATAGAAATCATGTATCATTCATAGAAAATCATGTAAAACATCTAGAAATGAGTAACCGTTGGAAACAATTTTCGAAATTCATTTTGTCACTCACTGTCTTAGCTAGTTCCCTGGTCTGTAGACTCGACCTATTTCCTCTTGACCTGTCAAACAACCAAAACCGAGCATTAGAACCATAGATAGCTTTGTCTTTCCATGCTCATGAATTCTAGACAATTGAATTAAGAATCACATTCAGATTCTACTTTCCAGATTTTCCAGATTCTATACCCTAACTTCCAACACCCATAACGTCCTCAATACTTAACCAAAATTAATGTGATACACATAAAACTCTTCATTTTCGAACACTCTACACCTTACCTGATGAAATGAAAACGAGATTCCCAACCAATTTGTCCAGAAATGCCCCGAAAACAGACAACATAGATTCGAGGTTCTCTGCTACCATTTATCTTTCTCCTGAAATTAAACCTACTTCAAGTCATTTTTGGTTCACGCATTCTTCATGAAAGTTGTAGGAAATGGAATGATATTTCCAACCATACTAAATAGAGCTTCTGATTCAACTTTTAAACCCCAGAATGCTCGAAACACCAGAGGAAACCAGAGATCCTCCTGCTTTTATTGAAAATCCCGTGCTCTGTTTTCCATTCCAAAAACCATTAACTTCTCTTACGATTTAGCTCAAGCTTCCTTCATGAAATTTGTTAGAAAATGAACTACATTTCAAGCAAATCAAACCTCACCTCTTAGTTCGCTCTGTGTAGCTCAAACCGAATCGAAAACCAGAGGTTGACAGGTTGAACTCAGATTCTGCTATGGCTGGCTTGGCATGATCTTTTCCTATCTTCTTCAACCTCAAAACCACGAAATTCTTCTTCTTCTTCTTCCCTCACTCTCTCCCTCAAGTGCTCTGAAATGTTGGATGAAAAATGATGAGGAATGATGGGAAAATGGGCTGAAAATAAGTTAGGCGGTGGTGGGTTTGCTTGTTGTCCTTTCCCACTTCCTTTCTTTTCTTTTCTTTTTTTTTTTCCTTTTCCTTTTCCTTTTCCATTTCTTTTCTTTTCTTCTTTCCCATCTCCTTTCTTTTTAAATGTATAATTTCCAACAACTTAGATTCAACCATGAAACCACAATAGATGATGAGAGTAAGTGATCCAAGGAGAGTCTCAGGTTTACACACATTTGAATATGATTCAAATATAGAATTAATTATGTTGATGGTAAAATTTGGTCAGAGGAAACTCACCTGACCTTCACGTGCCACCAACGGTAAATTTGTAGATGAGGGGGAAGACGTGACCTGCAAAACTGTTAACATGCACACCGGTGTGGTGCTAGCCACACCGCCTCCGATGCTTAAGTAAGAAAACGAGAGGAGCAAAAACTTGTTGGGCTCCTAGAGTGAGTAAAAATATAGTATAAAATACTCTAGAATTCCTGTGCAAGTATACACAGTCTGCAGCAAGTAATATTATCAATCCAAGGTCTGAATGAGCTTCCACTTTATCTATTTTGCGTAACTTCCTAATGGTTTCGAAGATAATAAAAATGTCGGGTTTTATAAGAATTATGCTGAAGCAAAATAAATGACAGAACAACAAGTAAACAAATAGATAGACAGATTAAAGGCAGGCGCTGGTTAGGCTTTAGTGATTATTCTAAGATATGCCCTAGCAATATTATTGATCATGCATTTCTCGCAGTATTATTAGCGGATTCCTCCCGGAACTCCGGATCTTTTGGGATATGTTTCAAACCCAATGATGTACGACCGATCAAGCACTAGGCAACTGGCTATCCCTAGCTCAGTCACTGACGTTCACCAATACACAATGATCGTAGTGTGGCTAATTGCCACACACTCTCTAAATCATCCCTGAAACTAGAGAGAGCTATTCACACCGGCTGGCCAGGCGGGCATAAAATAAGGATAAGTACAACAATTAACCAAAATGCGATAGTCAATTTATTACTAGAGATGAAACACAGTAATCACATTATTCCTAACCAACACCCTAAACTACTTAGTTCATAATAGGCATAGGAATACGAATTACAATTTGAGTATGCATGTCCATGACCACAAGTTAATAAAGAAAATAAACTCCCTAATCAGCTTGCGGTAGATGGTGTTCTTGGTGATCTTCAATCTCCCTATACTATTCGGCTTCCAAGGGAAAACATGGAATGAGTTTGACTTGGACGGCTACTTCCTTTTATAGAAGGAAAGGAGACTTGAATTAGGTCAACTTGGACACGTGTAGGGCTCTCCTTGCTCCTTTATCCCGAAAATAACTCAACAGAAGTCGGTTCATAAAGTTGGCTAACGAGCTATGATGTGGCAGTTTTTGCTCCAAGTTTTGCTGCAGCATAGGATTTGCTCCCTCCAGTCGCTCAGCAACATAATCTGCACAAAATAATTTCCAATGCTTCCATTCTTCCAAATGGGTTAAATCATGTAATATCTCTCTAAAACCAACCCTATTAAGCATTAAAGACACACAAATCCTTATATAAATGAGGCCTAAATAACTACCTTTTGGGCAGTTATCATACCCCCAAACTTGAACTATTGCGCGTCCCGAGCAATACTAACCAACCTTCAAGAATTTCAGAACATTAGACAAAGAATTAGCTTAATCAAACCAGACAGTCCAACACTACCTTTAACCTTTACCCGAGCACTCTGCAAAACCAAGCTCTGCTGCAGCAAAATGATTCCTTCAGTAGGGACAAATAATCACCACTTTCAACTCAATTCTAAGAACTCTCCACAGCTTAGCTCTATTATCAGACATTTCAAAACATATTTTTTAAAGGGGTTTATATCATTATTTATCAGACTTAAAGCAGCCTTACAGTCATAAGCTCTTAAGCATGAGATGACCCACTTTATGGTGCAGTATACCCTTGCCTCAAGCTTATCACCAACTAGGCTCAATACTCATTATAAAGCTAAAAAATCCTTAGTTATTCCATCTCTTGCCTCTCAGAATGGCGACATTTTGTGATGAAGCTCACCTAAGTTCTGGGAGACAGAAAAACTGCTCGATCATCATTCATCCTTCAAAACTTTTGCTCTGTCAATTTTTTCAGCAAAATTTTCAACAAATAATTTTTCAGCAAATAATTTTTTCTCATATTTCTCATTTTTTCACATTTCCTAGGTCATCTTTTGACGCGAAGACAAACTGTGGGTATCACAAATGTCCCCGGTTACTCAATAACCTAGCAAATTTTAATTTTGAAGGAGAGGAATGCTCGAGCAAAATAATTGGAGTAGCAAAAAGTCCCCCAAACTTGAATTATTCATTGTCCCCAATGAATCATTAATTTTGCAAATTATACCCCCAAACTTATATTATTCTAACTGAATTTTTAAACTAAACATGAGACTAGTATTAAGCTTAAAGTAGATCATATAAGTCAATACTACCGTCAAAATCTTCTTTGCCGCAGCAACAGTCCAAGCTAGAAGAAATGCTCAAGCAAAAGGTTTCTGGAGATCAGAATACCTTAATCTAATTAAGCGTAATCAGTCCAAGCTTCAAAAACTCAGAAGAAATTTAGTTAAGTTAGAGTTACTCAGTGCTCATGGAATAGAAACATCTAGAAATTTCATTTAAAAACATAAGAAAAGAAATTACATAGCAGAGATATATTTTTAAAGCAGAAAAATTAAAAAGGAACAAGCAAACATATTTAGCAAACGGGGTCAAATATGCGCGAGCAAACAAAATGATAAGAACAAAAATAATGCTCGCTGAAGATCATTCCATCCATCAATCTTCCTGACCCTGCTCTTCATCAACATCCTCTTCTCGTTCAACAGGCGGAGGTGGTATCCAAAGATTAAACAAATCATCGAGAAACACTGGAAAGGCCTGATATGGTCTTGAGAAATTGGTTTGCAAGGCCCCCCTGAGCGCATCATCTCTCCTTTTAGCATAAGTCCAATAGGTCTGAGCTTGCCTTTCAGCAAATTCTAACCTATTGGTCAACACTGTCAGATGCTCTAGGATCTGATTAACGCCATACACCAGTCCTCCCTGGCGAGCCTCTTGCGTACGTTGAAGCCGCGCCAGATTAGGTGTGTCAATGATTCCCTTATCAGTCATGATCATATCTTCTGGAACCGTGGGCACTCTTGCCCTGCTGCATAACATTGTGATAGTGTCTGGAAAGAACAGCTTCCCCACCTTCTTTTTCCAGCAATCAACAATCTCAGAAGAAATAATTTTTCCTACATCAATACTCATCGATCGAAGAATGGCAAAGGCAAGCAATACCCTGTCCCGAGATACTGTGGAGTCGTGTGTTGTCGGCAGCAAGCGTAGCGTGATGAAACCCATCCAAGTGTTGGCTTCACTCTTCAAATAAGCAGCTTGAAACGTATGCTTCCGCGTCTGCGACACCCTCCATTGAGCCCCTTCAATGCCTACCTCCCGGACAGTCGCACTCAGTTGATCACTAGATGGTGCAACCACTATCTCATTAAAAACGGCATGCGGAAAATCCTGGAGATCGAACAATTCATTAATGGCCTCAGGACTCCACTGTACAGGCACTCCTCGAACGATAACCTCAAAATCATTCTTAACGTCAAGATTGGCATAAAATTCTCGAACAATGTTGGAATTGACAGGTTCTGGTTTCGTACAAAATTGCCTCCATCCGAGGTTCACTATTCCAGACTCCAAGAACCTGGGCAAATCACTACCAAATCCTCGTTCGAACAAGAAGTCCCGTTTCAGCACCTCCTGGTATTTTTCTCGAGCAAGATCGTTGACGAAGCGAATGAATGGTGCCCTCGACTCCTCAATTTCTCCCGATGCTTCGACAATTCCTTTGCCCTTGCTTTCTCTCTGTTTGCGCAAGCGCTCTTCTTCTGCCTTTCTTGTCTCTTCTTCTTTTTCCTTATTCTCAGCTTCCCTTTTTTCTTCCTCAGAGTCCGACGTCGGAGGTGATGGAGTGTTCCGAATCACCCTTACGCGACCCGCCTTCCTCTTGATGCGGCGGCACTTGGGCGGTTCAGGCATAATGATTTCAACATGAGCCTCCTGCACCGGCTCTGGTGTTTTCTCTTTTTCAAGCATACCTGCGACTTGTCTTTCGACCTCTGTCTCATGTTCCTTCTCAGTATTCCCTTCCTGAACCGTAGCAGAAACTATCGGTTCTGTCTCAAGATTCTGAACAGCCTCAGTTTCTTGGATGACTTCTTGTTCCTCAGCCCTCTGCTGCCTCCGTCTTCGCTTCGCCTCCTTCTCTTCTGGTGTTCTTTTCTTCTTAGTTTTCCCTTTTTGCACTTCCGGTGTGACCGGTACCTCCTCCTCTTCACTCTCCCTCTCTTTCCTAGCTCTAGTCTTAGCCATGGAGGTATGAACAGTTTTGACAGAGAAAAAAAAAAGAATGCAGATAGCAAAAATGGGATTAAGAAGTCGAAGTGGGAGAAGCTTACCAGCGTTTGTGAATAAATAAGGCTCCAACAAATTCAAATCCTAACTAAAAAGATTTTCCACATTAATTATATTACCGTTTAAATTTAAAAATGCAAACCTGAAATTCAAATATTATCAACGGTAAATTCGTGGATTCCAAATGCCCATGGTAAAAATCAATGTGCTGTCATCATTGAAGCCTTCGGATAATTGCTCTGCGACACGTGGCCTCATCAGATGATGCACGCACATTTACCTGCGAGAATTCAAAACCAAATCCAACGGTAACAATAATAAATTCCAACGGAAACCCTTTTAATTCGGAATATTTTGCTCCAGCCATTATCTTGCTGCAACAACCTGAAGAATCTTGGATATGTTATTTGAATTTCAAAATTAAATTTTTCAAATTTATCCGATCAAATCAAATTTAATCTTTTATTCTCAAAAGAATCCGAATAAATTAGAGAAAATCTCTATTAATTAAAACTAGAATTCAAATAACTGAAAATAAAATCTAGATAAAATCTAATAAAATCTAACTAATTAAAAGATAATTGAAAGATAATTTAAATAAATAACCCGAAAATAAAATAAAATCAAATTCAAAACGAAATAAAATCTAAAATAATAAAAATACTGAGTTCTAATAAACTATGCAAAAATCAAACCTAACCTAATCGGAATTAAAAACAAATCAGAGAAACTTAAAACCAATACAAATCCTGGGAGCTCAAAATTTTGCTCTGTGAAATGCTCCCGCAAAAGTCCTGCTCTCTCAATCATCAACCAACCTTAGGGAAGGATATTTCGACTGAAACTCCTCACCCCAATAATGCTTCACACGCTGACCATTCACCTTGAATACTCTCCCATCTTTTTCATCTTGCAAAGTAACTGCTCCATGGGAAAAAACCTCAATCACAATAAACGGTCCTGACCATTTAGATTTCAATTTTCCAGGAAATAATTTTAATCTAGAATTATAAAGCAAAACTTTTTGACCCTTGACAAACTCCTTAGATTTAATTTTTTTGTCATGCCACAGCTTAGTCTTTTCCTTATACATTTTCGCATTTTCGTAAGAAAATTGACGAAATTCTTCTAACTCATTAAGCTGCAGCATTCTTATTGCTCCTGCATGACTCAGATCAAAATTTAACTTTTTCAGAGCCCAAAATGTTTTATGCTCAAGCTCTAATGGTAAATGACAAGCTTTCCCATATACTAACCTATAGGGAGACATACCTAGAGGAGTCTTATAAGCTGTCCTATAAGCCCAAAGAGCCTCATCCAACCTAAAGGACCAATCCTTTCGAGATGGATGGACTACTTTCTCTAAAATAGCTTTAATTTCCCTATTACTAATTTCAGCTTGACCATTTGCTTGTGGGTGATAAGGGGTAGCTATCCTGTGCTTGATTCCATACTTAGCTAAAAGCTTAGTTAAGATATTATTAGCAAAATGTGTACCCTCATCACTTATTAGAGCTCTAGGTGTCCCGAACCGCGCAAAGATGTGCGATTGGAGAAACCTTGAAACCGTCTTGGCATCACTCTGATGGCATGCGATGGCCTCCACCCACTTGGACACGTAATCCACTGCCAATAAGATAAAAACATTGCCATTAGAAGGGGGAAATGGCCCCATAAAATCAATACCCCATACATCGAATAGTTCAACTTCTAAAATGTAAGTAAGAGGCATTTCATCTCTAGGCCCCAAGTTTCCTCTCCTTTGACAAGCATCACATTGCTTGTAGAACCAATGGGCATCCTTAAATAACGTAGGCCAGAAAAATCCACAATGCAAAATCCTCATAGCTGTCCTCTGACCGCTGAAATGACCTCCATACGGCGAAGAGTGACATTGCTCCAGGATTTCCTTTGCTTTATCACCTGAAACGCACCTACGAATAATACCGTCAGAGCATTGCTTATACATAAATGGCTCATCCCAATAGAAAAATTTTGCATCATGCTTAAACTTTTTCTTCTGCCTCCAATCCATATCAATAGGGGTGACTCCCTTCACTAAAAAGTTGGCAATATCAGCATACCAAGGGACATCCCTGACTACCTTTACCTGAACAGCAAAAAGCTGTTCATCTGGAAAAGAATCGGAAATGGCAGATTTCTCAAGCAAAGATGATGATGGATCAAGACGAGACAAGTGATCTGCAATTACATTCTCTGATCCTTTCTTGTCCTTTATCTCCAAGTCGAATTCCTGCAGTAATAAAACCCAACGAATTAGTCTAGGCTTTGCATATTTCTTTGACATTAAATACCTTATTGCTGCATGATCCGTGAACACCGTGACTTTGGATCCAACCAAATATGGCTGGAATTTTTCAAAAGCAAACACAACAGCTAACAACTCCTTTTCATTAGTTGTGTAGTTGACCTGTGCCTCATTTAAAACCTTGCTTGCATAATATATAGGATGAATAAATTTGCCCTGCTTCTGCCCCAACATTGAACCTACTGCAGCATCACTCGCATCACACATTACCTCGAATGGCAAATTCCAATTAGGTGCGCAGAGAATGGGTGCTGAGACTAAAGCAGCCTTCAATGTTTCAAAAGCCTTCCTACAATCTGCATTAAAGTAAAAAACATGATCAGTGCACAATAAGTTACAAAGAGGTTTACTGATTTTGGAAAAATCCTTTATTAACCTCCTATAAAATCCAGCATGTCCTAAAAAACTCCGAATTCCCTTCACTGAATTCGGTGGCTCTAGTCTTTCAATAACCTCAACTTTTGCTCTATCAACTTCTAGACCATTCTTAGAAATCCTATGTCCTAACACTATGCCCTCCTTCACCATGAAGTGGCACTTCTCCTATAAAATCCATATTTATAGCAAATTCATATTTATAGCAAATTGCTAACATACACCACTGAAATGTTGCTGGAGCATTGCAAAGGCCAAAAGGCATTCTCCTAAAAGCGAATGTCCCATAAGGGCAGTTGAAAGTGGTTTTTTCCTTATCTTAAGGAGCAATAGTAATCTGGTTATACCCAGAATAACCATCCAAGAAGCAGTAATAGGCCTGACCAGCCAATCGATCCAACATCTGGTCGATAAATGGTAGAGGGAAATGATCCTTTCGAGTGGCTTTATTAAGCCTTCTGTAATCCATACAAACCCTCCAGCCAGTTACTGTCCTTGTGGGGATCAACTCGTTATCTTTATTGCTCACCACAGTGACACCTCCTTTCTTAGGAACACATTGGACAGGGCTTACCCAATTGCTATCGACAATTGGATAAATTATCCTAGCATCTAACCATTTAATTACTTCCTTTTTAACAACCTCTTTCATTGCAGGGTTAAGCCTTCTTTGTTGCTCAATACTCCTAAAGGATCCCTCCTCTAGAGTGATTTTGTGCATACAAAAAGATGGGCTAATTCCCTGAATATCAGCCAATGTCCAACCTATAGCCTTGCGGTATTGCTGCAGCAACATTATTAAGGCCTCCTCATGCTCCGACATTAAATCTGATGCAACAATAATGGGCAATGTCTCACTTTCCCCAAGATACACATACTTTAGATGATCCGGTAAAGGTTTCAAATCTAAAGTGGGTGCCTCAATTAGGGATGGCTTAATTGGGGGAGCCTTTCTTTCATCTAAATCTAAAGACTCAAAAACATCCTCACACCTAAACAATTCTTTTTCATTCTTTCTATCTAAAGAACAAACTTCTAAATCCTCTATACTAACCTCTCCATGATTTTCCAAATGCTTATTAGCCGAATCCTGAATTGCTGTCTCAACAATTGAGTTCTCCATAATCCTAATGAAAGAGCAATCTTCCATCTTGTCTGGATATTTCATGGCTTTAAACACATTAAATTTCACTTCCTCATTATAGACTCTCATTGTTAATTCTCCTTTTTGAACATCTATTAAAGCCCTACCAGTAGCCAAAAATGGACGACCTAGAATAATTGGGACATCTTTATCAGCCTCATAGTCTAAAATAATAAAATCAACAGGAAATATGAATTTATCCACTTTTACTAAGACATCCTCAATCTTACCCCCTGGATATGTGATAGACCTATCAGCTAGTTGGAGTGTAACTGTGGTAGGCCTAGCTTCACCAATACCAAGCTTCCGATAGACCGAAAGAGGCATAAGGTTAATGCTTGCACCTAAATCACAGAGTGCTCTACCTAATTCCTTTCCACCTATAGACACATGTATAGTAAATGACCCTGGATCCTTAGCCTTGGGGGGTAGACCATTCTTGAGAATAGCACTACACTCCTCAGTAAGAGATACAGTTTCAAACTCACCTAACATTTTCTTTTTAGTCAAAATATCCTTAAGAAATTTAGCATAATTAGGCATTTGCTCTATAGCTTCTACTAAAGGAATATTTATATGCAACTGCTTAAGAATCTCTAAAAACTTTTTAAATTGACCATCCTGATTCTTAGGCTTTTGCCTTTGTGGAAAAGGTAGAGGTGGTACATAAGGTGGGGGCGGCACATATGGTGGTTCTACATCTGGCACAGAACCAGATGCTTCAGCATTTTTATTGCTGCCTCCAGCACCCTGACCAGACTCCAACTCTTCCTCGACAACAACATTATTATTTCTATAACCATTTTTATCTATAACCTGGGTTTTACTAGGCTCAATTCTTTCTTCTAATGGCTTACCACTCCTAAGAGTAACTGCCTTTACCTGCTCCTTACCTTCCCTTCTAGGGTATTCAGTATCTGATGGAAGTTTCCCTTGAGGCCTTGCCTTGAGCTCATTAGCTAGCTGACCCACTTGCAATTCCAGGGCCCTCATCGAAGCTTGATTACTTTGAATTGCGGCATCTGTGCGAGCCATAAATTCTTTCATCATCGCCTCGAGAGAATTTCCCGAATTTTGCTGTGACAAAGCCTGTTTATTTTGCTGGGGCATTACCTGCGCTTTAGCAAATCCCGGCTGGTTCATCTTCTGTTGCGCTTGTACGTTATTTCCTTGACCCCCCCATGAGAAGTTGGGGTGGTTGCGCCAACCTGGATTATAGAAGTTAGAATAAGGGTTGTTCCTCTGATTACCTACAAAAAACACAGAAGCTGGATTGCTGGGGCAAAACTCGTAGTTGTGGTCTTCATCGCAATAAACACATGCTTCGTCCGTGACTTGGTTCACCACTGCTGCAGGCTCCATAGCTGGTGGCTGCTGATGACTAATCACTGTCACATTCTTAAGAGCGTTAGCAATCATTGCAAGATCAGCCCTAATGGTGGACACACCATCAACCTCTAATACACTCTTAACCTTTTTATTTGTGCCTCTAACATCCGACCACTGACAACTATTAATAGATATTCTTTCTAAAATTTCATAGGCTTCTTCAAAAGTTTTTGCCAAAAGGGCCCCTCCAGCCGAAGCATCGACCATACCTTGGGTTACTCCATTTAAACCATTGTAAAATGTTTCCATTTGAATACAATGAGGTAACCCATGGTGGGGACACTTTCGTAAAAGCTCCTTAAACCTCTCCCAAGCCTCACTAAAAGTCTCATCCTCAAGTTGCCTAAACCCTACTATTTCACTCCTTAATTTAGCATTTCTATTAGGTGGGAAATATTTACTCAAAAATTTTTCAGCTAACTCATCCCACGTCCTAATTGATCCTGGAGCAAAAGAGTTTAACCATGACTTTGCTCCATCATTAAGAGAATACGAGAACAAAGTTAATCTAAGAGCATCTCTAGGCACTCCTTGAATTACAAAAGAATCACTAACTCCTAGAAAAGACTTAAGATGTAAATGAGGGTCTTCAGATGACAAACCATGGAATTGCCCCACGGCTTGCAACATCTGAAACATTACCGGTTTTATTTCAAAATTTGTCGCTTGGATTTGGGGACGTGCAATCCCTTGATTCAACTCATTAAACATCGGGACAGCATACGCTCGAATGGCTCTGGTCCTATCGTTCGCTATCAAGATAGGATTCTCAGCCTGATTATTTCGCTGCTCATTTTGCTCAAACAGTGGGTTTTGCTACAGCAACGGATTCTGCTGGGGGTTTGCTGCTCTGGACCTTCATGAACCTGTGGAAGTTACGGCACGTTCTCCATCTGGTTTCTGCGCTGCTCCCTCCTTCTGTTCCTAAATGTCCTTTCAATTTCTGGATCAAGCTCAAACCGTACCCCAGGCGGATCGCTTATGCAACAAAATCACACCTGCAAAAACAAAAGAAACAATCAAAAAGTTCTAGCACCAAACCACTAAAACACATACACAAAACAGATCAGATAAAAACTTATTCAAGTCCCCGGCAACGGCGCCAAAAACTTGTTGGGCTCCTAGAGTGAGTAAAAATATAGTATAAAATACTCTAGAATTCCTGTGCAAGTATACACAGTCTGCAACAAGTAATAATATCAATCCAAGGTCTGAATGAGCTTCCACTTTATCTATTTTGCGGAACTTCCTAATGGTTTCGAAGATAATAAAAATGTCGGGTTTTATAAGAATTATGCTGAAGCAAAATAAATGACAGAACAACAAGTAAACAAATAGATAGACAGATTAAAGGCAGGCGCTGGTTAGGCTTTAGTGATTATTCTAAGATATGCCCTAGCAATATTATTGATCATGCATTTCTCGCAGTATTATTAGCGGATTCCTCCCGGAACTCTGGAACTTTTGGGATATGTTTCAAACCCAATGAAGTACGACCGATCAAGCACTAGGCAACTGGCTATCCCTAGCTCAGTCACTGACGTTCACCAATACACAATGATCGTAGTGTGGCTAATTGCCACACACTCTCTAAATCATCCCTGAAACTAGAGAGAGCTATTCACACCGGCTGGCCAGGCGGGCATAAAATAAGGATAAGCACAACAATTAACCAAAATGCGATAGTCAATTTATTACTAGAGATGAAGCACAGTAATCACATTATTCCTAACCAACACCCTAAACTACTTAGTTCATAATAGGCATAGGAATACGAATTACAATCTGAGTATGCATGTCCATGACCACAAGTTAATAAAGAAAATAAACTCCCTAATCAGCTTGCGGTAGATGGTGTTCTTGGTGATCTTCAATCTCCCTATACTATTCGGCTTCCAAGGGAAAACATGGAATGAGTTTGACTTGGACGGCTACTTCCTTTTATAGAAGGAAATGAGACTTGAATTAGGTCAACTTGGACACGTGTAGGGCTCTCCTTGCTCCTTTATCCCGAAAATAACTCAACAGAAGTCGGTTCATGAAGTTGGCTAACGAGCTGTGATGTGGCAGTTTCTGCTCCCAGTTTTGCTGCAACATAGAATTTGCTCCCTCCAGTCGCTCAGCAGCATAATCTGCACAAAATAGTTTCCAATGCTTCCATTCTTCCAAATGGGTTAAATCATGTAATATGTCTCTAAAACCAACCCTATTAAGCATTAAAGACACACAAATCCTTATATAAATGAGGCCTAAATAACTACCTTTTTGGCAGTTATCAGAGGGCAAGAGAGTAAGAGAAGAGAGTCGAGAATAGATTTTGGGTCCCTTTCTTCAGTGGCGAAGATGGATATAAATACGTACTCGTGCTCCTAGGGTTTTTAGGGATTCAGAGGCGCTTCAGGACAAATTAGGCTGAACCAGGACGACGAGAGGCGGTGGAGACCAAGCGGAGCCGGACAAACTCGGCCCGCACGAGCGGGCCAAGGGTCGGCCTCGACCCATGGCCGAGGCCGACCATGAGGCTCGGCCTCGGCCTTAGGCCTTGGCTGAGCAGGGGGGTCGGGCCAAAAGCCCGACCCCTTCGGTCTTGGCTCGTCCCACTTGCCGGTTTCACCTCTTGGGTCCATCTTCCGGTCTGATTTTTGCCCGGTTGTCGTCGTCAACTCCTTGTTCATCGGGGTGGTCCAAAATCACCTATAACAAATTAAGTATATGATATTTAATTAATAATAAGATTGAGATTAATTAATTTTAGAATTAATTAATTAGTTGGCTTCATTAATTCAATTAAATAAGAATTAATTGAATTGATTAAAACTATATGTTAAATTGATTTAGCGTTTAATATGTAGTTATAACTTTTCAAAAAAAAAAATGCAGTTATATATATATAAATTTAATTTAATATTTATTAAATTAAAATAACTCCCCAAAAGTGGCTGGAGAGTGGGTGGCCATCTTTCCCAATCGTGAAGTGGGGTGTTCAACCAACGCTCATTTTCTCTCTCTTGAGATTACAGAAAAAAAGTTTTTTCTCTCAAGATATCTATGTCCTCTCAAGAACTACATCAACATTCGGTTGTATTCTTCCCTCTTTAAAGACAATTCGGGGTTCCCACAAGCCATAGATCTCGAAAACTCAAAGAATATTGGGTGTTCTCTCTTTGGTGGTGTCCAGGAGATTGCTATGAACGAGTTTTTGGAGCGTAGTGCAGTGAAGTCCTCCTTCATGTAAGCTCACTGTATTCTAAAGTGTTTAGAATAATTTTGCATGCTTAATCTAGGTTAAATCTATAGAAATTGGTCTACTATATTGTTATGGCCCAATGTATCGATATTCTGTGATATTGAAATTGGCTTACAATCGATTAAATTCGCTTTTGCTGGGATTCAATTCCTTCATAAAGATAAGTAAGTAGTATCAAATGAAACTCAGAAAGAGCCAGAGGAATCCCTCCCTCAGGATTGGAGATCTCAACTCACCATCCTCAGGAGTTAATAATAGGTGATGCATCTCAAGGGGTAAGATCTCGCTCCACTTTAAATGCTTTAAATAATGTTGCTTTTGTGTCTCAAATTGAACCATAGTCTTTTAAAGATGTTGAATCTGATGAGTTTGGTTAATTGCTATGCAAGAAGAATTGAATCAATTTGACAGAAATAATGTGTGAAAATTAGTCTCGCGACCTAGTGATCATCCTATTATAAGTACTAAATGGGTGTTTAGAAATAAAATGGATGAATCTGGTAATATTGTTAGAAATAAAGCTAGATTAGCTACTCAAGGTTATAATCAAGAAGAAGGACAAATTATGAAGAAACATGTGCTTTTGTTGCTAGATTAGAATCTATTCGCATGTTGCTTGCATTTGCATCTCATAAAAATTTTACTTTATCTCAAAGGGATGTAAAAAGTGCTTTCTTAAATGGTTTCATAATGGAGGAAGTGTATGTTGAACAACCTCCTGGTTTTGAAAGTTTTGATATCCAAATCATGTTTTAAAAATAAATAAAGCTCTTTATGGTCTTAAATAAGCTTCTAGAGCTTGGTATGACCATTTGAGTAAATTTTTGCTAGAAAATTGTTTTAAAATGGGACTTATTGACACTACTTTTTTTTTTTTTTTTTTTTTTTTTTTTTTTTTTTTATCAAAACTAAAGATAATGATATTCTATTAGTGCAAATTTATGTTGATGATATTATATTCGATGCTACTTACTCTTCTCTTTGTGAAGAATTTTCCAAGTGTATGCACAATGAGTTTGAAACGAGCATGATGAGAGAACTTAAATTCTTCCTTGAGCTTCAAATCAAACAATTTAAAGAAGGAATCTTCATAAATCAAGAGAAGTACACAAAGGATCTACTCAAGAGGTTTAAGTTCAATAATGCAAAAGTAGCAAAGACCCCTATGTGTACCACTATAAAGCTTGATAAGGATGAAAAAGGTAAAAACGTATGATGATACATTATAATATAAAGTTTATGAAACTTTATAATATAATTTTGAATTTAATTTCAAAATTAATTTTGAGAGAAAATATTTGAAAGAGATCAAATAATAAAATAAATAATTTAATAAAATCCCTAAAATTAAATATATGATATTTAATTGGATAATTAATTAATTATTTATTAAAATTAGATATGAATAAGATAATAGATTTGATTAGATCTTATTCATGGCCTTTACCTATAAATAGGATCCCTGGGGTGGGGTGAAAGACATCTCATTCATTCTCCCGCTCTCAGATAATTCCCCTGAAGGCTCCCAAGACTTCCACCAGTCTTCTGCCTCTAAAAGTCTTAGAGTCATACCGGTGTAGCCAAAGTGGTGGTGTTCACAATTCCTAAAGAATTTCCAGCGAAGATCAAGGTTCTTTGTTGTGTTTTTCTTCAAGAGAACATCAAGAATTTAGGTGAAACAGTCAAGTCGCCAACGACAGTATGTTGGTGAAAGCCTTTTTCTCTAAACTTGTATGAATTAAATAGATTTTAATTCAGTAAATTCTAACATGTTATAACCATATTTATAGCAGATTATGCATGATAATTATTGTAATTTTGACCGTCGTATTGGTATTTTAATCTAGATTAAAACACAATGAAAGGTCATCTGATAAATCTTCCGCTGCGCTAGGGATTTCATTCCTACAATACCAACTCACATTCTCAAAAATTTATGAACAATGGACAACTTTATCAGATACAGATATACTAACGCTACCTTTTCCTTTTACCTGAGCATCCTGTAAAACCACGCATTACTGCAGCAACATAGTTCTTTTAGCACTGAACAAATAATCATCACCTTACCTCAATCCTAAGATGTAACGCCCTTAAATTCTTAAGAGACTATCTAAGATCACCATTAAACTTAGTCACGATACTCTTTGAGGTGCTGCCAAAAATTTGGCAGCATAACGACGTAATTTTGCTTAACCCAAAATTTTACAACCTGTTAAAGCATCACATAACAATAAATAAAGTTGCAACACGATTACGAGTTAGATCTCGTAACCATTCCCATTCAGTTAACACAATTCAAATAAGTCTAATTCAAAACGCTAAACGAAGAAAGTAAATAACCAATGTTCTAACCAACTCCTCCTTGGCAACACAAAATTTTATCTCTCTTAATATTGTCAAAACAACTAGCACATATTAATGCAATACATTCTTAAACTCTGCTTTCTCAAGTCTGCTCCTCAACATCACCAGTCTCGTCACCTACAAAATCTGGTGGTGGGTCAGTACAAAACCACGATACTGAGTAACTGGCTCACACCTGAAGAGCCATCAAACATCATACATCATACATAGCAAATAAGGCTTTCCAATAACACTATGATGCCATATATACAAGGTGAACATCATACATATCGCAACATGCTCAATTATGTAAACGTGAAACTAACCATGCACCTAACACATGAATTACGCACCATGCCATGCATTTTCAGAACACATGAATTCCGCATCATGCCATGCACACTCGATTTTCTCTCAAGCTCCACGAGCTCGCCCACTCATAGCCCTCACAAAGCTCTATGAGACTGACTCCTTCGAGTCACGCCGACCCTTGACCATATTACCCAAGGCCTCGACGTTTCTCTACGGCGCTCAGCGTGTGACCCTTGACCCTATTACTCAAGGCCTCGAACTGTGCATCGCCCCTTGGCCATATTACCCAAGGCACCCGATGACTTTCACAATATATAGACTCATCACATCGCCCCTTGGGAATTTACCCAAGGCACCCGATGCTCCTTTAATCCATTGATGACATACCACCCCTCGACCATTTTTACCCGAGGCACCTGGTATTCACCTAACTTTCCTTTTTATTCACACAAGGCCCTCTGACCTCACAATCTCACTAGAATGCATGAATCCTACACTTCATTCTCCTAGACCATGTACAAAGCCAATGACACGCTCATAAATCAAACATGTGTTGGGTTTAATGTCCTATAAACTCGTAGTTTGTAAATCATTAAACATATTCTATTTTCAATAAAGACGTTATTGAGGTTATTCAGTAAAAGATGTTATTGAATATATAAATTGCGAATGATTAACCTAAATCCAATAAACTAAGATCCTTGGCTATAAAATGAATACTCGAACTATATGTAGGGACATATCGTAGGATCAAGTTCAAGTTTATAGTCAAAATAGTCTATAGTATAAGGATACGGTTGGGTGCCTTATCCTGGAGACACTATGGACGCGGCCCACTTTGTATTAAGTACAAACGATGAGATCCTAAATCGTTCATGTGGTGACATGCGAGTGGGGGCGTCCTATGCAATGAGTTTGCATAAAACTGGACCACGAAATAAGTCACTTTCTCTTTATAACGCCGTTTACCGAAGAAACTGACTATTTCTCATAGATGACCTAGGTAACTCGTTCTTAATCCTGAGCGAGCTATGAACTCCTGTTTATACGAGATTATCCTTTGATCTGCATGGGTGAGAGTGGCCAGCATCGCCGACTCAACAAGCCTACCATTTTGGGGATAAGATCGAATAGATAGCTGGGGACATAGTTTCGCAAGACGGAATTCACTCCTACCCTTTTCAGGGATAGCAGAGAGGTTGTTCTCTTAAGTACTAACTCCAGGACTTGAACAAGGGGCCCCACCCTCTCGTTGGGTCGAGAGGGACTTAGGTTTGATGGTTGGACCACAAACCGATTGTTCATTAGAGGATTAGTGGAACTTAAGGAACAAGAAGTACTATAGGGGTAAAACGGTTATTTGACCTAGCTATAGCTACGAACAACCTGTGAAGGAACGACTTACTGAACATGGTTAAATCAAGTGGACGGAAATATATCTATAGTGAGGGGAGTGCAACTATCGGGCTATAGTGGAGTGTCCCGGTAGTTAACGAATGTTGGCTAGCTTGAATAATGAGATTAGTCGGTTAGCCTCGAATCGTTGGAGCCCATGATCTATAGGTCCATTAGGTCCCCCTACTAGCTCATATCGGAATATAGCCTAGAACAAATTGATAGGATTCTTTGAATTGTTCAAAGTCGGGAAAAAAGGGTATTATCGTAAAATTGTGTTTGACACAATAATTTAATTATGAATTAAATTAGAAAATGAGAGATAAAGTATTTAAAAGGGTTTTAAATACTATATACATGAATTAAGATTCATATATATAAGATGCACATTATTAAGGTGATTAACTTGTTTAATCATTTATAATCAATTGGGCAAGGTTCAAATATGATCTTATATATTAATGTCACATTTAGAATTGATATTAATATCATAAATGAACATTTGAATTCTGATTTTGAATCATGGTAAGTGGAAAATGATGTAATTCCACTCTTGCATGAAGATTCAAAGTGGAATTACACCACAAACATGCATACTTGCATGTAATGTTGTTTGAACACCTAGCTTCCACTTTCACCCTTAAGACCACCATGTGTCTTGCATCTTGAGGGTTCTTCTTGCATGGATTCTCTCTATAAGTAGAAGAAGAATCAGATTGGAGAGGGCATTGCATTTTACCTTAAGGTTATGCTGCTGAATTTCTTCCTCAATCACTCTCTCATCTCATATCTCCATAGAGCTTGAACCTTCAAGCATTCCCTTCCCATTCCCTATCACTATAGACTCCCACAAGTCGTTCTCGGTCCGGAGAATAGTAGGGAAGACTCTAAAGGTTGTCCAAGAGAAGTTGGAGAAGGAAAACACCACAAGGAGTACCTCATTTGTGAGCTACAAAGGTTGGTTTTCTCTAAACTCTCTTTTCTGTTTTCATAGAACATGCATGCTTTAGGAGCAAAATTAAATGTCTTAAGTGCTTTCGATCTTCAATTGCTTCCGCATGTGTAATATGTACACCTTCAACATGCATATTCCAAACATGCTTTATGTCATAAAAACACATAAAACGAACATCACGCTCTCAACATTACGTTCATATCTTTCGATCAACCACAACAAAACCACGTACTCTTAACACAACAATTTTAACATAATAGATCAACTCAGCAGTTCATCATGCTCAGAACTCATCATGGACATATAACACATACGTACATATACAACATATGCTAAAACAAAGCAAGTAAAGCACACATCATACTACCACACAAGCAAACAAACTCGACAGGTAGAAATCCACTTACCTAAGTCCTAACGCGCTCTTAACAATTTAAGGGATGGTCCTAAGAAAAATAGCCAAGTTTTAGAGGTCAAGAATCGATCCGAAAGATAACCAGGGAAGTGAATATCACTTAAAGAAGTTTCTCTTACCCACAAGTTGGTTCAAATCTTATTGGGTACAGAAGGATTGAACAGAACCTACGACAAAGAGTGCCCAAGGCTTAGATACTACTTTACATTGCACAAGCAAGCTCAAAGAAGGCATAATACTTGCTGTCCCTTACCCAAAACTTGCCAAAATCACCCTTGACTCTATTCAAATCTCTTGGTTTCGTCCTGAACCTAAAACAATTGATATGTAAGGTTAAGAGCTCCTTTTACAGCATGAGATCAGGCACGAAAACATTTATAGCTTCCTGGTACTTACTGAGAACCCACCAAACAGTTTCGGACCCTAGCCGAAATCGCGTGGGTCAAGTTGTGGACTGAGTAATGGAATGGGTTAATAGTTAAATCAAGGAAAGACGTTGCGAAGGGACCAAAGCTCACCCGAAAAACTCACAGGATACGAGCTCGCTCACGCCTGGCCGTTCTCGTGCAGAGCACTCGTGCTGTAGGGTCCTCGCACGGCGGTAGCAGCACGTCGAGGTTGTTGGGCAGCATCGCACGCGGTAGCAGCACGTCGGGGAGCTCCTGCTTAGCACGAACACGAGAGGGGAAGGAAACAGACGGCGACACACGGTTGGGTGGGAGCTGCTACACGCGAACACGAGGGGGAAGACAGTGAGCAGCGACGTGAATGTGAAGAACGAAGGGAGGTGGCTGAACGACTGAAAAGAACGCAAAAGAAGAAGAGGGAAATCCTAGGGTTTTCTTTTTTTTTTTTTGTTTTCCCTCTTACTAATATTTAGGGTATTACTCAAATTTTTTACCCATAAGGAATCCAACCAAGCCCTAATTTCTTTCTCCACCAAGGGACTCTTGGGCCATAAATAATTTCCATGACTATGGTTTGAAATTTAACATTAAATCCTTAACCACGATTATAAAAAAAAATCAAACCAATATAAATCAAGCGACGAAATATAACGTACCTGATAATGCTGGGCGTCACATAAGAACTACCACAAATTAGCAACATTAAAATATTTTTTCATAAATTTAAGGGGATTTTTTTTCCTTTTGTTTTTGAGACTTAGAACTACCCTTATTCATAAACTCTTATGCATGGGATGACCTATTTTATGATGCAGTATACCATTGCCCTCAAGTTTATCACCAACTAGGCTAAACACTCATTGCTCAACACAAAAAGTCCTTAGTTATCCATCCCTTGCTTCTCAGAATGGTGACATGTTATGATGAAACTCACCTAAGCCCTGGGAGATAGAAAACTGTTAGACCATCTTCATCCTTCAAAAGTTTTGCTTTTTCAAAATTTTTCAGCAATTTTCTTTTCTTTTGAGCACATCTTTTCTCTTTTTGTTTCTCAGCATTTTTCTAGACCATCTTTTGACGCAAAGACAGACTATGGGTGTCACAAATGTCCCTGGTTACTCAACAACCTAGAAAAATTATGAAGGAGAGGAATGCTCGGAGCAAACAAGAGGAGTGCATCTAAGTCCCCAAACTTAATTTATTCATTGTCCCCAATGAATTATTAACACATAACTAACTCCCCCAAACTTAATTTTTTCACAGAACTTAAACTAAGTGTGGGACTAGGACTAAGCTTAAGGTGGATCAATAAAGAAATGTTACCTCAGAACTTTTGCAGCAAACATGACTAGGCTAGAAGGAATGCTCAAGCAAAAGGTTATGGTGATCAGAATACCTTGATCTACTCTAAGCTAGCATGTCAAAAATTCCAAAATTTAGAACAAAAGATTTAGTTAAACTCAAATGTGTCAAACAAAATAATATTTGATTTCTTTAAAGATGTAGACCACAGATTAACATAATCATGACAGAGATAGATTTTAAAGCAGCAGATAAAAACAAAGAAACAGAACATAACATAAGCAGAAACAAAAAAAAACAAAAAAAAAAAAAAAACAAAACATAAGCAAGGAGAGCACATAAAATTATTCATCAAAATATTTGCTCACAAAAACTAAAACTTCCCTTTCATTCTTCCTCATGTCCAGGCTCTGGGTTTTTATTCTTCTACTCGAATGATGGTCGAGGATGTAAGAATTTGGATAAAGCGGAAGCGTAATTGGGACCGATTCGCAGTTATTTTTATTTATCCAAAAATACCATTACATTGGCAAAAATCATAGAACGAATTCTTTAGAAACTTAAGGCTAAGCATACAATTTTTTTTTTTTTACATCTAAATCTAATAGGGAGAAGCGAACATACCGTTCTTGTCGTCTTTGAAATATCAAGAACGTCTTTCTTGATTTTGGACCAAGCGTCAACAATTGGGACACCACCAATTGATCTTCCCCGCTATAACTCTGAGATAAGGAACGTAGTTGTTGGAATACCTAATCTTGAATGGGAAAAACTCTAGAGAGAAAATTCTCCCCTTACCTTCAAATGATCTTCACAATCCAGCAAGTTGTACATGGCCTCAAGGTCTGCGATCCACTGCTCTGCCGCAATGCCTTCCTCTGACCGGGCATCAAACGTTGGAGGTCTATAGCACTTAAAATCTCTGATGAACTGAGAGTCATCTGGTGCGACAGGACCCAGACGTTGATTTCTTGGTCGCCTATCATTTCGCTGATTCATGTTGTCCAACAAGGTTTGTAGAGTCTCTGGTGTGAGGACCAACTGAGGAATGGCAGGAGGTGGAGGAGGGTTTGCTCCTTGCTGAGCTCCAGCCGCATCTTCTACATTCCCCTGCCTATTGCCCTGGCCTCTAGGTCTTCCACGAGGAGGCATTGTCTAAAGATGAAACACTAGAGTTACTAATTGATTTAACTGACCAAGCGTGATTAAGGCACACTAACACTAAAATTAATAGCACTAACGCATAATGAGCATACATACAAAGAACTCAAAATCATGCAAGTCAGGGTTAATTACAAGGAAATCAAGCAAGCCAAACAATATCCACACAAGGTAATCAATCAATCAATCATTTATAAAAGCAATTTCGCATCTACATACCTGGTGATGGAGAGGAGGCTGAGAAAGAAATTTCACCTAACCCTACACCGGTTACAATTTACAATCTAGTTTTACCTAGATTAGTCTACAGGAACAACTCCACTCTGATACCAACTGTTACACCCCCAAATTCTTAAGAGTCTATCTAAGATCACCAGTAAACTTAATCAAGATACTTTTTGAGGTACTACCAAAACTTCGGCAGCATAACGACGTAATTTTGCTTAACCCAAAATTTTACAACCTGTTAAAGCATCACATAACAATAAATAAAGTTGCGATTACGAGTCAGATCTCGTATCCATTCCCACTCAGTTAACACAATTCAAATAAGTCTAATTCAAAACGCTAAACGAAGAAAGTACATAACTGATGTTCTAACCAACGCCTCCTGGGCAACACAAAATTTTATCTTTCCTAATATTGTCTAAACAACTAGAACATATTAATGAAATAAATTCTTAAACTCTGCTTTCTCAAGCCTGCTCCTCAGCATCACCAGTCTCGTAGTATTCCTCATCACCTGCAAAATCTGGTGGTGGGTCAGTACAAAACCACGATACTGAGTAACTGGCTCACACCTAAAGAGCCATCAGACATCATACATAGCAAATTCGGCTTTACAATCACACTATGATGCCATATATACAAGGTGAACATCATACATATCGCAACATGCTCAATTATGTAAACGTGCAACTAACAATGCACCTAACACATGAATTTCGCACCATGCCATGCATTTTCAGAACACATGAATTCCGCATCATGCCATGAACACTCGGTTTTCTCTTAAGCTCCACGAGCTCGCCCACTCATAGCCCTCACAAAGCTCTCTAAGACTGACTTCTTCGAGTCACGCTGACCCCTGACCATATTACCCAGGGCCTCGACGTTTCTCTAAGGTGCTCAGAGTTTGACCCTTGACCCTATTACCCAAGGCCTCGAACTGTGCATCGCCCCTTGGCCATATTACCCAAGGCACCGGATGACTTCACAATCAAACTGTACATCGCCCCTTGGCCATATTACCCAAAGCATCCGATGACTTTCACAATATATAGACTCATCACATCGCCCCTTGGCCATATTACCCAAGGCACCCCATGCTCCTTTAATCCATTGGTGACATACCTTCCCTCGACCATTTTTACCTGAGGCACCTGGTATTCACCTAACTTTCCTTTTTAATCACACAAGGCCCTCTGACCTCACAATCTCACTAGAATGCATGAATCCTACACTTCATGCTCCTAGACCATGTACTAAGCCAATGACACGCTCATAAATCCAACATGCACATTCCAAATATGCTTTATGTCATAAAAACACATAAAACGAACATCACGCTCTCAACATTACGTTCATGTCTTTCGATCAACCACAACAAAACCACGTACTCTTAACACAACAATTTGAACAGAACCTACGACAAAGAGTGCCCAAGGCTTAGATACTACTTTACAATGCATAAGCAAGCTCAAAGAAGGCATAATACTTGTTGTCCCTTACCCAAAACTGGCCAAAATCACCCTTGACTCTATTCAAATCTCTTGGTTTCGTCCTAAAACTAAAACAATTGATATGCAAGGTTAAGAACTCCTTTTACAGCATGAGATCAAGCACGAAAACATTTATAGCTTGCTGGTTGTTGGGTTCCTAGAGTGAGTAAAAATATGGTATAAAAAGACTCCAGAACTCTGTGCAAGTATACACAGTCCGTAGCAAGTAATAAGAATTATCAATCCAAGGCCTGAACTAGCTTCCACTTTATCTATTTTGTATAACTCTTTAATGGTTTCAAAGAAGGTAAAAATGATTGGTTTTTATAAGAATAATGCTGAAGCAAAAGAAATGACAGAACAATAAATAAACAAATAGGCAGACAAATTAGAATAATTTCCAAGGCTTCCATTCTTCCAAATGGGTTCAAACATATAATATCTATCTAAAACCAACCCTATTAAGCACAAAAGACACACAAATCTCTGTAGAAATGAGGCCTAAATAACTACCTTTTGGGCAGTTATCACACCCCCAAACTTGAACTATTGCGCGTCCCGAGCAATACTAACCAACCTTCCCTTAAGAATTCAAAACGTTAGACAAAGAATAGCTTAATCTAACCAGACAATCCAACACTACCTTTAACCTTTACCTGAGCACTCTGCAAAACCGAGCTTTGCTGCAGCAAAATGATTCCTCCGGTATGGACAAATGATCACCACTTTTAACTCAATTTTAAGAACTTACCACAACCTAACTCTATTATCAGACATTCAAAACACATTTTCAAGGGTTTATATTCTTGTTTTTCAGACTTTAAGCAGTCTTACAGTCATAAACTCTTAAGCATGGGATGACCCACTTTATAGTGCAGTATACCCTTGCCTCAAGCTCATCACCAACTAGGCTCAATACTCTTTGTAAAGCTAAAAAATCCTTAGTTATTCTATCTCTTGCCCCTCAGAATGGCAACATTTTATGATGAAGCTCACCTAAGTTCTAGGAGACAGAAAAACTGCTGGATCATTATTCATCCTTCAAAACTTTTGCTCTATGAATTTTCTCAGCAAAATTTTCAACAATCAATTTTCTCAGCAAATAATTTTTTTTTTCATTTTTCCTATTTCCTAGGTCATCTTTTGACGCGAAGACAAACTGTGGGTATCACAAATGTCCCCGGTTACTCAACAACCTAACAAATTGTCAAATGAAGGAGAGGAATGCTCGAGCAAAACAATTGGAATAGCAAAAAGTCCCCCAAACTTGAATTATTCATTGTCCCCAATGAATTATCAATTTTGCAATTATACCCCCAAACTTAAATTTTTCTATCTGAATTTTCAATCTAAGCGTGGGACTAGAACTAAGCGTAAAGTGGATCATAAAAGTCAACACTACCTCCAAGATCTTCTCTGCCGCAGCAACAAACCAGGCTAGAAGAAATGCTCAAGCAAAAGGTTTCTGGAGATCAGAATACCTTGATCTAATTAAGCTTAACGAGTCCAAGCTTCAAAATTCAGGAGAAAAGTAGTTAAGTTAGAGTTACTCAGTGCTCATAGAACAAAAACATCTAGGAAATTTCATTAAAAACAGGAAAATAAATTACATAAGCAGAGATATATTTTTTAGAAGCAGAAAAATTTAAAAAGAAACAAGCAGTCATAACAACAAGCAGGGTCAAACATGCGCGAGCAAACAAAAATGAAAAAACAAAAGTAATGCTCGCTCCAGATCATCACATCAGTCAGTCTTCCTGACCCTGCTCTTCATCATCATCGTTTTCTCTTACAACAGGTGGGGGCGGTATCCAAGGATTAAATAAATCATCGGGAAACACCGGGAAGGCCTGATATGGTTTGGAGAAATTGGATTGCAAGGCCCTCCTGAGTGTGTCATCTCTCCTTTAGCATAGGTCCAATAGGTTTGAGCTTGCCTTTCAGCAAACTCTTGCCTATTGGTCGCCAGTGCTAGTTGCTCTAGGATCTGATGAATACCACACACAAGCCCACCCTAGCGAGCCTCTTGCGTACGCTGAAGCCGCGCCAGATTAGGCGTATCGATGATTCCCTTATCAAGAAGAATCACATCCTCTGGAACCGTGGGCACTCCTGCCCTACTGCATAGCATTGTGATCGTGTTTGGGAAAAACAGCTTCCCCACCTTGCGCCGGCAACTTAGAATCTCATTTGAAATAATTTTTCCAACATCAATACTCAGGGATCGAAGAATAGCGAATATCAGAATCACTCGGTCGCGAGACACTGTTGAATCATGCGTAGTCGGCAGCAAACGCAACTTGATGAAGCCCAACCAAGCATTGGTTTCACTCTTTAGATAGGCAGCTTGAAACGTGCGTTTCTCCGTCTTAGATAGCCTCCACTGAGCCCCATCAATTCCAACCTCTCGGATCGCCGCATTCAATTGATCACTGGACGGTGCCACGACCATCTCATTAAAGCCCGCGTGTGGGAAGTCTTTAAGGTTGAATAACGAGTTGATAGTCCCTTGGCTCCAGTCAACAGATACTCCTCGCACTATGGCCTGAAATTCCTTTGCATTATCAATATTCGCATAGAATTCTAGAACAATATTCGAATTCACTGGGTCCGGCTTCGCACAGAACTGACTCCACCCAAGATTCGCAATCTCTGCTCTTAAGAAATGGGGTAGATCATCACCAAACCCTCTTTCGAATAAGAAATCCCTTCGTAGAATCTCTTGGTATTTTGCTCCAGCAAGGTCATTGATGAAGCGGATAAAAGGTCCTTCCACAGGTTCATCCGATGCTTCAGCAATTCCTTTGCCTCTGTCTTCCCTAAGTTTTCTCAAATTTTCTTCTGCAGCTTCTTCTCTCTCTTTGTCCTCAGCTGCTTTTTTCTCTCGTTTTTCCTTCTCTTTCTCAGAATCTGACGACGGTGGTGACGGGGTATCAGTTTGAATCACCTGAATTCGCCCAGCCTTTCGCTTTATGCGGCGTCGTTTCGGTGCTTCGGGCATGATGACCTCAACATGCGTCGTTTGCTCTTGTTCATTCTCTTTTTCAGGCACTACCTCCGCCTGCTCGTCACGCACCTTGTCAGCCTGATTTTCTTGATTTTCCTCAGAGTTTTCTTCCTGCATTCTTTCGGTATCAGCTTCTATTGGTTCGACCGCCACTGGGTTTTGCACTTCAGGTTCTTGTGTATCTCCTTCCTCCACTGTAGTGGCAACATCCTCTGCCACTTCCTGAACCTCTTCTTGTTCTGCAACCCTCTATTGCCTCCTTCTTCTCTTGGCTTCTTTCTCCTCCGGGGACTTTTTTTTCTTCGCCTTTATTTTCTGTACCTCAGGGGTAATCGTAACCTCTTCCTCATCATTCCCTATTTCTTTTCTTGCTCGTGTTTTCGCCATGGAAACTCAAAGGTTTTACAGAAAGGAGCAACAAAAGAAGAAGAAGATGAAGAAATACGACCAGTAAAGGAATGAAGTGAAATGAACTTACCACCGTCTTCAAATAAATAAGCCTCAGCAAAATTAAATCCCAACTGAAAAGATTTGCACCACATTAAATTATTTTACCGTTTAATCGCATGCAACCTGAAAGTTCGAAACCAGCAACGGTAAAATCGTGGATTACAATCGTCCCTAGTAAATATTTATGCGCTGTCCAACCTCAAAGCCCTTGGATCATCTCCATGTGACACGTAACACATGAAAATTTACCTTGCAATAGAAAATTTAAAATCCAAACGGTAAAAGATAATTAACTCCCAATAAAACCCTTCTTATTCGGACGAGAGATTTGCTTCAGCCATAAAGTTGCCGTAACAACCGTCTGAGCAAAACAAATCCGGAATAATCTTAGATACGAATTTCAAATTTAAAATAGGAAATCGAATCAGGAAATTTAAATTCAACCGCTTAAATCAAATATGTTTTTCAAAACCGAATATATCAAGAGAAATTTTATTCAAATCAAATCAGAAAATTTAAATAACCGAAAATAATCTAATCTAATAAAATCTAATTTAAACTAATTAAAAGATAATCAGATAAATAAATAAAGATAATACAATAAAAATAAAATCCAACAAAATCAAATAAAATTCCAAGCGAAATAGATAAAATCCAAAAATAAATTCCACTGAATCAAAAATAACAACGGACTTAAAATAATTCATACAAAAATTTAAACAACCAAAATCTACAAGAATTCAAATCAAAATCAAATCAAATCAGCGAAAAACAAAATCACCACAAATACTGGGATCTCAAAATAATACTCTGCGAAATGCTCCCGCAAACATCCTGCTCTCTCAATCATCAACCAACTTTAGAGAAGGATATTTCGTCTGAAACTCCTCTCCCCAATAATGTTTCACACGCTGTCCATTCACTTTGAACACTCTCCCATCTTTTTCATTCTGCAAAGTAACTGCTCCATGGGGGAAAACCTCAATCACAATAAATGGCCCTGACCATTTAGATCTTAGCTTCCCAGGAAATAATTTCAATCTAGAATTATAAAGCAAAACTTTCTGACCTTTGACAAACTCTTTAGATTTAATTTTCTTGTCATGCCATAACTTAGTCTTTTCCTTATACATTTTCGCATTCTCATAAGAAAATTGGCAAAATTCCTCTAATTCATTAAGCTGTAGCATTCTTATTGCTCCTGCACGACTCAGATCAAAATTTAACTTTTTCAAAGCCCAAAATGTTTTATGCTCAAGCTCTAATGGTAAATGACAAGCTTTCCCATATACTAACCTATAGGGAGACATACCTAGAAGAGTCTTATAGGCTGTCCTATAAGCCCAAAGAGCTTCATCCAACCTACAAGACCAATCCTTTCTAGATGGATGGACTACTTTTTCTAGAATAGCTTTAATTTCCCTATTACTAATTTCAACTTGACCATTTGCTTGTGGGTGATAAGGGGTAGCTATCCTATGCTTAATCTCATACTTAGCTAAAAGCTTAGTTAAGATATTATTAACAAAGTGTGAACCCTCATCACTCACTAGAGCTCTAGGTGTCCCAAACCGCGCAAAGATGTGCGATTGAAGAAACCTTGCTACTGTCTTGGCATCACTCTGATGGCCTCTACCCACTTGGACACGTAATCAACTGTCAATAAGATAAAAACATTGCAATTAGAAGGGGGAAATGGCCCCATAAAATCAATACCCCATACATCGAATAATTCAACTTCTAAAATGTAAGTAAGAGGCATTTCATCTCTAGGCCCTAAGTTTCCTCTCTTTTGGCAAGCATCACATTGCTTGTAAAACCAATGGGCATCCTTGAATAAGGTAGGCCAGAAAAATCCACAATGCAAAATCCTCATAGCTGTCCTTGATGTGCAATTTGCTAACCGCAAGTGTACGGGTCAAGTAATAATATAGTGAATGTGAAATTCGAATGTCGTCCTCTGGATTGGTTTCTAATCAATTTTAATTACCGAAAATAGTTTTGACCGATTTTATTTAGGGAACTAAATTGAGTGAGAATGAGATTAAATCAAACACAAGGCAATGCAAAAAGTGACAATCAAATGGGAAATAATGGTCTTAGTGATTTGACTTCACCAACTGGGATTATGGAATAATTAATGGATTATTAACATGAAATGATTCATAAATCTTGGAAACCTAATATCACACATACCTCTCTGGAGCATACATGATTCTCCCACATGCAATTGAACCCGATATCCCTATCTAAATTCAATAAACATGCAAGGCATTAAGGATACCCTTTTTAAAGATTTCTAGAATTAACTATTATCTCCCGATCTCTAGCTCAATCCTAGTTATGCATAACGATTTCTAAGCTAAATCCTCTCTCCCGAGTTATATTTAAGCATAAACAACATTCAATTCATGGCTGGTAAATTGAAAGAACTAAGGACACAAATATGCATAGATGAATCATTAACATAAAACCATAAAATTAATCCATAACGTGCCCAACAGCTACATCAATCCCTAAGAGTAAAAAACTAGCCAATCATACACCACGTTACAATATGACTATGATCTAAAACCGCCATAAAAACTAATTAAAGTGAAGGAAAGAAGAATAGAACTCTATGTAGGTCGAGATCGAACGTCCCCCGTCACGATCCCCACGAACAATGGGTTGATTTCCACTTGCTCCCTTTGCTACAGCCCCACAATGCTCTGTTTCTGCTCTGTTTACGGCTCCAAAACGTCCCAAAAGAGAATCCCCTAAAAACCTAGCCGCAAATTAACTTATATTCTGATTTTTCGTCATAGCGTCGAGACGATGCCTTTAAAACGCGCGTTTCGGGAATCGAAATTACACAGCGTCGAGATGCTAAGGTCGCAGCGTCGAGACGCTCAAGGGCTAGCGTCAAGACGCTAGCCTGCGGTTGACCCTACTTTGACTTTTCCTTCTTTGGTTCTTTTTTCATTCCTTGATCTCTTTTCGCCCCCGCCAATTGGCTCCAAAATTAATTTCCTAAAAATATCACATGAAAATGCATAAAATATGGCAAATAAATCATAAAAGACTAGCTAAATAGATTAGGGAAAACTAGCTAGCTCTACTCGCTATCAGTCCTCTGATCGCTGAAATGACTTCCATATGGCGAAGAGTGACATTGCTCCAGGAATTCCTTTGCTTCATCACCTGAAACACACCTACGAATAATACCGTCAGAGAAATTCCTGAACATAAACGACTCATCCCAATCGAAAAATTTCGCATCATGCTTAAACTTCTTCTTCTGCCTCCAATCCATGTCTATAGGAGTTACCCCATTGACCAAAAAATTGGCCATATCAGCATACCAAGGGGCATCCCTTACTACCTTTACCTCAACAGCAAAAAGCCGTTCATCTAGAAAAGCATCTGAAATGGCGGATTGCTTCAGCAAAGATGATGATGGATCAAGACGAGATAAATGATCTGCAATGACATTTTCTGATCCCTTCTTATCCTTTATCTCCAAGTCGAACTCCTGCAATAATAAAACCCAACGAATTAGTCTAGGCTTGGCATCTTTTTTAGACATTAAATACCTTATTTTTGCATGATCCGTGAACACCGTGACTTTGGATCCAACCAAATATGGCCGAAATTTCTCAAAAGCAAACACAATAGCTAACAACTCCTTCTCAGTAGTTGTATAGTTGACTTGTGCCTCACTTAAAACCTTGCTTGCATAATGTATAGGATGGATAAATTTGCCCTGCTTTTGCCCCAGCATAGCACCTACCACAACATCACTTGCATCACACATTACCTCAAATGGTAAATTCCAATCAGGTGCACAAAGAATGGGTGCTGAGATTAAAGCAGCTTTGAAAGTTTCAAAAGCCTTCCTACAATCTGAATTAAAGTAAAAAACATGATCAGTACACAATAAGTTACAAAGAGGTTTACTGATTTTGGAAAAAATCTTTTATGAACCTCCTATAAAATCCAACATGACCTTAAAAACTTCGAATTCCCTTCACTGAATTCGGTGCTTCTAGTCTCTCAATACCCTCTATTTTTGCTCATTCAACCTCTAGACCATTCTTAGAAATCCTATGACCTAACACTATGCCCTCCTTCACCATGAAGTGACATTTTTCCTAATTAAGAACTAGATGGGTATCCTCACATCTTTTTAACACCTTACCTAAATTATCTAAACAACTCTGAAAAGACCCTCCAAACACTGAAAAATCGTCCATAAATACCTCAATAGTAGACTCAATCATATCAGAAAAAATTGCTAACATACACCGCTGGAATGTTGCTGGAGCATTGCAAAGGCCAAAAGGCATTCGTCTGAAAGCAAACGTCCCATAAGGACAGGTGAAAGTGGTTTTTTCCTGATCCTCAGGAGCAATAGTAATCTAGTTATACCCAGAATAACCATCTAAGAAACAGTAGTAGGCCTGACCAGCCAATCTATCCAACATCTGGCCAATAAATGGTAGAGGGAAATGGTCCTTACGGGTAACTTTATTAAGCCTCCTGTAATCCATGCAAACCCTCCAGCCAGTTACTGTCCTGGTTGGGATCAACTCATTTTCTTTATTGCTCACCACAGTGACACCTCCTTTCATAGGAACACATTGGACAGGGCTCACCCAATTGCTATCTGCAATTGGATAAATGATGCAAGCATCCAACCATGTAATCACCTCCTTTTTAACAACCTCTTTCATTGTAGGGTTAAACCTTCTTTGTTGCTCAATACTCCTAAAGGATACCTCCTCTAGAGTGATTTTATGCATACAAAAAGATGGGCTAATTCTCTGAATGTCAGCCAATGACCAACCGATAGCCTTGCGCTATTGCTGCAGCAATTTTATTAAGGCCTCCTCATGCTTCGGCATTAAATCTGATGCAACAATAATGGGCAACGTCTCACCCTCCCCAAGATACATACTTTAGATGATCCGGCAAGGGCTTCAAATCTAAAGTGGGTGCCTCAATCAGGGATGACTTAATATGAGGAGCCTTCCTTTGATCTAAATCTAAAGACTCAAAAACATCCTCACACCTACACAATTCTTTTTCATTTTTTCTTTCTAACAAACAAACTAGTAAATCCTTTAAACTAACCTCTCCATGATCTTCCGAATGCTTACTAGCTGAATCCTGTATTGCTGTCTCAATAACTGTGCTCTCCAGAATCCTAATGAAGGAGCAATCCTCCATTTCGTCTGGATATTTCATGGCTTTAAACATATTAAATTTCACTTCCTCATTACAGAATATCATTGTTAATTCCCCTTTTTGAACATCTATTAATGCCCTACCAGTAGCCAAAAATGGACGACCTAAAATAATTGGGACATCTTTATCAGCCTCATAGTCTAAAATAATAAAATCAACAGGAAATATGAATTTATCTACCTTTACTAAGACATCCTCAATTTTACCCTCTGGATATGTGATAGACCTATTAGCTAGTTGGAGTGTGACTGTGGTAGGCCTAGCTTCACCAATACCTAGCTTCCGATAGACCGAAAGAGGCATAAGGTTAATGCTCGCACCTAAATCACAAAGTGCTCTACCTAACTCTTTTCCACCTATAGAAACAGGTATAGTAAATTACCCTGGATCCTTAGCCTTGGGTGGTAGCCCATTCTTAAGAATAACACTACATTCCTCAGTAAGAGATACAGTTTCAAACTCACCTAACCTCTACTTTTTAGTTAAAATATCCTTAAGAAATTTAGCATAATTAGGCATTTGCTCTATAGCTTCTACTAAAGGGATATTTGTATGCAATTGCTTAAGAATCTCCAAAAACTTTTTAAATTGACCATCCTGATTCTTAGGCTTTTGCCTTTGTGGAAATGGTAGAGGTGGTACATAAGGTGGGGGCGGCACATAAGTTGCTTCCACATCTAGAACAGAACCAGATGCTCCAGCATCTTTATTGCTGCCTCCAGCACCCTGACCAGACTCCAACTCTTTCTCAACAGCAACATTTTTATCACAATTCTTTTCTATATCCTAGGTCTTCCTAGGCTCTTTTCTTTCTTCTAGTGGCTTACCACTTCTAAGAGTCACCGCCTTTACCTGCTCCTTACCTTCCCTTCGAGGGTGTTCTGTATCTGAGGGAAGTTTCCCTTGAGACCTTGCCTTCAGCTCATTAGCTAGCTAGTTCACTTGCAATTCCAAGGCTCTCATTGACGCTTGATTACTTTGAATGGAGGCATCTGTACGAGCCATAAATTCTTTCATCATTGCCTCAAGAGAACTCCCTGAATTTTGCTGGGGCAAAGCCTGCGAATTTTGCTGGGGCAATACCTGCGCTTTGACAAATCCCGATTGGTTCACCTTTTGTTGCATTTGCATATTGCTTCCCTGTCCTCCCCATGAAAAATTGGGGTGGTTGCGCTAACCTGGATTATAAAAGTTACAATAAGGGTTATTCCTTTGATTACCTACAAAAAACACCGAAGTTGGATTGCTGGGACAAAACTCGTAGTTGTGATCTTCACCACAATAGACACATGCTTCCTCTGTGACTTGGTTCACCAATGTAGCAGGCTCCACAGCTGGTGGCTGCTGATGACTAATCATTGTCACATTCTTAAGAGCGTTAGCAATCATTGCAAGATCAGCCCTAATGGTGGACACACCATCAACCTCTAACACACTCTTAACCTTTTTATTTATGCCTCTAACATCTGACCACTGACAACTATTAGTAGATATCATTTCTAAAATTTCATAGGCTTCATTAAAAGTTTTTGCCAAAAGGGCCCCTCCAGCCGAAGCATCAACCATACCCTGGGTTACTCCATTTAACCCATTGTAAAAGTTTTCCATTTGGATACAATGAGGTAAACCATGGTGGGGGCACTTTCGTAAAAGCTCCTCAAACCTCTCCCAAGCCTCACTAAAAGTCTCATCTTCAAGTTGCCTAAACCCTACTATTTCACTTCTTAATTTAGCATTTCTATTAGGTGGGAAATATTTACTCAAAATTTTTTCAGCTAACTCATCCCATGTCCTAATTGATCCTGGAGCAAAAGAATTTAACCATGCCTTTGCTCCATCTCTAAGAGAATACGGGAACAAAGTTAATCTAAGAGCATCTCTAGGCACTCCTTGAATTACAAAAGAATCACTAACTCCTAGAAAAGACTTAAGATGTAAATGAGGGTCTTCAGATGACAAACCATGGAATTGACCCATGGTTTGCAACATCTGAAACATTACCGGTTTCATTTCAAAATTCGCTGCTTGAATTTGAGGACGTGGAATCCCTGGATTTAACTCATCAAACATTGGAAAAGCATATGCTCGAATGGCTCTGGTCCTATCGTTCGCTACCAAGATAGGATTCTCAGCATGATTATTTTGCTGCTCATTTTGCTCCAGCAACTCCAGCGACGGATTTTGCTGCTCATTTTGCTCCAGCAACTCCTGCGACGGATTTTGCTGCAGTAAACGATTCTGGGGGTTCGCTGGATCTTCAGGCCCCTACGGAAGACGCGACACGTTATCCATTTGGTTCTGGTTCCTACGCTGCTCTCTCCTTCTTCTCCTGAATGTCCTCTCGATTTCTGGATCAAGCTCGACCCTTACCCCAGGCGGATCGCTCATGCACCAAACTCAAACCTGCAAAAACAAAAGAAACAAAGTTCTAACACCAAACCACTAAAACACATACACAAAATAGATCAGATAAAAACTTATTCAAGTCCCCAGCAACGGTGCCAAAAACTTGTTGGGTTCCTAGAGTGAGTAAAAATATGGTATAAAAAGACTCCAGAACTCTGTGCAAGTATACATAGTCCGCAGCAAGTAATAAGTATTATCAATCCAAGGCTTGAACTAGCTTCCACTTTATCTATTTTGTATAACTCTTTAATGGTTTCATAGAAGGTAAAAATGATTGGTTTTTATAAGAATAATGCTGAGGCAAAAGAAATGACAGAATAGTAAATAAACAAATAGGTAGACAGACTAGAAACATACGCTGGTCAGGATTTAGTAATTGTTTTAAAAGATGCTCTAGCAATATTATTGACCATGCAAAACTCTCGCTGTCTTATTAGCAGATTCCTCTCGGAACTACGAATCTTTTGGAACGTGTTTCAACCCCAATGAAGTACTACCGATCAAGCACTAGGCAACTAGCTATCCCTAGCTCAGTCACTGACGTTCACCAATACACAATGATCTAGTGTGATTAATCGCCACACACTCCCTAAATCATCCCTGAAACTAGAGAGAGGTATTCATACCGGCTGGCTTGGCGGGTACAAAATATAAATGAGCACAAAAATTAATCAAGATGCATAGAATCAATATTTATTACTAGGAATTAAGCTCGACAATCACATTGTTTCCTAACCAACGCCTAAAGCTACTTAGTTCATAAGATGCATGGAAACACACGTTACAATCTGAGTAAGCTTATCCATAATCACAAGATAATACAAGAAAAGATTAATTCCCTTGAACAACTTGTAATTGATGGTCTTCTTGGTGGTCTCCAATCTCTCCTCTATTCGGCTCCCAAAGGTGGAAGTAACTTTCCAAGAATGGAATGTTTTCTCCCAAAAGTGGAATGACTTTGACTTAGGCGGCTACTCCCTTTTATAGAAGGATAGGAGGCTTGACTTAGGTCAACCTAGACACGTGTATGGCTCTCATTGCTCCTTTATCACGAAAATAACTCAACAGAATTCACTTTGTCAACTTGGCTAACGAGCTGTGACGTGGAAGTTTTGCTCCCAGTTTTCCTGCAGCATAGAATTTGCTCCCTCCAGTACCCTAACAACACATTCTGCATAAAATAATTTCCAAGGCTTCCATTCTTCCAAATGGGTTAAAACATATAATATCTATCTAAAACCAACCCTATTAAGCACAAAAGGCACACAAATCTTTGTAGAAATGAGGCCTAAATAACTACCTTTTGGGCAGTTATCACTGGTACTTACCGAGAACTCACCAAATAATTTCGGATCCTTGCCGAAATCGCGTGGGTCAAGTTGTGGACTGTGTAATGGAACGGGTTAATAGTTAAATCAAGGAAAGACGTTGCGTAGGGACCAAAGCTCACCCAAAAAACTCACAGGTTACGAGCTTGCTCGCAGCTGGTCGTTCTCGCGTAGAGCACTCGTGCTGTAGGGTCCTCGCACGGCGATAGCGGCACATCGAGGTGGCTGGGCAGCGTCGCACGGCGGTAGCAGCACGTCGGGGAGCTCCTGCTGAGCACGGACACGAGAGGGGAAGGAAACAGACGGCGACACACGGTTGGGTGGGAGCTACTACGTGCGAACACGAGGGGGACAACAGTGAGCAGCGGTGTGAAGGTGAAGATTTTCAATTAATTAATTCTATAATATGAATCAAATTCATAATTGATTGATTTTCAATTAATTAATTCTTTAATTAATTAATCACCAATTAAATATCATATATTTAATTTTAGACATTCTATTGGTTAATTAATTAGTTACCCAAATAAATATCACATATTTAATTTCAGGCCTTCAATTAATTAATTCTATAATATGAATCAAATTCATATTAATATTTGAACTTCTTCAAATATTTATTTCTCTCATATTAATAATTAAATCTCATTTAATTTAAACTAAATTGAATAATTAATTAATCCATCTTCTAATTAAATACCATATATTTAATTAGACATATATTTGAACTCTTTCAAATATATCAATCTCTCAATATAATAAAGTTTAATCTAAAATTAGACTTTATATTTTAATGCATCACTATACATTATATTAGTTTGTATCTCATACAATTAACTTAATTCCCAATATGAATTTGAACTATTCAAATTCTCTCAAGATATATTTGTTCCTAATTACTCTTTACGAGCTAGCAGGGGGACCTAATGGACCTACAGATCAAATTCTCCAATGATATGAGGTTAACCAGTTAAACTCATTAATCAAGTTAACCAATATTCATTAACTGTGGGTCATTCCACTAAAGACCCACAACTGAACTCTTCTCACTGTAGAGCATTTTTGTGTCCACGGATATAGACCTATAACGGTAAGTCAATCCTTCACGAGTATTCGTAATCACGGCTGGGTCAAATTATCGTTTTACCCCTGTGTTACATTTATCTCCTTAAGTACCAGCGCTCCTCTAATGAACAACATGTTTATGGTCCAACCATTAAACAGAAAGTCCTTCTCGGGCCAGTGAGACGGTGGGATCCCTTTGTTCAAGTCCCGGAGTCACCACTTAAGGGAACACTCGTCTACTTCTCCTAGAAGTGGGAAGGAGTGAATTTCATCTTGTGTTGTCATGTCCCCAGCCCCCCACTCGGTCTCGTCCCCAAGAAGGTAGGTTTATTGAGTCGACGTGCAGGCCACTCTCACCCGTACTAATCAAAGGACAATCCCTCGTGAGAAGGAATTCATGACACACTCAGGATTAAGACTGAGGTACCTAGGTCATCCTATTGAAACAGTAACCTAACTAGTTAACGATGTTACATCTAGTTGTTTACTATTTCGTGGTCCGATTTCATGCAAACTCAATGCATAGGATACCCCCGCTCGCATGTCTCCTACATGGACGCCTTGGATCAATACCTCTGTATCGAATACAAAGCGAGACGTATCACATAGTGTTTCCATGATAAGGTACCCAGCCTTATCCCTGTACTATTGACCTTTTAGGTTGTTACTTGAACACCGATCCCTATATGTCCCCAAATACTAGTTCAAGTCACATGTTAACAACTTTAGATCTTAGTTTATTGGATTTGGGTCAAATTGTGCAATATTTAACAATAACATTTTATTGTAGAAACTCAATAACACTTCATTGAAACAAGTATACAATTTGTTTACATTCATTATCTACGAGTTTTAGGGGATAAAACCCAACAGGGGATGGAATGCACAGGTTCATAAGATTGTCAGGAAAAATTGGGAAGGCTTGATATGGCTTGGAAAAAATTCTCTTGATAGCCCTCTTAGTGTGGTGTCCCTTCTACGAGCATAACTCTAGTAGGTTTGAAGTTGTCTTTCAATGAATTCTAGCCTACTAAGCACCATCTCAAGTTGCTCCAGCACTCTATGGACACCGCACATCAAACCACCCTAGCTCGTCTCACCTCTCTGAAGTCTAGTAGTGTCGATAATCCCTTTGTCAAACAAGTTTACATCACTGGAACTCTTTTGGACTCTGACCCTTCAAGAACACGCGATCACGGGAGACAGTGGAGTCATGCATAGTAGGCAGTAATCTCTGTTTGATAAAGTCAAGCCAAGTGTTAGCCTCACTCTTCATATATGCTGACTGGAATGTTCCTGCCCTCGTCTTAGACAACCTCCACTGAGCATTCAGTTGCTCGTTTGAGGAAGCAACTAATATTTCGTTGAAAGCAGCGTGGGTGAAGTCTTTCGAGTTAAATAGAAAATTAATCACTCTAGGGCTCCAATAGACAAAAACTCCACGAACACTAACCAAGAATCCTTCATTTTCATCGATATTAGCGTAGAACTCCTATTCTAGTTGAACAACAGTGGGCTCCAACTTTTGCGCATAACTGTTCCCAATCGTGATTAGTGATGCCTGCTCAAAGAAAATGTGGGAGCTCTTTGCCACCATCGAAGTCGTGCTCCATTAGGAAATCTTGCTTCAGAACTTCTTGATATTTTTGTCTTGCCTCTTCATGGATAAATCTCCCGTACCAAAATCTTTCATCAAGCTCAACTTCTTCACCCAGTTCCATTTCAATCTCAACTTCATTCCCCTTATCTTCTTTTTCCTCTTCTGGCTTTTCTTTTTCAGAAACAGGTGGTCAAGAGAAGGGGTTGGGGTATGGGTTCTTACTTTTTTTCTCCCCCAGAACTCTTCTTCTTTTTCTTTGGTCTCTACGAAGCCTCTTCAACACTTTCTTCCATTGTATCCTCATCCACCGACACTTCCTCTTTCATCTTCAAGATTATGATCAATTGGTACTTCAACTTGCGTGACTACTTCCTCAGGGGTCTTCTCCTTCTCAGTCTGGACTTCTTCCTCTACAGGTTCTCCTATATTAGATGCCTCAGGTGTCATGGGCACTTCGTCCTCAGTCTCTCTTTCTTTCCTTGCTCATGCTTTGCCATCACAATTATAATACACACAAAGAAAAATTCACAGCAGGTTAGATAAAAGATAGAGTGAAAAACATACCTAATGGAAACATAAATTTGGCACTAACTCAAAGATCTTCAATGAATAATTAGCCCGTAATTATCTCCTAATTAATTTAAGTTATCGTTTTAACCACATAGATTCATGGGAAAATATGACCTGTCAAACGATAAGATCTTCCCATTTACTGTGCTACCTTTGTGTCTAATGGCCATAATGCCATCTTCCCTCTTCTCAACACATAACATCTTTGGTAATTAACTACATGACCACTTAATTATCCTGATAATAAGATCTCACTGGTAAAATTATAATTTTATCTCACAATAAAAAAAAGTCTTAACCAAATAAAATCTCTAATCTTCAACAAAATTGAAAAATCAAATCTTTATAAAATAAAATCCACAAGATATATATTTCTAACTCTGGAAAATCTTCGATTTATTAAATCTTCAAAATAAGATCTAAACTAACCAACAAAATAAAAATCTGACCAAATAAAAATCATATCAAATCAAAATAATATCAAAACAGAAAATAAATCAAAATTAACACAAAAAAAAAAAAAAACGAAATCAAATAATGGGAGCTTCTGAATAGAATGCTGAAATTTTTGCTCCCTCAAAACTTGCGCTCCCTTAATCTGCCAGCAACTTCAGAGAGTGATATTTGGAACAAAACTCCTCTCCGCAGTAATCCTTTATTCACTGCATGTTTACTTTAAACTCACGACCATCATCATCAATACATTGTCTAACCATAGATGCATCATTTGATAAATAAAACTTCACCTCATGGAAAAACTATTTCATCTGTTCTTTTGATAAACCAAGAGGCAAATTTCCAAAATCAAGTTAATTGGAAAAGTCATCATACAAAGGTGTTTTTACTGCCTTAATATGAGCTAGTGTAAATAACTGCTCATCAAGGAAGGACTTCCTAATCTCAAATTGCTGGGAGTAATGTCAATAAATTACAAGGTTGCATTGGCTTGGATTTCTTAACAGTCGGCTCTAAGAATTCAAAAGTCCTCTTAAAACTAAAAATCTCACCTGCATCTTTATGTACATACCAATCTTCCTATTTCCAAATCCTCAATTTGGATTTCTCCAAATTTTTGGGTATGGTACTCCATCAATTCCTTCTCAAAGTGGTCCTCAAAAATCTCATCCAACACCTGAATGAACGAGCAATCCTCAATATCATTAGGATATTTCATTGCATCGAACACATTGAACTTCAAATCTAGGTCATGCACCCTCATTGTAAGCTCCCCCTTTTGGACATCTATCAATGATTTACCAGTTGCCCAAAAGTGGATGACCAAGAATAATTGGGACATTCTTATCTGCCTCATAATCTAGGATAATAAAATCGACAGAAAAATAAATTTATCTATCTGGACCAAAACATCCTCAATTTTACCCTCAAGATATGTGATAAACCTATCCGCTAATTGGAGTGTGACTGTGGTAGGCCTAGTGATAACTCTCCAAAAGTTTGTTATTTAGGCCTTATTTCTATAGTGATTTGTGTGTCTCTTGTGTTATTTAGGGTTGTTTTTAGATTAATATTGTATGTTTTAACCCATTTGGAAGAATGAATGCTTTGGAGATTATTTTGTGCAAAATATAATGTTGAATGACTTGAGGGAGCAAAATCTGTGATCCAACAAAGCAGGGAGCAAAACTGTCACATAAGATGTGTGTAATCCATTTAATGAAGTGGCATTAGCTGAATTAATCTTGGATCTAGGAAGCTTGGAGAGCCTTCCAAGTGTAAAGTTTGACCTAATTAGGGTTTTAACTCCACTCTATAAAAGGAAAGAGTCGTCTCAAGTCAAAGACATTCCAAATTCGACAAAGGAAAGTCCTAGTCCATTCGAGGAGGGAAGATTGGAGACTTCAAGAAGACCATCAACTACGGATCTAATCAAGAGAATTAATCTTGTCTTGTAATTTCTTGTAGTTATGGAAGCATGTACTCAGATTGTAGTGTGTGTTATGATGAACCATATGAACTAAATTTACTTAGGTGTTGGTTAGGAGTTATGTAATTGTCGTGCTTCATTCTCTATGCAACATATGTTGATTTGAGCATCTTGATTATTTGTTGTACCCATTTCTATTTTGTGCCCGCCTGGTCAACCGGTATGAATATCACCTCTTAGTTTCAGGGATGATTTGAGAGGTGTGTGACATTTAATCACACTAGACCATTATGTGTTGGTGGACGCCAGTGACTGAGTTAGGGATAACCAGTTGCCTAGTGCTTGATCGGTAGCACGTCATTGGAGTTGAAACACATTCCAAAAAATCCAGAGTTTCGGGAGGATCATGCTAATAAGAGTGCAAGAAAATTACCTAATCAATAATATTGCTAGTGCATCTTTTAAAACAATTAGAGAAATCCTGACCAACGCCTGTTTCCAATCTGTCTGTTTTATTCGTTTACTTTCTACTCTGTCATTTCTTTTACTTCAACATTTTATCAAAATCAATCATTTTAACAAACCTTGAAACTATTAAAAAGTTACACAAGATAGGTAAATGAGAGCTATTCCCCCGTGGATACAATAAATTACTTATCACTTACTGCGGTTTGTGTATTCTTGCACAGTATTCTAGAGCTTAATTTGATCATATTTTTACCACACTCTAGAAGGCAACAAATTTTTGGCGCCGTTGCCGGAGACTTGAATAAGTTTTTATCTGATCTGTTTTGTGTATGTGTTTTAGTGGTTTGGTGCTAGAACTTTTTGATTGTTTCTTTTGTTTTTGCAAGTGTGAGTTTGGTGCATGAGCAATCCGCTTTGGGTAAGGTTCGAGCTTGATCCAGAAATTGAAAGGAAATTCAGGAGAATAAGGAGAGAGCAGCGAAGAAATCAAAATCCAATGGATAACATGCCGCGTCTCCTGGAAGTTCCAGAAGATCCAATTAATCCCAGTAGAATTGTTTGTTGCAGCCTAATCCACCACTGGAGCAAAATGGACAGCAAAATAATCAGGCTGAGAACCCTATCTTGGTAGCGAACGATAAGGCAAGAGCCATTCGAGCGTATGCTTTCCCGATGTTTGAAGAGTTAAATCTAGGAATTGCACGCCCTCAGATTGAGGCAACAAATTTTGAAATGAAACCGGTAATGTTTCAGATGTTACAAACCGTGGGTCAGTTCCATGGTTTGTCATCTGAAGAACCCCATTTACATCTTAAGTCTTTTCTAGGAGTTAATGATTCGTTTGTAATTCAAGAAGTGTCTAGAGATGCGCTTAGATTAACTTTGTTCATGTATTCTCTCAGAGATGCGCTCCGGGATCCATTAGGACATGGAATGAGTTAGCGAAAAAATTTCTTAGTAAGTATTTTCAACCAACTAGGAATGCCAAGTTAAGGAGTGAGATAGTGGGATTTAGGCAACTTGAAGATGAAACTTTTAGTGAGGCTTGGGAAAGGTTTAAGGAGCTTTTGCGAAAGCATCCCCACCATGGTTTACGTCATTGTATTCAAATGGAAACATTTTACAATGGATTAAACATGGCAACCCAAAGCATGGTCGATGTCTCGGCTGGAGGGGCCCTTTTGGTAAAAACCTTTGATGAAGCCCATGAAATTTTAGAAAGAATATCAACCAATGGTTGTCAGTGTAGGATCTTATGGCAACACTAGAGGGGAGTGAATAGAGTTGCTTAATAAAATTTAAAACTTTTTGCTAAATTAAAATGAATGGATTTAAACTAAGTAAATTTAATAAACACTATAACTTTTTGCTAAATTAAAATGAATTGATTTAAACTAAGTAAATTTAATAAGCACTATAAAACATAAAATATGCTAGAAATATTTGACAATTTTCCTAGGCATGCAATCTACTCATAAAAATGAAATATCGGAAATTAATAGAGTAGAGAGAAAGAGATAACACCGAGAAATTTTATAGTGGTTCGGAAATTCCTACTCCACTCCCCAAGACTCCTTCTTGGGTATTTTATTGCAACGACTCTCTTACGGGTGAGAACCAAACCGACTCTTTTTCCAGGTTCAAGAGTAAACCTTTACCGATCGTTTACAGCTTCAGGACCCAACCTATACCGATCTTTTTAAACAGGTTCAAGATCAAACCACTACGATCCTTTTAACCGGGTTCAGGATCAAACCGCTACAAATCCTTTTTCGAGTTCAGGATTAAACCACTCACTCAATTCCCAAGGTGCACCCACACCTTATTACAATTCCCAATAATAAAAGAATAAAAGAATAAGCTCACAAAATAAAATACCTCTTGAAGGCTAATTACACAATGTTGTGCACTCACAATAATAAAACCTCACAACAACACTAGGCCAACTTAGGAGCAAGGGAGGATTTTAGACAAGAATTGAAGAGTAGGGAGACTTGAGAGCTTAAGACTTTGATGTCTTTTTGGTGTATATTGGAGAGTGAAAATCAAGTCGAATTTATAGGCGAGGAAGATAAATATTGGTCGTTGGATCAAACTAAAGGTGGAGGGTGGAGATTGAATTTAAAATACAAAAGGAATGGATTTCAAAATTAAGAGAGAATTTTGAAGAATTGGAATTTTTGAGATATGAGAATAAATCAAGGATTTGAATGATGAAAATTTAGGAGATAATTTGAATTTAAAAATGAGATTGAGAATATATTGAAATTAAAAGAATTTGACATTTGAATGAGGATTTGAAGGAAATCAAATTTGGAAGAGATTGGATTTGAAAATGAGTTGTAAAAGAATGAATTTTAGGAGAAATTTTGAATTTAAAAGAGATGTGAAATGATTGAATTTAAGAGATAATGGGAATTAAATTTGGGATTAAAATTAAGAGAAAAATAGAGGAAATTGATCATTCACATCAGCTGCCACGTTGGATGCCACATAAACGCCACGTCACTGCCACGTAGGCTTTTTCTTCCAATCTTCTTTTGCTTGTAACTTTCTCGTTTGAACTCTGATTTGAGTGATTCAAAATGCGTTGGAATCGTCTTTCCAAGATCTACATTATGAACACTAAAATCATTAGTAAATTAAAGTTTGTTATCATCAAAACATATGGTATGATTGAAGCTCATAAAGCTAACAGTCAGTGGTCGGATGTTAGAGGCTCAAATAAAAAAGTTAAGAGTGTGTTAGAGGTTGATGGTGTGTCTACCAATGGGGATGATATTGCAATGTTAGCTAACACTCTTAAGAATGTGACAGTAGTTAGTCATCAACAGCCGTCAGCTGTCGAGCATGTTGTAGTGGTGAACCAAGTTGCAGAGGAATCATGTGTCTATTGTGGTGAAGAGCACAACTATGAGTTTTCTCCCAGCAATCCAGCCTCTGTGTTTTTTGTAGGTAATCAAAGGAATAACTCTTACTCTAACTTTTATAATCTAGGTTGGCGCAACCACCCCAACTTTTCATGGGGAGGGCAAGGAAGCAATTCACAAGTCCCTCAAGCACAGCAATAGGTGAACCAACCAGGATTTTCTAAATCACAGGCATTGCCCCAGCAACATAAGCAGGCTTTGCCCCAGCAAAATTCAGAGAGTTCTCTTGAGGCAATGATGAAGGAATATATGGCTCGTACAGATGTCGCTATTCAAAGTAATCAAGCTTCAATAAGAGCCCTGAAATTGCAAATCAGTCAGCTAGCTAATGAGTTGAAGGCAAGACCTCAAGGGAAACTTCCTGCGAATACTGAACACCCTAGAATGGAAGGTAAGGAGTAGGTAGAGGCAGTAATCTAAGGAGTGGTAAGCCACTAGAAGAGAGAAAGAAGCCTAGTAAACCCCAGGATGTAGAGAAGAATAGTGATAAAAATGTTGTAATTGAGAGAGAGTTGGAGTCTGGTAAAGGTGATGGAGGCAGCAATAATAATGCCGGAGCATCTGGTTTTGTCCCAGATGTGGATCCACCTTATGTGCCACCCCCACCGTATGTACCACCTCTACCTTTTCAACAAAGGCAGAAGCCTAAGAATCATGATGGTCAATTTAAGAAGTTTTAGAGATTCTTAAGCAATTGCATATAAATATTCCTCTAGTAGAAGCTATAGAGCAAATGCCAAATTATGCTAAATTTCTTAAGGATATTTTAACTAAAAAGAAGAGATTAAGTGAATTTGAAACTGTATCTCTTACTGAGGAATGTAGTGCTATTCTCAAGAATGGGCTACCAACCAAGGCTAAGGATCAAGGATCATTCACTATTCCTGTCTCAATAGGTGGAAAAGGGTTGGGTAGAGCACTTTCTGATTTAGGCGCAAGCATTAACCTTATGCCTCTTTCGATCTATCGAAAGTTAGGTATTGGTGAAGCTAAGCCTACCACAGTCACACTCCAATTAGCTGATAGGTCTATCGCATATCTAGAGGGTAAAATTGAGGATGTCTTAGTGAAAGTAGATAAATTCATATTTCATGTTGATTTTATTATATTAGATTATGAGGCAGATAAAGATGTCCTAATTATTCTTGATCGTCGATTTTTGGCTACTGGTAGAGCATTGATAGATGTTCAAAAAGGGTAATTAACAATGATGGTTTATGATGAGGAAGTAAAGTTCAATGTTTTGAAGGCCATGAAGTATCTAGACGAAGTGGAAGATTGTTCTTTCATTAGGATTCTGGAGAACACAATTGTTGAGACAACAATGGAGGATTTGACAAATAAACATTTGGAAAACTATGAAGAGATTAGTGTAGAGGATTTAGAAGTTTTTTCTTTAGAAAGAAAAAGTGAAAAAGAAGTGTCTAGGTGTGAAGATGTTTTTGAGTCTTTAGATTTGGATGAAAGGAAGGCTCCTCCTATTAAGCCATCCCAGATTGAGGCACCCACTTTAGACTTGAAGCCCTTGTTGGATCATCTAAAATATGTGTATCTTGGGGAGGGTGAGAAGTTACCCATTATTGTTGAATCAGATTTAATGCCAGAGGATGAAGAGGCCTTAATAAAGTTGTTGCAGCAATATCATAAAGTAATAGGTTGGACATTGGGTGACATTCAGGGAATTAGCCCGTCTTTTTGTATGCACAAAATCACTCTAGATGAGGGATCCTTTAGGAGTATTGAGCAACAGAGAAGGCTTAACCATGCAATGAAAGAGGTAGTTAAGAAGGAGGTGATTAAATGGTTGGTTGGATGTTTGGCTTACTGTCCTGGTTGGGTAAGCCCGGTCCAATGCGTTCCTAAGAAATGAGCTGTTACGGTAGTGACCAATAAAGACAATGAGTTGATCCCAATCAGGACAGTAATTGGCTGGAGGGTTTGCATGGATTACAGGAGGCTTAACAAAGCCATCCGTAAGGACCATTTCCCTCTACCATTTATTTACCAGATGTTTGATAGATTGGCTGGTCAGCCTACTACTGCTTCTTAGATGGTTATTCTAGGTATAACCAGATTACCATTACTCCTAAGAATCAGGAAAAAACCACTTTCACCTGCCCTTATGGGACGTTTGCTTTCAGGCGAATGCCTTTTGGACTTTGCAATGCTCCAACAACATTTCAGCGGTGTATGTTAGCAATTTTCTCTGATATGATTGAGTCCACTATTGAGGTATTTATGGACGATTTTTCAGTGTTTGGAGGGTCTTTTCAGCATTGTTTGAATAATTTAGGTAAGGTGTTAAAGAGATGTGAGGATACCCATCTAGTTCTTAATTGGGAGAAATGTCACTTCATGGTGAAGGAGGGCATTATATTAGGTCATAAGATTTCAAAGAAAGGTCTAGAAGTTGATCAAGCAAAAATAGAGGTTATTGAGAGATTAGAACCACCAAATTCAGTTAAAGGGATTCAGAGTTTTTTAGGTCATGCTGGATTTTATAGAAGGTTCATAAAGAACTTTTCCAAAATCGGTAAACGTTTTTGTAACTTATTGTGTGCTGATAGTGTTTTTGACTTTAATGCAGATTGTAGGAAGGCTTTTGAGACCTTAAAGGCTGCTTTAATCTCAACCCCCATTTTGTGTGCACCTAACTGGAATTTACCATTTGAGGTAATGTGTGATGCGAGTGATGTTGCAGTAGGTGCAATGCTGGGGCAAAAGCAGGGCAAATTTATCCATCCTATTTATTATGCAAGCAGGGTTTTGAATGAGGCATAAATCTGAAGGGAATAAAAGTCCCCACGCAGTGGAAGCGCATCGATTGGACCTTACGCCGTATATTAATTAACATTAAAATACCGTTACGATAACTCAAACAAAACTTTAAACAACCTTTAAAGCCGCTGTAAAATTGGTTTAAACATGCTAAAATAAATCTAAATTTATTTTTAATACTTTTCTAAAGAAAAGAGGAAGAACCGTTACAAACCTCCGTTGTAGACTTGACCGTTCTTCGCCAACGACGCTCCACGAACGAAAACGCAGCAGCCGCCTTAGCCTCTTGATCGCTGGAATTTCCTTCTTGATCGACACAATAACCACAGAGGTTACACCGGTATATCTCTAAGTCTAGGAAGCAAAAGACTTGTGGGAGTCTTTCTCTAAGAGGGAGGCTAGAGAGAATTCTAGGTCTTGTCTTTCAAGAGTATCAAGTGTCATGACCAATTAGGTCTAGTGTTCTATTTATAGAAGAGAGGCCATGAATAAAATATTCAATTAAATCAATCTTTTCCATAATTGATTCAATCTTTATTCCTTAATTAATCAATCATGATTAATCAATTCCATAATTGATTAATCTTTTCCACAAATGACTAATTACTTCCATAAGTGATTAGATCATTTCCTTAAATGATTAATCACTTCCTTAAGTGATTAATTATTTCCATAATTGATTAATTCCCGGTTAATGAATTCTTTAATTAATTAACCACCAATTAAATATCACATATTTAATTCCCGGCCTAGAATTAATTAATTTGCCCAAACACATTTTAGGCCTTAAAATAATTAATTCATTATTTTGAACTCTTTCAAACTTCCATAAATTTATATTTGAACTTTTCAAATATTAATTTCTCTCATAATAATATATCAATATATATTATATTTGTTTCCCTTAATAAATTGAACATTTTCAATTTACTTTTATTACTTAGTTGCCTCAAATTACTTTACGAGCTACCAGTGGGACCTAATGGACCTTCAGATCAGAAGCTCCAACGATGTGAGATTAATTGGTCAAACTCATTAACCACATTAATCAATATTCGTTAACCGTGTGTACATTCCACTATAGACTCACAGTTGCACTCTTCTCACTGCAGACATATTTTCTGTGTCCACGGATCTAGACCAATATCGACTAGTTAGTCCTTCACGAGTGTCCGTAACACCAGTTGGGTCAAATTACCGTTTTACCCCTGGGTTACCTCTATTTCCTTAAGTACCAATTCTCCTCTAATGAACAACCTGTTTGTGGTCCAACCATCAAACAGAAAACCCTCTCGTGCCATTGAGAGGGTAGGGCCCTTTGTTCAAGACTCGGAGTAACCACTTAAGGGAACACTCATCTGCTTCCCTAAAGTCGGAAGGAGTGAATTCCATCTTGTACGATTATGTTCCCAGCTCCTCATTCGGTCTTGTCCCCAAAGTGGTAGGCTTATTGAGTCGGCGTATTGGCCACTCTCACCCATACAAATCAAAGGACAATCTCTCATGAGCAGGAGTCCATAATCAACTCAGGATTAAGACTAAGTTGTCTAGGTCGTCCTAGTGAAATAGAAAACCAACTAGTTAACGGTGTTATAACCAGTGGTTACTATTTCGCGGTCCGGTCTTATGCAAACTCATTGCATAGGATACCCCCACTCGCATGTCTCCTACACGAACGCGTTGGATCGCAGCGTTTGTATCAAATACAAAGTGGGTTGTATCCATAGTGTCACTAGGATAAGGCACCCAGTCTTATCCCTATACTATAGACCTTTTAGGCTGTTTCTTGAACAATGATCCCATATGTCGCTACATATAGTTCAAGACTCATATTATAGCCTAGGATGTCTAGTTTATTGGATTAGGGTTATTATTAGGCAAAGACAAATATAAAATAACTAATAACAATTAATGGAAAAAATATATCAATATTATTTCATTAATATCCAGTCAACGGTTACATTCACTATCTACGAGTTTTAGGGCATAAAACCCAACAAAATCAACTATACAACTACTGAAAAGGAGTTGTTAGCGGTTGTGTTTGCCTTTGAGAAATTTCGCCCATATTTGGTTGGAACCAAAGTCACGATTTTCAAAGATCATGCAGCAATAAGGTACTTAATGTCTAAAAAAGATGTAAAGTCTAGACTAATTCGTGGGTTTTATTATTGCAGGAATTTGACTTGGAGATAAAGGACAAGAAGGGATCGGAAATTATTATTACAGATCATTTGTCTCGCCTTGATCCTAAAGGAATGAAAATCCTATGCAGCTGAAGCGTGTATCAGATCGTTTCGTTCTTAATTGGGTTTCATAGAAATACCGATACATTGGCCTTAAAATTACAGAACAATTCTATAATCTAAACAGATTAAGCATGCAATTCTAAATTCTAAACGATTTAGAATTTGAGAAACTTACTTGTTGATGCACAAAGCATCTCTACACTATGCTCCAAAAACACGAACGATTCGTCATTGACCTCTCCAAGAACACCACCATCAAAGAACACCCACTATCCTCTAGATTACTTAATAGAGATTGTGGGATCTCGTTTGTCTTGGGAAAGGGAAGGAAGTTTCAACATCAACCTTGCTGTAATTTCTTGAGAGAAATTGAGAGAGATGGATAGCAATTTCGAGAGAGAGATTCACACACCGTTCTTCAGCAACCCACTCATGTTGGTTGAAAGGAAGGGAGTGAGGGGGAGTTACACGATTAACTCCCCTTACACCTGACAACTCCCCATTCCCCAACAAAACTGTTGGGGAATAATAATTATAAATTAATCTCATTAATTTAATAATTATTAATACTATATGTTATAAACCTAATTAATTTAACCAAATTAATTTTAGTTAAATTAATTAATAACATATAGTTTTCAAACTCAATTAAATCATATTTACCTTAATTAATTCAACCAACTAATTAAATATCATATATCTAATTAATATTATATTTGAATTAAACTCAAATATGTCTCTCTCACTTAACCTATAGTTTTAATGTGCATCCAATGTACATTAATTATGAACTATAGAATTAATTTAATTAAATTAAATTAATTAATTCTCCAATTAATTAATTCATTAATTAAATATCTTATATGTAATTAATTTACTATTTGAATCATATTCAAATAATTCTCTCATAAACTATAGTTTTAATATGAATCTTATTCACATTAAATATAACCTATAGTTCCAATACGAATCTAATTCATATTTAATATTTGAACCCCTTCAAATATTTAATTCTCTCATTAATTAATTTTGAATCACATCCAAAATTAATTTTATATTATAAAGTTTAATTCACTAATTAAAATTATATTATAATGTATCTTCATACATTATCTTAATTGTATCATATACAATATAATTCCCTTAATGAATTTGAACACACTTCAAATTCTATTCAAGACTATTTAAGCTCAGAATCCTTTACGAGCTAGCAGGTGGACCTAATGGATCTACAGATCAGAAGCTCCAACGATGCTAAACTAATTGGCTAAACACATTAACCAAATTAGTCAACATTCGTTAACTGTGGGTCACTCCACTAAAGACCCACAACTGCACTCTTCTCACTATAGAATATTTCTGTGTCCATGGATATCGACCAATAACAGTAAGTCAATCCTTCACGAGTGTTCGTATCGCTAGTTGGGTCAAATTACCGTTTTACCCCTGGGTTACCTCTGGATCCTTAAGTACCACTGATTCCTCTAATGAACAATCTGTTTATGATCCAATCAATAAACAATAGTTCCTCTTGGGCCAGGAGAGGATGGGCGCCCTTGTTCAAGACCCGGAAATCAGCCCTTAAGGGAACACACATCTACTTGTCCCAATAGGGGAATGAGTCAATTTCATCTTGTAATGTTATGTTCCCAGCCCCCACTCGGTCTTGCCCCTGAAATGGTAGGCTTATTGAGTCGGCGAACTGGCCACTCTCACCCATACAAATCTAAGAACAATCCCTCCTGAAAAGGGGTTCATAACATACTCAGGATTTAGATTGAGTTGCCTAAGTGATCCTATTGAAATAGAAACCTAAACTTGTTAACGGTGTTACATCTAGTGGTTACTATTTCGCGGTCCGGTCTTATGCAAACTCATTACACAGGATACCCCCACTCACATGTCTCCTACATGGATGCTTTGAATCATTGCATTTGTATCGAATACAAAGTGGGTCGTATCACATAGTGTTACCAGGATAAGGAACCTAACCTTATCCCTATCCTATAGACCATTTAGGTTGTTACTTGTGAAAGGATTGGAATTCCCAATTCCGTTACAGCAGAAGCAATTGGACTGTTCGTAAAATAATTTTGTTTTACAAAATACCAATACATTGGCAAAAGGTTAAGCGATGAGAAACATACCTTCGTTGACGACTCTGAATTCTTCAAGAATGCCTTTCTTGATTGCTCTGCAACAACGAAGAACACCACCATTTGATCTTCCTCGCTATAACTCTGAGATTAGGAACGTAGTTGTGGGACTACCTAATCTTGAATAGGAAAAACTCTAGAGAGAAAATTCTCTCTAGAGTTCTTGAGTTGAGAGAATATGAGAAGGCCTTATGGTGGCCATATGTTGTGGTACCTAAACCCTAGGTTTAGTGTTATATTTATAGGAGAAAGACCATGAATAAGATATTCATTTAAGATCAATTATTTCCATAACTGATTTAATGTTTTCCATAATTAATCAATTCCATGACCAATCAATTCCATAATTGATTGTTCTTTTCCATAAATGATTGATCACTTCCATAAGTGATTAAATCATTTCAATAAATGATTAATTACTTCCATAAGTGATTAATCATTTCCATAATTGATTAATTTCCAATTAATTAAATCTTTAATTAATTAATCACCAATTAAATATCATACATTTAATTTCAGACCTTCTATTAGTTAATTAATTAATTACCCAATTAAATATCATATATTTAATTTCAGGCCTTCAATTAATTAATTCTATAATATGAATCAAACTCATATTCAAATTTGAACTCCTTCAAATTCTCTTATATCCTAAAAATTTAATATGAATGAAATGCATATTAATATTTGAACTTCTTCAAATATTTATTTCTCCCATAGACTATAGTTTAATTAAATCTCATTTAATTTAAACTAAATTGAATAACTAATTAATTCATAATTAATTAATTCATCTTCTAATTAAATACCATATATTTAATTAGACATATATTTGAACTCTTTCAAATATATCAATCTCTCAATATAATAAAGTTTAATCTCAAATTAGACTTTATATTTTAATGCATCACTATACATTATATTAATTTTTATCTCATACAATTAACTTAATTCCCAATATGAATTTGAACTATTCAAATTCTCTCAAGATATATTTGTTCCTAATTACTCTTTACGAGCTAGCAGGGGGACCTAATGGACCTACAGATCATAAGCTCCAATGATATGAGGTTAATAGATTAAACTCATTAATAAGGTTAACCAATATTCATTAACTGTGGGTAATTCCACTAAAGACCCACAGCTGAACTCTTCTCACTGTAGAATATTTCTGTGTCCACGGATATAAACCTATACCGGTAAGTCAATCCTTCACGAGTGTCCGTAACTACAGCTGGGTCAAATTACCGTTTTGCCCCTGTGTTACATCTGTCTCCTTAAGTACCAATGCTCCTTTAATGAACAACCTGTTTATGGTCCAACCAATAAACAGAAAGTCCCTCTCGGGCCAGTGAGAGGGCGGGATCCCTTTGTTCAAGTCCCGGAGTCACCACTTAAGGGAACACTCATCTACTTCTCCTAGAAGTGGGAAGGAGTGAATTCCTTCTTGTGTTGTCATGTCCCCAGCCTCCCACTCGGTCTTGTCCCCAAAAAGGAAGACATATTGAGTCGACGTATTGGCCACTCTCACCCATGCTAATCAAAGGACAATTCCTCATGAGAAGGAGTTCATGACACACTCAGGATTAAGACTGAGTTACCTATGTCATCCTATTGAAACAGTAACCTAACTTGTTAACGGTGTTATATCTAGTGGTTTACCATTTCATGGTCCGGGCTTATGCAAACTCATTGCATAGTATACCCCCGCTCGCATGTCTACTACATGGACGCTTTGGATCAATACGTCTGTATCAAATACAAAGCAGGTCGTATCACATAGTGTTACCAGGATAAGGTACCCAACCTTATCCTTGTACTATAGACCTTTTAGGTTGTTACTTGAACACCGATCCCCGTATGTCCCCACATACTAGTTCAAGTCACATGTAAACAACCTTGGATCTTAGTTTATTGGATTTGGGTCAAATTGTGCAAAATTTAACAATAACACTTTATTGTAGAAACTCAATAAAACTTTATTGAAACAAATATACAATTTGTTTACATTCACTATCTACGAGTTTTAGGGCATAAAACCCAACAACTTGAACACTGATCCCCGTATGTCCCCACATACTAGCTCAAGTTTCATCTAAACAACCTAGGATCTTAGTTTATTGGATTTAGGTCAAATTGTGCAATTTTAGTAACAATAACTCTTTATTGTACAAACCTCAATAACAGCATATTGAGACAAGTGAACAATTTGTCACCATTCACTATCTACGAGTTTTAGGGCATAAAACCCAACAACTCCCACTTGAACTAAAACTCTAGTTTAGTAGGATGTACAATAATCTATCATGGCAATGGGTGTATCGATACATGTAAAATACATAAAACGTATATATACAATGTACAAATACAATAAACTAGGGCATCCACTGTACCCATTACATTTCTCCCACTTGCCCTAGATTACATCTTTGTACTTATCTCGTAGATCTAGACCATCTAGATAACCCTCATACACTTTAGTCGAGAGAGCCTTCGTGAATGATCAGCAATACTTCATTCAATTCAATGTGCATGCTTGTCTTGCATTAGGAAAGGTCATGTTTGGAACATTTTCCAAATCAGCCTCGAACTTTCCAAGTCTTACAGCCTCGATCGCTGCTTCACAAACAACGTAGTTTTCGGCCTATAGGTCGAGGCTGCATTGCATCATAGCTTGATGTGATGTCATACTATATCTCCTCTATTTTAGAGTGAAGACAGACACTGATGTAGATTTCATCAAATCCTTACCAGTTAAAACATCTGTGTCAGTGTATCATGTAAGGATCAAATCCATAGCGCCATACACGAGCATATAGTTCCTCATTCTCCAAATATACTTGAGAATATAATTAACGACTCTCCAGTGATCATATCTTGGATTAGATTGATACTCACTGACATTGCCTACTGCATAGGGCATTCCTCAACTCTTTGAGTTGTCTAAGAATACAGTTCCTTAGACAAAACAATTCTACCCTAATAGGTTGTGAATCCTTCTTAGAATTCTACATCTCATATCTAATCAACATTTGTAGATATAAGACGCTTGAAATATGACTAGCATTTTGTTCTTACTGTTCTAAACAATTTAGAACCTAAGAACAAACTAAGCTTCTCCCAACTTTTATTTGGAAATGAGCTGCTAGTCACTATTAATGTCAGTAGCCTACATCATTCCCAATGATTGGGATATCAATCATATACAACACTAAGTGAGCTACTGAACTATTGATGATTACTTGTAGACACAAGACTCATCAATGTTCTGATTAAAGCCAAAAAATTTGATCATAGTATCAATTCTTAAATTCCAAGATCGAAATGCTTAGGTAAATTCATGAATGGACCACTTAAGCTTGCAAACCCTTTTGCTTTTGATCTTGCTCAATGGACCCTTCTGGTTGAAACCTTAAATGTCTCGTTTCTTCTTGTAAATCCACTTGTAACCTATAGGTGTTACCCTATCAAGCAAATTTACAAGATCCCAGATGGAATTGAAAGGCAAAGGCTTCATTTCTAGGCCCATGGCTTTAAACCATTGGTCCTTGTCAACATCATTCATTTCTTTTGTAAAAGATAATGAATCCTCTATGTCATCATCAAGAATGACGACTTTAGCTTCAAATAAGCCGATGTAACGGTCAGGTTATAAAACAACCCTCTCACTACATCAAGGCATTCTCAACTCTTGAGATGGATGTGACTTGACCAAAAAGCACAAGCCTTATCAACAACTCTTGTTGATTTTTTTGTAGCTTCATTAGTTAATACACTCGAAGTGACTTTACTTTGTGGCTTATGATTGCTCATTTGGTCTTCTTTCGAGAATGTAGCATTTGTCAAATACAAATTCGTAATTCTCGAGTGGATTGAAGAAATATCCACTCCTCGTTTTCTTTGGGGTAACCTACAAAGTATGTAATGAAGTCAACACTTCATGACCCCAAAACGAGCCAGGCAATTGAGCATAGCTCAATTATGGGTTGAACCATATCCAATAGGGTTCTATTACTCCTAACTGAGATTTAGGATGTGATTTCATGAACTATCAAATAGTTCAGGAATCTCAAGTCCCTACACTCAACACATTGATCATATCCAAGTGTTTTTTATTATCTCACCTAACAAGTTTTCAACTTTAGTCTTAAGCCCTTCGTATATCTCAAGAGATTCCGACTTAAGTTGCATTAGGTAGAGATATTCATACCTATGAATAATTATCTATAACAGAGATAAATTATTCATACCCTCCCAGTGCTTTAACATACTAGACCACAAGGATCCAAATGTGCAAGCTCCAAGGGCTCTTTGGCTCTTTTAGCTCTTTTCCAGTAAAAGATCTATCAGTCATATTGCCTATAAGGCATGACTTTATTGTATTAGAGAGTCTTCTTCTAACTAACTTAGAAGTATACCCAAGACTAAGCTCCCAATCATATTGAGATCAAAATAGCCTAACACCTTAAGAACCAAAGAAAGGTATTTCCTTTAGGAGATATCCTTTGCCTTTATTTCATTGAGTATAAGAATTCTTAAGCAACTCAATGCTCATGACTTGGTTTACTCTTGATTAGTCTTAAAACACATAAGTTATTTTCCAGTAAAGCTGAATAAATGTCAACTCCCTTTCTTAAAATAAATATGCGTTAGCAGAGAAAGGTATGGAGATCAAATTTCTGTTAATCTTTAGGAAATTCATATACATTATCTAATAATGTGTATTTTCTCCCACTAGATAAAATAACTTAATGTGCCCCTCTTCCATAGTCGAGACATACTCTCCAGATCAAAATCTGAGAGTCATCTCACCTACTTGCAACAGTTGCCATAAGCTTATTCCTTGAAAGGAAAAACAAACGTGATAAGTGGCACCTGAATTAAAAATCCAGGCTATATCCTCATTTTCCACTATGCACGTTTCAATGACCAATAAATCACATTCATTGTCATCGACATTGGCTAGGCAGTTAATGTAATAATCATCATAAACGATTCAAGATGAACTAGATATTTGGGCCTGAGGACATTCCTCACTCAAGACTAATCTAAAATCATTTACCACAAGTTTGTCGTTTAAGCTAGTTGTATCTAAAACCTTTATCTATAAATTGGTGTAAGACAATGCACATAGAAATTATCACTGAAACAACAAATTACTTGTTATGCACTAAACCCATTACACAAAACAATATTGTTTTAATCCAATCAATTTAGCAAAAGTAATCATCGACCCAAATGTATGATACATATATGCAACGATACTTCAGAGGTTTAGAGCAACAGCCACCGTACGGCAGTCAGCCACTCCTTCTCTGAATTGAGACAATCTCAACCAATCCCTATTACCAGAATAACTCATATTCCAATAGTTCTTAGCTACCGTTTTTTCGGTCAGGAAATCATTAACACCTTAACAATTTCCCGTAAGTGTGACCCTCCATTTTTCAGATTCCAGAGGTCGGCCCCAACAATGCTACCGTAGGAAAAGTCAAAGTTGGGAATGGACCTAAGAAACCCTATCCATTTCTAGAGTTTGCGTTGTTCCGAATCCCATGATCAAGCCCTCCGTAGGGTGATCGCTCCCAGGGCGACTCGCAGGCAGATCATAGGAATCTCACCGTGCAACCTAATGGAGGAGACCGTAGGATACGTTGACACGTGTCCTGCTCCCACTTACTATAAAATACTTCCTCATTCACCTTGATATTGATCCATGCAAACACCATCCATAGGGGGTCACTCCCAGGGTGACTCGAGGCCAAGCATGGACCTCACGTTGTGAACTCTTGAGGATGTGAGAGCAAAACTTGATTTATGAAAATCTTGTTTTGATATATTTCCTCCCACTAAGCATTTTTATAATTTAAGGGTCTATTACTTAGGTAAATTCCGACTAAATGAATCTATCTAAGTCTATGCCTGTATATAACTCTTATATAGAGGTCTTTACTCTAATGTCTAGGTGAATTAAACTCTTTTAATTACCTAGTGACATTGCATGCTAACATTAGTCCTATGATTAATTCAACTCAGGTTCCGGATCTATTCCCAGGTAGGAGGTGTTCCGTAACCGTCAACTTAAATACCCCCAGCTTAGACAGAACTTCACCGGGAGTGTTCCCTTATAACCATAGTAATGTTTTTCCTACTTAGTATATTAAAACTATTTTAATCCTAAGTAGGAATATAATTCTAATCCTATTAGAATTAAAATGAGCTTAGGTCTAATTAATTTTAAACAATTTAAAATTAATTCATTTTAACCTAAGGTCCTATGTTTGCATGCAACTCTTTGTTATAGGTTGACGGTTTCTAATCAATTTTATAACTACTATAAAATTTTAATAATTAGCCCTATAACATACTTTTATGGTGTTTCCAAATAACAATCTAATTCCAGTTATTAAACACCATAATATTCATGACGCCGATATCGATAATATAACGATTATATTAATCTAAGGTGGTGTCATGTTTAATGCAATTTCAATTTCATTTAATTAATATTGATTATATTAATTAATCATCCACGAAATTAAATTATATGAAATTTGACATTAATATATAACATTTATATTAATCTAATTAATGTCATGCTCAATGCTATTCCATTTTCATTTAATTAATATAACAATTTATATTAAATCATGCATGAAAACAAACATTGAAATTTATTTCCATTCATAATATAACTATTATATTAATACTCATGAAAATAAATCTAAGCATGCATGCTACATTAATAAAATATAACATTTTATATTTATCTAATTAATACTCATGAAAGTATTAAGTAGAGAGTCTGGCAGACCTTACAAGGATGGAAAGGTAAATTTTTTTCAGTAGGTGGTAAGGAGGTGTTGATAAAGAGTATTGCCCAATCCATACCAACTTACATTATGAGTTGTTTTCGATTGCCCAAAGCACTCTGTGATGACCTGCATGCAATGATGGCTCGCTTCTGGTGGGGCTCTTCTGAATCCAAAAGGAAAATACATTGGAAAAAGTGGGACCAGTTGTGCTTGCCAAAAGAAATGGGTGGTTTAAATTTTCGTGAAATGGAAAGTTTTAACAAAGCTCTCTTGGCGAAACAAGTTTGGCGTTTATTAAAAAATCCAGATCTGTTGGTTTCTAAAGTAATAAAGGGTTGTTATGCGAATCAACAATCCCTTCTACACGCCCCAATCAAAGCCAATTGTTCTGTTTTTTGGCAGGGATTTGTATGGGGAAGAGAGCTTATACAAAGTGGTATGAGAAAGCGAATAGGAAATGGCGAATCTACATATTTCTACAAGGACCCATGGACACCTAGGGAGAGCACTTTTAAGCCCATTCTAGTTGTTGGGACAAATTTAAATGAAGAAGCTTTCGTTTCTGAATTCATTACACCAACAAGAGAGTGGGATGTCAGTAAGCTGGAGGGAGTGGTCACAAAAGAGGATGTTAGCGTCATAGTCACAATCCCTATTGGCGATTCAAATGCCGATGATGAATGGATATGGCATTATTGTGCGAATGGTTTGTATTCTGTTAGGAGTGGATACAAATTGGCTAGAATAATGCTACAAGGATGGGGATCTCCAAGTGTGAATAATCAACAAGCATGGTGGAAGGCTTTGTGGAAATTAAAAATTCCCCAGAAGATAAAATTATTCATATGGCGGGCCTATCATGGATGTCTTCCAACAAATTATAGTCTCTGGAAGAGGGGAATAAATGTTTCACCCATGTGCATTGTTTTCAAATAAAAAATGGAGACCATTGACCATGTGTTATGCGGATGCAAACGGTCCAGGAAAATATGTGATATATTGTTTCAAATGGTGGATTATAATATACCGGTTATTGATAATTTTGCAGAGAGAATTGCTTGGTTAGCCAAACACTTAGATGATGAGGATATGGAACGAGCATGTATTACTTTTTGGGCTCTCTGGAATGATAGAAATGCATTTAACAATGATACCGGAATAATGGAATTGGGCCAAAAATGTGAATGGATACTAACTTATTGGGAAGAAATTAGGACCAAGAAGCAAAAAAGTTCAGAGCCTCACATGTATGCGGTAAAGGGAACTGTTGTTCAGGAAGGAAATATGGTGATGTTTACAGATGCTGCTGTTGGTTCATCGATCAAGGGTACAGGTTATGGTGCCGTACTTTTTAGCGCCAATGGAGTGTTAATTGGTGCAATGGAATTCAATGATCTGGCGTCACATACACCATTGGCAGTGGAGGTCAATGCTTTACTCCATGGTGTTCGTTTGCTTCAACGAATGCAGATTGATCGGGTATGTGTTTTTTCGGACTCAGTTAATGCTATTAGGATGATTCGTGGAGATACTCATGTTACATCTGAGGTTTATCATTGGATCGTCCAAATTCGAAAGATGAGTGAATCCTTTGAGAGTTTATCTTTTAATTATGTATCTCGACAAGGTAACAGAAAAGCAGATTATTTAGCTAGGGATGCGTACATTCATAGGAGATCTATGCTTTGGCTTGAGAATTTTCCTCAAGAAATTATGTTCATGAGGAATTGTGCTCAATGTAATTGTACTGTTACCTGTAATTGTTCGTAGTAATGGAATATGTTTCTCTTTAAAAAAAAAATCATATATTTAATATAACAATTATACTAAATAACTCATGAAATTTAAAATTCATGCATAATTACCATATATTATAACATTTATAACATAAATATGCATGAAACATGCTTAACCTATGGTGGGATTTTAATCTATATGACATTCATAAAGCATTAAACAACTAAATAGACCGGTATTTTTGGCACCCTAAGGAAAAAAAAATGAAAAATTACATTAATTTTAACATAATTTAGTCCTAAACCGCCATGTATAAGGTCTGAACTACCTCGAACCGCTCATAACCCACCTGAATCGTGTCAGAATTGCCCAAACCGGACCCAAAATGCCCAAACCGGTCCAGAATCAGCTAAAATCGGACCGAACCGGACCAGATAACTGCATCTAACTCCCCACGCCGCACGAAAAAAAAAACTACCTTCGTTCTTGCTCGAACTCGCACCCTCAAAATTGCTAGGCACACACACACCACTTGCTCCAACCACCGACATTCAAAGTGAAATGGACGCAAGAATTCTTATTTTGTAACCGCCTTTTTTTTCTTTTTCGACCACGCGTTTTCATGAGTTTGCCTCAGTTCCCGGTCCCGATCCCGATCGGGAATTTCCGGTCCCGATCCTGGTCGGGATCCCGACCGGGAAAATTTCTAGACGACTCTGAAAATCTCTGATTTCTCTGTTTTTGCTCTGTTTTCTGGGTTTTCTTCGTCGTTGCAGTGCCGTAAACACCAAATTTGACCTCGATTCAAGCAGATTTCATCAAATTGAAATCCTATTTCACTAGACACGGACTTACATGACTCGACTTTTGCCCAAAAAACACAGGCCTTTACATGATCAAATCATATAAATTGTAAATCTAGGGCCAAAAATACCTAAATAGTCTATCAGCAAACCATTACATCCATTATGCAAAATTACCCACCAAAAACCAATGCAAATTTCTTAGAAATGAAATTAGAGAATGATCGGGCTCTGATACCATTTAAAGGAATGAAAATCCTACGCAGCGGAAGCGTGTATCAGATCGTTTCGTTCTTGATTGGGTTTTATAGAAATACCGATACATTGGCCTTAAAATTACAGAACAATTCTATAATCTAAACAGATTAAGCATGCAATTCTAAATTCTAAACGATTTAGAATTTAAGAAACTTACTTCTTGATGCACAAAGCATCTCTGCACCATGCTCCAAAAACACGAACGATTCGTCATTGACCTCTCCAAGAACACCACCATCAAAGAACACCCACTATCCCCTAGATTACTGAAGTAGAGATTGTGGGATCTCGTTTGTCTTGGAAAAGGGAAGGAAGTTTCAGCATCAACCTTGCTGTAATTTCTTGAGAGAAATTAAGAGAGATGGATAGCAATTCCGAGAGAGAGATTCACACACCGTTCTTCAACAACCCACTCATGTTGGTTGAAAGGAAGGGAGTGAGGGGGAGTTACACGATTAACTCCCCTTACAGCTGGCAACTCCCCATTCCCCAACAAAACTGTTGGGGAATAATAATTATTAATTAATCTCATTAATTTAATAAATATCAATACTATATGTTATATACCTAATTAATTTAACCAAATTAATTTTAGTTAAATTAATTAATAACATATAGTTTTAAAATTCAATTAAATCATATTTAACTGAACTAATTCAACCAACTAATTAAATATCATATATCTAATTAATACTATATTTGAATTAAACTCAAATATGTCTCTCTCACTTAACATATAGTTTTAATGTGCATCCAATGTACATTAATTATGAACTATAGAATTAATTTAATTAAATTAAATTAATTAATTCTTCAATTAATTAATTCATTAATTAAATATCTTATATTTAATTAATTTACTATTTGAATCATATTCAAATAATTATCTCATAAACTATAGTTTTAATATGAATCTTATTCACATTAAATATAACCTATAGTTCCAATACGAATCTAATTCATATTTAATATTTGAACCCCTTCAAATATTTAATTCTCTCATTAATTAATTTTTAATCACATTCAAAATTAATTTTATATTATAAAGTTTAATTCACTAATTAAACTTATATTATAATGTATCTTCATACATTATCATAATTGTATCATATACAATATAATTCCCTTAATGACTTGAACACACTTCAAATTCTATTCAAGACTATTTATCCTCATAATCCTTTACGAGCTAGCAGGTGGACCTAATGGACCTACAGATCAGAAGCTCCAACGATGCTAGACTAATTGGCTAAACTCATTAACCAAATTAGTCAACATTCGTTAACTGTGGGTCACTCCACTAAAGACCCACAACTGCACTCTTCTCATTGTAGAATATTTCTGTGTCCACGGATATCGACCAATAACAGTAACTCAATCCTTCACGAGTGTTCGTAACGCCAGCTAGGTCAAATTACCGTTTTACCCATGGGGTACCTCTGGATCCTTAAGTACCACTGATTCCTCTAATGAACAATCTGTTTATGATCCAATCAATAAACAACAGTTCCTCTCGGGCCAGGAGAAGATGGGCGCCCTTGTTCAAGACCCAGAAATCAGCCCTTAAGGGAACACACATCTACTTGTCCCAATAGGGGAAGGAGTGAATTTCATCTTGTAATGTTATGTTCTCAGCCTCCACTCGGTCTTGCCCCTGAAATGGTAGGCTTATTAAGTCGGCGAACTGACCACTCTCACCCATACAAATCTGAGGACAATCCCTCCTGAAAAGGGGTTCATAACATACTCAAGATTGAGATTGAGTTACCTAGGTCATCCTATTGAAATATAAACCTAAACTAGTTAATAGTGTTACATCTAGTGGTTACTATTTCGCGTTCCGATCTTATGCAAACTCATTGCACAGGATACCCCCACTCGCATGTCTCCTACATGGATGCTTTGAATCATTGCATTTGTATCGAATACAAAGTGGGCCGTATCACATAGTGTTACCAGAATAAGGTACCCAACCTTATCCCTATCCTATAGACCATTTAGGTTGTTACTTGAACACTGATCCCCGCATGTCCCCACATACTAGTTCAAGTTTCATGTAAACAACCTAGGATCTTAGTTTATTGGATTTAGGTCAAATTGTGAAATTTTAGTAACAATAACTCTTTATTGTACAAACCTCAATAACAATTGAGACAAGTGAACAATTTGTCACCATTCACTATCTACGAGTTTTAAGGCATAAAACCCAACAGATCCAACATCATATTTGTTGGAGTAATCTGTCATTTCAGATTCCTTTCCAGATGAGCAACTCTTTACTGTTAATGTAAAGGTAGTACAGGATATCCCTTGGGATGCTGATATTGTCAACGTTTTGGTCAAAGGAGTTACTCCTATTGACATGGATTGGAGACAGGTGAAACGGTTTAAGCATGATGCAAAATTCTTTTATTGGGACGGGTCATTTATGTATAAACAATGCTCTGATGGTATTATTCGAAGATGTGTTTCAGGTGATGAAGCAAAGGAAATCTTGGAGCAATGTCACTCTTCGCCGAATGGATGTCATTTCAGCGGACAGAGGACAACTATGAGGATTTTGCAATGTGGATTCTTCTGGCCTTCCTTTTTTAAGGATGCCCGTTGGTTCTACAAGCAATGTGATGCTTGCCAAAGGAGAGGAAATTTATGACCTACAGATGAAAGGCCTCTTACTTACATTTTGGAATTGAAGTTATCCGATGTGTGGAGTATTGATTTTATGGGGTCATTTCCCCCTTCTAATGGTAATATTTTTATCTTATTAGCAGTTGATTACGTGTCCAAATGAGTGGAGACCATTGCATTTCATCAGAATGATGCCAAGACAGTATCAAGGTTTCTCCAATCGCACATTTTTGCGCGGTTTGGGACACCTGGTGCTCTAGTGAGTGATGAGGGTACACACTTTGTGAATAATGTTTTAACTAAGATTTTAGCTAAGTATGGAATTAAGCATAGGATAGCTACCCCTTATCACCCACAAGCAAATGGTCAGGCTGAAGTTAGTAATAGGAAAATTAAATCTATTTTAGAGAAAGTAGTCCTTCCATCTTGGAAGGGTTGGTCTTTTCAGTTAGATGAGGCTCTTTGGGCTTATAGGACAACCTATAAGACTCCTTTAGGTATGTCTCCCTATAGGTTAGTATATGGAAAGGCTTGCAATTTACCACTAGAGCTTGAGCATAAAACGTTTTGGACTTTAAAGAAATTGAATTTTGATTTGAGTCGTGCCGATGCAATAAGAATGTTGTAGCTTAATGAGTTAGAAGAGTTTCGTCAGTTTTCTTATGAAAATGTGAAGTTGTATAAAGAGAAGACTAAGCGGTGGCATGATAGGAAGATTTTGTGTTTGTTTTCTTTTTGCTGGTTTAATTTAATTTGATCGGTTTTGTTTCGTTTAGATTTAATTTTAATTTGTATTTTTGTTATTTTAAATTTCTATTTAGATTAGATTTTAATAAAATAATTTCTTGATTTATTCGGCTGAAGATAAAAAGGTGAGATTTGATTTTTGGCGATTTGAATTTAAATTGAAAATTTTCGAATAAAAGATTCTTCTAGAAGAAAATCTTTTGATGATCAGTTTCTTTTTGCAATCTGTTGGAAAGATAAAATATTTCGTCCAATTGTAAAGGGATTGGTTGTGAATTAAATAAGTTTACCGTTTGGAATTTAATTTTTCTGTGGGTAGGTAAATCGTATGAAGCATGTGGCGCTTCCACGTGCCACGCAATGTCAATCCAACGTTCTATCCGTTAGCTAGCGCAGAGGAGATTTACCACGGGGCAAAATTTTACCGTTTAAAATTTAATTACCCATGATTACATACAATTTAAACGGTAATTTTTATTTAATTGGGGCAGAATCTTTCAGTTAGGATTCAAAGTGCTGGAGCCCTATTTATTTCAAAACCCTAGTACGTTTCATTTCACTTCATCTTCTTGCCTTCATTCTTTGCTTTTTTTTTTTTTCCTCTCCTCCTTGCTTTCGATTACTGTGAGAGACTTTGCATCTGAAATGGCTAAAACAATAGGCCGTAAAGAAAAAGATGCTGAGGAAGAGGAAGTGTCGATTACTCCTAAGACACCGAAGACAAAAGCTAAGAGAAGAACGATGCCGGAAGAGAGGGAAACTAAGAGATGAAGAAGACAACAGTGAGCAGAGGTTGCGGAAATAACACGAAAAGTGGTTGAAGATATTGTTGAAGAAGTGGTTGAGGTAGAACAACCAAAGGACCCTAGGGAAAAGAAAGATCCTGAACAAGGTAACCCGACAGTTGAGAATCTGCAAGAGGAACAAGAAAAGCGAGCGGAAGATGTGCAGGAGCAAGGAAATGGTCAGGAGCAACAAAATCAAGAAGTCGTACCGGAGATTCCACGTCGTTGTCACTGCAAGAAAAAGGCGGGACGAATTAAGGTGATCAGGACAGACACTCCATCTCCATCGACGATAGAATCTGAGAAAGAAAATTCAGAAAAAGAAGAGCAAGAAAAAGAAGAGGCTGAAAAGAAAGCGGAAGAAGACAAGGGAAAAGGGTTGCTGCAGAACAGGTAGAGATAGAAGAGATTGACATTAAGGAACCGAGTCTGCCGTACGCGCGCTTCGTCAACGATCTTTCGCGAGCAAAATTTTTAGAGATGCTGAAAAGGGATTTTCTGTTCGAAAGGGGATTCGGTGATGATCTGTCGCATTTCTTAAGAGTTGGAATTACAAATCATGGTTGGGATCATTTTTGCGTGAAACCAGAGCCGGTAAATTCGAATGTTGTTCGTGAATTTTACGCGAATATAGGTGAAGAAGAGGGGTTTGAAGCAATTGTTCGTGGTGTGGTAGTCGACTGGAGCCCTGGTGCGGTAAATTCTCTATTTAACCTTCAAGATTTCTCACATGTCGGGTATAATTAGATGGCGACAGTGCCATCCAATGAACAGTTGAATGCAATTGTTCGAGAGGTGGGAATTGAGGGGGCCCAGTGGCATTTGTCAAAAACAGAGAAGAGAACCTTCCAAGCTTCCTATCTCAAGAGTGAAGCCAACACTTGGTTGGGATTCATCAAACTACGCCTGTTGCGAACAACTCACGACTCTACTGTCTCCCGTGATCGAGTTCTTCTGGTATTTTCTATTCTGAGGTCATTAAGTATAGATATTGGAAAAATTATCTCTAGTGAAATACATTCATGTTGGAGGAAGAAGGTGGGTAAACTCTTTTTCCCGAACACAATAACTATGTTGTGGCAAAGAGCTGGGGTTCCAATAAGTGTAGAGGATGTTATTCTGATGGATAAAGGAATAATAGACACACCGAACCTGGCCAAGGCTTAGAGGACTCAGGAAGCACGCCAAGGCGGTTTGGTGTGTGGCATCCACCAAATTCAAGAACAGCTGCAAATGCATTCCAGCAGAATGGAGTGTGCCAAAAGGCAATTCTAAACTTTCTGAAATTATGTTAAGAGAAGGGATGCCACGTTGAAGAGGGCTTTGCAATCTAATTTTTCCAAGTTGTATCCGGTCTTCCTAGTATTCCCTGATGATCTATTGAACCCCTGGATCCCACCACCGTCAATAGAAAGAGAAGGAGATGAGGATGAGGATGCTGGTCAGGAAGATTAGAAGACAAGCTGAGTGAGCTTTTATTTTGAAAGATCAATTTTGTTGCTCGCGCATTTCCCTGGCCAAGAAAAATTTATCTGCTTTTGATATTCCTGTTTCTATGTTTTTCTTATTTTTCTACTGATCTTTTAAATTTTTATCTGATGTTGTAAATCTTTTTTGTTATTTTAATGAAATTTCCAAGGTTGTTTCTGTTTTATAGCACTGCGCATTCCTAACTTAACCATTTTCTTTGAATTTTTGAAGCTTGGACTAGTTAGCTTAGTTAGATCAAGGTGTTCTGATCTCCAGAAACCTTTTGCTTGAGCATTTCTTCTAGCCTGGTCATCGTTGCGGTAAAATGATTATGTAGTATTGGCTTATTTGATCCACCTTAAGCTTAACTATAGTCCCACGCTTAGTTTAAAATTCAAATAGAAAAAATTAAGTTTGGGGGTATAATTTATGTTGTTAATAATTCATTGAGGACAATGAATAATTCAAGTTTGGGGGACTTTTTGCTACTCCGCTTGTTTTGCTCGAGCATTCCTCTCCTTCATAATTATTTTTTCTAGGTTATTGAGTAACCAGGGACATTTGTGACACCCACAATTTGTCTTTGTGTCAAAAGATGACCTAGGAAATATTGAAAATGATGAAAAAAAAGTATTGTTGAAAGGAAAAATTGTGAAAATTTTGCTAAGAAAATTCATAGAGCAAAAATTTTGAAGGATGAATGATAATCTAGCAGTTTTCTGTCTCCCAGGGCTTAGGTGAGCTTCATCATAAAATGTCGTCATTCTGAGAAGCAAGTGATGGAATAACTAAGGATTTTTTAACTTAGCAATGAGTATTTAGCCTAGTTGGTGATAAACTTGAGGCAAGGGTATACTACACCATCAAGTGGGTCATCCCATGCTTAAGGGCTTATGACTGTAGGGCTGCTTTAAGTCTGAAGAACTAAAGAATAAAACCCCTTAAAAATGTGTTCAAATATGTCTGATAATATGGTTAAGATGTGGTGAGTTCTTAGGGTTGAGTTAAAGGTGGAGATTATCTATTTAATGCTGAAAGAATTATTTCGCTGCAACAGTGCTTGGTCTTGCATAATGCTTAGGTAAAGGTTGAAGGTAGTGTTGCAATATTTGCTTTGATTGAGTTATGCTATGACTAATGTTTTGAATTCTCAAGGGAAGGTGAGTTAGTATTGCTCGGGACGTGCAATAGTTCAAGTTTAGGGGTATGATAACTCTTCAAAAGGGAGTTATTTAGGCTTATTTCTATAGTGATTTGTGTGTCTCTTGTGTTATTTAGGGTTGCTTTAAGGTGAATATTGTATCTTTTAACCCATTTGGAAGAATGGATGCTTTGAAAGTTATTTTGTGTAGAATATAATGTTGAACAACTTAAGGGAGCAAAATCTATGATCCAGCAAAGCAAGGAGCAAAACTGCCACGTAAGATGTGCGTAATCCATTTAATGATGTGGCTTTAGCTAAATTAATCTTGGATCTAGGAAGCTTGGAGATCCTTCCACGTGTAAATTTTGACCTAATTAGGGTTTAACTCCACTCTATAAAAGGAACAAATCGTCTCAAGTCAAAGACATTCCAAATTCGAGAAAGGAAAGTCCTAGTCCATTCGTGGAGGCTTACTATCCATCTTTGAGGGTCGAATAGAGGGGGGAAGATTGGAGACTTCAAGAAGACCATCAACTACTGATCTAATCAAGGGAATTAATCTTTTCTTGTAATTTCTTTTAGTTAGGGAAGCACATACTCAGATTGTAGTGTGTGTTATGATGAACCATATGAACTAAATTTACTTAGGTGTTGGTTAGGAGCTATGTAATTGTCGTGCTTCATTCTCTATGCAATATATGTTGATTTGAGCATCTTGATTATTTGTTGTACCCATTTCTATTTTGTGCGCGTCTGGCCAGCCGATATGAATATCACCTCTTAATTTCAGGGATGATTTGAGAGGTGTGTGGCATTTAATCACACTAGACCTTTATGTGTTGGTGGACGCTAGTGACTAAGTTAGGGATAACCAGTTGCCTAGTGCTTGATCGGTAGCACGTCATTGGAGTTGAAACACATTCCAAAAAATCCAAAGTTCCGAGAGGATTCTGCTAATAAAACTGCAAAAGAATTTCCTAATCAATAATATTGCTAGAGCATCTTTTAAAACAATTAAAGAAATCCTGATTAACGCCAGTTTCCAATTTGTCTGCTTTATCCATTTACTTTCTGTTCTGTCATTTCTTTTACTTCAACATTTTATCAAAATCAATCATTTTAACAAACCTTGAAACTATTAAAAAGTTACACAAGATAGGTAAAGTGAGAGCTATTCAAACCCCATGGATACGATAAATTACTTTACACTTGCTGTGGATTGTGTATGCTTGCACAGTATTCTAGAGCTTAATTTGATCATATTTTTACCCCACTCTAGAAGGCAACACCTTGCTTCACCTATTCCTAGCTTTCGATAAACCAAAAGAGGCATAAGGTTTATGCTCACGCCTAAATCACAAAGTGCTCTCCCCAACTCCTTTCCACCTATGGAGACAAGAATAGTGAATGATCCTGGATCCTTAGCCTTGGGAGGTAGTCTATTCTTACGAATAACACTACATTCCTCAGTAAGAGCCACGATCTCAAACTCTCCAAATCTCTTCTTCTTGGTTAAGATGTCCTTAAGAAATTTTGCATAATTTGGCATTTGTTCTAAAGCCTCCACTAGGGGTATGTTTATATGAAGCTGCTTTAGAATCTCCAAAAACTTCTTAAATTGAACATCCTAGTTCATAGCCTTCAATCTCTGTGGAAAAGGCGTGGGTGGTCTAAATGGTGGAACTACTTTTGGAACATAACTAGATGCTCCAACATCTTTAATATTGTCTCCATCATTTTTACCAGACTCCAACTCTTTCTCAACATTATTCTTTTCTACCTCCGGGGTATACTTGGCAATTTCCTATCTTCTAGTGACTTCCCACTCCTCAAAGTTACTGCCTGCACCTGCACGACCTTCCCTTAGAGGGTGTGCAGTATCCGAAGGAAGTTTCCCTTGAGATCGTGCTTTCGGCTCATTAGCTAACTGACCCACTTGCAACTCTAGGGCTCTCAATGAAGTCAGTTGACTTTGGATTGCGGCTTCATTACGAGCCATATAATCCTTCTTCATCGTCTCCAAAGAATTACCCGAATTATGCTGGGTACCCTGCAGTAGGTTCCATCACTAGGGCAATCCCTGTTGATTCTACATAACAAATCCTGGCTGATTTGTCACCTTTTGTTGCGCCTAAAGGGCTTGCGAATTACTTCCTTGCCTTCCCCATGCAAAGTTAGGGTGGTTACGCCAACCTGGATTGTAGAAATTCAAACATGGGTTATTCCTTTGATTACCTATGAAAAATACGGAAGCTGGGTTGTTGGGGAAAAACTCATAATTATGGTCTTCACCACAATAGATACAGGATTCGACTGTCACTTGATTCACAACTGCAGCAGGTTCCACCACTGGCGGCTGCTGAACAGTGTTAATAATTGCCATGCCTTTAAGAGCATTAGCCAATGATGCAATATCAGCCCTAATGGTTGACACACCATCAACTTCCATTACTCCTTTCACTTTCTTACTAGAGCCTGTAACGTCCGACCATTGAAAACTATTGGTTGATATTCTCTCTAAAATCTCATGGGCTTCATCAAAGGTTTTTGCCAAAAGGGTCGCTCCCGCAGAAGCATCAACCATACACTGGGTTGCTAAGTTTAACCCATTGTAAAATATCTCCATTTGAATACAATGTGGTAAACCATGGTGGGGGCACTTTTGCAAAAGCTCCTTATGTCACACCCCCTCCCGGACCACCTCTAGCTTAGCCCGAAAGACGGCGTGAAGCCAACAGACATCATCACCTCTAACGATCCCTGTTGACCCTACTAATACCTTGAACCTGATAAACATACTAATCATGGACATAAAATATATTCCATATGAACCACGACATAACGGAAACCCCGAAAACATATCAACATACACGAGGTGTCGCCATGACATATCTCGGTTTGGAAATAACCTGGTATAGATATCATAACCAAAGACATGTACAACTAGGATTTATACAACCACGACCTCTAGGACTATGTTATCCAATCCTTACAAAACATTTACAATATGAACAGACTCAATTTACAACTCCACCCACGTACTGAAGCTTGATCCGGAACTTTCAGCAGACGTTGGCAGTGTATCAGGCACCGAGAGCTCGATCTCTACCTGAAAAGTGGAAAAACATTTTGAAAGAATGAGCTACGAAGCCCAGTGTGAGTGACTAACTTTAAAACTCTAAATCCAGAAGTCAAAAGCACGTGATAAACCTTTAAACGTATAAATATGCTCAATCAAAGCGTTTAACATAGACGTGTAATGGAAAAGGTTGTCTAAAATATCTCGCAAGTTCGTCAATAAAAATCTAGCAAGGCATATCAAGTACATCAAACGTTTTAACTAACATGACCGATCTACGTTGTGTAGGGCACGCCCAGTACAACCAACGTTACTAGTCCTACGATGTAGTGGGGCCCGCCCAGCACTCCCATCGTCTTTGTCGTAGTGGGGCCCGCCCAGCACTCACGACAGCATCGTTGTCACGGAGTACACTCAACGTCAACAACGGAACATAACCTGTGTGCACACGGTACCATATAGCCTCGGGCTCAATATCTCAGTCATGTAGTCAATAGAAATCTCGGAAATCACATGAAAACATTAAAACATGCCTGCTTATCGTTATCTTTCGTAAAACTCAAGCTTACTCAGCTTGCTCGTGAAAAACTTTAAATCATTAAACAATGTTTGCTAACACATGCTTTACTTTAAAAGATATCGTTTCAACTATTTTCCATAAAGCCATTAGCCACGTGCTCGTATATAAACCTTATTAGAAAATCTAAGCTCAAAACTCATGTTTGAAACCGTTCACAAAAACCATGTATCATTCATAGAAAAGCATGTAAAACACATATAATCATGAACAACCGTTTAAGAACATTTTCGAAATTCATTTTATCACTCACAGTCTTATCTAGTTCCCCGGTCTGTAGACTCGACCTATTTCCTCTTGGCCTGTCAAATAACCAAAACCGAGCATTAGAACCATAGATAGCTTTGTTTTTCCATGCTCATGAATTCTCGACACTTGAATTAAAAACCACATCCACATTCTACTTTTCCAGATTTTCCAGATTCTATACCCTAACTTCCAACACCCATAACCTTCTCAATACTTAACCAAAATTAATGAAATACACATCAAATTCTTCATTTTCGAACACTCTACAACGTACCTGAAGAAATGAAAACGAGATGCCCAACCAATTTGTCCAGAAACGCCCCGAAATCAGACAACACCGATTCGAGCTTCTCTGTTACCCTTTATCTTCCTCCAGAAATTAGACCTACTTCAAGTACTTTTTGGCTCACGTATTCTTCATGAAAGGTTTAGAATATTGAATAAGCTTTCCAACCATACCAAATAGAGCTTCTGATTCGACTTGTGCACTCCAGAATACTCAAAACATCAGAGAACACCAGAGATCCTCCTGGTTTGCTCGAAAATCCTGTGCTCTGTTTTCCATTCCAAAAACCATCAACTTCCCATTCGATTTAGGTCAAGCTTCCTTCATGCAGTTTGTTAGAAAATGAACTAACGTTCAAGAAAATCAAACCTCACCTCTTGATTCCTTCTGTGTAGCCCAAACCGACTAAAACACCAGAGGTTGACAGGTTGAACACAGTTTCTGCAATGGCTGGCTTTGAATGAGCTTTTCCCTATCTTCTTCAACCTCAAACCACGAAATTCTTCTTCTTCTTCTTCCTTCACTCTCTCCTCAAAGTTCTCTGAAATTTTGGGTGGACAATATTGAGAAGAATGGCCTAAAATGAGCTGATAAAAATTGTTGTCGGTGGTGGAGTCATTGCTGTCCAATTCCACTTGCTTTCTTTTTCTTTCTTTTTTTTTTCTTTTTTTTTTTTCACTTTTGCTGATTTCTTTTTTTTTTTTTTTCCTTTTCCTTTTCCTTTTCTTTTATTCCTAAATTAATAACTTCCAACCAATTTAATTCAACCATGAAACCACAATAGATGACAAGAGAAAATTATCTAAGGGAAAGTCCCGGGTTTACAACTTACCTCCCCCTTTTGAAATTTCGTCCTCGAAATTTAGAAGTCTTTAGGTGAAGAGTGTCGGGTAACTCCTCCTCATCTGATCTTCTGACTCCAAAGTTTCCTCCTCAACCCCGTGATGCCTCCAAAGAACCTTCACGAGTGGGATCGTTTTGTTCCTCAAAACTTGCTCCTTTTTGTCGAGGATCTGAACTACTTCTTCCTTATAACTCAAGTCTTCCTTCAGCTCAATTGGTTGCACTTTCAACACATGGGATGGATCTGGTATATATTTCCTCAACATGGACACATGAAAAACATCATGTATTCGAGCGAGTTCCGCTGGCAACTCAAGTCTATAGGCTGCTGGTCCAACTCGTTCTATTATTTGGTAAGGACCAATATATCTAGGGCTCAGCTTACCTTTCCTCCCAAAGCGAAGAACACCTCTCCACGGAGATAACTTCAAGAAAACCCGATCTCCAACCTGGAACTCTAAGTCTCTTCGTCGCTTATCTGCATAGCTCTGCATAGCTCTTCTGTCGATCCTGTGCTATTTTTCAGATTCTCCCTAATTAGCTTAACATTGTCTGACGTAACTTGTACCAACTCAGGACCAACTAGCTTTCGCTCTCCCACTTCGTTCCAGCACACAGGAGTCCTGCATGGTCTGCCATACAAAGCCTCGAATGGTGCCATGCCTATACTAGACTGATAGCTGTTATTATAAGCGAACTCCATAAGTGATAAGTGAGTATCCCAACTTCCCTTAAACTGAAGGACACATGCTCTCAACATGTCCTCTAAGGTCTGGATGGTCCTCTCAGACTGACCATCTGTCTGGGGATGGAACGCTGTACTGAACTTCAAATTTGTTCCCATTGCTTTCTGCACACTAGGCCAAAACTTAGAAGTAAACCTCGGATCCCTATCTGAAACTATGGACACTGGCACTCCATGTTGACTTACAATCCTGTCGACGTATAGTTTAGCTAGCTGATCTAGTGTAGACGTCGTTTTAACCGGTATAAATCGTGCTGTCTTGGTGAGTCTATCTACTATTACCCATATACCATCATGTCCGCTAGAAGTACGGGGTAATCCAAATAGAAAATCCATGGTAATATGCTCCCACTTCCACTCCGGCACTGGCAGTGGATTAAGGAGTCCTCCTGGCCTCTGTCTCAGATTCAGCTCTTTCTAATCAAAGATGTACTTCAAACTCTTATGATCTGTGAAAATGTGGCACTTCTCACCGAATAAATAATGTCTCCAGATTTTCAGTGCGAAAACAACTGCTGCTAGCTCAAGATCATGGGTAGGGTAATTACACTCATGCTTCTTCAACTGCCTCGAAGCATAAGCTATTACCTTTCCTTCCTGCATCAGCACACAACCTAATCCTTGCCTCGAAGCATCACAATAGATCACATACTCCTTCCCTGTTACAGGAAGTGCTAGAATAGGCGTTGTCACCAATCTCTTTTTCAGTTCCTGGAAACTCTGTTCACATTTGTCTGACCACTCAAACTTAACATTCTTCCTTGTCAAGGCTGTCAAAGGTAACGCTAACCGTGAGAAATCCTCAACAAAACGTCTGTAGTATCCTGCTAGGCCGAGGAAACTACGTACCTCTGTTGCACTAGCTGGTCTTTCCCAGTTGACAACAACTTCCACTTTCTGCGGATCAACACTAACTCCGTCCGCTGAAACTACATGCCCTAAGAACACCACTTGATTCAACCAGAACTCACATTTGCTGAACTTAGCGTATAACTGTTTATCACGTAGTGTCTGCAGAACAATCCTTAGATGTTCCTCATGGGCTTCCCTGTCCATTGAGTATACTAGAATGTCATCGATGAACACTATCACAAACTGATCTAAATACTGGTGGAAGATCCTGTTCATGAGGTCCATGAAAACTGCTGGTGCATTCGTTAAACCGAATGGCATCACTAAAAACTCATAGTGCCCATACCTCGTCCTGAATGCTGTCTTAGGAATATCTGATTCTCTAACCTTCAACTGGTGGTATCCTGACCTCAGATCAATCTTAGAGAACACTGCTGCTCCCCTTAATTTGTCAAACAAGTCATCGATGCGTGGTAAGGGATACTTGTTACGTATCGTGACCTTGTTTAACTGCCTGTAGTCAATGCATAACCTCAGGGTACCATCTTTCTTCTTCACGAATAACACTGGAGCTCCCCACGGTGATACACTTGGCCTGATGTATCCCTTGTCAACTAGTTCTTGCAATTGCACCTTCAGCTCCTTAAGCTCGCTTGGAGCCATCCTGTATGGTGCCTGTGAAATAGGTGCTGTTCCTGGTAACAATTCAATAGTGAACTCCACCTCTCTATCAGGCGGCAAACCCGATAGATCAGCTGGAAAAACATCAAGATATTCATTCACCACAGGAACATCTTCTGGTTTCAGCTTTTCTTCTTGCCCTTTACTATGTGTGCAAGAAATGCTGTGCAACCTTTCCTCAACAACTTCTCAGCTTTCAGAGCTGAAATCAAACACGTAGGAATAATCTTCCTCTCACCCCTTAAAACCACTTCAGTCAAACCTGGTTTCTTAAAAGTCACTTCCTTCGTATGGCAATCCATAGAAGCGTAATGAGTGAATAAGAAATCCATTCCCAAAATCACATCCAACGCCTGCAACTCTAGGGGAAGAAGATCCACTAACATACAGAGACCTTCTACTACAACCTCACAATCACGCAACACTTCCTTGACTAGAAAAACGTCACCAACTGGAGTGCATATGACTAATTCCTCAGATAAAGGCTCTAGCATCCTATTCAGCTTAGTTAAAAACATGCTAGAAACAAAGGAATGCGCAGCGCCTGGATCTAATAAAACACGTGCAGGTACATTACATATCAAAATCGTACCAGTTATCACATCTGGTGCATCCTCTGCTTCCTGTTGAGTCATGGCGTAGACTTTTCCCTGCTGCCTAGGTCTCCCCACAACTCCCTTTCGCCTTGCACCACTAGTGCCTTCTCCTGCGCCTGCTAAGACTCTCGGCTGCTCAACTGTGTGGGACTCAACTCCCTGGTCCTTCTGAACTGTTGCCTTCAACTGTGAGCAATCCCTCTTGAAATGCCCTGGTTGTCCACATTGGTAACACACACCAGCGCCAACAAGACACTGACCCCGATGATTGTTGCCACAACTTGCACATGATGTTCTCCTGGATTCACTAGCAACGGACTCCTGACCCGTCCGCGGTCTTGCTACTGAACTCGCAGACTGACTGGGGACTCTCTGGCTCTGCCTCTGATAGGCACTACCCGAACTCATTTGCCTCGATAACTGGCCACCAGATCGACGCTTTAAGTCTTGACGGCTTAAAACATTCACTCCAGGTGCAAACCTCCGCTGCTCACGACCTCGAAAACCACTAGTTGTTGGAGCTCCACGACTAGGCTCCACAACCGACCTTTCCTCTATAATACTCTGCTCCACACGTAAGGCAGTCTCTACTAGCTGAGAAAAATTCGTCCGCTTTGCAATAGCAGTAACTGGGTACGTATCTCAAAACGTAGCCCTCTCTCAAACCTGCGACACCTGTCACTCTCAGATGCCACAATCACTTCAGCATACCGTGAAAGCTCGGTATACTTCCTCTCGTACTCAGCCACTGAAAGTGACCCTTGTTTCAGCTCCAGAAACTCATCTCTCTTTGCCTCACAATATGTGGCGGGATAGTAATTTTCCTCAAATATGCCTCTGAATGTCTGCCAATCTAACGTACGTGCATCACTGCGCCTGGCTATAATAGACTTCCACCATCCCTCTGCCTCCTTCTGCAAAAGGAATGTGGCTAATTTGACTTTTCGCTCCTCAGGACAACTCATCACGTCGAAGCATTTCTCCAACATATTCAACCAGACCTCGACGTCAGCTGGATCTGTGGAACCCTCAAACACTGTGGCTCCTAACTTCTTCAACCGTTCAATCCCATACGTCTTTTCCGGATCACTAGGCCCTGCTCTCTCTGGCCTACCGATCTCCTGTGCAGATCTAGCAAATTGATCACTCCCTGCCTCATTCTGACCTCTCGGGGTACTGGATCCCCTTTCCGATTGACTTTGGGTAGGATCTTGCGTCCCGTCCTGATTCTGCCTGCGTCGTCTGCTGGTAAGTGGTGGCATGACTCCTATATCATATCATCACATCAGACATGCTATAGATACTTAAGTCAGATGCATGATACTAAACTGATACACACATTCTAGTCTTGACTAGACTCCCTCTCAACAATACTCGGACCATACTCCGCTAGTTCTATATGAACTTACCCAACGTGTAACTGTTTACTTCCTGGATTCTTCTTAGCACTAACTACCATGTCTCTTTTCCCATGGAGCTAACTGCTCTGATACCAAGTTGTCACACCCCCTCCCGGACCACCTCTAGCTTAGCCCGAAAGACGGCGTGAAGCCAACAGACATCATCACCTCTAACGATCCCTGTTGACCCTACTAATACCTTGAACCTGATAAACATACTAATCATGGACATAAAATATATTCCATATGAACCACGACATAACGGAAACCCCGAAAACATATCAACATACACGAGGTGTCGCCATGACATATCTCGGTTTGGAAATAACCTGGTATAGATATCATAACCAAAGACATGTACAACTAGGATTTATACAACCACGACCTCTAGGACTATGTTATCCAATCCTTACAAAACATTTACAATATGAACAGACTCAATTTACAACTCCACCCACGTACTGAAGCTTGATCCGGAACTTTCAGCAGACGTTGGCAGTGTATCAGGCACCGAGAGCTCGATCTCTACCTGAAAAGTGGAAAAACATTTTGAAAGAATGAGCTACGAAGCCCAGTGTGAGTGACTAACTTTAAAACTCTAAATCCAGAAGTCAAAAGCACGTGATAAACCTTTAAACGTATAAATATGCTCAATCAAAGCGTTTAACATAGACGTGTAATGGAAAAGGTTGTCTAAAATATCTCGCAAGTTCGTCAATAAAAATCTAGCAAGGCATATCAAGTACATCAAACGTTTTAACTAACATGACCGATCTACGTTGTGTAGGGCACGCCCAGTACAACCAACGTTACTAGTCCTACGATGTAGTGGGGCCCGCCCAGCACTCCCATCGTCTTTGTCGTAGTGGGGCCCGCCCAGCACTCACGACAGCATCGTTGTCACGGAGTACACTCAACGTCAACAACGGAACATAACCTGTGTGCACACGGTACCATATAGCCTCGGGCTCAATATCTCAGTCATGTAGTCAATAGAAATCTCGGAAATCACATGAAAACATTAAAACATGCCTGCTTATCGTTATCTTTCGTAAAACTCAAGCTTACTCAGCTTGCTCGTGAAAAACTTTAAATCATTAAACAATGTTTGCTAACACATGCTTTACTTTAAAAGATATCGTTTCAACTATTTTCCATAAAGCCATTAGCCACGTGCTCGTATATAAACCTTATTAGAAAATCTAAGCTCAAAACTCATGTTTGAAACCGTTCACAAAAACCATGATTCATAGAAAAGCATGTAAAACACATATAATCATGAACAACCGTTTAAGAACATTTTCGAAATTCATTTTATCACTCACAGTCTTATCTAGTTCCCCGGTCTGTAGACTCGACCTATTTCCTCTTGGCCTGTCAAATAACCAAAACCGAGCATTAGAACCATAGATAGCTTTGTTTTTCCATGCTCATGAATTCTCGACACTTGAATTAAAAACCACATCCACATTCTACTTTTCCAGATTTTCCAGATTCTATACCCTAACTTCCAACACCCATAACCTTCTCAATACTTAACCAAAATTAATGAAATACACATCAAATTCTTCATTTTCGAACACTCTACAACTTACCTGAAGAAATGAAAACGAGATGCCCAACCAATTTGTCCAGAAACGCCCCGAAATCAGACAACACCGATTCGAGCTTCTCTGTTACCCTTTATCTTCCTCCAGAAATTAGACCTACTTCAAGTACTTTTTGGCTCACGTATTCTTCATGAAAGGTTTAGAATATTGAATAAGCTTTCCAACCATACCAAATAGAGCTTCTGATTCGACTTGTGCACTCCAGAATACTCAAAACATCAGAGAACACCAGAGATCCTCCTGGTTTGCTCGAAAATCCTGTGCTCTGTTTTCCATTCCAAAAACCATCAACTTCCCATTCGATTTAGGTCAAGCTTCCTTCATGCAGTTTGTTAGAAAATGAACTAACGTTCAAGAAAATCAAACCTCACCTCTTGATTCCTTCTGTGTAGCCCAAACCGACTAAAACACCAGAGGTTGACAGGTTGAACACAGTTTCTGCAATGGCTGGCTTTGAATGAGCTTTTCCCTATCTTCTTCAACCTCAAACCACGAAATTCTTCTTCTTCTTCTTCCTTCACTCTCTCCTCAAAGTTCTCTGAAATTTTGGGTGGACAATATTGAGAAGAATGGCCTAAAATGAGCTGATAAAAATTGTTGTCGGTGGTGGAGTCATTGCTGTCCAATTCCACTTGCTTTCTTTTTCTTTCTTTTTTTTTTCTTTTTTTTTTTCACTTTTGCTGATTTCTTTTTTTTTTTTTTTTCCTTTTCCTTTTCCTTTTCTTTTATTCCTAAATTAATAACTTCCAACCAATTTAATTCAACCATGAAACCACAATAGATGACAAGAGAAAATTATCTAAGGGAAAGTCCCGGGTTTACACCTTAAACCTTTCCCAAGCCTCACTAAACGTTTCATCTTCATTTTGCCTAAAATCCCACTATCTCACTCCTCAACTTGGCATTCCTAATTGGTGGGAAATTCTTAATAAGAAATTTCTCTGCTAACTCATTCCAAGTACTTATTGACCCTGGAGCAAAGAATTCAAACAGGCCTTTGCTACATCTGTAAGGGAATAAGGAAATAGGGTTAATCTAAGAGCATCTCTCGACACTCCCTGGATCACAAACAAATCACTAACTCCTAGAAAAGACTTAAGATGAAGATGAGGGTCCTCGGATGGTAAACCATGGAATTGGTCAACCATCTGTAACATGTGAAACATGACTAGTTTCATTCTGAGGTTTACTGCCTCAATAGCTGGACGTATTATCACTAGATTCAACTCATCAAACATTGGGAAAGCATATGCTCTGATGGCTTTGCCCCTATCATTCACCACAAGAATAGGGTTCTCAGCCTGATCATTTTGCTGTCCATTTTTCTCTTTCAGCAGATTTTGCTGCATCTCACAATTCCACTTCGAGATTCACTTGAACTTATTGAAAATCTAATCCCAAGGGGATCACTCATACACCAAAGTCCCACCTAAAAAACAAAAAGAAACAATCAAAAAGTTCACGCACCAAATCACCAAAATACACAGAAAATCAATCAAGTAAAACAATTTCAAGTCCCCGGCAACGATGCCAAAAATTTGTTGCCTTCTGAAGTGGTTAAAAATATTGAAATAATTCACCTCAAAATACTGTGCATGTATACACAATTCAACAAGTGATAAGTATTTATCGTATCCACAAGATTTTGAATTGCCTACCTCTATTGATTTAATTTTCTTTTTTAGTGATTTCAAAAGGTTGGTTAAATTGATTGGGTTTTTAAAATACTGAAACAAAATAAATATGAAAGCAGTAAATGATTACGACTAGAGAAAACAAAATGGAAACAGGCACATGTTAAGACTTCTGTAATTGTTTATAAAGATGATCCAGCAAGTCTTTTGATCAGTCAATATCATGTTGTCTTATCAGCGGGATCCTCCCGGAACTCTGGATTTTTTGGAATGTGTTTCAACTCCAATGAAGCTCTACCGATCATGTACTAAGTAATTGGTTATCCCTAACTCAACTACTGGCATCCACCAACTATCAACAGTCTAGTGTGAATTATCGCCACACAACTCCTAAATCATCTCTGAATCTAGGAGAAGATATACATACCGGCTGGCCAGGCGGGCACATAATGAAATTGAAGAGCAACAATAAAACACATTACAATCTCAATAAGCACATCCATAATACAATTACAATCAAGAAAATACTAATCCTTTTAGCTATTGGGAATCAAAACAGCTGCTCCAAACCACCAAGAACATGGAAGGACTTCGCCTCCTTGAGAGGAATTGCACTTGGTCTTCTTAGATCTCCATTATGACGTCAATTCGGCCTCCAGCCGATTGATTCAGTCTCCAAGTAGTGAATGAATTCATCTCTGACAGCTACTCCTCTTATAAGATGAGGTTTAACCTAATTAGGTTAATTTGGACATGTGGAGTGACTATCCAACCGGATTAGTATGAGATCTATGCTTAAAACGCCACCTCATTTAATGAATCACGTGCAACTCACGTGGTCAGCTTTGATGATATTTTGTTGTATTAACAAATTTTGCTCTCTTAATCTTGTCCGCATTGATATTTTTCTACAAAGAAACTCCAAAGTATCAATTCTCATCATTAGGCTAAAACACAATAAATTCATCTAATAATCTCATCCAAATGACACAATTATCATACAAATCAATAGATAATGGAATATAAAGAACTCCATTTTGGAGAGTTATCAATTATCTACCACTAACGCTGAATATATTGTAGTTGCTAGTTGTTGTTCTCAAGTTTTATGGATGAAACAAACTTTGCGTGATTTTGGTTTAAATTTTGAACAAGTAGCAATCTTTTGTGATAATACTAGTTCAATTAATTCAACTAAAAATCTCATTCAGCATTCTAGAACAAAACATATAGATATTAGACATCATTTTCTAAGAGAACATGTGCAAAATAAAAAAAAAAATAGACGTGCAGTTGACGTTATTCTAATTTGATTGCTCAATTATGTTTGATTGGGGGAGCATTAATGTATTATAATTATTGAGGGGGAACATTATTTATCTATAATCTATAATCTATAATATATATAAATGACGCTTAAGGGGAGAAACTTTTGATTTCCTTTTCAGCCCTTTTTTAATCATCAAATTCCTCATTTGTCCTTCCTATTTAATTATTCGGATTCCCTTTTTTAACTTTTAAAAATTGTTTGAGATATGGATTTAGATCATTCACACGTTTATATTTGAGAATTGTAAAAATCATTGGTTTTTAGATCCACACACATTATTCTTGATTTCTAGGTTGTTTTTATTAAAAAAAAACTCTTTTTTAATTTAAGATAAATTGTATTGTCTCAAAATTTATATTTAATTCTTTTAAAATCTTTGGATCTTTGAATTTTAGGTAATGAAAAAATTCCCTTTTTAACTTTTAAAAATTGAAATTATATATATATATATATATATATATATATATATATATATCCAATTTTAACTGCTCCAGACATTAGAATATCAAATTTTCTTAGATTTTAAAAATTCCACATTTTTTTTATATACTAATTGCTTGATTATCTCTCATATGTTTTTTACCACCCACCAATGTATGACTTAGTTGATAGACTTTGGTTCAAACATGGTTAATATAAATTAATAAAAAAAACATGGTTAATATATTGTAACATGAGTAATTTGTTGTCATAATTAATAAAGATAAATATGTAAGGTCTTGGAAAACAGAATGAAAGTTTAATAATTTAAGACACTATGTCTTTGGACCCTTTGTGATGAATTTAATGGAGGTGGGTCATGATCACAATTTTCTTTTACAATTGTGAATTAGTAGAAAATAGAAAGAAATTGTAAAATAAATGGAAATGTAAAAAAGATAGATAAATAATAAAACATGTTTTTAAAATATATAACAAAAGATTTTAAATAATTAATTTCAAAGTAGTGATTCTACAAAATCGTTGGAAAAACAAATTACCTTATTCAAATTTCTTTACTTTTAATATTATTCCATAGACGAAAGTTTTTTTTTTTTTTTCAAAATTTTTGAAATGGACATTTCTTAAAAAGAACATTTTGAGGGAAACATTTTTTTTTTTTTGACAAGTTTTAAAGTATATTACAAACTTTTTAAAAAAAATAATTAAAAATATACTATTATGTTTCATTAAAGATTCACATAAATAATAAAATTAGAATTTCATAGTTTGTGGGAGAAAAAAGTTTAATTTTTTTCTTCCTTTACTGCAAAAAATTATGAATGAGAAATATTTACTATTTAAACTAAATGAAAAATATTTATTCAACATTTAAATTTCACCATAAAAATTTATGTGTAACGCCCCAGGTTTTGTTATTAACTAACCTAGTGACATTACTAAACTCCTATTCAAACTAACCGAGAGCTCCGAAAATTTCGGCAACATAACGACATACATAGGATGAAACCAAAATTTTTAACACCTATTAAAAACCAAACCACACTTCTATAACCATCCATTCTACTCCACTTTTGCTCAGCACATCAGAAACCAACTTCACAACCACAATACGAGTCAGGTCTCGTATTCACAACTAATGACAAACCACGACTTCCTTAAGTAAAAGCAAAACACTTAACTTCGTAGGATCAACTCAACTATATACAACTGGAAGCGAGAAGATGGTTAACTAATTTAGAACTTAAACATATTACAAAAGAGTCATCAGACTAAATCCACCTAACTGACTAAGAACCACAACTAAAGGCCTATCTCAATAGGCAATAAAATAAAACAAACTCATCTACTAGGGTCATTCCTCGTGAGCCTCCTCCTCAACATCATCGGGCACATAAAACTCGCCAACACCTGCATAAACTGAAAATGTTGGGGGAAGTTGAAAGGGGAGGGGTATCAGTACAACCACAGTACTGGTAAGTAGCTCACACCCGGTGAGCCACCATACAACAAACAACCACAACAACATGTTGTCCACACACACATCATGCTTGTAAAGCGAAAACCAAACCGACAAACTCGTAAACATGAAAACAACAATGCCAACACATGTTTCATGCAAAATGTGATGACAACATGTATCCACGCATCATGCTATGCGCCCCCACATGGTTTCCGCGCCATGCCCATACACTCACACGTGATTTCCGCGTCACGCATCGCACTCACAACCCACACGTGATTTTCGCGTCACGCTCCACAAACCCACCCAACACATGTATTATTAACTGACCAATAACCACTTAGCACCAACACACGGAAGAGGGAAAATAAAATATCCCAATTGGTTAAAAAATATTGATTACAAACCAAACTTAAATTCCAATTTTCGTCAAACTAGAATTTAAACATTGATTAATCCAAAATGACATAATTCTGAAACGCGAGGTGTTACATTATGTTCTAAAAATTTTCAATCACATGCATCGCACGTGTCTTTTAACTAGTATGATTAAGGAGGAGGAAAATTACTTGTTAATATATTTTTGTTGATAACAAAAGAGAGAAGAATTTCTAGAGTTATGGTTTGGTTTGTCATCATAAAAAATGGGGAGATTGTTAGCTTTAGGGTTTCAATCAAACAAAATATTTTGATGATAACAAACTCAATTTTTTGTACTAATAGTGCTTCAAAGTATCTATCTTGTAGAGCTCAGAAAGACAATCCAACCAGTGGCGGATCCAAACTTTTTGTTTAGGGGAACTTCCCTTAAATTCTGGAAAAGTAATTTACATGTAAGCAATATAAAAAATTTGTACATGAAAACTTAACTACTAATTTGATTCATTGCAATTGTAGTATGTAAGTTTTAATATTATGAAATTAATTTTTAAAAAATAAAGAAACAAAATTTTTAAAATATTTCTATCTATTTCTGTTTATATTTTATATAAAAAAATTTAAAGAATAAATTAAAATTGGTTGAAAAAAGAATAAATTAAAATAAAAATTATAATATTATATATTTGTTAGGGTTGGTTGCATAAATAACAGAATGGGACAAAATATTAGCAAATATAGCAACCTGGAAAAATAATTGAAAATATGGCAAAAAATTACCTTCAGATCGTCTAAATGACCAAAATACCCTTCTATCGACGAAGGATTCTATTGCTAATAGAATCTATCGGCGATTGAATTCTATTTCTAATGGAATCTATCCGCGGTAGAATTCAATCAGTGATAGAAACCTTCTATAACCGATAGATTCTATCAATGATAGAAATTATCACTGATATAAATCATTGATAGAAGGTCTATCAGTGATACAAATCTTCTATCACACATAGAAATCAATCAGTGATAGAAATGTATCACTAATAGATTTCTATCACTGATATAAATCTTCTACCATTGATAGAAAACTATCGTTTTTGTTTCTAAAACCTATGTCACTGATTTTGTTTTTATAGACGTTGAAGTAAAACAATATGGAAATTGAACCGGAAGAAAAGAAAAACACAAAGCGGAAGTTGAAATTTAAAGAAGGGAGACCTCAAGAAAACAAAAAAGAAAAACAAAAGGTGTGTACGAATTATCACGTAATCAAATACACTATTAGTTTTTATTATCAATAAATTTCTATCAGTTATAGATTCTATCATCTATCACTGGATTTCTATCCCTGTAATTCTATCAACAATAGATTTCTATCAGTGATAGAAATCAAAACAGGGGCAAAACAAGAATTTAAAAAACGATTTAAAAAATTTGCTATATTTGCAATTTTTTGTAAAACTTGCTATATTTGCAGTTAACCATTAGATTTTAGCCTAGTTTAGAGGAAAATTGTAATGGGTGGCTAAAATCGAATGGTTAATTGCCAGGTATAGCAAGTTTTATAAAAAAAATTGCAAGTATAGGAAATATAGCAAATTACTAGTTTAGAGGAAAATTTTCAGGGATCGAAGACCGAATCAAATTGAGGATTTTTCCTTATTCCTTGAAAGGTGAGGCTAGGGAGTGGTTATATCAGTTACCTTTCAGATCGGTGTCAAAATGACTCCAATTGAGGTGGCTTTTGGTGGATAAGTACCTCCCATCTGCACGAGAGTTTGAGAATTCCCAAGAGATTTGAGGTTTTTCCCAAGAGCCTGAGGAGGCGTTGCATGAGTGCTGGGATCGTTTCAACGAATTATGTGCACGACCTAATTACTCACTCGAAGAGGAATCCTACATCAAGATCTTCACTGAAGGCTTAACATTAGAAGAAAAGGGGATTCTCTTATGAAGCGGTGGGGTGAGTGGTAAGACACCTAGCAAGGCGAGGGAGTTAATTGCAAATTTGGCAAAGAGTTCTCGGCTCCATGCAATGCAGAATTTGAACCAAATTTTAGAGTAGGAGAACGATCAAATTGCCACCTCCCTCGATGACGTAGAAAGCCAAATTCCAGAGCAACAGAAGGAAGGTAAGTTAGAAGAAAATCATCTCGAGGTCAGTGAAATTGAACCTTCCTTAGATTATGAGTCTGACTCTTGTAGTTTGTCATGCATGATAGGAAAGATATAATTTAGAGATGTAGAGTTAGAATCGATACATTCCATGACTATCTCTGTTTCTCCTAAGATTCATAGTTCTGAACTGCATGAATTAGACTTTGTGATTCCAGTAGCTGACCATACTGTTGTTAGGCTTATATGGCTTTTATTGAGTATGTTTGGGATGACTGATGATTATTTGCTTAATTATTTTTTATGTTGTGCACTCTGTGTGCAAGTTGAATCTGTTGTTGCATGAGCTGATTAAGAAAATGAAGAAATATCCTCTAAGGATCAAAGAAGTAGATTTTGGTTGAGCACGTCTGAATCTTGTCGAGCAATCGATGTTAAAAATTTGCGCTTCTGGGAGGCAACCCAGTTTTAAAAATAACTTCTATCCCTTTCTCTTGTTTTTCATTTCTTTGGTTGTTTATTTGCTTGGTTTATTTCTTAGTTTTTGTTCTTGTTTTTGTTTTGTAGAATCCCCTAAATAGGAAAAGGTGATCATTCTAAACAGCTTCAGTGACCAATTGATGTGCAAATTGCTAACCGCAAGTATACGGGCCAAGTTATAATATAGTGATTTGTAAGATCGAATGTCGTCCTCTGGATGGAGTTTCTAATCAATTTAATTACCGCAAATACTAAAATCTAATTTTATCTAGAGAACTAAATTTAGTGATAAAGAATGGAAAATTAACACAAAGCTAAAAATATGGAAATCAAATGATGGCAAATTCTTAGGGAGTTGATTTCACCAATTGGGATTATGAATTAATTTATGGATGATTAACATGCTATGTTTCATAAATCTAGGAATAACATAACTCATATTTATCTCGCCCGAGTATAAATAATTCTCTCACATGCAATGAATCCAATATCCCTATCTAAATTCATTAACATGCAAGGCCTTAAGGCTAATCATTTTTAACGATTTCTAGGATTATCTTGTATCTCCCGATCTCAAGACTATCCTAGTTATGCATAACGAGATCTAAGCTAAACCCCCTCTCCCAAGCAAGATTTAAACACAATCATCAATCAATTCATGGCCAGTAAATCAAAAGCGATAAGGAAACATTATGCATAAACGAAATCATAACAATTATCCAAAAATCAATTCATAATTGCCCAAAGGGCTACATCAATCCCTAAGATAAAGAACCTAGCTACTCATACAACGCGTTATGATATAAGCTAAGTCTAAAACTGTAATGCCTGTAATTTGAGATGAATTTCAAAATTTCCTAAGTTGGAATTAATTTGGAATTTATAGGGAAATTTTCAAAAATTAAAGATTTGAAAATTAGTGGGAAAATAGGATTTATCTTGATCTTTGTGTTTCCTTAACGGAAAAGGATGAAAGGTGGCATTTTTTTTTAAATATTTTGAAGTTTAAGCCAAGCCCAAGTCTTTTAAAAAGCCACGCACGGAGCCCTAGGGAGCCTTCTTCCCATCTTCCTTTCTCTCTCTTCCCTTGCCGAGAACAACAAACCTTTTTTCCCCCATTCTCGATTTGTTTACCCACTGACCAGCAACTCCAGCACCAACTCTGACACGCATCTCCTTCCAGCGACAGCACACGAAGCAGCGACAGTGGTTGCAGAGTAGTCCGACGTGTGGAGAGGCTCGATGTGCAGCAATAAGCGTTGCGCCAGTCCATGCAACTTCAGGCGAGCGTCCACCAGCATGTGCAACAGCGGTTTCCGGCAAGTCTCGGTGCGCATCCTCCAGCGTGTGTAGCGGTAGTTTTCGGTGGCTTTGGCAGTGGGGCGCGCGGACAACAATGTGTAGTGGTCGTGTCCTCTGTTTTTTTGCGTTTCGTGTAGTGGGTAAGAGTTTAGAAGTTGTTTCTTGGTTAAATAATAAGTTTAATTGAATACCCACTATCTTTTGAAACCTGTTCAACAAGTTCTTGGAGTTATCGGCGAGTTGTAGTGGGTCTAAGAGTTTTAGCGTTTGTGAGCGATTCCGTCTTTGGGTAAGTTTTGAGTGCTAAACCTTCCTTAAATCGGTTAGTTCCTAAAACAGCAATGAGTTTAAGTCCTATTTAGTTTAAAGAAATTTTCCTTCTAACTTTGTAGTTTGCCAAAGTCTTTGAATCTAGAAGTTTGAAGAGGATTGGTTTGGTGATTATTAAGCCAAGGTAAGTGGCTTTAGTGTTGAAATTTTTAAATTGGGTGCGCGTGATTGATTTTCCAAAATTCTTGTGCTTTATGAATTGTTTGATTATGTTTCCGTTTATGAAAATTATTGAAAGCATGAAATTTATTATTTTTGTTTGCAATCGTTAATGGTTGTAATATTGAGTTGGTGGTCTCTCAAAATTCCATTAAGGGAATAAGTTTAAATTATTTATGAGTTTTATAAGTGTACATGAAATTGATGTACATTCCAGAGATGCCTACATAGGACTTAGAGACATGAAATTGATGTACCTAAGTCGAGTTTCGTGAAATTGACGACCTCGAGGTTTCGTGAAATTGACGGCCTCCACAGGAGACACATGAAGTTGATGTGTATAGGATATGCATTAAATTGATGTATATGATATTTCATTAGTAAGTTAAAATAAAGTTTAGAGCCACCAAAAAGATATTTGTGGTTGATTTTTAAAATGTTTTTAAAGGGTGACCCAACCTCAATAGTAGGGTCACTTACTGAGTATTTAAAATACTCATTCTTTTCAAAAATATATTTTTCAGGTAAAGACAAGGGCAGATGAAAGACGATTGATGAGAATCCGATATACACCCATGAGAGGACATGAATTTCATATTTTATTTTTCTTCCGCTTTAAGAACTCTGTTTTACTTTATTTGTAAATTTGTCTGAGAAATTTTCTAGAGGCCATGTACATTTACATTTTTAGAAATTATTTAAGAATATTTAAAACTTTTAAAATTAGGGATCCCGAATAAAAGTTCTCTCTTAAAGTTTTTACTTAAATTAAGTGTTTATGTTTTAAAATATTTTTGTTTTAAAAGGCCTCCAAAGCATGCATTGTCGTAACGGTCCCGAAAAGATTATTTAAGAAGTCGGATCGTTACAAAAACAACCATTGAAAACAACTAAAATCAAAAGGGAAAGGAGATTAAACGCTAATTAAGTCGCCTAAACCGGACGTCCCCGTCATGATCTCCATGAGCCAAGCCTTCGAATCCCGCTCCTCCAACTTGCTTCAGCTCTCACAGAAGGTATTTAGTCAAGTTTGGGCGAAAATTGCATCAAAAGAAGTCCCTTTGGCCAACCCTAATCGCATAGTATTTATAGGAATTTTGTCGACAGCATCGAGACGCTATAAGCAACGTCGCGACGCTATCCCAAATACCACCATTCTTTTTAGAAAAAATCTGAGAGCATTGAGACGCTCTAGCATAGCGTCTCAACGCTGTGCTCTTTGCCGCTTGAATCAAATAAAGGAAAATACCAGCGCCGAGACACCCAAAAACTAGGGTCTCGATGTTGGCTTACAGATTGCACTCATTAACAACCTTCCAACTTCGATTCACTTTGTTTCTTTAGCATCTTTTTGCGTCCCGAACACCCGATCAATCCCATTTTCTCGATTTAACTCCAACAAATAGAATATAAAAATGCATAAATTTGGCCAAATTAATATTAAAGACTAACTAAAATAATTAAGGAAAAATAGCTACCGTTGATAAACTTTTTGTGATCATTGATAAACTTTCTGACAATTCAAAGCTACCTTGGGTTGTTGAACTGAATCGCACTGAATTGAAGATAGGATGTCAGTGAAGTTCAAATTAGGAAATATTCGACAGAAAAGGTGACTTCGAGCTATGGAGATAGAAGATGAAGGCACTCCTCGTTCAACAAAAGGTTTCTGAGCCCATGTTTGATCCATGTAAGTTACCAACAACCTAACTTTGACCAAAGATGAGAAAGCTGATGTTGGGAATTGGGAGTGCAACCAAAGTCCCACATTGGCTAAATAAGGGGATGATCATGGGTTTATAAGGGAGGACAAGTATCTCCATTGGTATGAGGCCTTTTGGGTGGAACCAAAAGCAAAGCCAGGAGGGCTTATGCCCAAAGTGGACAATATCATACCATTGTGGAGATCTATGTCGTGTCCTCGTCTGTTAACAAGTGGTATCAGAGCTAGACCCTGACTTAGCCATGTCGATAGAGTTCTCGGGTGTCGAACAAAAAGAATTTGTGAGCCTTGAAGAAATAGTCATGGGGGAGATCCGTAATCTGGCTCTAAGAGCAAAAACTCCCCCGTATGAAAGGAGATCTTGACAGATTATCCGTAATCTGGCTCTAAGAGCAACTCCTCCGTATGAAAGGAGATCTGAACGGATACAATCCGTAATTTGGCTCGGCTCTAAGAGCAAACTCTGAATCCGTAATCTGGCTCTAAGAGCAAACTCCTCCGTATCAACGGAGATCTGGACGGATAGAATCCGTAATCTGGCTCTAAGAGAAAACTCCTCCGTAAGAAAGGAGATATGGACGGATAGATGACTATTTGAGGGGAGGCTCGTCTGTGGTACTTTGTTCGAGGGGAGGATTGTTGGGAATTGGGAGTGCAACCAAAGTCCCACATTGGCTAAATAAGGGGATGATCATGGGTTTATAAGGGAGGACAAGTATCTCCATTGGTATGAGGCCTTTTGGGTGGAACCAAAAGCAAAGCCATGAGGGCTTATGCCCAAAGTGGACAATATCATACCATTGTGGAGATCTATGTCGTGTCCTCGTCTGTTAACAAGATATGGCACTAACAGAAGCTGCTAAAGAAGCAATATGGTTGAAAGGACTAGTAGGTGACCTTGGTCTTCATCATGATCAGGCTATTGTATATTGTGATAGTTTGAGTGCAATATGCTTAGCCAAGGATCAAGTTCATCATGAGAGGACTAAACATATAGATGTTAGATATCATTTCCTGAGAAATGAGAAGAGGATTAAGGTGATGAAAGTTGGGACAGTTGATAACCCCGTTGATATGTTCACCAAGCCAGTCCCAAGTGGCAAGTTCCAACATTGTTTGGACTTGCTAAATGTTCTGAATTGCTAAGTGGTCCCTATGGGACCTTATGAAGCAGAGGGAGAATCTTGTGGTTTTTAAGTTGCATATGGTACTTTTCTTTGGGTACATCTGGTTCATCTGTTATGTGTGAGAGAGTTCAAGTCAAGGTGGAGATTTGTTGATATGCCTTGAATCTGATATGAAGCGCTCCGAACGACCCAGTTAGAGTTAAGAGTGGTGCCATATATAAACCCTCTTAACCTATTTTTGCCCTAATCTCTATATTCTGAATACTCCTCACATAATAAGATCGTTCTCTCCCTCTGCCTGTGGACGTAGCTAACACACCGTTAGTGAACCACGTATATCTGTGTGTTGTTTCTCTTCGCCCTTTCGTTCTTGTTACGTTGTTACTATTTTCGTCATAACAGCTGAAATGTGCAAAATTGCTTATTGTTCTATTATTCTCCATCTTGCTGGTAATGTTCTTCGTAGAGTAAAAATAAAATTGAAAAAGTAAGAGATTTGTGGGCAAAAATTGAAGACTTATATATGTCGAACGCACTTACAAACAAGATTTTCTAAAAAGAACGTTTCTCCACCTTTAAAATGAATCTGGCTAAAAATCTTGAATAAAATCTTGATGATTTCAATACTGTGTGCACTGAATTGGAAAATACCAATGAATAAATTAACTCTCTAGATCAAGCAGTAATTCTCCTAAATTCTTCGCCCGTAAAACTTATAAAGAAGTTAGGACAACCATTAAATATGAAAGAGATGAGTTAATATTAGATCAAGTTCTAGATTCTGTAAGGCTAAAAGATCTTGAAATTAAATATGAGAAAAGAGAATTTGAAGCTCTCTTTGTTAGAAATAAACAAAAACATCAAAGAGGTAAAAACACTTTTAAAGGAAATGGAAATCAAAATTAAAACTATTATAACAGTAATAATCAAAACAGACTCTGATCCCATCAAAGAGAAAATAAGAATTAAAAAGGCCTTCAAAATGAAAAAGTGGAAGATAAAAATGTTATTAATTGCAACTATTACCACAAAGAAGAAGGTCATTTTAAATGGGATTGCCTCCAATTGAAAAGAAAAGCTAGCAATAGGATATCCAAAACAGACAAGAAAAATTCTGTAAATTTGCATGAGGGATACGAATCAATTGAAGTCTTAATGGTTATAGATAAAAATTGTCTAAATGAATGGATATTAGACTCATATTGCACTTTCCATATGACACCTTGTACATAATATTTCACTAAAAGGACGAGGAAGAAGAGGAGGAAGTGCAACCTGAGAGGTCGAGTATAGTGTCTCGATGCTGACAGTGATTCTTCATGCCTCTTAATTCCGTAGCATTTTGGAATGTCGAGACGCTGTGAACGCTACCCTCCCAGGTCTCCCAATTTGTCTGCATCATCAATTTTGCTCCATTTGACGTTGTTTTCGAGGTTTGAGTGCTCTGCAAGTCTTTTCACCTCCTCGACCTCTCATGGTCTTCAAGTTGGATCAAAAACTTGTTAATTTCCTCGAATTAATGCCAATTTGGAACATCGGCTCCCGAGAAGCTTTAACGCCAAATACCTATAAAACAACATAATTAAGCACACGATTAAGCATAAAACTAGCATGATCAAGAACAAATATATAGGACCAAATTGGTCCTATCATACCCCATGGTTACCAAACAAAAAAGAAATTAAAGATTCATGCATGTGAAAAGACTCCCTGTGGTTGACCTCGGCCACTAATTCTACGAAAATAGTGTTGGTGTCGTGAACTTACAAATATATTTGATTTTGTACCTTCGACAAGTCCTTTATCACCCAGCCCATGCAACACGGAATCGAAACAACGGCTCGATTTACATCTTAGGTGACAGAAGCAACAACTTTCTCCGACGAAATGTGCAACTTCGACGGCTCCCATCTGCACAACCCACATGTTCCAATATGCTTTCCAATGGCGTTTTCATCCCCAATAACAAGTGGTCGTGGTTGTTGCAAAAACCCACACAATTTTCATAAGTTTCAACACTTACCCATTCGATTTTGAGGTCCAAGTCAATTTCCCTTTGACCGATGCCCAACGTTCTTGGTTTTGTAATACCCACTCTTTAAAAACTTCGAATTTTTAGGATTATCCTTCTTTAAATACCAACCAGTAGGCATCTGAACTCGAGTTGGCTTATGGTGAACGTTCTTGGTTTTGTAATAAGAGTACCCATAGCTCGACGACTTTAGATCTTCACTTTTGGATTGATTCGAACATCGACCATCAATGATTCAAGTTCTTTTGGTGAGGTTCAATAGGTAACATTGCTTTCGAAGGTGATTAATGTGTCCTAAAGTGATTTAGATCATTCTCTAATATTCGAAAACTCATTGTTAAGTTTTGAACTCCTTCGAGCAGTTTCCAACAAGGAGCCAAGCCATCAGTAAGCTTAAAGTGGTAAGGTTAAGTTTAAATCTTTTCAAATGCTTTTAAAGTGCCTTAGATTAGTCCCTAACCATTGAAATTGTACTTCTTTTAGGTCTGAGTTAGTTTCCAACTTGTTTTAGGTGGTAAGTCTCTATTTAGTCCATTTCGAACACTTTTAAGTGTTTTAGATCTTCCTAACTCTTAGTAACTCTCTGATTGTAATTTTGAAGTGAACTAAAGATTGTTTAAGGTTGTTTGAGGTCAACTTTGGGTAAGGACACTGATAACTTGCAATAACCAAGTTATTTCTCCCTTAAATTGAAGCTAAATAAGACTGAGAAGAACATAGTCGTGCCAATCCAGTGCATAAAGATGAGGGTATTGCGATAGTTTTCTTCGAAAGGCAATATTTACCGATGCGGTCAGAAATTATTTGTTTTTAAGGTGCTAACGCATGAAAAATATAGTTGTTGCCCAAGTTTTCTTCAGCGTAGGCACAAATCCTAGAGCATTCGTACAATGAAAGTTGGATAAAAGGATCGCGCTGACGTGTGACGGATGTGTAAGCTGGCGAAAGATAACTAGGGCACGCATGCCAATTTCTTGGAGAGGTCAGCCTCCACCTATAAGAAGCATCCATCTGTCCATGAAGGACGGAGATGAGGAGGAGAAGGAAATACAAGAGAGCAAGAAGAAAGAAATTAGAAGAAACGATACCACCGTAGGGTAGATTTGTATTGCACTATAATGTATTGCTTGATGTATTTCTATTCTAGCATGAGCTAATTTTCTTTTATCAAGGCTTAGCGTAGGCCCCCATGCGTGATAAGTTTATGTTGTAAACACGTACTTTGACATAACGAGAAATTAATGCTTTCTACTTAGATGCAACAATGTTTTCATTACTAACTCCTGCCTGGCCAGTCGGATGCGGTAGCAGCATGATAAATTCCTGACAGGTAATGCATGTGGAAATATCTAAGTAGAGCAAGCTTGCGCATTGCATGTAGTCTTGGTAGTGTTAAATCAAATACCACCGCAATAAGATAGTGCATGAATGAGCTTAGACTGTTTTAGGACTAACGCAGTCACTTGCAAGTTATTAGAGAACTGGACTAACGCATGAACTAGTTAAACAAAACAGTTGTTAGTTCTACGCCAAACACATGAGTAGTACCGGAAGGGAATCTTATGATTACTTCTCACTTAGGCATTAATGGATCAATTAGTCAAAGTATGTGCTACAATAATACTTATAAACGCATGCGGTCGCCGCAGCAAAAGCCTTGATAGCCTTGTCATTTGATATTTTCCTTAACTCTCATCGCATATTTTATGTTTACCGCACTGTTTTATCAACCAACTCCAAACAACCTTGTTTATTGTTATGATACCATGCGTGCAAGAGTTTAGTTAGCAAGATGTTAAAACTTTCAAGAGCCCTTCCCTGTGGATTCGACCCTAGAATTCCCTAGAACTCTCTAGGTACTACTTGATTGTGTTAATTTATACTTGGGTTAACGCATATCTGTGACAAATTTCGTATTAATTAATCGACCTTCTGTCAAGCGATCAGACACCTCTCTTGATCACTCTTGGATTCGATTAAGGTTCTTGCATTGAGTTTTAGCCTTTAGGCATTATCTCTCTTGTTTCCGAAAGTGCTAGAATTACTTTAGGATCATTATGAAAGTGACCTTACCCAAAGTTGAGTTGTGATCTACGCTGAGAAGAATTTCAGAAATAAGGCATTATCTCTCTTCTCAATTGAATGCAAGTAGTTTCTATTTATGAAAGTGCTTGAATATGTGATGTACGCTGTTTGCTTTATTTCTGTTAAATATATATGAACTATATATATGTCATTCCAGAATAATCTATGTTCTATGCTAGATAAGCATGTTTGGTTTGCTATTGTAGCCCTCTACTGTGTTGTTGTGTTGTGTTTTTTGTGATGTTGAGTATGTTGTAAAGCTTAGACTTATGATTTCGAGTGCTATAAGTTAAGGTTGTGGTAAAGTATGATGTATATTCATTTATGGGGTCGAGGATGTTTTACATGACATGGAAATCATGTGTGTTAGGTGTGTTTTATGACGCGAAAATCATGTGTAGTATGCACTATATGACACGAAAATCATGTATTGGGTTTAAGTGGGATATGGCATGGGAGTCATGTGTTAGGTGTGTTGCATGACACAGAAATCATGTGTAGTATGTGTTGCATGACATGAAAATCGCGTATCGAGTTGAATGTGTTGCATGATGTGAAAAATCATGTATTAGGTATGTTGCATGATGCAAAATATATTCATGTGTTAGGTGCGTTGCATGACTGAAGATTCATGTGTCAGGAGCGTTGCATGACATAGAATTCATGTGTTGGTTTGTGAGTGCATTGTTCATGTGTTGAGATGAGCATGCATGACAAGATGCGTGTGAATTATGTGTTCCCAAGTCTTATATTTTGTAACATAGGTAATTTTAGGTAAATTTCAAATTTCTTTAGTTTTGAGTTGAATTGATTCAATTTTGCTAATTAGGAGTTAAAAAAGGAATTTAAAAGATAGATTTTTGGTGGAATTTCAATATTTAAGGTTGGAGTGGCATTTTTGCAATTAAGTTGAAGTTTAAGAAAAGAAGATATAACCCTAGCTTTTTAAGCTTAGCCGCACATAGCCCAAGACAATCAACCATCTCCTTCATTCCTCTCATTCTCCTTCACAAATCTAACTGCCGTGTACCCCATCTCCAGCCAGATTTTCTCCCTCCTTCGAGCTCTTTGCGTCGTCGTCGACCAGTAGTCCCTCAGATCGTCTTCTCACGGCGTGCAGTAGGTGTTCGCGCACGGCGGTTCGTGGGTGCGTGGGTCTTTTTCAGCGTGTGGGGAGGCGTGGCAGTAGCAGCTCAAGGGTCGACATTCTTCTTCGTGGGTCTCTTCCGGTGGTGCAGCGGCGTCACAACAACGGTGGAGGTTGCAGCGTGTTCAGGTGGCAATTCGCAGGTGACGGTTGAGTTTGGTTTTCTGGCGAGCTCAGGCGTGGCAGCGGCGTTTGGGAGAAAAATCTGACAATTCCAACGACTGTAGGCATTCTTTTTCGACGTCTTTTAGCGAGATTAACATTGGGTAAGTTGGATTGAAGGTCGTTTTGATTGATTTCAACTTTTAGTCGAATACCGACTCTTTATCGTTTTCATTCAGCAAGCTCTTCATTCGTATTTTGGCGATTCGAGCATGGGTCACTGAAGTTCAGCAACCTTGGAGTGGGTAAGTGTTTTTAGAGTTATATTTGGCTTATTTGTAGTGTAATCATGAATGCCCATTTATGTTGCTCGTTGAATCTATGGTATTTCAAGCGATTTGGAGTTGAATCGTTGAATTTTGGAAGAATTTGAAGTCTGCCCAGCAAGCTATATTTCGTTTTAACAACCGTTTGCTTAAGGTCGAGGTTGGTTTTGCTGGAGTTGATTGGAATTCGAGATTATGAGTATATAAGCAAAGGTAAGTGGCTTTATTGTTGAACTTTTTTTTATTTGAGAGGGCGTGTTTGATTTTCCAAAATTCTCGTGCTTTATGAGTTGTTTGAATACGTATATGTTTATGAAAATTGTTGAAAGTGTTATAAAACGTGAAGAACAATAACAAGAACACTAAGAACACTTGGAGAAATAGAGAGAGCAAAGGTAGGGAGAAGAGAGCAAAGGTGGGGAGAAGAGAGCAAATGAATTGCATTCAATTGAGTTGTGTTGTCATACCCTTCATACACCTCCCTATTTATACTAATACAATAGGGATGGTTACAACCTTAAAAGGCCTAAAATAGGAGGGTGGGAGAGTCTTGAGCCTAAAGTTAAGGTGCGTCATGGGGAGTGCCCTAAAATGGTGGGGTTGAATGCCCTAAAAATCTATATTTATAACTACATTTACAGTGTATTTGTAACACTCCTCCTTAGATATCCATTGTATATGAAATATATGTCTCATTAAAACCTTACTAGGAAAAACCCAATGGGAAAAATCCTAGTGAAGGAAAAAGAGTACATTATATTTATATACATTAACAACTGCCTCATTAAAAACCTTGCTAGGAAAACCCAGTGGGAAAAAACATAGCGAAGGGAAAAAGAGTGCAGTATATTTACTCCCCCTCATGAAAACATCATTTGAGATCTTTGAGTCGTCGCATCCCAATGTTGTGCACCAACTTCTCAAATGTTGTAATAGGTAATACGTTCGTAAATAAGTCTGTCAAGTTGTCTTTTGAAGAAATTTGTTGAACAGTGATATCGTCATTTTCTTCAAGATCGTGAGTGTAGAAGAGCTTTGGTGAGATATGCTTTGTTCTATCTCCTTTAATGTATCCTCCTTTGATTTGGGCTATACATGTTGTATTGTCTTCATATAATGTTGTTGGACACTCTTTGTTAGAGGACAATCCACATGTTTCACATATGTGTTCAGTCATTAATCTTAGCCATACACATTCTCGACTAGCCTCATGAATCGTCAGGATCTCAGCATGGTTTGAGGAAGTAGCTGTTATTGTCTGTTTCAGAGATCACCATGATATAGAAGTTCCTCCATATGTAAATAAATAACCTGTTTGAGATCTAGCTTTATGTGGGTCGGATAAATAACATGCATCTACATAACCAACTAAATCAAAGTTTGATTTATTAGAATAAAATAAACCCATATCAATTGTTCCTCGAAGATAACGGAGGATATGCTTAGCTCCATTACAATGTCTTTTTGTTGGAGAAGAACTATATCTAGCTAATAAATTTACTGAAAATGTTATATCATGTCGTGTATTATTAGTGATGTGGATTTTTCCTAACCGCAAGCGCACGGGTCAAGTAATAATAAAGAGTTCGTATAAACGAGTGTCGTCCTCTGGATTAGATTTTTAAGCAAATCAAGTATTGTGAATTATCTTGCCCAATTTTATTTAGGGATCAAAAAGTGATGATTGAATGATATGAAAACTAATTCAAAGCAAGTAAAAAGTGTGGAATTTCAATTGGGAAAACTACTTAGGGAATTGATTTCGCCGATTTAGTCTAGGATTGATTTTAAGGAATAAGTTATTATGCACAATGGAATTATGAGCCAAAGACCCTTTAATCACAACTACCTCTCCCGAGTATAATTGATTCTCATGCAAATTAACCAACTTGATATCCCTATCTAAGTTTATTAATCATGCAAGCCAATGAGATCTTTTAACAAATTCTAAAGTTAATCTAAAACCGTCACGAAATAGAAACTAAACTTTAGTCATGCAATCTTGAGTAAGTCTAAATCAAATCCCCTCTCCCGAGCTAGATTCGAAACTTAAATCATCCAACTAATGGCCAATTAATTGAAAGCATTAAATCAAGAATACAAACATAATAACATTGCACAACTTAAACCATAAATCAATCCATAAACACAATCAACTACATCAATCCCTAAGCTTACAAGTATAGCTACTCATGATTAAAATTACAAGCTCAACTAAACATGTAAAAGCCATAAAAATCTAACTAAAGTGAGGGAAAGAAGAATTAAACTCGTTGTAGGCCGAAACCGAACGTCCCCGTCACGATCCCCACGAACAATGGGTTGATTTCCGAATTTTCCCCTTTGCTTCAGCCTTGAATTCCTCTGATTTTGCTCTGTTTACGGCTCCAAGAAGTCCCAAAATTGGTTCCCCCAAAAACCTAGCCGAAAAGAACTATTTATTCTGAAATTTCATCGTAGCGTCTCAACGTTGCCTCTAAACACGCGTGTTCTGGAAAGGAAATTACGGTAGCGTCGAGACGCTAAGGTCGCAGCGTCTCGACGCTGCGACGATTTCGCGCCTATCCGAATAAGGAATGCTAGCGTCGAGACGCTAGTCACCTTTTGACTGAATTTTGACTTTTTTCCCTTTTGATTCTTTTCCTTCCTTTGCATCTTTTCGCGTCCCGAGCACCCGATTAACTCCACTATTGCATTATAGCTCCAATCAACCATTTCCTACAAAATAAACATTAAAGCCCAATAAAATGACCCAAAAATCATAAAAGACTAGCTAAATTAAATAAGTAAGGATAGCTAGCTATGCTCGCTATCAATTAGCAAGATACATAAGTGCACCAATTGCACTAAGATATGGTACTTCTGGACCAAGAAGTTCTTCATTATCTTCTTGAGGTCGGAAGATGTCTTTCTTTACATCGAGTGAACGAACTACCATTGGAATGTTCAATGGATGTGCTTAGTCCATGTAAAATCTCTTTAAAAGCTTTTCTGTATAAGTTGATTGATGAATAAATATTCCATCTTCTAGATGCTCAAGTTGTAAGCCAAGGCAAAACTTTGTTTTTCCGAGATCTTTCATCTCAAATTCTTTCTTAAGATACTCTATTGCCTTTGGAAGCTCTTCAGGAGTTCCAATTATATTCAAATCATCCACAGATACAGTAATAATAGCAAATCCTTACTGTGATTTTTTTTATAAAAACGCATGGACAAATTGGGTTATTTTGATACCCTTCTTTCAATAAATATTCACTCAGGCGATTATACCACATTCATTCTTATTGTTTTAATCCATATAAAGATCTCTGTGATTTGATCGAATATAATACTCTAGGATTTGAATTATATGACCGGTATTTTTAATCCTTCAGGGATTTTCATATAAATATCATTATCAAGAGATCCATATAAATATGTTGTAACTACATCCATAAGATGCATGTCAAGCTTTTTATACACAGTCAAGCCAATTAAATATCAATGTTATTGCATCCACCACAGGAGAATATGTCTCTTCATAATCAATACCAGGCCTTTGCAAGAATCCTTGTGCAACAAGTCTTGCTTTATATCTTGTGACATCATTATTTTCATTTCTTTTTCTTACAAATACCCATTTGTATCCCACATGCTTGACATCTTCTGTTGTTTGAACTACTGGTCCAAAAACCTCACGTTTTGAAAGTGAGTTTAATTCTATCTGGATATCTTCTTTCCACTTAAGCCAATCCTTTCTATGTCGACATTCTTCGACAGATTTTGGTTCATAACAATCATTTTTAGAAATGATGTCTGATAGCGAGCAGAAATGTCGCTATTTTAGTCCCAATTTATTAAGCTTTTTTGTGCTTTAATCGTGATTTTAATGAAAATATTTAATGAATTTCGTTATTTGGTCCTTCGGAGCAAAGTTGTGATTTTGGGAGATAAAGTGCCAAAAATGATGCAAATGAAGCCCAAATCCAAGCTTGGATCAAAAGGGCACCCAAAGAAGACAATCACGGTGGAAATGCCCAAATGAATTGAAGAGAAGGCCCAAAAATCAACCCAAATCAAAGCTGGAAAAATCTGGAAATTGGGTCAGCGTCGAGACGCTGTGTAGATAGCGTCGCGACGCTACCCATTTCTTGGGCAACAAGACGCGTGCATCGCAGCGTCGCGACGCTGTGCAATGTAGCGTCGCGACGCTGCCCCCATTCCAGGCCTATAAAAGGCACCTCTTGGTGCCTCATTTATCATCCAACAATTCCTCAAGGAATCCTTTCCTTTCCTTAGGCTCCTTTGGAGCCCCTCTCAAGGCTTTTTAGCCTTTTTGAGAGAATTATTTAGTGGGAAATATTTTGGGAGTTTGGGGAGCATCTTAGGAAGCTCAAGGAGTAGTCGGCGGGGCTCTAAGCGTCAGCGAAGGGGTTTTTCGACGGTCAATTCCTTTCCTTTTATGCTCTTAATTATGCTCTCTATTGTAATTATTGTGGATATTTTAGCCATGTGTAACTAAACTCCAATTTGGGGTCTTGAAATGAAATTATAGTTCAAATATTGTTGTAATTTCTTGTCTCTTGCCCATGTCCTAATTATTTGTATGGATGCGCTTAATGCTTTATTCAATCTGGCCAATTGTGTAATGATCTGATTCTTAATGGAAATTCGACGGAGAGAAATTAGGATAGATCGTAATCCATGCAACTAGTTTAATTGCCCGTTGTGACACCAAGATTAGTTTATTAAACTTAGATTCCTAAAATGAATCAGAGGGTAATAATTAATGATTTTTAATGGCGCTAAGGACACTTAGGTTGTTAAAATGAATTCATTAGAATTAGGGGAAACCGACAGGAGAACCTATGTGATTAACGGAGATTCTAAGATTATAATTAGTTGGGCAATGAGATAAGATAATTATAACAATTGTTTAGCTAATAATTGATTTTCAAGACCCCTCTTCTCATTAAAAGAAAACTCTTTCTCCATATTTTATTTTTTCTATCAACTTATTTTCTTCAATTGCTTGAATTTTTCATTTCCTCTTTATTGCATGAGTTGTTCCCTAAATATTATTTCGCCTAAGTACTTTTAGTGCTCAAGAGACTTCAATTTTGCTTAATTTTCACTTCGCCTCCCTGTGGATTCGATACTCGGTATTACTTACCGTTTTATATTACTTGTGACGACCCGTGCGCTTGCGGTAATCGCCCAACAAGTTTTTGGCGCCTTTGCCGGGGAGGCTTGATTTTAAGCAAATTTAATTTTTCTTGACATCGAAAAGAAAGGGATATATAGTAATTTAGGTGTAAATATTTTTCCTTTTATTATTTTGTGAATATTATTTTATTCTTGTTTTTTGTTTGGTTCTTTTGATTGACTGGGAGCATTGTATGTGAAGGAACAAGGTGGTTAATTTGTTTCCGCTAGATCTTGAAATTGACAGGACTCTTAGATCCATTCGAAGAGAGAAAAGATTAGCAGAATCAATGGTCCATCAAAAGGAAGCTCCCAAGGCAATTAGAGATTTCTTACAGCCAGTTCTTCCCACCGAGAATTCTGGAATTGTCTACGCCCCAATCCAAGCTACAAATTTTGAGTTAAAGACAGGATTGATTCAGATGGCGCGCGATCACTCGTTTAAGGGACATCCTTCCAAGGACCCCCATTCACATCTGCGATCATTCCTAGAAATTTGTGGGACGGTGAAGATGAACGGAGTTCCGGCAGACGCGATAAGGTTGAGGTTGTTTCCATTTTCTCTACAGGATAAAGCAAAGGATTGGCTCGAATCAGTCGAGACGGGCAGCATTAGTACTTGGGACGAGCTTGCCTAGGCTTTTCTGACGAAATTTTTCCCACCTGCCAAGACTACCAAGCTCCGGACTGAAATCGGAACGTTTAGGCAGCTTGACGAGGAGCAGTTGTACGAGGCGTGGGAGAGATACAAAGAAATGCTTAGGCGATGCCCCCAACACGGATATCCTGATTGGCTTCAAGTACAGTTATTTTACAATGGATTGAATCCCTCTACAAAGACAGTCCTAGACACATTAGCAGGAGGAAGTTTTCTTTCCAAAACAGTAACAGAAGCCAACGATCTGCTTGAGGAAATGACGACAACAAGTTATCAATGGTCGACCGAGAGGGGAGCAATTTCAAAGAAGGCTGGATTATAGGAATTGGATGAGTCAAGTTCACTGAAGGCACAGCTGGCATCTCTGACCAATGCGCTGAACAAGCTGACTTCATCTGAGGTGGTCAAATCCATTTCCACCTTAATTGAAGGTCATTCGAAGAAGGAAGGTCAAGATGTGGAGGAAGTCCAGTACATAGGAAATAGACCATATGCTCAAGGATTACCGAACTTCTACGACCCCAGTCTATGCAATTACGAGAACTTCTCATATTCAAATACGAAGAATGTTTTGCAGCCACCCCCAGGTTTTGCATCATCTAGTGCACCTGAAAAGAAAAATAACCTGGAGGAGATGGTGGCTCTATTTATTAAAGAGAAAAGAGTACTGAACGTGAATCTCCAGACGACAGTAAATAACCACGACGCAGCTCTAAAGAACATGGAAGTGCAAATAGGACAGATCGCTACAGTAGTGAACGCCCTTCAAGAGGGAAAATTTCCAAGTGATACTGAGCCTAACCCGAAAGAGCAGTGTAAGATGGTGACATTGAGAAGTGGTAGAAAACTGGAGAACAGTTCAGAGAAGAAGAAGGAAGAAGAAAAGAGAAGGGAAGAAGATGAAAGGACTGAGGCACAAAAAGCCTCCTCTGAAAGGTTCCAACATCCTCCCAACTCTATTGATTTGAATTGTGATTTTTCTAAAAATTTTGCAGGTAAAAAAGAAGATGAAAGGCAGGATGACAGAAAGAAACTGACTGAGGAAGAAGTGGTTCCATGCAACCACCATGACAGAGGTTCGCATATTAGCCCGCCCAAGCAGAGGGGCGAATGTCCAACCTTTGATTACAGAGAGTTACCTTTTCCTCAACGATTTAAAAATGTCAAATTAGATGAGCAGTTTCAAAAGTTTCTAGAAATGTTTAGGAAGTTGTCTGTGAATATTCCATTAGTAGAAGCCTTGCATAATATGCCTAATTATGGGAAATTCATGAAGGAAATGCTTTCTAGAAAGAAAAGTCTAAAAAAAGAAAATTTTAAATTGTCTGAAAGTAGCAGTACCATTATTTCTGGAAGGATACCTTCTAAACAGAAAGATCGAGGGAGTTTTACTGTTCCCTGCACCATAGGAGAAGTATCCTTCGATAAGGTCTTATGTGATTTAGGAGCAAGTATAAATTTGATGCCCTATTCTGTGTACAGGAAGATTGGTTTAACAGGTATGAAAGACACCGACTTCACTCTCCAGCTTGCTGACAGATCGATTACCCACCCGATAGGTGTTGTGGAGGACGTACTGGTGAAAGTCAACAAATTTATCTTACCTGTAGACTTTGTGGTACTGGACATGAAGGAGGACAAAGAGGTGCCTATTATTCTAGGCAGACCTTTCCTAGCCACTGGTATCGCTGAGATTAGTGTGCATACACGTAAACTCACCTTGAACATTGATGATGAAAAAGTCGTGTTTAGTATTTTTGGCAAGGATGAATCTGTTTGTAGTTTGCATACATGTTTTTCTGTTGGTCCTGAATACTTGACTGATGATGATTGATAGCGAGCATAGCTAGCTATCTTTACTTATTTAATTTAACTAGTCTTTTATGATTTTTGGGCCATTTTATTGTGCTTTATTGTTTATTTTGCAGGAAATGGTTGATTGGAGCTTTAATGCCATATTAGAGTTAATCGGGTGCTCGGGGCATGAAAAGATGCAAAGGAATGAAAAGACCAAAAGAGGAAAAAAGTCAAATCTCGGTCAACAGCAGGCTAGCGTCGAGACGCTAGCTCTTGAGCGTCTCGACGCTCACATTCCATATCAGATTAGGCGCGTAAAGCTCACAGCGTCGAGACGCTATGATAGGAAGCGTCCCGACGCTTCCGTTTTTCCTTATTCAGAACGCGCGTATAAGAGGCAGCGTCCCGACGCTGTCTTGACAGCGTCTCGACGCTAAGACGAAAAATCAGAATAAAAGCTTCACTTCGGCTAGGTTTTAGGGGAGATCAATTTGGGACCTTTTGGGGCTGTAAAGAGGACAGAATAGAGGATTTTGAGGCTGCAAACAAAGGAGGAAGTTGGAAATCAACCCATTGTTCGTGGGGATCGTGACGGGGACGTCGGGACTCGGCCTACATTGAGTTTTCTTTTCCCTTTTCTTCCTTAAGTTAGATTTATGGCTTTTACTTGTTTAGTTGAGATTGTATTTTCATTCATGAGTAGCTAAACTTGTAGCTTAGGGGTTGATGTAGTTGATTAAGTTTATGGATTGATTTATGGTTTAAGTTGTGCAATGTTATTGTGTTTGTAATCTTGATTTAATGCTTTCAATTAATTGGCCATTAGTTGGATGATTTAAGTTTCGAATCTAGCTCGGGAGAGGGGATTTGATCTAGACTTGCTCAAGATTGCATGAATAAAGTTTACTTTCTAATTCTTGACGGTTTTAGATTATCTTTAGAATTGGTTAAAAGATCTCATTGCCTTGCATGTTAATAAACTTAGATAGGGATATCAAGTTGGTTAATTTGCATGAGAATCAATTATACTCGGGAGAGGTAGTTGTGATTAAAGGGTCTTTGGCTCATAATTCCATTGTGCATAATAACTTATTCTTTAAAATCAATCCTAAACGAAATCGGCGAAATCAATTCCCTAAGTAGTTTTCCCAATTGAATTTCCATTCTTTTTATTTGCTTTGATTTTTTTTTATCATCACCTATTCATCACTTTTTGATCCCTAAATAAAATTGAGCAAGATAATTCACAATACTTGATTTGCTTAAAAATCCAATCCAGAGGACGACATTCGAATTTACTATTCACTATATTATTACTTGACCCGTGCGCTTGCGGTTAGGAAAAGTCCACATCAATGATGAAGAGGTAGACTATAATCTCGGCCTAGGCTTAGGAGAAATGCTTATGGATGATGGGGATTTTGATCATAATGCATATTTAGATGATCCTCTATTTGAGAATGACTTAGAACTGCCTGACTTTGAAAATGAATTAGACTTGCCTGCCTGTGAAAATGAAAGATCTGCAGTTGATGATTTACCTTCCTTTGAAAATGAATTAGATTTGCCTGAAATGGATAATTTTGATGATGATATTGAATTGCCTGACATTGAGGATGAGCATGAAATGTATAAGAAAGATTGCTTGATAGATAATTTTGAGTCTGATCGTGATTACACTGAATCTATTGAGTCTGATCTTGACATTCCTGAATGCATGAACCCTGACAATGTTAATACTCTTGATTCGTGTCCTGATGATGTATATAGCATAGAATCTGACCCAGAGGAGCTCGAATTTGTGCATAGTATAGAATCTAATCCTGAAATTCTTTTATTCTTGAATTCTTCTGATGATGAGTCATATGATAGCTTAGTTGAATCGTTTTTTAATACTGAGTCTGAGGAATCTTCTGAGCATGTAGATATTTTTTCTGATGAATGGACTGGCATGATTGATAGGCCATCTTTAGATCCTAGACCAGTTGATATTATAACACTTGACGACTCCGTTAACAATTGCTTTGTGAATAGAGATTTAGAAAAGAGATTTGATGCAGTTGATTATTTTCTGAAATGTTATTATGATAATCTCTTTAGTGAAGATGGGTCAGGGGATAGTTTTTTTTCTCCCCTGTTTGTAGTATGCAATTCGGTGCGTGATTTCTTGCAGGGCCCGGAGGATGATGAAAATATTTATTTTAAGCCTCCGTAAGTGTGCCGAGCCTCGTCTAGCTAAAGACGTTAAAGAAAGCGCTGCTTGGGAGGCAACCCAAGGATTAAAGTTTAGATAGTTGTTTTTGCAGTAAATAATTTTCTTTGCTCCGTGATCCAATTTTGTTTTGCAGGATCACCTTAGCAAACCCCAAAATTCCAAATTTCCCAATTGCTTGGATCAAAAGGAAGAAGATGAAGCGCTCCTAGCTCAGGGAAGTCTCAGTATCCCTCTTTACGCTTTACTGCTTTTAAAACATTGGGGACAATGTTTAGTTTAAGTCTGGGGGGGAGGCTTTCGCTGTGTTGAGCATATTTGAATTCTATTTGATGCATGAATAGATAGCTATGATAGCCAAGGATGTGATTTTAGAAAATTTGGGAGAAAATGGTTTATATGTTGTGGAATCTGGGAGCACGGCAGAAATTGTGAAATTTTAAAATTTTTTGATACTTAGTTTTGATGTCTAAAGCATGCAATAGCCTTATCTAATGACGTCTTTGAAAATCCAAATTCTTATTATGGTTTTTAAAGTTTGTTGTCACCCTGATAGGCTTAGTTTCTAATATTAGGAAGTTCATGCTTGATTGTTCCAAAGAGCTAGGTAGAAAAAAAATGTTATGCCTGCTGAGAGAAAATCAAAAGCAACAAAAGAAAATGAGAGAAAAGAAAAATCTGTTGAAAAAGAAAATTTTTGCTTGCACAAAAGAAAAAGCCTAGGGGTAAAAAGAGCTACCTGTGGTGTGATCAGTTAGGCCAACCAAAGAATAAAATTCAGGTTAAGGGTCCCTGCACCGTAGTGTGAAAGCTAGTACCATTAGATATCAAAATGCAAGTTTGGGGGAGTAGCAAAAGAAAAAGAAAAAGAAAAAGAAAAAGAAAAATCAATTGTGAGTTTTGCTCCCCCATGAAAAAGAAAAAAATGACAGGCACCCTAGTTTCTTTTTTTTTGCATGATAGAAGGACTCCGACCTATTAGGGTCTCTTAGCCAGTGTAGGGGGAAAACAAATGGAGAAAGCCATAAGACTAATCTAGGTTAGTAAAAGAATCAATAGATAAGTCTTGAGCATGCTATTCATTAATCTTAAGTTCAAACTAGTTTAAGATTTCTTCAAGAGTATGCGGTGCTTGCTTATTCCACTTGCATGTTTTCCATTCTATCCTAAGAATTCCAAAATCATTGAGGCCTGAGCGATTCTATTTCATGCATCTTTAGAATTTATTTTGCTCGGGACTAGCAAAAGCTTAGGTTTGGGGGTGTGATAACGAGCAGAAATGTCACTATTTTAGTCCCAATTTATTAAGCTTTTCTGTGCTTTAATCGTGATTTTAATGAAAATATTAAATGAATTCCGTTATTTGGTCCTAAGGAGCAAAGTTGGTGATTTTGGGAGATAAAGTGCCAAAAATGAAGCAAATGAAGCCCAAATCCAAACTTGGATCAAAAGGGCACCCAAAGAAGACAATCATGATGGAAATGCCCAAAAGAAATGAAAAGAAGGCCCAAAAATCAGCCCAAATCAAAGCTGGAAAAATCTGGAAATTGGGTCAGCGTCGAGACGCTGTGTAGATAGCGTCGCGACGCTACCCATTTCTTGGGCAACAAGACGCGTGCATCGCAGCGTCGCGACGCTATGCAATGTAACGTCGCGACGCTGCCCCCATTCCAGGCCTATAAAAGGCACCTCTTGGTGCCTCATTTATCATCCAACAATTCCTCAAGGAATCCTTTCCTTTCCTTCTTTCGTTAGGCTCCTTTGGAGCCCCTCTCAAGGCTTTTTAGCCTTTTTGAGAGAATTCTTTAGTGGGAAATATTTTGGGAGTTTGGGGAGCATCTTAGGAAGCTCAAGGAGTAGTCAGCGGGGCTCTAAGCGTCAGCGAAGGGGTTTTTCGACGGTCAATTCCTTTCCTTTTATGCTCTTAATTATGCTCTCTATTGTAATTATTGTGGATATTTTAGCCATGTGTAGCTATACCCCAACTTGGGGTCTTGAAATGAAATTATAGTTCAAATATTGTTGTAATTTCTTGTCTCTTGCCCATGTCCTAATTATTTGTATGGATGCGCTTAATGCTTTATTCAATCTACCCAATTTTGTGGAATGATCTGATTCTTAATGGAAACTCGACGGAGAGAAATTAGGATAGATCGTAATCCATGCAACTAGTTTAATTGCCCGTTGTGACACCGGGATTAGTTGATTAAACTTAGATTCCTAAAATGAATCAGGGCATAATAATTAATGATTTTTAATGGCGCTAAGGACACTTAGGTTGTTAAAATGAATTAATTACAATTAGGGAAAACCGACAGGAGAACCTATGTGATTAACGGAGATTCTAGGATTATAATTAGTTGGGCAATGAGATAAGATAATTATAACAATTGTTTAGCTAATAATTGATTTTCAAGACCCCTCTTCCCATTAAAAGAAAACTCTTTCTCCATATTTTAATTTTTTTTATCAACTTATTTTCTTCAATTGCTTGAATTTTTAATTTCCTCTTTATTGCATGAGCTGTTCCCTAAATATTATTTCGCCTAAGTACTTTTAGTGCTCAAGAGACTTCAATTTTGCTTAATTTTCGCTTCGCCTCCCTATGGATTCGATACTCGATATTACTTACCGTTTTATATTACTTGTGACGACCCGTGCGCTTACGGTAATCGCCCAACAATGTCATAAGCAACATTATACGCAAAAATGTTATCAACAACTATATTGTTCCGGTTCCATTTTTTTCCATTTATTACATAATTTATCAAAATTTCATTATTATCCTCAGGTATTTCACATTCTTCGATATTTTTATGAGTAGTCACATTCGAGATTTCTTCTGGAATATCTCCATTATCAATTGAGTCATTTTGATTATTGACTACTTTTCTTTTTTGAGGATTTCTATCTTTGGAACCCGTTGGTCTACCACGCTTCTGGCGTGTCGCAGACTCATTAGTTATGATAACTTGCTGCATCGGGATATCAATTTTCGATGGTGTATTTGACTTGGTCACTTTCTTAGCATCTGTAAATGCATCTGGCATTTAATTTGCAATTGTTGATTTATGATACTTATATCATCAAGTCATCCGAAGCCTTTGTGAGTTTTACCTCAGCACTGTTTTCCTTTAGTTAATTGAAGATAAAAAGGAGCACGTGTGATCAGCATGGGATCAATTATGGGATTAGCTATATTCCCTTTCTATATATACGACCCATGTTTAGCTTGATGATGTACTGAGAAAACTACTCACTTTGTAACTCATTATCTATGAATAAAAGCTTCTCTCTCTGGTTTGCACAGTGGATGTAGACTTAATTGTCGAACCACTATAAACACTGAGCCTTCTTCTTCTCTCTTCCCTTCGATCTCTCTGTTCTCTCTAGTTTCCGTTTAGCGTGATCTCTGTGCTACAAACCAACAATTGGTATCAGAGCTACAGATTGGGACGGTTCTCGCTGCAAGATCGTCTTGAAATTCTGTATATCAAGAAATTCGTATTCAACCTACTTGGTCTTTCACAACTACTCAAGATTGAAGATCATAAGAAGCCGTCTCTGAATCTGATTGGATCTTGAAACTTCTCATTTTGGAATCTTGAAGATCATAATAAATGGGACTGTTTTCATCTCAAAAGGAAGGCAAATAAACAATATAGGACTGAAAATAAAACCAATGTAAATTTACATGAAGGGTATGAATCGACAGAAGTCTTGATGGTAACTGATAATGAAGTCTTAAATGAATGGATCCTAGATTCAGGGTGTACATTTCACATGACACCATGTAAGCATTTCTTTTGTGAATTCAATGAATTAGAAGGTGGGAAAGTTATAATGGGAGATAATCATCAGTGTGTTGTTAAGGGGATTGGATCAATAATGCTAAAACTAGCCAATGGATCCTTTAAGCTACTGTCTTCCGTTAGATATGTTCCTGGTTTAAAAAGAAACCTCATCTCCTTAGGAACTCTAGATAAAGCCGGTTTCAACTATAAATCTGAAAATGGTTTTTTAAAGGTGTTTAAAGACAACACTGTTAAACTTACCGGTAAACTAATAAATGGTTTATATATACTACAAGGTAGTACTGTTGTAGGTGAAAATTATGCTGCTGTTGATCAAGCCTCTAAAACTACTCACCTTTGGCACAAAAGACTTGCTCACATTAGTGAAAATTGCTTAAAACACTTACACAAACAGGGGCTTTTAGGAGAGAAAAATATCTCAAATTTAACTTTCTGTGAACATTGTGCTCTAGGTAAGGCTGCTAGATTAAGCTTTAAAACTGCTACTCATGTCACCAAGGGCCGATTAGATTACATACATTCAGACTTGTGGGGACAATCTAGAGTTAGAACACATGGGGGAGCTAAATATTTTTTGACCATAATTGATGACTACTCTAGGAAGGTGTGGGTGTTTATGCTAAAAACCAAAGATGAAGTCTATAAAACCTTTGTAGAATGGAAAGTTCTAATTGAAAATCAAACAGGTAACAAAATTAAATATCTAAGGACTGACAACGGTCTTGAATACCTAAATGAGAGGTCTATAGATCTATGTAAAAATTCTGGTATAACTAGACATCTAACTACACCTAGAACACCGCAACAAAATGGCTTAGCTGAGCGTTTTAATAGAACCATATTAGAGAGAGTTAGATGTATGTTGTCTAATGCCAAATTACCTAGAGTATTTTGGGGAGAAGCTGTAAATACAGCCGTATATGTCATAAATAGAAGTCCATCATCTGCCTTAAGCTATAAAACTCCCCAAGAATTATGGATGGGCTATCCTCCAAATCTTAAACACCTAAGGACTTTCGGCTGCACAGCATATGCTCACACTAGAAAAGATAAGCTAGAACCTAGGGTCATAAAATGTATATTCCTAGGTTATCCAAAAGGAGTAAAAGCCTATCGTTTGTGGTCTCTTGAGCCCGGAGAAAATAGGTGTATAATCAGCTGTGATGTAACTTTTAATGAGGAAGAAATGTCGTGGAAAGCCTCTGATAATAATCAACAAGAAACTGAAACATTTGAGATTGAACTACAACCTCTAAATAACAATTTTGCTCCCAACGTTACTGATGAATCTGTTTTGGAAGGATTAGAATCTTTTGATTTGCAGACAGCAACCTCAATACCAGAAACAGATCTACATCCTGACATAGCAGCCGAAACTTCAGATTATCAACTAACAAGGGACAGACCTCGACGAACAATTAGAAGACCTACAAGGTTTGAAAGCTCAGATTTTGTTGGATATGCTTTCAATTGCTACACAGATAATTTTAGCTCTAAACCTTCAACATACAATGAGGCCTTGAAATCAAAAGACAGCAAGCAGTGGTTAGAGGCCATGGAACAGGAAATAAGGTCCTTACACTCAAACCACACTTGGATTCTAGCAGAAAAGCCTGAAAATAAGAAATTAATAGACTGTAAGTGGATTTTTAAGCTAAAACCAGGTCTCGAGTCTATTGATAAACCAAGGTATAAAGCAAGATTAGTGGCCAAAGGGTTTAGTCAGATAGAGGGAGTTGATTACACTGAAATTTTCTCCCCGGTAGTTAGACACACATCAATTAGAATTCTATTATCTATTGTTGTTCAACATAACTTGGAACTAGAACAGATGGACGTAACTACCGCTTTTCTCTATGGGAGTCTTGAAGAAGATATCTACATGAAGCAACCTCCTGGCTTTGCAGAACCTGGTAAAGAAAATATGGTGTGTCATCTCCAGAGATCCATCTACGGCCTCAAACAATCTCCAAGGCAATGGAATAAACGGTTTGACTCCTTCATCCTCTCTCAAGGTTTTAAAAAGGGGTCCTATGACAGTTGTGTTTACCGAAAGGATGTCTCAAAAGGTGTATTTGTCTTGGTTTTACTTTATGTGGATGACATTCTAATTGCATCATTAGATAAAATGCAAATTTCTGAACTTAAAGCTGCTCTTAGTAATGAATTTGATATGAAGGACTTAGGCTCAGCTAAAAAGATCCTTGGCATGGAACTCTTGAGAGATAGGAGTAGAGGCAGCTTGCTTATAAGCCAAACTGATTATTGTCTGAAGATCCTTAAGAAATTTCATATGGAGAGTTCTAAAGCCGTAAAAACTCCCTTGGCAAAACACTTTAGACTCTCTCTGGATCAATCTCCTGTCACACAAGAAGAAATTACTGAAATGAGCTCAATTCCATATGCAAATCTTGTAGGCAGCCTGATGTACATGATGGTTTGCAGCCGGCCTGATTTAGCTCACTCTCTGAGTGTTGTTAGCAGGTTTATGAGCAACCCTGGAAAAGCACACTGGGATGCTTCTAAATGGATTTTAAGATGCTTAAAGGAACTAAATCTAAAGGTCTTTTTTACTCTCAAGCTAACAGATCTGATGACTGCATTGAAGGTTATGTAGATTCAGACTTTGCAGCAGACTTGGATAGAAGACGCTCACTAACTGGGTATATTTTTATGCTTTATGGAAATGTTATAAGCTGGAAGTCAAGTCTTCAGTCCGTAGTTGCCCTTTCCTCAACTGAAGCCGAATACATCGCTCTGGCTGAATTAATAAAAGAGGCGATTTGGTTAAAAGGCAGCATTGAAGAAATGTACAGCAAAGAATTTAATGTGAAAATAAACTGCGACAACCAAGGTGCTCTAGCCCTCTCAAAGAATCCCACTTTCCATGATCGTACAAAACACATTGACGTGCGTTTCCACTTCATTCGATAGGCTATTCAAGATGGAAAGATACAGTTGATAAAAATCAGCACTGAACACAATCCTGCAGATATGTTAACTAAATCACTCCCTTGAAATCGTCTGGAGTATCTTTGTGATTTGGTTAAAATAGAAAATGGATGATCAGCACCTTCAGCAACCAGTTGAGAGGGTGATATAAGTATCAAGAGGGTGATTTGTTGATTTATGATACTTATATCATTAAGTCATCAGAAGCCTTTGTGAGTTTTACCTCAGCACTGTTTTCCTTTAGTTAATTGAAGATAAAAAGGAGCACGTGCGATCAGCATGGGATCAGTTATGGGATTAGCTATATTCCCTTTCTATATATACGACCCATGTTTAACTTGTTGATGTACTGAGAAAACTACTCACTTTGTAACTCATTCTCTATGAATAAAAGCTTCTCTCTCTGGTTTGCACAGTGGATGTAGACTTAATTGTCGAACCACTATAAACACTGAGTCTTCTTCTTCTCTCTTCCCTTCGATCTCTATGTTCTCTCTAGCTTCCGTTTAGCATGATCTCTGAGCTACAAACCAACAACAATATTTTGCAAATGAATTATCTTTTGAACTTCTAGTTCAGAATGATCTGTACGGGGATCTAAATGAGACAATGACGATGCATTCCATGTAATTTCATTTTCTAACTTCTTAATCTCTCCCCCTAATGTTGGAAAATTTTTCTCATTAAAATGACAATCAGCAAATCGTGCAGTAAATACATCACCTGTCAGGGGTTCAAGATATCTAATAATTGATGGGGAATCAAATCCAACATATATTCCTAGCCTCCTTTGAGGAACCATCTTAGTACGTTTTGGTGGAGCAATTGGAACATATACTACACTTCCAAAAATTCGTAAGTGAGATATATTTGGCTGCTGGTCATAAGCTAATTGTATTGGAGAGTATTTATGATAGGCTGTTGGCCTAATGAGTATAAGGGATGCAACATGTAAAATTGCATGACCCCATACAGATATTTGGAGTCTTGCTCTCATAAGCATCGGTCTATCAATTAATTGCAAATGTTTTATAAGTGATTCAACTAGATCATTTTATGTTTGAACATGAGCTATAGGATGTTCAACACTTATCCCAATTGACATACAATAATTATTAAATGATTTGGATGTAAATTCACCAGCATTATCAAGACGAATGTTCTTGATTACATAATTAGGAAATTGTGCTCTTAACTTAATTATTTGGAGGATCCTTTTTACTTGACTCTTTTATGATATTATAATCTTTTACATCATTGAATAGATCCATTTGCAAACAATTCGATGCTGACAAAATTATCAAAGATTGGCATTCTTTCTTTCTATTCAACACCGTAAAATCGATTTTTGACGGAATGAAAAAGACATATATGGTAGAATCGTAACCATAGAATACAACTCTAATCGAAATGCATACAGACTTGATAATAAACACACATGTGACCATCTACTGGATGCATCAATTAGAACCACAAAATATCTAAATGGTTCACTTGGTGGATTTATAGGTCGGTATATATCACCATGAATTCGTTCTAAAAATGCGGGGGATTCAATCCCAATTTTAGGTGGTGAGGGTCTAATAATTAATTTTCCTTGAGAGCAAGCAGCACATGACAATTCATTAGATTGAAAAATCTTCTGGTTCTTAAATGGATGTCCATGTGAGTTTTCAATAATCTCTCTCATCATTATTGACCTAGGATGACCCAATCGATCATGCCAAACAGAAAATATATCTAGAGATCATTGAACTTCAAGTTCATTGTTGCATATGTTTCAATAACATGAATATGTGTGTAATATAATCTAGAAGAAAAGGCTGGCAACTTGTCTAATATATGTTTTTCACGTGAGACAGTAGATATAATATAAAGATACTCTATATTATTCTTCTTATCAGTCTCTATATGATAATCGTTAGTACGTATATCTTTAAAACTCAGTAGGTTTCTTTTTAATTTATTAGAGAACAAAGCATTATCAATGGTAAATTTTGTTCTTCTTGACAAAATAATATTCGTTTTTCCAAAACCTTCAATCAAGTCAGCAGGACCCGATATTGTATTGACTTTTGCTTCAAGCATTGTCAATTTAGAGAAGTATTTCCTACTCTTAAGTATTGTGTGCATAGTTGCACTGTCTGCCAAGCATAAATCTTCATTATCCATATTTGAATCAGTTAAAATATGATAAGTGTCCATGATTCTTCATTAAAGAGAGAAGAAAAACAAAAAGATATAATAAGTCTCCAAAATAAATTTTGAAATATATAGAAGAAGAAATTACAATAGACTAACAACTTGAATTATAAAGAAAATAAAGATTGCAATTTGAACTAGGAAAAAAAATTACAAAACTTTAAGCAATACATCAATTTTCAAATGAAGTACTTGCTCCTCGTTCAATGGTATTAATATTAATTTTCTCTTCTGGAGATTCAAGAAAATCAGCAACATCTAAATGTGTCATGGTGGACGAGTCAAATACATCATCTTCTTGATATGCGAAGTTTGCTTCCACAGTTTTTTCTTTCTTTAATGATGCTTGGAAGAGATCCACCAAGTGCTTAGGCGTACGACAAGTACGAGACCAATGTCCTTTCATGCCACATCGAAAGCATTGGTTTTCAACACTTTTAGAGCTCTGGTTTGATTGTGGAGCTTTTCCTTTATGATCATCATTATTTGTGGTTCTCTTAAAATTCTGACGACCACCACGAAATGAATTATTACTTCCTCTTCCATGGTCACGAACTCGACATCGACCATGATTGTTAGAAATTACAACATTCGCTTTAGGGAATGTTGTTGCTCCAATTGGTCGAGACTCATGATTTTTCATTAACAACTCATTATTTTGTTTAGCCACAAGAAGACATGATATAAGTTGAGAATACTTTTTAAAACCTCTCTCTCGATATTGCTGCTGCATGAGCATATTCAAGACATGAAAAGTAGAAAATGTCTTCTGTAACATATCCTCATCAGTTATTTTTTCTCCGCATAACAATAATTTTGAACTTATTTTGAATAATGCAGAGTTATAATCACTTACTGATTTGAAATCTTGCAACCTCAGGTGCATCCAAACATAATGGGCTTTTTGAAGAATAACCGTTTTTTAATGATCATACCTTTCTTTCAGTTTTTGCCATAAAATGTAGGGATCCTTTACCGTAAGATATTCTATTTTTAATCCCTCATGAAGATGATGGCGAAGGAAAATCATGGCTTTTGTCTTTTCTTGATTTGAGGTCGTATTTCCTTCTTTAATTGTATCTCCACGATTCATGGCATCTAAATGAATCTCAACATCAAGCACCCATGACAAGTAGTTATTTCCATTGATATCTAGAGCTACAAACTCTAATTTTGTAAGATTTTCAGGATAACACTATCATAAAGAAATATATTTATATTAGAATTTAATAAACATACGAAACATGCATGCTAAAATTTATAGGTAGTAAGCACGTTGCAATTCATATCTAAGATATATATGACCAAAACATGTTTTATATATAAATGATCTATAGGCAATATACCAAATGCTCTGTATATATATTAAATACACATGATATAAAATATATAGAGAATCATGTGAAAATTATACCGAACAAATAATACATAAACTAATGAAGGCAATATACATTAGCAAAGTGAGAAAGTTTAGAAAATGCACATGCATGATTTGAAATTGAGATATATACAAGGAATATATGTGCATCATGTTCATTGAATATGCATTAAACATTCTAGATTATCACAAAAATAACAAGAATATAAGCATACTATCAACATTTCAATTATGTAAATAATCACTACAAGAAAATTTGTCTCTTCCGACGATATATTTCCCGACGATAACAAAATGCGTCGGCAGAAAAGGGAACTCCCGACGCGAAAAACAAGAGTCAGGAATAAAATCATCTCCCGACGGCAATTAACTAGCGTCGGCAGTTATAATTACATATGGTCGGAATTGAAGGGAACTCCCGACGCTAAGTTCACAAAGCGTCGGGAGTAGTGCTAATTCCCGACGCCTATAAAGAGACATCGGGATGGGAAATGTAAAATCGTAAATTAAAGTAAAAGATCTCCCGACGCGTATATTTACTGCGTCGGGAGTTAACATATTGGCCGACGCCATCTTTTTACTGTCGGGAGTTGGGGAATTGTTTTTTGGAAAAACTCCCGACGATTTTAAAAATAGGGTCGGAAGGAGGTTGATCCCGACGCATTGTTTAGTAGCGTCGGGAGAAATCTGTTTAAACTTTAAAGCCCTAATGCCCCTTCAATTTTCCTCCTTTTCGTGCGCGCTGTCTCCCTCCTTCTCCCTCCTTCGATTCATCGTCTCCCATCTCCCGCCTTCGATTTGCCGTTTCCTGTCTCCCGCCGTCACCGCCTCCTTTCACTCAAAGAAGCCCGTCGTCGTTCAACTCCTGCCACCGAAGTTCTCGATTTTCTGCATTTGCCGCCTCCTCTCACTCAAAGAAGCCTGCGTCACTACCAGAAGACTGAGGTTCAAGGTTAGTTTTCGATTCTTCCTGCAAAAGTGCTTGAAGATTATGGGTTGTTTTTTATTTGCAAAGAATGCTCCCTAAATTCCTTCTTATTTTTTTGTTTACTTCTTCAACATGCTAGTAAGACGGGATTTTGGTTGATGAATCGGCTTGTGTATTTGTATATTTATGGAAAGATTTGGATTTTGTCGGCTTGTGTGCTTGAAGATTATTTGTTGTGGTTGAGTAGTCTGAACTTGAGTTGAAGAAGAAATTTAGGGAGCATGCTTCCCATTATTTTGTGCAGTGAGACATTCTTTGTCATTGACACACTATGGGTGATTTTTTTGTTTATGTCTAATTTGTTTCATTTGGCAAAAAAATCTATTTTGAAGGCATATATTACAAGTTTTCTAGTACATGTGTTCTGGTTTTTTGTTTGCAACTTATTTTTTTGTTAAGTCTTGTGTGGGAGCTTAGAACGAATTGAAGAACTCTTGAATGAACTAAGTAATATTCTCATGGACTAAAATATTTATGCTTGACTTGACAATTTCTTTGCGTTGTTTTAATATGGTTGTGAATTATGATTTTTTTTTTTTTTTTGTGGTTTATATTTTATAACGGGAACATGATTCACTAGAGAACTTTTGATAAAATAAGTGGTGCTGATAACTTAAAACCAATGACTTCACATGACTTGACTCCTATAGTCAATAATGGATAATTTTGTTATACCATTGAACCTCAAGATTGTTGTAAACAACCAATCTTTTGTCTAATTTCTTCTTTATCTGAATATTTTGTGACATAAATCTTGTCTGTGACTCTTGGTAATTGAAATCACGTCTGAATATTATTTGGAGTGAAGTTTCGGTTGCAAATTTAAGTTGCAGGACTGTTCTTAGTTGTTGTAGCTTGGAATTTAGTTTCTGATATTAAACTGGCATGCATGGCAGAGAGCCCTGAGGTTTGTGCTTGGATTAGCATTTCTTAATATCCTCGTTTCTAATGAAACTCCAAACTTAAATTACACGTCTTCCTTCACAAACCAAAACTCTCTCCCAATTTGCAAGTCATTTTAATTTTGAACTTCGTGGCCTAAAAAAATACCAACCCAAGTCTCCAAAACCCACAATCTTCCCACTGCCGTGCCCCAAAATTAACTCATCAACATTCATATCAAAAATATCAACCCAAATTTTCAACAAATAAAACGAATATAGATCACTAAAAAATCCTCAATTTTTTTTCTTCAGTATTTAGTATCTAGTGAGATTTTCTACTTTATTCAACTTTAACCAAAGAGTAAAATGAAAACCAATCATTTGAACAAAAACCTACGAGGAGCATAAACGTCAAAAAGATCTTGTTGTTTACTATTTAGGCGGACGAAAGAGATCTGAGACTGAGCAATTATGTCATCAAAATGACATCTTGTTGGTTTTAGAAAAGGAGACACTCAAGTTAAAACATAGCAGAACCAATCATGATCTCATGTGTTTTGTCTAAAAGGTTGGGATGCTTAATTATTAAATGTATGGTTTAGCTTTCAAGCAAGCCATCCTAGTTTGTCTTTGGTGTGCTATATAATCCTCGAAGATGTTTTCTTTTTAATTTAAAAGCAGTTTAATTAGGTGAGTTTTCAGTAAATTTAATATTTTGTAGCTATGATTATTCTATATATGTAAAGTTAGTTTTCACATTAGTCAAGTTCAAGCATTGGTGTGAGGTGTGAGTGACTATTGTTCATTTATCATTTTTATATATGTTTCTAAGTTTTTTCCATGTTTGAATTCATGTTAAGTTGTTGAGGAGTGGGTGAGAGACATATAGCTAAGTTTGTTTAATTAGTTGCTTAAGGATTAGTGTTGAGAAACGTTGTATATGTGGCTATCTTGCAGTTATGGTAGCAACTGATTTTCTTTGTTTTTTTGCTCAATCATTTGATGTTAAGTCCAAAATTCTATGTTAAGTTTGAGATTAGTGGGTGGGGGGGGGGAGTGAGAGTTGAAGTAGGGGAGGAAATTGAAGGGTTGGTGAAATTCACGTTAACTTAGTTGATGTAAAGTTAGTTTTCACAGTAATTAAGTTCAAGCATTGGTGTGAGATGTGAGTGACTATTATTCATTTATCATTTCTACATATATTTCTAAGTTTTTTCTATGTTTGAATTCATGTTAAGTTGTTGAGAAGTGGGTGAGAGACATATATATAAGTTTGTTTAATTAGTTGCTTAAGGATTAGTGTTGAGAAATATTGTATGTGCACGCTATCCTGCAATTATGGTAGCAACTGATTTTCTTTGTTTTCTTGCTCAATCATTTGATGCTAAGTCCACAATTCTATGTTAAGTTTGAGATTAGTGGTAGAGGGGTGAGAGTTAAGTAGGGGTTGAATGTAATAATATTTTATTATTTTTAAATTTTTGTATTTAAAAAATTAAAAAATATTTTTTTTTATTAAAATAATGTGTCACGTCAGCAGCCGTTAAGATTTAACAGAAAAATTGACGGTAGGGACCAAAGTGCTACTTATCTCAAAACTCAGGGGTATTTTTGTTGAGTTTGAAAACTCAGAGACCTAAGTGTCACTTAACCCAAACCTCAGGGACCAAAAGTGTATTTTTCCCTAACAAATAATACGATAATCTTGCATAAAACATATGTTGTCAACGTTAAATACACAGTGTATATACGAGGTATTTATAATACATATACACTGTATATGTGACAAGTACAAAAGACAGTGCAACCAATAATGGAAAGTAAAATGAACCATACCTTCAACTGGACAAAAATGGAAGAGAATCATGCTGATAACGTGTTATAAAACGTGAAGAACAATAATAAAAACACTAAGAACACTTAGAGAAAAATAGAGAGAGCAAAGGTAGGGAGAAGAGAGCAAATGAATTACATTCAATTGAGTTGTGTTGTCAAACCCTTCATATACCTCCCTATTTACTAATACAATAAGGATGGTTACAACCTTAAAAGACCTAAAATAGGAGGGAGGGAGAGTCTTGAGCCTAAAATTAAGGAGAGTCAAGGGGAGTGCCCTAAAATGGTGGGGTTGAATGCCCTAAAAATGAATATCTATAACTACATTTACAGTGTATTTGTAACATAAAGCATGAAATTTATTAGGGAAAAATACACATTTGGTCCCTGAGGTTTGGGTTAAGTAACACTTTGGTCCCCGAGTTTTCAAACTCAACAAAAATACCCCTGAGGTTTGAGATAAGGAGCAATTTGGTCCCTGCTGTCCATTTTCTTGTTAAACCCTAACGGTAAGCTGACGTGGCATTATTATTTTAATTAAAAAAATGAATTTTTAATTTTTTAAAATAAAAATATATAAAAATATTAAATATATTATTATTTTATTATTATTTTTTAAATTCTCTCTCTTTCTTCTCATCTTTTTTCTCCCTCCATCTTCTTCCTTTCTCCTTCCATCTTCAGCTTCGGTGGTCGGCCGCCACCGGCTGTCGGCGAACGGCGGCGGCGGTCGTCGAATTTTTTTTTTTTTGCCTTTTTTCTTCTTCTTCTCTTCTTCCCTTCTTCTTCTTTCTCTTCCTTTCTTCTGTTTTTTTTTAAAAAAAAAAAGAAGGGAGTTTCGGGGAGGAGGAGCTCCTCCTCCCCCTCCCGTTTCAGATCTGAAACGGGAAGGGGATGAGGAGCTCCTCCTCGATTTGGCGTCGGAATCAGGGAGGAGGAGTTCCTCCTCCCCGAAACTCCCTTCTTTTTTAAAAAAAAAAACAGAAGAAAGGAAGAGAAAGAAGAAGAAGGGAAGAAGAGAAGAAGAGAAGAAGAAGAAGAGAAGAAGAAGAAAGAAGGCAAAAAATATTATTTTTAAATTAAAATAATGATGCCACGTCAGCAAACTATTAGGGTTGAATGGCAAAATGGACGGCAGAGACCAAATTGCTCCTTATCTCAAACCTCAGGGGTACTTTTGTTTAGTTTGAAAACTCGGGGACCAAAGTGTCACTTAACCCAAACCTCAGGGACCAAAAGTGTATTTTTCCCAATTTATTATTAATACTAGCAATTGTTGAAGTTTTGAAATCCTTGAGTTGGTGGTTGATAACTCTCCAAAAGAGAGTTGTTTAGGGCTTAATTTTATAGTGATTTGTGTGTCATTTGTGCTAAATAAGGTTGCTTTTAGATGATCAGTATTATATGATTTAACTCATTTGGAAGAATGGGATGCTTTGGATCCAGCAAAGCAGAGAGCAAAACTGCCACGTCCCAGCTCGTTAGCCATTTTAATGAACTGAAGTTAGTTAAGCTATTTTCAGATTTAAGAAGCAAGGAGAGCCATCCACGTGTCCAGATTAACCTAATTTGAGCTTGTCTTCATTCTATAAAAGGGGAGACCCATTCAAGTAAAAAAATATTCCACTTTTGGGCAAGAGATCATTTCTCATTTCCATCATTGGGAGCCGAATAGAGAAGAAAGATTGGAGACTTCAAGAAGACCATCAATTACGTGTTTGACCAAGGGAGTTGGTATTTTCTTGTAATTATGGATGCACATACTCAGATTGTAGTGTGTGTTATCATGAGCTTTATGAACTAAATTTGCTTAGGTGTTGGTTAGGAGTCATGTAGTTGTCGTGCTTATTCTCTATGCAATATATGTTGATTTGAGCAACTTGATTATTTGTTGAGCATGTTTATATTTTGTGTCGGCCTGGCCAGCCGGTATGAATACCACTTTTTAGTTTTAGGGATGATTTGAGAAGTGTGTGGCATTTAATCACACTAGATCATTGTGTATTGGTGAACGACAGTGACTGAGTTAGGGATAGCCAGTTGCCTAGTGCTTGATCGGTAGAACGTCATTGGAGTTGAAACACATTAAAAAAAATCCAGAGTTCCGGGAGGATCCTGCTAATAAGACTGCAAGAGTTTTGCCTAATAAATAATATTGCTAGAGCATATTTTAAACACAATTACTGAACCTGACCAACGCCTGTTTCTAATCTGTCTGTTTTATTTGTTTACTTTCTGTTCTGTCATTTCTTTTGCTTCAGCATTATATCAAAATCAATCATTTTAAATACTCTTGAAACCATTAAAGAGTTATTCAAAATAGATAAAGTTAGAGCTATTCAGCCCCGTGGATTCGATAAATACTTATTACTTGCTCCGGATTGTGTATGCTTGCACAGTGTTCTAGAGTCTATTTTTACTATATTTTTACCCACTCTGGAAACCCAACAGTGGTCTCTCAAAATTCCAATATATGTATGAGTTTAAATGATTTATGAGTTTTTCTTAAATTTTTGAAAGTGTACATGAAATTGATGTACTTAAAGAGATGCCTACACAGGACTTAGAGACATGAAATTGATGTACCTAAAGTCGAGGTTCGTGAAATTGACGACCTCCGTAGGAGACACATGAAATTGATGTGTCTACGATATGCATGAAATTGATGTATATCCCCTAATTAATAAGTTTAAAATAAAGTTTAGAGCCACCAAAAAGATATTTGTTGTTGATTTTTAAAACGTGTTTAAGCATGACCCAACCTCAATAGTAGGGTCTATTCACACGTAACTTTGAAGATGGAACACGTGGAATAAAATGTATATTTGTAGTAATATTTGTATGCGTGTGGATGTACAATCTATAATGTTAATCCTCTGATTCTCTCTCTTGTGTGTGGATGTGTTTCACTCGAGGGTTGGAACGCTTGATCTTGAGTCTGAAGCTTCAATGGATTCTTGGAGCTTAAAGTCTTCCAATCTTGAAGGAGTCTTCAATCTTCAAGAAGTGTTCAGCACTTTGAAACTTATGAATTTCAATAAGTCTTCAGTCTTCAGTCTTCAGTCTTCAGTCTTCAATCTTGATGGAGTTTCTTTGAATTCTCTGACTATGGCTTGGAGCTTCAAAATTCTGACCTCCCCGTTAAAAGGAAGAGAACCCCTCTATTTAATAGAGTTCTCGCTGGATGGACCCTGGTGACTTTTGGGCCAACAACTTGGGCTTGGGCTTTATTGGTCTTAGGCTCACCTATTTAGTCTTGGGTCTGGTTCATATTTCACCCAAAATCATATGACCCAGATATTTAAAAGACTCAAATTTGATCCAAATAATTATTATTTTTAATTAATTGGTCAAATTAATTAATTTGATCAAAATAATTTAATTTTAATTAATTGATCAAATAGAAATTTGGCTCTATAAACTTATAATTGGCCAACTTTGTCTTCAAATTAAATTTGGGACACATGTCAATTTATAATTGGTTTCAAATTTAATTAATTATAATTTTTTCATTGATTTCATGTAATGACGTGGCAATTTGTGATTGGTCAAATTTTCTCTTTCAACAAATGCCCCCTTTTCGAGATTTAGGCACAAGTTATGTTTGAGTGAATCTCAAAAAACATTTTTTGAATCAAAATGCAAGGTATTTGTTCTTGATTTTGACTCCGTTTCATGTGTCAACTTAATCAAAACATGAATTTTGTTCAAAATTTTGATTGTTTTTTTATTTGACACTTTTATTGCCAATTAATCAAATTTTGAATTTTGGTCAAAATTTTGATTTTCCTCATTTGGCAACAAACTTTGACTTGAACTTAAATTTGGGTAAAATCTGAATTATGCCCAAATTTTGATTTTAAGTAAAATTCTATCCAATTTTAGTTTGCATTTGGAATAGAATTTAGGTTTGCACTTTGGTCCATTTGGGATAAAATTTGGATTATGTCAAACTTTTGACTTGAGGTAAAATTCTCTCCAATTTTAACTTGCATTTGGAATAGAATTTGAGTTTGGGACTTTGGTTGATTTTGGGTTTGACAAGATTTGGATTGAGAATAATCTGAGTTGACTGAATAACATATATGTATATATTAACAAGCAAATATTAATCAAAAGACTTGCATGGTCTATTGGTTTAATAGTCAAACTAGATACTTAAAGGTCATGAGTTCCGAGTCTCAAAATTGTCAATCTTAATTTTTAAGATACATATTTCACAATGCAGCGTAGCAACAGAGCGGAGGTTCAGACTTGGAGGAACAAAGCGTGAACTTGGAGAACTTGGAGGTGAACCTTCAACTGGGAGAGAAGGAAGCAGTGTGAGAACTTGGAGGTGAACCTTCGAACTTTAGAGAACTTGGAGGTGAACCTCCGAACTTAGAGAGAACCTTCGAACTTAGAGAGAATGAAGCAGTGTGAAAACTTGGAGGTGAACCTTCAGACTTAGAGAGAAGGAAGCAGTGTGTGAACCTTCAAACTTGGAGAGAAAGAAGCAGTGTGTGAACCTTTGAGGTGAACCTTCGAACTTAGAGAACTTGAACTTGGGGGTGAACCTTCGAACTTAGTGAACTTGGAGGTGAACCTTCGAACTTAGAGAGAAGGAAGCAGTGTGTGAACTTGGAGGTGAACCTTCGAACTTATAGAGAAGGAAACAGTGTGAGAACCTTCGAACTTAGAGAACTTGGAGGTGAACCTTCGAACATGGAGAGAAGGAAGCAGTGTGAGAACCTTCGAACTTAGAGAACTTGGAGGTGAACCTTCAACTTGGAGAGAAGGAAGCAGTGTGAGAACCTTCGAACTTGGAGAGAAGGAACACGCAATGAAGCAGTGTGAGAACCTTCGAACTTGTAGAACTTGGAGAAGGAACTGCAGCGAAGAAACGTGAGAACCTTCGAACTTGGAGAGAAGGAACTACAACGAAGTAGCGTGAGAACCTTCGAACTTGGAGAGAATGAACTACAACGAAGTAGCGTGAGAACCTTCGAACTTGGAGAAGGCACTGCAACGAAGCAACGTGAGAACCTTCGAACTTGGAGAATGAACTGCAGCGAAGCAGCGTGAGAACCTTCGAACTTGGAGAGATGCAGCGAAGCAGCGTGAGAACCTTTGAACTTGGAGAGAAGGAACTACAGCGAAGCAGCGTTAGAACCTTCGAATTTGGAGAGAAGGAACTGCAGCGAAGCAATATGAGAACCTTCGAATTTGGAGAGAAGAAACTGCAACGAAGTAGCGTGAGAACCTTTGAACTTGGAGGAAGGAACTGCAGCGAAGCATTGTGAGAACCTTCGAACTTGGAGAAGAAACTGCAGCAAAGCAGCGTGAGAACCTTCGAACTTGGAGAGAAGAAACTGCAATGAAGCAACGTGAGAACATTCAAATTTGGAGAAGGAATTGCAGCGAAGCAGCGTGAGAACCTTTGAACTTGGAGAGAAGGAACTGCAGCGAAGCAACATGAGAACCTTCGAACTTGGAAAAAATGAACTGCAGCGAAGCAACGTGAGAACCTTCGAACTTGGAGAGAAGAAATTGCAGAGAAGCAACGTGAGAACCTTCAAACTTGGAGAGAAGAAACTGTAGCAAAGCAACGTGAAAACATTCGAACTTGGAGAAGGAACTGCAATGAAGCAGCGTGAGAACCTTCGAACTTGGAGGAGAAGGAACTGGAGCGAAGCAACGTGAGAACCTTCAAACTTGGAGAAGAAACTGCAGCGAAGTAACGTGAGAACCTTCGAACTTCGAGAGAAGGAACTGCAGCAAAGCAGCGTGAGAACCTTCGAAGTTGGAGAGAAGGAACAAGCAACGTAGCAGCGAGAACCTTCGAACTTGGAGAGAAGAAACTGCAGCGAACCGCGTAAGAACCTTCGAACTTGATGAAGAGGGAACAATGAACTTAATGTGAGTGAAACACCAAACTTGAGGCTAGCGAGACATTGAATTTGGAGGAATAAAGTCTTCTTTTATTCATCCAACTCGTAGCTTCACATTTATAACGGTGTACAACTTTAATTTGTTGTGTTGCCCCCAGTATTGAAGGATATCTTCAATTTGTATTGTCATGCTTTAATATTTGTTGCACCTTCTTTTTTTGTTTGTAGAGACTGAACTTAAAGTTTATTTTAAGCTACCTACGTACCCTTGAGCAAAAGGGATCAAGTCATAACGTAGTTCGTTTTGGGATTTTTTCTTTTATTTTTTTTACCACCTTTTAAGCTCATGTGGACTAGGAGCATCATGCAGTTTAGGCTCTTGCGATCAGGAGCGTTTTACATTTTAAAAGCTCTTATTTTCATCATGGTCTTGATCAGATCCTTCACTTGTAGGATTAGTCAGGATAATGAGATTTGGCTTCACCTTCAAGGAACCTTCTGTATTTATGAGAACAGAGAACTTTCTTTTCATATGTGACGGGACAATACTTTGAAGCTTCTTGTCACTGCTTGCTTCATCGAATAGTTTCACCTTTAAGTTATTTATCTTTCTTTGAGGTTGATCGTTTGTTACTTTGAGGCGATCAAAGATAGATATTGAAGATCCACTTTTCTTCAATGTGGAGACACTTAGCCTTTGGAAAGCTAAAGGTCGAGTGGAGGTGGACATCGAACATTGATTTTCTTCTTCTGTTGCGGTCATACTCATTCTTTAGAATACCGAAGAACGAATAGTTGAATGCTTGATGCGATCAAAGACAGAAGTCATTTGTTCACCCTTTTCAGAATTGTCAACTTCTTCTACGTCGATGCAGTAGAAAGTTGCAAAGTTTCCTTTTTCCTTTTTGTGGAAAGTTTTGGAGAAGGATTTATTCAACATCACCAGTTGTTGAGGTTGAGAAAAATTTTTACTTCTCTTCCTCTTGGGTTGAAGTTTCTTAGGATCCTTCTTTCTTTGATGTTTGCTCTTCCTTTGATTGTAACAAGATTTGATTGAGCTACTTCATCAAGGTCGAGATCAATTTTTCCTATCTTAGCTAGCTTTAGAATTAAGTCCTTTAGGACGAAGCATCTTTCCACTGGATGGTCAATAACTCGGTGATACTTGCAATACTTGGGATCATCGACTTTCTCCATCTCTTCCGGTCGTTTACACTTAGGAAGCCCTATCAGTTGTGCTTCCCGTAGTTGTTCCAACATGTTAGGGATGTAAGAATCAGGAAAAGGATAGGTTTTCTTCTGTCATTCTTTTAAGGTTAAGCGATGTGTTCCATTTTCTTGTCGTTTTTCTTTTGAAGATGACTTGAGAAGAATTGTGTTTACTGAAGGGGATAAAATCCCCTACGCAACGAAAGCGCATCGATTGGACCTTACACCGTATATTAATTAACATTAAAATACCGTTACGAAAAACTCAAATAAACTTTAAACATACTTTAAAGTTGCTGGAAAATTGGTATAAACATGCTGAAAAATAAATCTAAATTTATTTTTCATGCTTTTCTAAAGAAAAGGGAAAAAACCGTTACAAACCTTCGTTGTAGACTTGATCGTTCTTCGCCAACGATGCTCCAACGAACGAAAACGCAACGATTCCTTCTTGATTTCTTCGCTGGAAATTTCTTCTTCAAAGACACAATAACCACAGAGGTTACACCGGTATGTCTCTAAGTCTAGGAGGCAAAAGACTTGTGGGAGTCTTTCTCTAAGAGGGATGCTAGAGAGAATTCTAGGTCTTGTCTTGTGAGTCTAAGAGCAAGAGGAGAGTACTTAACCAATTAGATCTAGTGTTCTATTTATAGAAGAGAGACCATGAATAAAATATTCAATTAAATCAATCTTTTCCAAAATTGATTCAATCTTATTCCTTATTTAATCAATCCATGATCAATCAATTCCATAATTGATTAATCTTTTCCACAAATGACTAATTACTTCCATAAGTGATTAGATCATTTCCATAAATGATTAATCACTTCCTTAAGTGATTAATTATTTCCATAATTGATTAATTCTCGGTTAATGAATTCTTTAATTAATTAACCACCAATTAAATATCACATATTTAATTTCCGGCCTTGAACGAATTAATTTGCCCAAATAGATTTTAGGCCTTAAAATTAATTCATTCATTATTTGAACTCTTTCAAACTTCCATAAATTTAATATGACTCAAATTTATATTAATATTTGAATTTCTTCAAATATTAATTTCTCTCATAATAATATATCAATATATATTATATTGTTTCCCTTAGTAAATTGAACATTTTCAATTTACATTTATTACTTAGTTGCCTCAAATTACTTTATGAGCTACCAGTGGGACTTAATGGACCTGCAGATCAGAAGCTCCAACGATGTGAGATTAATTGGTCAAAGTCATTAACCAAATTAATCAATATTTGTTAACTGTGTGTACATTCCACTATAGACTCACAGTTGCACTCTTCTCACTGCAGACATATTTTCTGTGTCCACAGATATAGACCAATATCGTCTAGTTAGTCCTTCACGAGTGTCCGTAACACTAGCTGGGTCAAATTACCGTTTTACCCCTCGATTACTTCTATTTCCTTAAGTACCAGTTCTCCTCTAATGAACAACCTGTTTGTGGTCCAACCATCAAACAGAAAACTCTCTCGTGCCATTGAGAGGGTAGGGCCCTTTGTTCAAGACTCGGAGTAACCACTTAAGGGAACACTCATCTGCTTCCCTAAAGTCGGAAAGGAGTGAATTCCATCTTGTACGATTATGTTCACAACTCCCCATTCGGTCTTGTCCCCAAAATGGTAGGCTTATCGAGTCTGCGTATTGGCCACTCTCACCCATGCAAATCAAAGGACAATCTCTCATGAGCAGGAGTCCATAATCAACTCAAGATTAAGACTAAGTTGTCTAGGTCGTCCTAGTGAAATAGAAAACCAACTAGTTAACGGTGTTATAACCAGTGGTTACTATTTCGCGGTCCGGTCTTATGCAAACTCATTGCATAGGATATCCCCACTCGCATGTCTCCTACACGAACACGTTGGATCATAGCGTTTGTATCAAATACAAAGTGGGTCGTATCCATGGTGTCGCCAGGATAAGGCACCCAGTCTTATCCCTATACTATAAACCCTTTAGGCTGTTTCTTGAACAATGATCCCATATGTCGCTACATATAGTTCAAGACTCATATTACAGCCTAGGATGTCTAGTTTATTGGATCAGGGTTATTTTTAGGCAAAGACAAATATAAAATAACTAATAACATTTAATGGAAAAATATATCAATATTATTTCATTAATATCCGGTCAACGGTTACATTCACTATCTACGAGTTTTAGAGCATAAAACCCAACATTTACTACCATAGATTCTTATGTAGTTGCTTCGACGTTCTTTCCTTCTGTCTTCAAGTTAGGGAGCAGAAGGTCTTGGTTTTCTCAACTAGCAATACTTAACTCCATATCGTGGGCGCGAGTTGCTATTTCTTCAAAGGTGTGAGGCTTTATACCTTGAAGGATGTAGAGGAGTTTCCAGTGCATGCCTTGAATGCACAGTTCATTCGTAGAGAGTTTAGTGAGGCGATCTTTGCAATCTAGACTCATGGCTCTCCAGCGATTTATGTAGTTAACAACGAGTGCACCTTTTCGTTATTTAGTGTTGGTGAGCTCAAACATGCTAACGGTTCGTCTAGTGCTGTAGAAGTGATTCAAAAATTCTTTTTCGCATTGCTCCCAACTGTCTATTGACTCAAGCTCTAGATCAGTGTATCAATCGAAAGCCCTTTAAGTGTTCGAACGAACTGCTTGACTAGTAGGTCCCCTCGTGTACCAACATTCTCGCATGTCTCGACGAAGTGAGCAATATGTTGTTTAGGATTGCCCTTTCCATCAAACTGCTGAAACTTTGGTGGCGGATACCCGATTGGCAATCTCAAGTTATCAATGCTCTTAGTATAAGGTTTGGAATACAAAAGGGAATCTTGAGTAGGTCCACCGTACTGAGCTCTGATACAGTTTGTGATCATATCTTGGAGTTGTTGGATGGATAGTGAAGCGATAGAAGCAGAACACTGTGGCTGATCATTTTGCACTATAGTCTTTCCTTTGTCGTGATTTTCTATAACTTGGGTTTGACTTGATTCAGCGATATGTTGGTTCTCAATTTGAATCTTTAGCTGCTCAATTTGAAAATCTTTTTCTTCAATCGCCTTCATCAAGGTGTTGATGTGCTCCTACAACTCAGTCATTCCTTCTTCCATAGTTCTTGTTTCAGTCATCATGACAGTCACTACGTTAGAATTAGGTTCAAATAAAGGGTTATACTTAACAAACAACTTGTCAATGGTATATGGCCCTCTATTTATAGAGTTCTCACTGGATGGGCCCTGGTGACTTTTGGGCCAACAACTTGGGCTTGGGCTTTATTGGTCTTGGACTCACCTATTTAGTCCTAGGTCTGGTTCATATTTCACCCAAAACCATATGACCCAAATATTTAAAAGACCCAAATTTGATCCAAAGAATTATTATTTTTTAATTAATTGGTCAAATTAATTAATTTGATCAGAATAATTTAATTTTAATTAATTGATCAAATAGAAATTTGGCTCTATAAACTTATAATTGGCCAACTTTGTCTTCAAATTAAATTTGGGACACATGTCAATTTATAATTGGTTCCAAATTTAATTAATTATATTTCGTCATTAATTTCATGTAATGACGTGGAAATTTGTGATTGGTCAAATTTTTTCTCTTTCAACAAGGGCAGGTGCAAGGCAACTGATGAGAATCCGTTAGGCATCCCTGAGGGAACCATGGACTTCATATTTTATTTTTCTTTCGCTGTAAGAACTCTGTTTTACTTTATTTGATTTGTAAACTTGTTTTGAGAAATTTCCTAGAGGCCATGTATATTTATAGTTTGGAAATTTTTTTAAGAATATTTAAAACCTTTAAAATCAGAGATCCCGAATAAAAGTTTTATTTTGAGGTTTTTACCTAAATTAATGTTTATGTTTTAAAATGTTTTTATTTAAAGAGGCCTCAGTTGGGTCGTTACATATTTTGTCTGCAGATTGGGTTGTTAAATATAATGCTTGTGTTGTTAGTTTAAAAAAAAAAACATGTTGGATGCATGTGGGAAACATGTTGATTGAATTGTTTGATGTTTGTTGGCTCACTATGTGTGAATTGATTACTGAGTACTTTTGTACTACCCCTCCTCCAACCAACAGTTTTGTAGGAAGCTTCAAAGAACTTGGTGATGAGGAAGAGACATTTGGGGCCCATTTGGTAACATTCTCGTTTCTTGTTTCCGTTTCTTCATTTTTAATAAAGAAAAATAGAATTTCATGACCCTAACACCTATACATTCAATAATAATAAACCTATATTCTTATTTATGTTTGGAAAAAATTGGAAACAAAAACAAAAAAGGAGAAACTAGTTTTAGTTGTTCTCAAAAGTTCTATACAAATTTTGGGAGTGTTTCTAAAAAATGAGAAACAAGAAACATACATAGTTATTAAGGACCCGTTTGGTAAGGGCCCGTTTGGTAACGTTCTCGTTTCTTGTTTCCGTTTCTTCATTTTTAATAAAGAAAAATTGAATTTCATGACCCTAACACCTATACATTCACTAATAATAAACCTATATTCTTATTTATGTTTGGAAAAAATTGGAAACAAGAACAAAAAAGGAGAAACTAGTTTTAGTTGTTCCCAAAAGTTCTATACAAAATTTGGGAGTGTTTCTAAAAAATGAGAAACAAGAAACATACATAGTTATTAAATGCTTAGATTTCTTAATAAAATTAGAAACAAGAAACGAGAAACGAGAACGTTACCAAACGAGCTCTAACGTTCCCGTTTCTCGTTTCTTGTTTCTAATTTTATTAAGAAATCTAAGCATTTAATAACTACGTATCTTTCTTGTTTTTCATTTTTTAGAAACACTCCCAAAATTTGTATAGAACTTTTGGGAACAACTAAAAATAGTTTCTCCTTTTTTGTTCTTGTTTCCAATTTTTTCCAAACATAAATAAGAATATAGGTTTATTATTATTGAATGTAGATGTGTTAGAGTCATGAAATTCTATTTTTCTTTATTAAAAATGAAGAAACGGAAACAAGAAACGAGAACGTTACCAAACGGGCCCTAAATGCTTAGATTTCTTAATAAAATTAAAAACAAGAAACAAGAAACGAGAACGTTACCAAACAGGGCCTTGGTCAGTTGTTTTGTAGGAAGCTTCTTATAGTTGTTTTATTTTCAAGATCTAGCCATCCTTTCTTTTTGTAATTGAGCTCAGGAGTTGTTTTATTTTCGAGATCTAGCCATCCTTTCTTTTTGTAATTGAGCTCAGGTTATGTTTAGTTGTTAGTAACTCATTTGGTTATTCTTAGTTTGTTGTGTGAGCAAAGTTGTGTTAGCTAGAGTTGTGTTGTTGTAGATCTTGACATTGAGAATTGTTAGACTTACTTAGAAGTTTGAATTGTTGTTAATTGTTTAAGAAAAGTTGAATGTTTGGTTCTTCGCAGAAATGTGAACTTTCTTATTTTATTGGATAGTATTGGACGCGAGACCTAACTTGCTTTTCAGTAGGGGAGCTTGGGTACGTTGCGTTGTTCTTAGGTAATGTGAGAGTTTATTGATTGGTTATTTGGTGATAGAAGTGCATTTATCTTGTGTAACAAATGTAAACAGAATTTTTCGGGCGTTACAACTGCTATCAGGATAAAAGTTTAGTAACTTTTCCTTAATTAGGTTTGAAATTGGGGCATTGCATTTTCTATTTTCTTAAACTTAGTTGTCACATGTATCATTCAATAGAATTGTTAAAAATATCAAACTATCCTTATTTGTAGTTTTTATATAATTTTCCTATTATGATTTATAGTCACTTTTTTTTTTTTTTTGATACATATAGTCACTTGTTTATTTCATTGAAAACTTACAAAGAAAGAGTAAACCCACAACCATTTCATAAAAAGAAAAAACTAGATAAAAGATAATAATTAAAAATCGATGTCTAAGTCAATTCTAAACATGACAGGTAAAAGGATGTATTAGTTTGTTGGATGACCTCAAAATGACAAGGGGGGTTAGTAGAAATTTAGGAAATTTCCACAAAAAGAACAAGGAAGAGTAATGTCATCAATTCAAAGATCTCATGAGAGAAATTTTGATTTTGGAAGTTTTCTCTTTTTCCTCTCCTTATCTTAAAATATAAGTATAATTTGTTGTCATCAGCCTAATTATTATTATTACTTTTTGAAAATAGTCATCAACCTAATTACTTAAAGTATCTTCCATTAAGTTATTGAATAATTCAGTTGCTTTCTACCCCACTCACATGCACCTCTTTCTCTCTATAGAAAATAATAGAGAATTTGTCTTTTTTTTTTTTTTTTTTGATACAAAATTTGTCTTAAAAAATGATAGAGAATAAAATTAACTCATTTAGAGATATTATTTAGACCACTTTAATTTTTATAAACACTACGCGTCATATTTGTTTCTTTGTATTTTAATTTTTAAAAATGTTTTTAAAATATAAACTAGAAATTGAAAACTAAGCCCCGTTTGATGACCATTTAGTTTTTGGTTTTTGATTTTTGAAAATTAAGCTTATAAATCCTACTTCTTCTACCTACAAGTTTCTATGTTTTGCTAATACTTTTCTTTGCTTGTTTTTAAAAATCAAGCAAATTTTGAAAACCAAAAAAATTAGTTTTCAAAAACTTGTTTTTGTTTTTAGAATTTGGCTAGGAACTCAAATGTGTCATTGACAAATATGAAAACCATGTTAGGAAAGTTGTTAGAAAACAAGCAAAATTTTCAAAAACCAAGAACCAACAACCAAATGGTTATCAAACGGGGCCTAAAACAATAGATTTTAAAAAACTTTTTTTACCCACTCCTCTAAGAATTCAAATGTGTATTTAAAAAAAATATTAAATTATTAGTCTTTGAACTTTTAGAGTTGTGTCAATTTAATTTCATGTCTAATAAGTCCTAACTTCAATTTTGTGTGTAATAGATCCTCAACTTTAAAAATGTTTAATAGGACCTTAAATTTTGTACCTAATAAGTCCTCGACATATTCAAGATTTTTAAAAATTAACCAATCTCTACAACGGTATATGATATTGTCCACTTTGATACTTTTGTCCTCCCTTATAAGACCAAGAAGGCGATGGGCCCACTTCACCGCTCAACCACTTAGCTCCCTGTAAGGGACGAGAACACGACATAGATCTCCACAATGGTATGACATTGTCCACTTTGGGCATAAGCCCTCATGGCTTTGCTTTTGGTTCACCCCAAAAGGCCTCATACCAATGAAGATACTTGTCCTCCCTTATATACCCATGATCATCCTCTTATCTAGCCAATGTGGGACTTTGGTCGCACTCCCAACAATCCTCCCCTCAAATAGTCATCTATCCGTCCAACTCTCTAGGCTTCACCGCTTTATCAAGAGTTCTTGCTCTTATCCAAGACAACTTCTCTTCTCCGGTGTATACCACCTGCCCAATAGTGCCCAACCACGGATGTCCCCCATGACTACTTAGGCTCACAACTTCTTTGTTCGACACTCGAGGATTCCACCCAACATGGCTACGCCCGGGGCATGGCTCTGATACCACTTGTAAGATCTAAAAGCAACACTAGAGGGAGGTGAATAGGGTTGACTACCAATTTTAAAATTTAATTTTATCTCTAAAATATGCTCAATAAAATTAACACACAAATTTCATTAAAGAAAATTTAAGCAAGATAAAACCTAAAACATGCAAACTAAGATAACTTCAAATTTAAAGATAATTTAATCAAAGAGAAATTTAAATAACACAATAAAAATTAAATTATGCAATTAAGACAGATTAAAAAATTAACTAAGACAAGAAAGCAAAAAATTGAGAACAAGAAATAAAAGAGAGAGAGAGGAAGAGAAAACACCAGGAATTATAGTGGTTCGACAAATTGCCTACTCCACTCCCCAAGACTCCTTGTTGGGTATTTCACTAGGTAATCCTCTTTCAGGTGAGACCAAACCGACACACGACCCTCTTTTTAAATAGGTTCAAGATCAAACCACTACGATCCTTTTAATCGGGTTCATGATCAAACCACCCACTCAATTCCCAAGGTGCACCCACACCTTATTACAATTCCCAATAAAGAAAAGAATACAAAAATCTCACAACAAGATATACCTCTCAAAGGCAAATTACACAAATAAGAGCACTCACAATTTCCACTAAAAAATTCCTCACAAAAAGACAATAGACCGGTTGAAGAGTAATGGAAGTTTTTGGACAAATTTGATAACTTGAGTGTATGTTGGAGGAGAAGAGAATGACTCAATTTATAGATGGAGAAGTTGAATTTTGGCCATTGGATTAAATTCAAAATGGATGGTGGAGATTTGATTTAATGAGAAATGAAAAAATTTTGAATTTAAAAATGAGATTGAGAATATATTGAAATTAAGGGATTTTGAATTTAAGAATGAAATTTGAAAGATTGAAATTGGGGATTTGAAAGGATACATTTTTGGAGAAAAATTGAATTCAGATTGATATTTGAAAAAGATTGAAATTAGGAGAAATTTAAATTAAAATGGGAATTTGAAAGGATTGATTTTAGGATGAAATTTGGGGATGAAATTTGGATTTGAAAAAAGATTGAAATTTGGAAGATGATGAGAATTAAAATTGAGATGTGAAAGGATTGAATTTGGGAATTAAAATTAGGATTAAAATTAAGAGAAAAATGGAGGAAATTGATTCACATTAGCTGCCACATTGGATGCCACATAAGCGCCACGTCACTGACATGTAGGCTTTTTCTTCCAATCTTCTTTCGCTTGTAACTTTCTCCTTTGAACTCTGATTTGAGCGATTCAAATTGCGTTGGAATCTTCTTTCCGTACTCTACAAGATGGACACTTTGAAACACTAAAAGTGTTAGTAAATTAAATTTTGTTATCATCAAAACATATAGTATGATTGAAGCTCGTAAAGCTAACACACTTCCCATGACTACTGTAAGGCTCACAACTTCTTTGTTCGACACCTGAGGGTTCCACCCGACATGGCTACCTCTGGGGCATGGCTCTGCTACCACTTGTAAGGGACAACAGACACGACACAGATCTCCACAATGGTATGATATTATCCACTTTGGACATAAGCCCTCATGACTTTGCTTTTGGTTCACCCCAAAATGCCTCATACTAATGGAGATACTTGTCCTCTCTTATAAGCCCATGATCCTCCCATTATCTAGCCAATGTGGGACTTTGATCGCACTCCCAACATAATTTTCAAAAAACCAAATGATGATCAAGGCCTCAATAAATTATAAATTAGATAATAAAGTTCCATTTGTACAAGGTTCTTCTTGTAAAACTGTAATGATGTCCGTTTCTTTAGAAGCTTTGGCAATGGCCGGAGTAGACTCCAATGAATGGTCAGTGGATGCTGAACAATGGGAAAGAAATGAAATGGAGAACGACATTCCATCTCATTTACTACCAGATGATCAGAACGAGGACGAGGACGAGCATGACATGAAGATGAAGAAGAAGGAACCATAACACGTATTATTAATAGTAACTATGTCATATGGGTCGTTCGATAACTTTCTTGTTTTCAATGTTTCAGATAATGTTCTTGTTTTCAATGTTTGAAAATTTTCTTATTTCTCATTCTAATTTCATAAACATTTCCAAAATTGTCTAGAAATTCTAGAAACAATGAAACCAAGACTTTGTGCTCGTTTGATAACGTTTCTGTTTTCTGATTCTCCTTTTTTAAGAAACAGACTTGTTTGATAACTCATTGATGTGCAAATTGCCAACCGCAAGTGTACGGGTCAAGTAATAATATAGTGATTATGCAATCGAATGTCGTCCTCTGGATTGGTGTCTAGCCAAGTTTTAATTATCGAAAATACTCTTGGCCAATTTTATTTAGGGAATCAAATAGAATGAGAATATGAATTAATCAACACAAAACTAAAGTAAAAAGTGACAATCAAATGGGAATAATTGGTCTTAGGGAATTGATTTCACCAATTGGAGTTATGGATTAATAAACGGATTAACACATGCTATGATTCATAAATCTTGGCAACTAAAATTACACATATCTCTCCCGAGCATACATGATTCTCCCATATGCAATTGAACCCGATATCCCTATCTAAATCCAATAAACATACAAGGCAATAAGGCTAACCTTTATGACAATTTCTAGAATTAACCTTAATCTCCCGATTTTTAGCTAAATTCTAGTTATGCATATTGATTACTAATTTGAATCCTCTCTCCCGAGTTAGATTCAAATATAAACATCAATCAATTTATAGCCAGTAAATCGAAAGCATTAAACATACAACATATGCATAAATGACATCAATAGCATAAATACCGTAAATCAATCCAAAACTTGCCCAACGGCTACATCAATCCCTAAGAATTAAACTTAGCTACACATAATCCTCGTTACAATATAAACTAAGTCTAAATAAGCCATAAAAAATGTCTAAAGTAAGGGAAAAGAGAAATAGACTCGTTGTAGGCCGAGACCGAACGTCCCCGTCACGATCCCCACGAACAATGGGTTGATTTCCAACTAGTCCCCTTTGCTTCAGCTCAATTCTGTCCTCTTTCTGCTCTAAAGTCGTCTCCAAAAGTCCCCCATTCGAAGTCCCCAAAAACCTAGCCGAAAGGATGCTTAAATAGCAAAATTTCGTCGTAGCGTCGAGACGCTGTCGCGATCCGCAAATTTGGAAAATTTTCTATAGCGTCGCGACGCTGTTCCTAGCGTCGCGACACTATGAATTTTTATTTTTTTATTTTTTTATTTTTTTTTATTTTTTTTTTAGATTGGAAGCTCCATTTGACTCCAATTGCTGAATTAAGCTTAAAGCACATACTTCCTACAAATAAAACATAAAAATGCATAAATTTGGGCAAATAATTGTAAAAGACTAGCTTAATTAACCATAGAAAAATAGCTAGCTATGCTCGCTATCACTCATCCATATTTCTTGTTTCTAAATTTCTAGAAACGTTTCTAAAAAAAGAGGTCAAATTTGAGAAACTACAAAAAGTTGTTTCTCAAATTCTGTTTCAGTTTTTTTTATATGTTTCATGCATGTATCTATCTCTCCCTCTCATTCCTACACCAATCTCTTCTATTCCTCTATTTTTTAACCACTTCCTCATCTTTTTTTTTAATCTTTTCCGTTATTTTGTTACCTTTTGTTTTTTTTTTCTAATTTCTTTTTTCGTTATTTCTTTCTCTTTCATTTTTTTTATTATTTATGTTATTTCTTTCCTTTTTTTACTTTTTTATCACATCCGCTGACCTCTGACTATCGGCCGCCGCTGACCTCCACTGACCACCCGCCATCGTTGTGTTGGGTTTTATGTCCTAAAACTCGTAGATAGTGAATGATTAACGAATTATACACTTGTATCAATAAAGTATTATTGAGGTTCAAGCAATGAAGTGTTATTTTCATATTAAGTCTAGAATTGCACAATATGACCAAATCCAATAAACTAAGATCCAAGGTTGTTCACATGTAACTTGAACTAATATGTGGGGACATACGGGGATTGGTGTTCAAGTAACAACCTAAAAGGTCTATAGTACAGGGATAAGGTTGGGTACCTTATCCTAGTAACACTATGTGATACGACCCGTTTTGTATTCGATACAGACGTATTGATCCAAGGCATCCATGTAGGAGACATGCGAGCAGGGGTATCCTATGCAATGAGTTTGCATAAGACCGGACCACGAAATAGTAAACCACTAGATGTAACACCGTTAACTAGTCAGGTTACTGTTTCAATAGGATGACCTAGGTAACTTAGTCTTAATCCTGAGTGTGTCATGAACTCCTTCTCACGAGGGATTGTCCTTTGATTAGTACAGGTGAGAGTGGCATGCACGCCGACTCAATAAGCCTACCTTCTTGGGGACAAGACTGAGTGGGGGGCTGGGGACATGACAATACAAGATGGAATTCACTTCTTCCCCTATTGGGGCAAGTAGATGTGTGTTCCCTTAAGGGCTGATTCTGAGGCTTGAACAAAGGCGCGCCGTCCTCTCCTGGCCCGAGAGGAACTCCTGTTTAGTGGTTGGACCCTAAACAACTTGTTCATTAGAGGGATCAGTGGTACTTAAGGATTCAGATGTAACCCAGGGGTAAGACGGTGATTTGACCCAGCTGGTGTTACGAATACACGTGGAGGATTGACTTACTGCATTGGTCGATATTCGTGGACACAGAAATATTCTACAGTGAGAAGAGTGCAGCTGTGGGTCTTTAGTGGAGTGACCCACAGTTAACGAATGTTGATTGACTCGGTTAATGAGTTTAGCTGATCAATCTCGTATCGTTGGAGCTTCTGATCTGTAGGTCCATTAGGTCCACCTACTAGCTCATAATGGGTTCTGAGATAATATAGTCTTGATTATTAAAGAGAATTTAAGTTAATTGTATTTTGATGCAATTAATATAATGTATGAAGATACATTATAGTATAAGTTTAATTAATGAATTAAACTTTATAATAAAGTTAATTTTAGATATGATTCAAAATTAATTAATGAGAGAATTATGAATTTAATTAAATATGTGATATTTGATTAATTCATGAATTAATTAATTGGGAATTAATTAATTTAATTTGGTTAAATATGATTTAATCAAATTAATACTATAGTTTATATTAATGTACATTTTGATGTACATTAAAACTATAGGTTAAATGAGAGAGATTAAATTGAATATGATTCAATTATAAAATTAATTAAATATTTGATATTTAATTAATGTGGGATCAATTAATTTAAATTGATTGAATTGCCTATTTAATTCAATTTAATATGATTTAATTGAACTAAAACTATAAGTTATAATTGATTAAATTAAAGTTTGTTTAATTAAATTAATTATAATTAATTAGATAATTAATTATTATTTAAATAATTATTAATTATTATTTGATAATAATTGGACGGTCCAGATCTAATTGGTTTGGATCAATGGACAGGATTGGTTAGGGAGTTAAAGATAACTTCCTAACCTAATCCTACGTAGTTGCCTGAAGGGGTTTGACCATTCTCTGATTCACTCATTCACTCACGCAAAGTACAGAGAAAAATTCTCTCTGAGTTCTCTCTCTCTCTCAACCAAAAATCAGCATCTTCTTGCTGTATTTTTTCCCTTCCAATACTAAGATTGATCCCACAATTGATATCTCAAGAAATTCCAAGAGGATAGCGGGTGAATTTGAGTGGTGGTGTTCGTTAGAAGATCAAGAACATCATTTGGGAGCATAGTGCAGTTTTCCGCCAAATTCAAGTAAGTTTCCGGCATCTAAAAGGGTTTTAGATTTAATTTCAAGCATGCTTAATCTGCAATTTAATAGAAATCGTTTCTAAAATTTATTTGCCCAACGTATTGGTTTTCTTTAATTGAAATTAAATCACGAACGGTGAAAACCGCTTCCGCTTGGGATTCAATCCCTTCACGTTGAACTCCGACTATCGATCGTCGTCGACCTCGATCGACCAGCCACCACCGTCAACCTCTGACTATCGGTCGTCGCTGACCGACCGCCGCCTACTTTCGCCTACCGACCACAACCGTCGACCTCAGACTATCAGTTGTCGCTAACTTTTGTCGACCTTCGACTACTGGTCGTCACCTTCGACCTCCGACGACCGGCCTCTGTCGACCTCCACCGATCCGCCTCTGTCGACCAACTGTCATCGTCGACCTCCGACGACCAGTCATTGTCGACCTCTGTTGATCGGCCTTCGCCGACCGATTGCCACCATCGACCTCCAACTACCGGCCTCCGCCGATAGGCCGCCATTGTCGACCTTCGAATACCGGCTACGACCGACTGCTACCGTCGACCTCCGACGACCGACCGTCTTCCGACTGCCACTGTCCACCTCCGACTACCGGTCGTCGCCGACCTCCGTCGATCGATCGTCATCGTCGACCTTTACTAGTCGTGGCTGACTGCTACCGTCGACCTCTGACTACCGACCGCCGCAGACCTCCGACAACCCGTCGCTGTCAACCTCCGCTGACGGACTGCCACCGACTGGTCGCCACCATTGACCTCAAACTACTGGTCGCCATCGACCTCCACCGACCAGTCTCCACCTTCGACCTCTGACTATCGGCAGTTTTTTACCTCAGCTGACCGACTGCCACTTTCGACCTTTGACTACCGGTGCCACCGTCGACCTTTGATGATTTCTATTGGAATTGGGCACGGGAGCTCAGCATCTCGCTCTCAAAATCGTCTATTTGATTATTTCTATTGGAATCGATCCCGATGTATAGAGGTTGATGTAGGCGGCACGCGGTGGATGGCCACTACCAACGGTAATGCTGCAGTACTTTGTTGAACTAAGGACGATCACTTATTGAAGATTTTGAAGGATTGAGAGATTATTGTACCCTTATATTTTTATTGAGTTGACAATCTTATTTAAAGAGATATTGAATTTAAAATTGATAAAGTTGAGATAAGATTTGGAGAGAGGTTTTTTAGAAACACTCTCATTGCTAATTTCATTAGAGGGGTAAACTCGGTAATCTTGGACAAAATGTTTGCATGTGACAAGCATAAAATGACCCTAATTCTACCATTTTCTTTTGAGAAATTTTGGTGGATGGGCTGTCTTAGATTCATATTTTCATATATGTCAATAGGTTTGTAGATTTTCAAGATTAGATTTCCAACAATATTTTCTTACCTTTATACCCTTTTGTCATTATCTCTCTCCAATTTAAATTATAGGAACAAATATTTTATAAGATATTATCTAAAAAAATTTCTTAATTTTAGGCAAATATGATTGCCCATATTTTATTTCATGCCATAATGAATCCAGCTGTGTTTCCTCCCTTCTTTTTCTCCACAGTCCTTCATGTTTTTTTCTTCACGGCAGCAGTGTTGGGTTTTGGTCTCAGCTATTCGTTTCGCCAGCAATTGTTCGTTCATTTTTTTTTCTTCATTCTCGACAGTAGAAATAAGTATCATTTTTCGGTTTTTCAAGGGTTTTCCATATTTTGTTGGTTAAGTTTTTTTTTTCATTTCTGGCCGCTATTTCGATTTCTACTGCTATTTCAATTTTCGGGTGTTTAAGCAAGGAATTTCAATATATGCATAGATTATAAATGATATATTACTGGGAATATATAATAACTGGAATATTTATGTCAGTAAAATGAATATATGTTGGTTCATTGCATATAATTCATTATTTTTCCTAATGAAACGTGTTCCTGTATATCGTGAAGGAATACGCAATACCATCTCAGATCATTTTGCTCATGTATGTGTATAACATGTTCTCTGGAATATCTAAAAAATGTGTATATATCAGAATATCTAAAATATGTGTATATATTTCGATTAATATTTATTTTACTTACATAACTATTATGGGTATTATATATTCCTAGTAATATACCATTTATAATCTATGCATATATTTCATTGATTATTATATATTCTGGTTAATATGCAATATATAATAGTTTAGTATATATGTCCCATAGTCTACATACCATTTTTTTTTTTAGATTTTTGCATTTTACAGAAAAACATTTATATTCATATATAATTTCATATATACTAGTTTATATATACTACGTACATAAGTTTTCCCTTTTTTTACTCATTATTGTAGCCACATATACCGAGTTTTTTTTTTCTTTCATTACTATAGTATTAAATATACACTTGTATATTTAGTTATTTGCCAATATATATTTTATATATATACATGTATGTATGTATATTAAATATATCAATGCATTTAAGAGAAATATAGATATTGAAAAAAAAACCTATATATAACTATAAAAAACCTTATTTTTTAAATAATAAATAAAGTTCCAACTTTTGAATGTAGAATCTAGCCTCATGAAGCTACAAATTTCATCATTTTTGTGGACCTAGAGCATGCAACAATGATTCATATGAAAAAATTATGTCAAATTAATTGAGCTGATTTAAAAAATTGAAAGAACCAATAAATTAATAAATTCATTTACACACAAAACCCGAACTATTTGGAAAGGTAAAACAAAAAATAAAAAAAAAATTAGGCAAAACATACTATTTTGAAACAATTTGGAAAAACCATGTGTCGCGCTTGTTGCCTTCTGTCACGCCTCCCAAAGAGGTGTGACATGATAATGGTGATGTCACGCCTCTTAGAGAGGCGTGACACGTCCCATTTTCTTTTCTTTTTTTTTTTGTTTTTTTTAGTGTATTTGTCAAATCTTGTCAAAACAACCCATTTCTTTTATTTTTTATATTTCGTTTAATCCATTTCTCTTATTTTTATTTTTTATCTTCTTTAACCAATTTCTTTGATTTTTTATTTTTATTTTGTTTAACCCATTTATTTTATTTTTATTTTTTATCTTGTTTAACCAATTTCTTCTTCTTTTTTTTTTAACCCATTTCTTTTATTTTTTATTTTTTTAATAATTATTATAAATTATTATTTTTTAGATTAATTATTATAAATTATTAATGATACCATGATGATTATGTTTTCTTAATGATTGATTTTTCTTTAAATTTTGAAGTTTGCATTTTTAAAAATAACTCTCTATAATTTAGATCTTTTATGGACTTTATTAAGAAGCTCTTTTTGCCTTAATCTTTATTAACCATTGCATATTGCGCGCATAAGTCATGACTTTTTTCTTTTTCAACAATAACAACAAGAATGATTTTTCGTTATGAACATGATAACCAGATATTCGTTTCTTTTCTCCTAAGCAAGATCAAACATGCTAATTTGCAAAAAATTAACTCTTTAGCTCTACCCTACACCTATCGAGGTTACAACAAGCATATGAACCCAATAATTCGCTTCTAAGCATTCAAATCCAAATCTAGCCAAGACAAATACTCTACTCATGCAAGCCATCTCCTAGAAAAATTTTAAAAAGGCTTCCTTTTTGGGCACTCATGCTTACAACTCATCACAAGCTTGAAAATTGACAAGAAAGCCTATCCTAGGACATCATAATCATGCAAAAATACATCCAGACAACAACCATATGCATAATTCAAAGAAAGCTCAAAACTATAGCCCGAACTCAGATGCTCAAGGGCTCCACAAACATGTTAATCCACCCCCAAACTTAAACATGCATTGTCCTTAATGTATAAAGATATGATTTCACATTCTAAGGACTCCTAGAGGTTGGACAACGCTACTAGAGCCTAGACAAATGATAGATGATAATTTAGCATGCATTTTAAACCACGAACAACAAGCAAAACCCATTTATTTTACATTTTAAGGACCTATAAAGGTTGGGCAATGCTTTAAAAGCCTAAAAAACTAATGGGTATCGATTAAAACATGATTTTACGGCTTAACACCTAACGGGCAACTCAACTTAAGGCTAACAAGCTTAAGGACATCGATGAAACTCACCCAAACGGATCCGCTTTCACGCTAGACGGGTTATTCTAACCTCAAACAACGTGTTAGAACGCTCCTTGGGCAGTGGGTGATCAAGCTGAAGTGTTTCGAACTCAATCGAACACTTAGACGGCGCTGCAGAATAGAATTTCAATGCTATCTTAGAATTTCCAGCACCTAATCCATTGGGTAATCTAATTTTCAGCTCTAACCATGAATGAGTAAGAGTTAAAACTTACTGGAAACGTTAAGCGATGTCGTAACGATCCAAAACGTAGCCAAAACACCGTTGGACAGAGGCAAAATCGCGTGGAACTGAGGCCTCGAGCTGCTAGGACGCGAGATCTAATGAATCGAACCAAGAGACACTTAGATCGGGCCTTAAACGACTAAGATCAAAGGAAGAGAGAGCTTACCCACAGGTTTAAGGCTGAAAAACGCAAAAGAGAGGGAGAGGTCGCGAAGAAGACGGCGACGCTGACAGCTGCTGCTGCACTACGGCGCGACAACGGCGTACAAGGCGGCGGCGGCAGCTGGGAGGTGCTGGCGGCGACGACGAGGACACCGGCGACTGGGGGCGGCTTCCACGTGAACCAAAAACCGAGAGAGAGAGGGAGAGGTTCGCGAAGAGGGGCGACGACGACAACTGCTTGCGTGGAGAAGAAGAGGCGCGGAGAGACGGCGCGAGGGCTCAAACGGCGGCAACAACGCGGCGTGAACTCCGACGAGGTAGTTGTGTGGGTGCTGGCCGGCGAAAGAAATCACAGAGGGGGGGGGTACTGGTTCACGGCAAAGAGGGAGAGAAATGAAGGTGTACATATTACACATGCGGAAGCAATTGAAGATCGAAAGCACTTAAGACATTCAATTTTACTCCTAAAGCATGCATGTTCTAGAAAAGACAGAATAGTGAGTTTAGAAAACACCAACCTTTGTAGCTCACTTATGTTGAACTCCTTGTGGTGTTTGCCTCTCCTATGCTCCTTGGACAACCTCTAGAGTCTTCCCTACTATACTCCGGGCCAAGAACGACTTGTGGGAGTCTATATAAGATAGGGAATGGGAAGGGAATGCTTGAAGCATCAAGCAATGGAGAAGAATGAGAGATGAGAGAACTTTGAGTCCAAATTCCAGCAGCATAACCTTAAGGAAATGGCTCTCTTATGTTTGAATCTGATTCAAACTCCTTTTAAAGACATTCTCCATGCAAAGCCAAGCCTCAAGACACAAGACACATGGTGTATTTGCAAGCTCAAGTGGATTCTAGGTGTACATTACACAAGACATGCAATAATGCATGAGTGAGTTGTCTTTCCACTTTGAATGATCATGCATTAAGTGGATTTCCAACTAAATCCACTAAATTCAATATGAAATCAAATTTCAAGCTTGCAAATTACCCCCAATTTCAATTCTAAATTGAAATTGATTACTTGGCAATTAATTTGAAAATTTTCAAATTAATTTTGATATGATTAATCTAATTAATCTTTGTTATCTTGTGCAATTCCATATATATGATTCCTAATACACATATATATATAGTATTAAAAACACTTTTAAATACTTCATCTCTCATTTTCTAATTTAATTCATAATTAAATTATTGTGTCAAACACAATTTACGAAAATACCCTTTTTCCCGATTTTGAACGATTCAAAGCTTCCTATCTTTTGTTCTAGGCTTAATTCCGATATGAGCTAGTAGGGGGACCTAATGGACCTATAGATCATGGGCTCCAACGATTCGAGGCTAACCGACTAATCTCATTGTCCAAGCTAGCCAACATTCGTTAACTATCGGGACACTCCACTATAGCCCGATAGTTGCACTCCCCTCACTATAGATATATTTCCGTCTACTTGATTTAACCATGATTAGTAAGTCGATCCTTCACAGGTTGTTCGTAGCTATAGCTAGGTCAATAAGCCGTTTTACCCCTATAGTACTTCTAGTTCCTTAAGTCCCACTGATCCTCTAATGAACAATTGGTTTATGGTCCAACCAATAAACCGAGTCCCTCTCGGGCCAATGAGAGGGCGGGATCCCTTTGTTCAAGCCCCGGAGTCAGCACTTAAGGGAACAACCTCTCTACTATCCCTTATTCGGGTAGGAGTGAATTCCTTCTTGCACGACTATGTCCCCAGCTATCTACCCGTTCCTATCCCTGAAATGGGAGGCTTATTGAGTCGGCGATACTGAGCCACTCTCACCTATGCAGATCTAAGGATAAGCCCGAATAAACAGGAGTTCATAGTTAGCTCAGGATTAAGATCGAGTTACCTAGGTCATCACATGAAATAGTCAGTCTCGTCAGTAAACGGTGTTCTAAAGCGAGAGCGACTTATTTCTCGGTCCTGGTCTTATGCAAACTCATTGCATAGGACACCCCCACTCGCATGTCTCTACATGGACGATTTAGGATCACATCGTCTATACCATCTATAAAGTGGGTCGCGTCTCATAGTGTCTCCAGAATAAGGTACCCAACCCTATTCCTATACTATAGACCGTTTTGGCTATTACTCAAGCTTGATCCACTTTTATGTCTCTACATAAAGCTCAAGTGTTCATCCTATAGCCATGGATCTTAGTTTATTGGATTTGGGTTATATATGTGCAATTTAATTTATTCAGTAATGACTTTTACTGAATCAATCTCGATAACACCTTTATCGAATAAGTATATAATTTGTTTAACATTCATTATCTACGAGTTTTAGGGCACCAATCCCAACAATCTCCCACTTGAACTAAAACTCTAGTTTAGTGGGATGTACTATAATCTATAACAGCAGTGGATGAATAAATACTTGTATTAATAACGGAGTAAAAATACAATAAACTAGGGCATCTAAATACCCAGTAAACTAAGGTATCGATATACCGGTTACAATTCTCCCACTTGACCTAGATTATTTCTCGTACATATCTCGCAGACCTAGACCTTCTAGATGACTCTCGAACACTTTAGCCGTGAGAGCCTTCGTGAATGGATCAGCAATGTTGTGCTCCGACGCTATCTTCGTGACGATCACGTCTCCTCGGTGCACGATCTCCCTAATGAGATCGTATTTCCTTTCGATGTGCTTGCCTCTCTTATGGCTGCGAGATTCCTTTGAGTTTGCAACTGCGCCGCTATTATCACAATACAAGGTGATAGGCAGATGCATATTTGGAACGACTTCCAAGTCAGTTAGGAACTTCCTAAGCCATACTGCCTCTTTTGCTGCTTCGCAAGCGGCTACATATTCGGCCTCCATGGTCGAGTCTGCAATGCATCCTTGCTTGATGCTGCGCCATACTATTGCTCCTCCATTTAGAGTGAATATCGACCCCGATGTAGATTTCCTCGAATCTTTATCAGTTTGAAAGTCAGAATCAGTGTATCCTGTAAGGATCAAATCCTTCGAACCATACACGAGCATATAGTCCCTCGTTCTCCTTAGATATTTGAGGATACTTTTAACGGCTGTCCAATGATCAAATCCTGGATTGGATTGATATCTACTGACAATCCCTACTGCATAACAAATGTCAGGCCTTGTACACAACATGGCATACATTAGGCTACCTACTGCAGAGGCATAGGGAAAACGTCTCATGTCCTCGACTTCTTGAGGTGTCTGAGGACACTGTTCCTTAGACAAGTTAATTCCGTGCCTGAAAGGTAATAGTCCTTTCTTGGAATTTTGCATTTTATATCTAACCAACAATTTGTCGATATAAGACGCTTGAGACAGGGCTAGTGTTTTGTTCTTTCGGTTTCGAACAATTTGGATTCCTAGAACAAATTGTGCCTCACCCAAATCTTTCATTTGGAATTGAGTTGCTAGCCATAGTTTAATGTCAGTTAGATAACCTACATCATTCCCGATTAGTAGGATATCATCCACATACAGTACTAAGAAAGCTATAGAGCTGTTGATGATCCTTTTGTAAACACAAGGCTCATCAACGTTTTGTTCAAAGCCATAAGATTTGATCGCAGTATCAAATCTTATATTCCAGGATCTAGACGCTTGTTTTAATCCATAAATGGATCGTTTAAGCTTGCAAACTTTTGCTCTTGATCCTGAGCTATGAACCCCTCTGGCTGAGACATGTAGATACTTTCTTCAAGATTACCGTTCAGAAAGGCAGTCTTGACATCCATTTGCCATATTTCATAATCGTAAAACGTGGCAATGGATAAAAGTATCCTGATCGACTTTAACATGGCAACAGGGGAGAAGGTTTCTTCATAGTCAATCCCCTCCCGTTGGGTAAAACCCTTTGCCACAAGTCGTGCCTTAAAGGTCTGTACCTTTCCAGCAGCGTCTCGTTTTCTCTTGTAGATCCATTTGCACCCTATGGGTCTAACCCCTTCAGGTTGATCTACAAGATCCCATACTGAATTAAAATGCATGGACTCGATCTCTAAGTCCATGGCTTTAATCCACTCGTTCTTGTCAACGTCATCCATTGCCTATTTAAAGGTTAATGGATCCTCGATCCCGTCATCAGGTATGACGACTGGAGTTTAAGTTAAACCCAAATAGCGATCAGGCTGTCTAAGAACCCTCCCACTACGTCGAGGTCCTCTTATTTCTTGAGAAGGGCGTGGTTGACTCGAGGTGCCAGTATCATCAACAACTCTTGTTGATGTTTCTGTAGCTTCGTTAGATAGTTCACTTAAAACGACTTTACTACGTGGCTTGAGATCTCTGAGGTGGTCTTCTTCTAGGAATGTAGCATTTGTCGATACAAGTACTTTATTTTCCTCTGGATCGAAGAAGTATCCACCTCTCGTTTCTTTGGGATAGCCAATAAGCGATAACATATTTGCTTTTTCATTTTGGCAACAACAAGGAGGGAGTTATTTTGAAATGCATTGTTTGGGTGGTCCACCAACAGAGGGCAACCCCCAGCAATTGAAAGAAAGTAGCGAACGGTCAAAATGAGGATCTTTGACACCTCGATTGTCCGGAAGCCCTCTCATGCGAATGAAATCCATTTAGCCAATGTTTTGTCCGGGTTCACTGAAGAAATGATTTTTGATTTCAAAAGAGCCTGAAATTGGCCGACACCTTCGCGCGCATATGTAACTTATGTCAAAGTGATGCGCCAACGTCTGCGTTGAGTCAAAACTCGGTTTCAATCCTAATTCGACATCACGGAACCTTCATTTGAGAATCGGGTGCGGAAGAGATATAAATAGGCAAAATCTAGAACGAGGCTCCAATTTCTTTGGGTTTGCTTCTAGCACGTATGCAGGACATCCCCAAATTTTGAAATGTCGTAAACTAGCTTTACGACCTTTCCAGAGCTCAAATGGTGTTTCAGAAACACTCTTTGAGGGAACTACGTTCAAGATATAAACTGCAGTCTCTACTGCATAACCCCAAAACGAGTTAGGCAACTGAGCATAACTCATCATCGAACGAACCATGTCCAACAAGGTTCTGTTTCTCCTTTCTGATACACCGTTTTGCTGAGGTGTACCAGGGGCTGAGAGTTGGGACGTAATTCCATGCTCTATCAAATAGTCTTGAAAACTTAAGTCCATATACTGTCCACCTCGATCGGATCGAAGTGTTTTTATCGTCTTACCTAATAGGTTCTCAACCTCGACCTTATACTCCTTGAACTTTTCAAAAGCTTCGGACTTATGATGCATCAGGTGGAGATAGCCATACCTCGAATAATCATCAATGAAACTGATGAAATATTTGTACCCTCCTCGAGCTCTAATGTTCATTGGTCCACAGAGGTCCGAATGAATGAGCTCTAAGGGCTCTTTGGCACGATAACCTTTTCCGGTAAAAGGTCGTTTTGTCATCTTGCCCTCGAGGCATGATTCACAAGGAGGCAACGAGTCGTCTTCTAACTTGTTTAGAAGTCCACTCTTGACCAATCTCCCAATCCTATTGAGGTTGATATGGCCTAACCTCAAGTGCCAGAGATAGGTATCTTGAGAAACTCTTCGCTTTTTAGGTTGAGTCTCAGCGGTTTTAAACATCTCGTGATTTAAAATAGCTTTAGACTCAATTGGTCTCAAAACATATAATTTATTCTTCAAGTTTGCAGAGCAAACATCAATACCTCTTTTAGTTATGAACGCTTCATTAACAGAAAAAGTAATTGAGTAACCTTGTTCTAATAAACAAGATAAAGAAATCAAATTTCTTTTAATCTTCGGAACTATCTACACATTATCTAATATCATGTAGCGTTCCTTGGTGAAGAATAATTTTATGTCTCCCACTGCAATAGCCGAGATGACTTCTCTTGTTCCAACTTTAAGAGTCATCTCTCCAGCTATTAGCTGTTGCCAGGAACTCATTCCTTGAAATGAAGAACATACGTGATTAGTGGCACCTGAATCGAGTATCCAGGCAGAATCGTCGTTTTCCACTAAACACGTTTCCAAGACTAATAAATCACATTTAGAGCCGTGGATCATGTTTTTCTTGGCTACGCAGTTAGTTTGAGGACATTCCTCAGTTGAGACCAAACCTAAATTCTTTGCCACGTGTTTAGCGTTTAAGCAAGTATTCTTAGTCGAATGTACTAAACCGTTTAATTTGGCATTTGACAAAGCACATACGTTTTTCGACATATTGCTGAAACAAACAAATTAATCTCTATTAGAAACATGCACTAAACCCATTAATCACATTTATCCAATCAGATTTAGCAAAAGCAATCATCGACCCATATATACAATTGATTTATTTTGCAACGATACTTCAGGGGTTTAGAATAACCGTTACCGTAGGACAGTCAGCTACTCCTCCTCTGAATCGAGACAATCTCGGCCAAATACTATTCCCAGAATAACTCTTACTCCAATAGTTATTAGCTAACGTTAATTTGGTCAAGACCATCTTGTAAGTGTTACCCATCAATTTCAGATTGCAGAGGACGGCCCCAACAATGCCACCGTAGGGAAGAGCTAATGTTGGGAATGGCCCTAGGAAACCCTATCCATTTCTGGAGTTTGCGTTGTTCCGAATCCCATGCGCAAGCCCTCCGTAGGGTGATCGCTCCCAGGGCGACTCGCAGGCAGCGCATAGGAATCTCACGGTGCAACCTAATGATGGAGACCGCAGGATACGTTTGACACGTTTCCTTCTCCCACTTACTATGAACACTTTCCCCATTCACCTTGATATTAACCCATGCAAACACCATCCGTAGGGGGACGCTCCCAGGGCGCCTCGAGGCCAAGCATGGATCTCACGGTGTGAACTCAGGGGGACGTGAGAGTAGAAACGTAATATGAATACTTCGTTTCTATACTTTTCCTCCCACTAAAGTGTCGTAAAGTTTTAGGGTCTATTACTTAGGTAAATTCCGGCTAAATGAATCTATCCAAGTCTATGCCTTATTAAACAAGGTCTTTACACTAAATGTCTAGGTGAATTAAACTCTTTTAACAACCTAGTGACATTGCATGCTAGTAAGACTTTGGTTAATTCAACTCAGGTTCCGAACCATTTGCCGGGAGAGTTCCCTTATAACCAAGGTCTTATGTCCTACTTACTCAAATTTTAAAACTATTTAAAAAAAAAAAATAAGTAAGACATATTTCTAATCCTATTAGAAAAGGCGATCTTAGATCTATTTCATTTTAAACCATTTAAAGAATGATAAGATCCTAAGATCCTATGTTAGCATGCAACTCTTTGTTATAGGTTTTATGGATTGTATTCATTAACTATTATAACTCTTATAACTTTTAATGAATTAACCCTATAACATGCTTTCTAGTGGTGTTTAAAAGCATATAACAATCAATCATTCAAGTTATAAGAAAAACACCATTTAGAAACAACCTATGTCTAGGTTTGTATAACGCTTTATACTACGATGTCTAGGTGATAACACTTTAAAACCTCACACCGCTCACGCATGCTCATAAAACTCGAGTTAACTTAACTCAAGAACCGAATCGATGCCCAGGTAGGAGGTGTTCCGTAAACCGTCAACTTAAATACCTCCAGCCTTAGACAGCATCTTGTCGGGTGAGTTCTCTCGTAACCATTGTTTTACAAGATATCGACCTAAACTATGCAAGTTGATCGAATCGTTGAAGGTTCATTAACCTAAGTGAGCATGCACTTAATCTTGTTATAGATTTTAGATTTCTATCTCTTTTTATAACAATTATAAAAAACAATCCATAACAAGCCTAATTTGAGAATAACACTTATAATCAAACTAATGAAATTTCATGCTTCATGCTTGGTTAATTTTATCAATTAATAATTATAACTATTATAAGAATAATCAATTTTAATTAACCATTCAAGCATGAATCTCCCTAAATTAATACAACACTTATATTAATTAAACATGAAATTTCCCTCATGCATTTGAATTAATCAATAACACTTATTAAAATTAAACAAATGCATGAACATGCTTTCCTATGGTGGGGTTTTAAAACTATATGGCATGCTCATAATGCACATACATCCATTTAATTAAATCATACATTCACAATGCATAAAGTAATTAAATCAAGCTAAAATGGAATAGTTTGGCAATTTTTAAAAAAACACAAGCAATTTCACTAATTATTACAATAATAATTAATAAAAAACATGCAACACGCCCGAGCTTCACGAACCATCCCGAATCGCTCATCCAAGCAATGAACCGGCCATGCAATGAGTGAAATGGTGCTGCAACAGATCGAGCCGGACCAAAAGGCAACAGCTGAACCGGAATTAAAAAAAAACTGCTGCTGGAATTAAAAAACAGCTTGCTGGAATTTTCATTTTCTGCTGCGTCTTCTCCGGTTTTTCTTCGATTTTACAGCCTATATGGACTCTAATGACTCTATAAAAATTACAGACTATAGTACACACATTAACGCTCTTACATATCCGAGCAATTACAATTTCATGAAGATTTGAATGCTAAAAAAATTGCCAAACCAGAACACTTCCATTTTAGCACACAGAAAATTCAATTTCAAAATGATACCCACCAAAGCAAAATTAAAACGAATTAAGTGCTCTAATCATGCTCTGATACCAATTGAAGGTGTACATATTACACATGCGGAAGCAATTGAAGATCGAAAGCACTTAAGACATTCAATTTTACTCCTAAAGCATGCATGTTCTAGAAAAGACAGAATAGTGAGTTTAGAAAACACCAACCTTTGTAGCTCACTTATGTTGAACTCCTTGTGGTGTTTGCCTCTCCTATGCTCCTTGGACAACCTCTAGAGTCTTCCCTACTATACTCCGGGCCAAGAACGACTTGTGGGAGTCTATATAAGATAGGGAATGGGAAGGGAATGCTTGAAGCATCAAGCAATGGAGAAGAATGAGAGATGAGAGAACTTTGAGTCCAAATTCCAGCAGCATAACCTTAAGGAAATGGCTCTCTTATGTTTGAATCTGATTCAAACTCCTTTTAAAGACATTCTCCATGCAAAGCCAAGCCTCAAGACACAAGACACATGGTGTATTTGCAAGCTCAAGTGGATTCTAGGTGTACATTACACAAGACATGCAATAATGCATGAGTGAGTTGTCTTTCCACTTTGAATGATCATGCATTAAGTGGATTTCCAACTAAATCCACTAAATTCAATATGAAATCAAATTTCAAGCTTGCAAATTACCCCCAATTTCAATTCTAAATTGAAATTGATTACTTGGCAATTAATTTGAAAATTTTCAAATTAATTTTGATATGATTAATCTAATTAATCTTTGTTATCTTGTGCAATTCCATATATATGATTCCTAATACACATATATATATAGTATTCAAAACACTTTTAAATACTTCATCTCTCATTTTCTAATTTAATTCATAATTAAATTATTGTGTCAAACACAATTTACGAAAATACCCTTTTTCCCGATTTTGAACGATTCAAAGCTTCCTATCTTTTGTTCTAGGCTTAATTCCGATATGAGCTAGTAGGGGGACCTAATGGACCTATAGATCATGGGCTCCAACGATTCGAGGCTAACCGACTAATCTCATTGTCCAAGCTAGCCAACATTCGTTAACTATCGGGACACTCCACTATAGCCCGATAGTTGCACTCCCCTCACTATAGATATATTTCCGTCCACTTGATTTAACCATGATTAGTAAGTCGATCCTTCACAGGTTGTTCGTAGCTATAGCTAGGTCAATAAGCCGTTTTACCCCTATAGTACTTCTAGTTCCTTAAGTCCCACTGATCCTCTAATGAACAATTGGTTTATGGTCCAACCAATAAACCGAGTCCCTCTCGGGCCAATGAGAGGGCGGGATCCCTTTGTTCAAGCCCCGGAGTCAGCACTTAAGGGAACAACCTCTCTACTATCCCTTATTCGGGTAGGAGTGAATTCCTTCTTGCACGACTATGTCCCCAGCTATCTACCCGTTCCTATCCCTGAAATGGGAGGCTTATTGAGTCGGCGATACTGAGCCACTCTCACCTATGCAGATCTATGGATAAGCCCGAATAAACAGGAATTCATAGTTAGCTCAGGATTAAGATCGAGTTACCTAGGTCATCACATGAAATAGTCAGTCTCGTCAGTAAACGGTGTTCTAAAGCGAGAGCGACTTATTTCTCGGTCCTGGTCTTATGCAAACTCATTGCATAGGACACCCCCACTCGCATGTCTCTACATGGACGATTTAGGATCACATCGTCTATACCATCTATAAAGTGGGTCGCGTCTCATAGTGTCTCCAGAATAAGGTACCCAACCCTATTCCTATACTATAGACCGTTTTGGCTATTACTCAAGCTTGATCCACTTTTATGTCTCTACATAAAGCTCAAGTGTTCATCCTATAGCCATGAATCTTAGTTTATTGGATTTGGGTTATATATGTGCAATTTAATTTATTCAATAATGACTTTTACTGAATCAATCTCGATAACACCTTTATCGAATAAGTATATAATTCGTTTAACATTCATTATCTACGAGTTTTAGGGCACCAATCCCAACAAGAAAGAGATGAGAGGGAGAGAGAAGGGTTAGGGAAATTAGGGCTTTTCTTTCTTAAGCTTAATTAAATTAAACTTAATCCAATTCCTTTTCTCTTAAAAAGAAATTAAGAATGAAAACTCATTCTATTTAGGATTTGGAATTCTAATTAGAATACTAACTCCTAAAAGGTTTGGGAAAGATATTAACCCAATTGATTTAGGATTTGGGTCTTTTGATATTCAAAATAAATATCGATTATTAAACCTCCAAACCTTAGGAAATTAAAGATCTAATTAAAAATCATTTTTCCCTAAATTATAGAAATTTAATTTAACTACCCAAGGCTAGACTTGAATTCTAAGTTTTCAAATTGGAGTAAGAACGCTCAACAATTCTCCAAAATGGCTTGATTTCGAAACGCGGGGCGTTACAATCTCCCCACCTTAAGAACTTTCGTCCTCGAAAGTTGCACGTCTAACCGCATCGAATGACTGGCCTTGACTCCAATACTTACTTCTCAAGGCACTTAATACCAGCGGTTTTTTGCTCATCAGGCTACTTTCCTCTAGAGTCCCAAGTTCAAAACTAAGGCACCAAGAGAATAGTTGATGTACATCCATAACAGTCGTAGAACGCTATTTAGCACGAAGACCTCTTAGCTAGCTTGCAAAACTCGAACTTGGTTTTGGAAGCATCCTTGGAACGATAGTTTCATGATCCTTAACTTAAGGAGTTAGATCACAAAACTACTTTTAGAAGATCCTTTTTTCCTTGAAGCTAGCCTATACAAGGAGGTTCGCCAAACTTCACCTATTACGAGGAAATCTTTCGACTCCTTAGATTATAGGCGATGCTTGATAGAGCTTGGAAACCAACTTACTAGCTTCCACTAACTTCCTAGGAAACGAAAGATCTATCCGATGCAACAAAACATACCAAAATAAGGCTAAGATGTCACATCATAAAGAAGTTTAGATAACAAGGCACCGAAAGAGGAAGGGTAATTCCAGAGCACTAGATAAACTCGAGGAAAGAGCACTAGCTCGGAAAAGGGAGGTGAAACCGACTCACTGATGACATGCAAAAATGTCATCATTTTCCTATTAATTTAAGCTAGTTTTGTGCTTGAATTGTGTTCTTTAATGCTATTTTCTGTTTAAATTTCAGAAAACCGAGCCAAAGAAGTAAAACCGGAATTTTGAGAGAATTTAGATGATTTTGGAGGCTTTTTGAGCAATTTGGAGAATTCCATTGAAGATTCGAGTCCAAAAAGCCAAGAAGAATGAATTAGAAGCCCAAATTCATGAATTTCAAGTCTTAAAGTATCAATTTGGGTCAAGAAAAGTGCCCAAAATCCATTACAAGAAGTATTTGGGCCAAAAGAAAGTTGAAGGCCCCAAAAATTGAGTCAAAATCGGGCCATTCTAGAAGATTCAGGGCCTAGCGTCTCGACGCTAGGCAGCTGCGTGGAAAGATCCAGAATCGCGAGAGCGTCGCGACGCTGTCCAAGTAGCGTCTCGACGCTGCAACGTCTTGGAGCCCAAGAAAAGATGACGTCAGAGCGTCTCGACGCTGTCCTTGTAGTGTCTCGACGCTGAGCCTGCTGGGTGCCTATAAAAGGAGCCTTTTGCATCCATATTTGGGGTGCCAATTTGTGGGTTTTCACCCCATTCTAGAATCCACACTAAAGTTGGGGATTTTTGGGAGAGTTTTGGAGCTTTGTTGAAGATCTTTGGAGCTCGGGATCGAAGGAGGTCGGCGCGGGATCGAGGAGATCGACACTTTTATGAGCATTTCTCTTCCCTTTTCCTTTATGTTTTAGTTTCTAGAATTGTTGTGATTAGGAATTATTGGATTTTAGTGATTATGAGTAGTAAATTCCTAAATTCTATGAGATTGATTTAGATGTTGAACCTCTGCTGAATTAATGAATTGATGTGGTTTAATTGTCATTATTGTTCATTTATGCATTTTGTCCGTAATGCTTTTAATCAACTGATCACTGATTAAATGAATCGTTACTAAGTGGAAACTCGACGGAGAGAAGCTTAGACTAGAACTGAATGCATGACTAACGGTTATTTACCCGGGTGACACGAGACAAAATAAATAACGTTAGAGGTTGTATTGAAGGGTCGTAATGCCATACTAAGTAAATAAAGATGAGACTGAAAGGAGATTCTTTATTGAACGGTATGAGAAAGGAGGAGACCGACAGGAGAATCCTTGTCATTAGGCTTCTAGACTTATGAATCAAATGATTTGTTAATCCATATTAGTTAATTGATTATGCATTAAAGGTCCAATTGTTGAATTCAACAACTCTAGAATTATCCCATCAAATTGTGTCACCATTTATCTTTTGCTTTCTAGATTAGCTTTTTGTTATTCTTTCCGGCATTAGATTTTGTTCTCTAAATAAAGCTAAGCAAGATTATTCGTGGTAATTAATTGAATAAATCCAATCCCTGTGGAGACGATACTCTATACTCAAAATCACTATATTACTTGTCACGACCCGTACGCTTGCGGAATTGAAAAACCGTGCGAACACTCACCACCTTTAGGGACTTTCCTCTTCTATAGATTCGTCCTCGTAGAGCTTTGGATACTAGGCCTTGAGTTCCAAGATACAGGAACATGGCTTCTAACTCAGAAGTTCATTCTTCAATAGCTCTCGAACTTCCAGGCTAACCACCGAACGAAGGAGTCTTTGCTTTCCTGGAGCTTCAAAAGACCTTTTTAGTCCCTGAGTTTTGAGAAATAGGTTTAAAAGGTCCCTAAGTTCTTAAAATGGACCTTTTTAGTCCCTGAGTTTTGAGAAATAGATTTAAAAGATCCCTAATATTATTTTTTCAACTTTTTTAAATTAATATTTTTTTTATTATTTTTTAATATTAAATGGTTTTTAAAATTTAAAAAAAAATTAAAAAGCATTGATTTAAAATTTTGAAAAAATAATATTAGGGACCTTTTAAACATATTTCTCAAAACTTAGAGACTAAAAAAGTCAATTTTGAAAACTTAGGGACCTTTTAAACCTATTTCTCAAAACGCAGGGACTAAAAAGGTCTATTTTGAAAACTCAGGGACTAAACACACATATTTCTCAAAACTCAGGGACCAAAAAAGTATTTTTCCCTTAAAGATTTAAAATATAAAATGATACGAAAGACAAAGAAGATAACAAAAATCAACTAATTAACACGAATCAAGGGAGAGAATTGTGGAATTAGAAAATGAAAATGGTTGAATTAAGGTAAAAAAGGAAGAAAATTCAAACCCGATTTACAACCAACAGTTTAGTCATTTTTCATTAAAAAATCTATTTGATCATTTTTTCAGAAATATAATATGTATATGATCATTTGTAAGGATTTTCCTAATTCTTTTATATATTTTGCCATCCCTAAGATAGGACATGACGGTGTTGGGTGGGTAGATATAGTGTTTATGTGAAGTGAGAGACATTTTAAAAAAGAAAAAAGAAAAGTTGAAAACAACAACTATTAAATTATTATTTCTTTCACATCAATATTAAAATTAATTTTAAAATGTCACATCATTGACTAATTAAAAAATTTAAGAACCAAAGTGAAAATTCGTTTAAACCTCGAACATTAAGTAGTAAGATTGTCCATATCAACCTAACTCAATTGTCATAAAATCTGTATCAACGATTAAAGATGTATGGTGTGAATCTCTAAAAAATTGGAAAGCTGAACACCAAATCAAAATCGAAGACCAAAGATATTAAATACACTGGATGGTTCTCGAATCAAAATTTATAATAAAAGAAAAAATAAGTTAAAAAAAAAATCATTTTAACACCGAACAAAAGAAGCAACAATATATATGTTTAAAACAAATCTCATTTCCTACAACAATATTTAAAAGTTTATTTTGTCCTTTTAGTACAATAACACAAAAGTTATTTGGTAAAGGCATTACAGATGTTAGAGATGAAAGGTCTAATTGGTTTGGTGTTGAATCTGTTGAGAGGAAAGGGGAGGGTCGAAGATACTGAAAGCTCTAAAAGCAGAGATGAGAGCCACCAGAAAAAAGCATCCAAATCCGAGCGCTTGAAAAATCAGAGCCAGTTTCATCTTGTTGCAGAACTTCCCATATGAGCTACAAGCTTCACTCCACGAAACCTCTCTGTCTCCATTGTATGCCAAATACACAATCTCCCCCACCGCCGCCGCCGATGTCACCATCAAATATGCCACTATCTGAACCACCCACAACATTTACAAGTTCAAAGCCCAAAACCCTGATGCACTACTATACATTTAATTTCACTCGAATTGAATGGAAGGGAAATTGACGAACCTGGTCAGAAACGAAGAACACCCATGCCTTGGCGGCGAAGCGGCGGACCCAAGAAAACGCGGCGGCGAACAAAGCGTATGCGGCGGCGATGGCGGATATGCAGACCATGTACCTGATAATGAATCAAAAATCAGCCCAATTCAGTCAATGAGAAGATTTCGAGGAAACCGAGGGGACAAAATTTGATGGTCTGTTTTTTGAAGGTTACTTGAGGCCACTGAGATTGTGAAACTCTAAGGTGCCGTAATCGGGGTTGTCTTGTCGGTTGGTGACAGTGAGGCAGATGGATGCGACGCTGAGAGGAATAGAGAATAGTCTTAGAGAGAAGTCGATGAGTTTGAGGAGTGGAGGGTGGTGGCTGGAAATAATGGAGGAGTTATTGGTTTCTGCCATTTTTGATTTGCTGAAGCTTGATTGATTGATTGAAGAAGCTCTCAAGAGCTCTGTGGGAGTGGGAGAAGGGGATGTAAATATGAGGCTTTGTTTTGGGCTTTGGGAGAGGGAATTTGGGGAGGAAGAGAGATAAGAGTAAACAAGTGTGAAAGGTGAGAAATTTGTTTCAACTTTTTCTACTTTTTCAAGTGAGGAGTGGATGAGTGGGCTCTTCTTTTCTTTGGTCTTTTTCTGCTTTGGAATCATTGGTTTTGCCTTTGGGATTCATCTAGAATTTCTATTCTATTCATATTGATAAGGCTTCAACTTCAAGGCACTTGTATATTTTAAGAAACAAAAACCCAATCCCAAAGTAAATTCTTTCTTACTAAAGTTTGACTTTGGTCTTTATCAGATCACTAGATTGTTGAATTTTCAACTTCACGTTTAATCTTTGAACTTTTCGATATTTTTTAACACTTATAAAGCTATTAGACATACAAAATCGAAAGTTTAAAAATCTATTAGACATTTTTAAAGTTCAGAGACTTTGTTGAGATTTGATTGGTAATATTTGACTTGCTGAGTTGTTTAATATTTTCCATCGTTGTTCTTGAACGATAGTTTTTTTTTTTTTTGGCTCAAATCTCATGACTATTTTTTTAAAAAAAAATTAAATTGATTCATCATATTAGATATATCTTATTTGAATTAAAATTATATTTGTTTTGATTTTATTTTCTCTCATGTAACGCTCCGTACACTTCTGGTGTTAATTAAATTCTAGAGATATAGTCGAGTTATATGAAAATTATTATTTGGCTTGTATTTTGGGAATTTTAATTATAAACTAAGGTGTTTAGTGGAAATATCGTGTTTTAAATCTCCCTCTAAGTCTTGTTGGGTTGGTCTGCATTGGTTGAGAAAATTCAGCGTTAAAATTCGAAGTTCACGCTGAATATCGGGTGTTGGTTGTGTGGGTTCCTATTTTTGGGTTTTTGGTTAATTGGAAAAAGAAAAAGAAAGGGAATTCAAGATATTAAAAAAAAAGTAGCCCTAAAGCTCCCCTTTCCCCTCTCCTCTCTTTCTCTCAATCTCGTGTGAAGCAACCCCCAACCGAGTCTGCAGCCACCGCCGTTGAGGACCGACGCCGTCTGAAATCGCGCAGCAAGCAAGCCGCGTGGTTCTTCTTCTCCGCGAGTTTCTTTCTCCCTTCCTTTCGGTCTCGCGTGTTCCCTCTTTGCGTTGGGTCATCGTCGTGAAGAAGTAGAGATCGTCGTGGTCAGCTTGAAGCGCCACCCTTCGCACGAGCTCCCTCTCCGTCCAGCCCAATCGGAGCTGCCGCGTGGGTTTTGTTGCGCAAGTCTCTCTTTTCCATGCGTTTTTGGGCAAGGAAACTCGTGGGTAAGTCTCATACTTCCTCATTTGTAGTCGTTAAGATCCGATCTAACTCCTTCAAGTCCGTATTGGTTAGATCTTGCGCGGACAGCAACTCGAAGCATCGTTTGCTCCACGTTTCAGCCTTAGAAATCGTGGGTAAGCTTTTAAGGCCGATCTGAGTTTCTCTTGGTTCAGTGTTGTTAGATCTCGTGTGCCTAGCGATTCAGAGGCTCGTCGACCTCGTTTCAGTCAATTTCGCCTTTGTCCAGCAGTGTTCTCGGGTGTTTTCGGCACTGCTTGACTGTCCCGGTAAGTTTAAACGTTTACCCATGTTCAATTGGTGCTTAGGATTAAATACCCATTCTTGTTTAGTGCTTTAAATGGAATGTCCATTAGTTTTAGGTGCTGGAAATTTAATGGTGTTCGATTTTCTGATCTGCAGCGCCGTCTAACTGTTCTCGATTAAGTTCGAGACACTTTGACGTGGATACCCACTGCCCAAGGAGCGTTCTAGCTCGCTGGTTGTGGTTAGAATAACCCGTCTAGTGCGGAAGCGAGTCCGTTTGGTAAGGTTCCTTGTTGTCCCTTCGCTTTTAGTGTTAAGGTTGCTATCCATTAGCCATGTTAGCCGTAGAATCATGATTTTGTTGTTACCCATTGCATAGCTAGGCTTTTAGGTGTTGCCCCAACCCTTAAAGTGAAGGGAATAAAAGTCCCCACGCAGCGGAAGCGCATCAGTTGGACCTTACGCCGTATATTAATTAACATTAAAATACCGTTACGATAACTCAAACAAAACTTTAAACAACCTTTAAAGCCGCTGTAAAATTGGTTTAAACATGCTAAAAGAAATCTAAATTTATTTTTAAAACTTTTCTAAAGAAAAGAGGAAGAACCGTTATAAACCTTCGTTGAAGACTTGACCGTTCTTCGCCAACGACGCTCCACGAACGAAAACGCAGCAGCCGCCTTTGCTTTTCTTCGCTGGAAATTTCTTCTTTGATTGACACAATCACCACAGAGGTTATACCAGTATGTCTCTGAGTCTAGGAGGCTAAAGACTTGTGGGAGTCTTTCTCTAAGAGGGAGGCTAGAGAGAATTCTAGGTCTTGTCTTTCAAGAGTGTCAAGTGTCATGACCAATTAGGTCTAGTGTTCTATTTATAGAAGAGAGGTCATGAATAAAATATTCAATTAAATCAATTTTTTCCATAATTGATTCAATCTTTATTCCTTAATTAATCAATCATGATTAATCAATTCCATAATTGATTAATCTTTTCCACAAATGACTAATTACTTCCATAAGTGATTAGATCATTTCCTTAAATGATTAATCACTTCCTTAAGTGATTAATTATTTCCATAATTGATTAATTCCCGGTTAATGAATTCTTTAATTAATTAACCACCAATTAAATATCACATATTTAATTCCCGGCCTAGAATTAATTAATTTGCCCAAACACTTTTTAGGCCTTAAATTAATTAATTCATTATTTTGAACTCTTTCAAACTTCCATAAATTTATATTTGAACTTTTCAAATATTAATTTCTCTCATAATAATATATCAATATATATTATATTTGTTTCCCTTAATAAATTGAACATTTTCAATTTACTTTTATTACTTAGTTGCCTCAAATTACTTTACGAGCTACCAGTGGGACCTAATGGACCTGCAGATTAGAAGCTCCAACGATGTGAGATTAATTGGTCAAACTCATTAACCACATTAATCAATATTCGTTAACTGTGTGTACATTCCACTATAGACTCACAGTTGCACTCTTCTCACTGCAGACATATTTTCTGTGTCCACGGATCTAGACCAATATCGACTAGTTAGTCCTTCACGAGTGTCCGTAACACCAGTTGGGTCAAATTACTGTTTTACCCCTGGGTTACCTCTATTTCCTTAAGTACCAATTCTCCTCTAATGAACAACCTGTTTGTGGTCCAACCATCAAATAGAAAACTCTCTCGTGCCATTGAGAGGGTAGGGCCCTTTGTTCAAGACTCGGAGTAACCACTTAAGGGAACACTCATCTGCTTCCCTAAAGTCGGGAAGGAGTGAATTCCATCTTGTACGATTATGTTCCCAGCTCCCCATTCGGTCTTGTCCCCAAAGTGGTAGGCTTATTGAGTCGGCGTATTGGCCACTCTCACCCATACAAATCAAAGGACAATCTCTCATGAGCAGGAGTCCATAATCAACTCAGGATTAAGACTAAGTTGTCTAGGTCGTCCTAGTGAAATAGAAAACCAACTAGTTAACGGTGTTATAACCAGTGGTTACTATTTCGCGGTCCGGTCTTATGCAAACTCATTGCATAGGATACCCCCACTCGCATGTCTCCTACACGAACGCGTTGGATCGCAACGTTTGTATCAAATACAAAGTGGGCCGTATCCATAGTGTCACCAGGATAAGGCACTCAGTCTTATCCCTATACTATAGACCCTTTAGGCTGTTTCTTGAACAATGATCCCATATGTCACTACATATAGTTCAAGACTCATATTACAGCCTTGGATGTCTAGTTTATTGGATTAAGGTTATTATTAGGCAAAGACAAATATAAAATAACTAATAACAATTAATGGGAAAAATATATCAATATTATTTCATTAATATCCGGTCAATGGTTACATTCACTATCTACGAGTTTTAGGGCATAAAACCCAACAAACTCCCACTTGAACTAAAACACTAGTTAGTGGGATGTAAATGCAATAATCTAAAGCTGGAAATGTCATGTATATTAATACAATGAACTAGGGCATCCTTATACCCATTATACATTTCTCCCACTTGCCCTAGATTAGATGGCATACATATCTCGTAGACCTAGACCCTCTAGATGACCCTCAAACACTTTAGCCGTGAGAGCCTTCGTAAATGGATCAGCGATGTTGTGCTCCGAGGCGATCTTAGTGACGATCACATCTCCTCGTTGCACAATCTCCCGTATCAGGTGATACTTCCTCTCGATGTGTTTACCCCGTTTGTGGCTTCGAGGTTCTTTCGAGTTGGCTACAGCCCCACTATTGTCACAGTATAGTGTTATGGGCACGTTCATATTCGGAACTACTTCCAAATCAATAAAGAACTTTCTGAGCCATACTGCCTCCTTAGCTGCTTCGCAAGCTGCTACATACTCAGCCTCCATGGTTGAGTCTGCTATGCATCCTTGTTTGATACTTCTCCACACTACTGCTCCTCCATTGAGGGTGAATACTGACCCTGATGTGGATTTCCTTGAATCCTTATCAGCTTGAAAGTCAGAGTCAGTGTATCCAGTAAGAATCAAATCCTTAGCTCCATACACAAGCATGTAGTCCCTCGTTCTCCGAAGATACTTGAGGATATTCTTAACCGCTCCCCAGTGGTCCAACCCTGGATTAGACTGATACCTACTGACTACTCCCACTGCATAACATATGTCAGGCCTAGTGCAGAGCATAGCATACATTAAGCTGCCCACAGCTGAGGCGTAGGGAATGTGTCTCATGTTCTCAATTTCTTGAGGTGTCTTAGGAGACTGTTCCTTAGACAGGTGTACCCCATGTCTGAAGGGTAGTAGTCCCTTCTTGGAGTTTTGCATCGAATATCGAGACAACATCTTGTCAATATACGTTGCTTGAGACAGAGCTAGCGTTTTGTTCTTACGATCCCTAATGATTTGGATTCCCAGAACATATTGAGCCTCTCCCAGATCTTTCATTTGGAATTGGGCTGCTAGCCATTTCTTAATGTCAGTGAGGTATCCTACATCATTCCCAATGAGTAGGATATCGTCTACATAAAGTATTAGAAAAGCTACTTTCCTTTTGTTGATTTTCTTGTACACACAAGGCTCATCAACGTTTTGGTCAAAGCCAAAAGATTTGATTGCAGTATCAAATCTAATGTTCCATGACCTGGATGCTTGTTTCAATCCATAAATGGATCGATTGAGCTTACAAACCTTTTGTTCCTGACCTTGGGCTATGAACCCTTCGGGTTGAGACATGAAGATATTCTCTTCAAGATTACCATTCAGAAAGGCAGTCTTGACGTCCATTTGCCATATTTCATAGTCATAATATGTGGCTATGGATAAGATAATTCTTATGGACTTTAACATGGCTACAGGAGAAAAGGTTTCCTCATAGTCAACCCCTTCCTTTTGGGTATAACCCTTTGCCACTAGTCTAGCTTTGAAGGTTTGTACCTTTCCAGCTGCATCTCTTTTTCTCTTATAGATCCATTTGCACCCTATGGGTTTTACCCCATTTGGTAGATCTGTAAGTTCCCATACAGAATTGGAGTACATTGACTCCATTTCCAGGTTCATGGCTTTGACCCATTCATCCTTATCTTCGTCATTCATTGCCTGTCGATAGGACAATGGATCCTCAATGCCATCATTAGGTATGACAACCTGAGTTTCAGTTAAACCCAAGTAGCGGTCATGTTGTAATACAACCCTCCCACTGCGTCGAGGCATTCCCAACGTTTGAGATGGACGGGATGGATCTGAAGAACTAGTTCCTTCATCAACCCTTGTTGAAGGTCCAACTTCATCAACAACTCTTGATGATTCTTCAGTAGCTTCTCCTAATATCATTTTGCTGCGTGGTTTATGATCTCTCATGTGGTCTTCTTCTAAGAAAGTGGCGTTTGTCGATACAATCACCTTATTTTCTTGTGGGTCGTAGAAATAACCACCTCTCGTTTCTTTAGGGTAACCAACAAATTGGCACAGTTTTGAACGAGGTTCCAGTTTCTTAGGATTTGTCACAAGCACGTGTGTTGGACAACCCCAGATGCGAAAGAGATGCAAACTAGGTTTACGCCGCTTCCATAATTCGAAAGGTGTTTCAAAAACACTTTTCGAGGGAACATTGTTCAAGATGTATACTGCAGTCTCTACTGCATACCCCCAAAACGAGCTAGGCAATTGAGCATAGCTCATCATTGATCGAACCATGTCCAACAAGGTTCTATTTCTCCTTTCTGACACACCATTCTGCTGAGGTGTACCAGGGGCTGAGAGTTGATATTGGATTCCATGTTCTATCATATAATCCTGGAATATTTGATCCATATACTCCCCTCCTCGATCAGATCGAAGTACTTTAATAGATTTACCTACTAGGTTTTCAACTTCAACCTTAAACTCCTTAAACTTTTCAAGGGCTTCAGACTTATGTCCCATTAGGTACAAGTAACCATATCTTGAATAATCATCTATAAAAGAGATGAAATATTCGTACTCTCCTCGAGCTTTTACATTCATTGGACCACATAGATCCGAATGTATTAACTCTAAGGGTTCTTTGGCTCTGTAACCTTTTCCAGTAAAGGGTCTCTTGGTCATTTTTCCCTCGAGACAAGATTCACAAGGTGGTAGTGAATTATCTTCTAACTTGCTTAGAAGTCCATTCTTTACCAAACGACCGATCCTATCGATGTTTATATGACCAAGTCTTAGATGCCAAAGATTAGTTTTGTTACTTGATGGAGAAATCTTTTGTCTTTTACTTTGAGTTTCAGCAGTTTTAAATAATTCGTGATTTAAAAGAGCTTTGTTTTCGGTTGGTCTTAAAACGTACAAGTTATTTTCCAATTTGGCTGAACAAATAAGTACACCATTTTTATAAATGAACGCTTCATTCATATCAAAAGTAACTGTATACGATTGTTCAATCAAACATGAAATAGAAATTAAGTTCCTCTTAATCTTGGGAACGATTAACAAACTTTCTAAAAGTAAGAATCTATTTCTAAAAAAAATAACTTCGCAGCTCCCACTGCTTTAGCTGAAATGACTTCTCCAGTTCCGACCCTGAGTGTCATTTCCCCATCGTTCAACTGCCGAAAGGAACCATTTTCCTGAAAAGAAGAGCAAACATGATTAGTTGCTCCTGAATCAAGTATCCAGGTAAACTGATCATGTTCTACCAGGCATGTTTCTAAAACAAGTAAATCAAATTTACCTTCCTTTTCCTTCTTTTTCTCAGCAAGGTACTTTTGGCAGTTTCTCTTCCAATGTCCATCTACATTGCAGTGGAAACACTTGCCCTTATCTGCCACAGCTTTGGCTTTTCAATTGCTTTTAGCAACAGTACTGGGAGCTTTCCCCTTGTTTCCTTTCTTCTTCTGAGTTTTCTTTGAAGAAGTGGCTACAGATTTAGTTCCAGAGGATGTACCCTTCTCAAACTTTCTTTTAGAGTGGACAACGTTTGTCTCTCCTTCTATCTGTCCCTTGTTCTTAAGAAGTGACTGATAGAGTTGTAGCTCATTCAGGAGGATAAGTCAGGTTGAATGTTATTTTATTCATCATTGCATTGCTTCGAAACTGTAGAAAACTCTTCGGAAGAGATTCTAAGATGAATGCAACCTGACTACGCTCATCTATGACCGCCCCGTTTGCCTCTGCCACGTTGAATTGGACCATCATATCTAGGACATGCTCCTGAACAGACGTGCCCTCTTTCATGCGACAGCTATAAACGTATTTGAGAGCGTCATGGTGGAGTTGGTAGGACGGTTGTCCAAACATCTCCTGGAGAGAGTTCATAATCTCCCTCGCTGTTACCATGCTCTCATGCCTTCTAGCCAAAACTTCAGATAAGTTGGCTAGGATATAGACGCGAGTCTTATCATTGGCCTTTGTCCAGCGGTCATAAGCATCCTTAACTGCTTGGGATGCATTACGAGCAGGGGCTGGAGGACAATCCTCCGTTAAGACGAACCGCAGATCATCGACAACAAGAATCGTATTCAGGTTCGACTTCCACGTAGCATAATTTTCGCCGGTTAATTTCTAATTTTTAAGCAGAGAGACAATTGAGGAAGACATTGCTGAAATTTAAACAAACAATGACCGTATTAGTTATCTTTGCCTTAACCCATCATACAAGCAAACAATTGCACACAATCCAATCAATTTAGCAAAACAGACAATCACAGAACCCTAAAACTATCGATTTAGTTTTGCAACGACGTTTCAGAGGTTTAGAATGTCAGCCACCGAAGGGTGATCAGGCACTCCTCCTTTGAAATAAGACACCTCTCAGCTAATTCTAATTCCATAATAACTCATATTCCTATAGACATTAGCCACCGTTGTTCGGTCAAGGATTTGTTAACACTTTTAACTCATCCTCGTAAGTGTAACCCTCCCACTTTCAGATCTCAGAGGCACGCACCAACAGGCTACCGAAGGGAAAGACAACTGTTGGTGATTAGCCTAAGAGCTCCTATCCTTTTCAAGAGTTCACGATGTTCCGAATCCTATGACCAGGCCCTCCGAAGGGATGGTTGCGCCAGGACAACCTGCAGGCGGATCATAGGACTCTCACGGTGTGAACTATGGGCGGAGACCGAGGAATTCGTTGACACGTGTCCCGCTCCCACTTACTCTAGAGATTTTTCCCATTCACCTTGATATTGATCCATGCAAACACTTTCCGAAGGGAGGCCGCTCCTAAGGCGACTCGAAGCCGAGCATGAATCTCACGTTGTGAATATAGGGACGTAGGAGCAAAACTCGATTTAAATCTCGTTTTGTAACTTTCCTCCCACTGAAAATGTCCTAAGGTTAATTTAGGGTTATTTAACTTAGATAGTATTCGGCTAAGTCAATCTATCTAAGTCTGATCCTATTATAACAATTATGGAAAGGATTCAACTGCAATCTTTTGGGTGAATTAAACTTCCTTTAATAAACCCAACATTGCAAGTCAACATTACTATGGTTAATTCAACTCAATGTTCGGGTCAGTTCCCAGGTAGGAGGTGTTCCGTAAACCGTCAACTTAAATACCCCCCCAGCCTTAGACAGAACTTTACCGAGAGAGTTCCCTTATAACCTCAATAATGTAAGGTCTTTACTCTAAAGATCTAGGTGCATTAAACACTTTTAATAAACCTAGTGACATTGCATGCTAACATTTAACTATGATTAATTCAACTCCGGTGTTCCAGGCCAGTTCCCAGGTAGGAGGTGTTCCGTAAACCGTCAACTTAAATACCCCCAGCCTTAGACAGAACATTACCGGTGGAGTTCCCTTATAATCATAGCAATGTTTTTCCTACTTAGTCAATTAAAACTATTTTAAATTCTAAGTAAGAAAAGATTCTAATCCTATTAGAAATCGATCTAGGTCTAATTAATTTTAAACAATTTAAAATTAATCCAATTTATCCTATGATCTTATGTTTGCATGCAAATCTTGATTATAGATTGACGGTTTCTAATCATTAATATTAAAGAACTATTTCAAATTTTAATGATTAATCATATAATCAAGAATCTAGGGTTTAATTCATTCAACAATCTCATTCAAATTAAATAATTAAACCACACTAATTGCATGAATAATATAACAATTATATTATTAACTATGGATGTTTCATGCTTCATGCAATTTTTGATTTTCTTTTATTATAACAATTATAAGCCAATCAAGAAAATCAAACAAGCATGCTTCATTCATCACATTAAACATAACTATTTATATTTAATTTAAGTAATGACATGCTTCATGCTTTCCAATTTTTCATATAATTAATATACACTTATATTAAAAAATATGAAAACAAATCCATGCATTTAAACATACATTATAACAATTTATAATATATAAAAAATGCATGAGCATGTTTATAACCTAAGGTGGGATTAAAAATTCTATATGACATCCATAAAGCATATAAATAGCAATTGAACCGGTTAATTTTGGCCCCTAGGATAAAATAAAGCATTAAATTACATTAATTTAGCTAAATTCTATCCTAAAAATCCATGTACAGCTCCGGAATTGGTCTAGACAGCACGAACCGCCCCGAACCACCTTGAACCGGCCTTCAAAATCACGAACCATGCCAAAAATTGGCTGAACAATCAAGCATGAACTTCCTAATATTAGAAACTAAGCCTATCGGGGTGACAACAAACTTTAAAAATCATAATAAGAATCTAGATTTTCAAAGACGTCATTAGATAAGTCTATCACATGCTTTAGACATCAAAACTAAGTATCAAAAAATTTTAAAATTTCACAATTTCTGTCGTGCTCCCAGATTCCACAACATATAAACCATTTTCTCCCAAAACTTTTAAAATCACATCCTTGGCTATCATGGCTATCTCTTCATGCATCCAACAGAATTTAAATATGCTCAACACAGCGAAAGCCTCCCCCCAAACTTAAACTAAACATTGTCCCCAATGTTTTTAAAAACAGTAAAGCATAAAGAGGGATACTGAGACTTCCCTGAGCTAGGAGCACTTCATCTCCTTCCTTTGGATCCAGAAAATGGGATTTTTGGAATTTTGGGAATTGCTAAGGTGATCCTACAAAACCAAATTGGATCACGAAGCAAAGAAAATTATTTACCGCAAAAACAACTACCTAAACTTTAATCCTTGGGTTGCCTCCCAAGCAGTGCTTTCTTTAACGTCTTTAGCTAGACGAGGCTCGACACCCTTACGGAGGCTCGAAATAAAAGTTTTCATCATCCTCCGGACCCCACAAAAAATCACGCACCGAATTGCACACTGCAAACAGGGGAGAAAAAAAGCTTTCCCCTGACCCATCGTTCCTAAAGAGATTGTTATAATAACATTTCAGAAAATATGTAGCCGCATCAAATATCTTTTCTAAATCTCTATTCACAAAACAATTTTTAACATAGTCATCAAGTGTTATGATATCTACCGGTCTGGGATCTAAAGATGACCTATCAATCATGCCAGTCCATTCATCAGATTCAATATCTACATGCTCAAAAGATTCCTCAGACTAGGAATTAAAAAATGATTCAACTAAGCTGTCATATGACTCACTATAAGAAGAATTAAAGAATTCAAGCTTTTCTAGGTCAGATTCTATACTATGCACAGATTCAAGTTCCTCTAGGTCAGATTCTATGCTATCTACATCATTAGGACACGAATCAAAGTTATTAACATTTTCAGGGTCCATGTGATAGCGAGCATAGCTAGCTATTTTTCTCTGATTAATTAAGCTAGTCTTTTACAATTATTTGCCCAAATTTATGCATTTTTATGTTTTATTTGTAGGAAGTATGTGTTTGAAGCTTAATTCAGCAATTGGAGTCAAATGGAGATTCCAATCTAAAAAAAAATAATAATAATAATAAAAAAAAAAATAGCGTCGCGACGCTATAGAAAATTTTCCAAATTTGCGGATCGCGACAGCGTCGCGACGCTACAACGAAATTTTGCTATTTAAGCATCTTGTCGGCTAGGTTTTTGGGGACTTCGAATTAGGGACTTTTGGAGCCGACATTAGAGCAGAAAGAGGACAGAATTGAGCTGAAGCAAAGGGGATTAGTTGGAAATCAACCCATTGTTCGTGGGGATCGTGACGGGGACGTTCGGTCTCGGCCTACAACGAGTCTATTTCTCTTTTCCCTTACTTTAGACACTTTTTATGGCTTATTTAGACTTAGTTTATATTGTAACGAGGATGATGTGTAGCTAAGTTTAAATCTTAGGGATTCATGTAGCCGTTGGGCACGTTTTGGATTTATTTACGGTATTTATGCTATTGATGTCATTTATGCATATGTTGTATCCTTAATGCTTTCGATTTACTGGCCATAAATTGATTGATGTTTATATTTGAATCTAACTCGGGAGAGAGGATTTAAATTAGTAATCAATATGCATAACTAGAATTTAGCTAAAAATCGGGAGATTAAGGTTAATTCTAGAAATTGTTATAAAGGTTAGCCTTATTGCCTTGTATGTTTATTGGATTTAGATAGGGATATCGGGTTCAATTGCATATGGGAGAATCATGTATGCTCGGGAGAGATATGTGTGATTTTAGTTGCCAAGATTTATGAATCATAGCATGTGTTAATCCGTTTATTAATCCATAACTCCAATTGGTGAAATCAATTCCCTAAGACCAATTATTCCCATTTGATTGTCACTTTTTACTTTAGTTTTGTGTTGATTAATTCATATTCTCAGTCTATTTGATTCCCTAAATAAAATTGGCCAAGAGTATTTTCGATAATTAAAATTTGGCTAGACACCAATCCAGATGACGACATTCGATTGCATAATCACTATATTATTACTTGACCCGTACACTTGCGGTTAGCAATTTGCACATCAAGTTTTTGGCGCCGTTGCCGGGGATTGGCATATTTAGTCAATTTTAATATCGAAGAAAAATTGTCCGGTCTTAGTTTAGGGTGTATTCTATTTTTTTGTGATTTTTGTTATTTTTGTTTTAGGTAAATTGCATTTTTCCTTTAATTGTTTTTCTTTTCCATTCTTAAATTTTTTCATATTTAGATTTTTCCATATTTGTTTGAATTTTCCATTGATAGATTTTTAGTTTTTCCTTTTTAGATTAGTTTTTCCTTATTTGCTAGTTTCCTTTTTGGTTTTTTGTCTTATCTATTTTTGCATTCCATATTAGTTTATTTTATTTCCTTTTCTAGATTATATTTTCCATATTTAAATTGAGTCTTTGTCATGTGTTCTTGTTAGGTTATTGTTTGATTGAAAGCCTAATTATCATTGTTGCTTTAATTGATTTGAATGGCTTTTTATTCAACACCATATTCCAATTTTTCATCTTCAAGTTATACCCATTTAAATGAAAATTCTTCCTTGGAAAGCATAGTTCAAAATTATATTCAGGAATCTAGAGCGAGGAATCTAAAAATTGATGAAATCATAAGAGGACTTCAAGCTCCACAGGAAGTTAGTGAGGTGGGATCCACTTCCATAAGTTGTCTAGTGAGTCAAGTAGTCGATGACTCATTGGCACTCATTCATGAGCGTAGTTCTTTCGATCTTGATGAGGATGAGCAGTTGGGGGTTAGTTGCATGAATAATGGGGACGAATTGGAGAGTTGGAGCACCTTTCAAGAACATGGTTGTGAGGAAAAAAAAGAAAATGAGCTTGTAGTGTTAGAGGAAGTTCAGGAGGTAGAGTTTGAGGTTGAAAAACCTTCGTCTGTTTTATCTTCTCCATCCTTTGTAGATTTTGATTGTTCTTTTTTCTATTCTCACGAGTCAGTTTTAGAGTCAGAGTCTCTTTATTTTGATATTTCTCCTTTTATGCTTCTTTTATTAAAAAATACAAAAAATAATTCTGTTTCAGGGGCCCATGAAAAACTAGTAAGTTTACTAGCGATCGTTGGGTATATTGATTCAAGGAAGAAGGGCCCAAAGAAGTACGAGAATTTTTATGTGCCTTGATAGACTGGACAAACACGTCGAGCTAATGACGTTAAACAAGCGCTTTTGGGAGGCAACCCAAGTAAGTTTAGTGTGTTTTCTTTTTGTTTTTTTTATTTATTGTTTGTAGGTCTTGTTTTCTTTCTCTCCTTTGCTTTCAAGCTGTCAAGATTCCAGACATTCAGTCAAGAAGTCATCATCATTCCAGGGCAGTATTGTTCACTCCTTTCATGCGTTTATTGTTCTCATGCTTGTTTATGCTTTATTTTCGTTATACATTGAGGACAATGCATACTTTAAGTTTGGGGGTGGATTAGCATGTTTGTGGAGCCCTTGAGCATCTGAGTTCGGGCTATAGTTTTGAGCTTTCTTTGAATTATGCATATGGTTGTTTTCTGGATGCTACTTTTGCATGATTATGATGTCCTAGGATAGGCTTTCTTGTCAATTTTCAAGCTTGTGATGAGTTGTAAGCATGAGTGCCCAAAAAGGGAGACTTTTTAAAATTTTTCTAGGAGATGACTTGCATGAGTAGAGTATTTGTCTTGGCTAGATTTGGATTTGAATGCTTAGGAGCGAATTATTGGGTTCATATGCTTGTTGTCACCTCGATAGGTGTAGGGTAGAGCTAAAGAGTTATTTTTTTTGCAAATTAGCATGTTTGATCTTGCTTAGGAGAAAAGAAAAAAATATCTGCTTATCATGTTCATAACGAAAAATCATTCTTGTTGTTATTGTTGAGGAAAAAAAAAATAATGTCATGGCTTGTGCACAATATGCAATGGTTAATAAAGATTAAGGCAAAAAGAGCTACCCCTGTTTTGATCAGTTAGGCCAACCAGAGAAAACTCAGGTTAAGGGTCCCTGCAATGGGTGTGTGAAAGCTAGTGCCACATATAAATGCTTAATTCAATTGTTTATTAAAAGCACCTAAGTATGGAGATAAACAAACTAATTTGTTCCATTAACTCATTAGTGAAACCTTAGTGCCAGTGTAGAGGGAAGATGAGCTGAGAGTTTAATAATCCAATCCCGGGCTAGTAGAGTCTGATCTTGTTGAGTTAGATCTCGCTTGTGCAAGTTAATTTTGGAAAAAATTTAATTTGTCTCCCTCATTGGTCCTTGTGTGCATGTCTCTTGCTTGCTTGACTATTGACTTTTGAGCCTTGAGGATTGAGTCATGTTTGTTGCATTCATTCTTCCACTGTATGCTTGATTTTTAGTTTGCTCAAGGACTAGCAAAAGCTTAAGTTTGGGGGTATTTGATAGCGAGCATAGCTAGCTATTTTTCTCTGATTAATTAAGCTAGTCTTTTACAATTATTTGCCCAAATTTATGCATTTTTATGTTTTATTAGTAATAAGTATGTGTTTGAAGCTTAATTCAGCAATTGGAGTCAAATGGAGCTTCCAATCTAAAACAAAAAAAAAAAACAAAAAAAAAACAAAAAAAAAACAAAAAAAAAATAGCGTCGCGACGCTATAGAAAATTTTCCAAATTTGCGGATCGCGACAGCGTCGCGACGCTACAACAAAATTTTGCTATTTAAGCATCTTGTCGGCTAGGTTTTTGGGGACTTCGAATTGGGGACTTTTGGAGCCGACATTAGAGCAGAAAGATGACAGAATTGAGTTGAAGCAAAGGGGATTAGTTGGAAATCAACCCATTGTTCGTGGGGATCGTGACGGGGACGTTCGGTCTCGGCCTACAACGAGTCTATTTCTCTTTTCCCTTACTTTAGACACTTTTTATGGCTTATTTAGACTTAGTTTATATTGTAACGAGGATGATGTGTAGCTAAGTTTAATTCTTAGGGATTCATGTAGCCGTTGGGCACGTTTTGGATTGATTTACGGTATTTATGCTATTGATGTCATTTATCCATATGTTGTATCCTTAATGCTTTCGATTTACTGGCCATAAATTGATTGATGTTTATATTTGAATCTAACTCGGGAGAGAGGATTTAAATTAGTAATCAATATGCATAACTAGAATTTAGCTAAAAATCGGGAGATTAAGGTTAATTCTAGAAATTGTTATAAAGGTTAGCCTTATTGCCTTGTATGTTTATTGGATTTAGATAGGGATATCGGGTTCAATTGCATATGGGAGAATCATGTATGCTCGGGAGAGATACGTGTGATTTTAGTTGCCAAGATTTATGAATCATAGCATGTGTTAATCCGTTTATTAATCCATAACTCCAATTGGTGAAATCAATTCCCTAAGACCAATTATTCCCATTTGATTGTCACTTTTTACTTTAGTTTTGTGTTGATTAATTCATATTCTCAATCTATTTGATTCCCTAAATAAAATTGGCCAAGAGTATTTTCGATAATTAAAATTTGGCTAGACACCAATCCAGAGGACGACATTCGATTGCATAATCACTATATTATTACTTGACCCGTACACTTGCGGTTAGCAATTTGCACATCACCATGCACTCAGGAATATCAAGGTCAGACTTGATAGATTCAAACTTATCATGATCAAACTCAAAACTATCTATCAAGTAATCATTTCTATGCAAATCATGCTCATCCTCAATGTCAGACAAATCAATATCATCATCAAAATCATCGGTTTCAGGCAAATCCAATTCATTCTCAAAAGAAGGTAAATCATCAAATGCAGATATTTCATGCTCATAAGCAGACAATTCCAATTTATTTTCAAAGTCAAGCAATTCTAAATCATTCAGCTCATTCTCAAATAGAGGGTCATCTAATAAAGCATTAAAATCCTCATCATCCATAAGCACTTCTCCTAAGCCTAGGCCAAGATTATACTCTACCTCTTCATCATCGTCAGTCAAGTATTCAAGAACAATGGAAAAACATGTATGCAAACTACATACACACTCATCTTGGCCAAAAATACCAAACACGACTTTTTCATTATCAATGTTCAAGGTAAGCTTACCTGTATGCACACTAATCTCAGCCTTACCAGTCGCTAAGAAGGGTCTGCCTAGAATAATGGGTACTTCTCTGTCTTCCTGCATGTCGAGTACCACAAAGTCTACAGGGAAGATAAATTTGTTAACCTTTTTCCAGCACGTCCTCCACGACACCCATCAGGTGGGTAATCGATCTATCAGCAAGTTGGAGAGTAACGTCGGTGTCCTTCATTCCTGCTAAACCAACCTTCCTGTACACAAAATAGGGCATCAAATTTATACTAGCACCTAAATCACATAAGGCCCTATTGAAAGATACTTCTCCTATGATGTAGGGAATAGTAAAACTCTCTGGGTCTTTCTGTTTAGAAGGCATCTTTCCAGAAACGATGGTACTACTACTTTCAGAAAATTTAAAAACTTCCTTTTTCAAACTTTTCTTCCTAGAAAGCATTTCTTTCATGAATTTCCCACAATTAGGCATGTTATACAAAACATCTACCAAGGGAATATTCACAGACAATTTTCTAAACATTTCTAGGAATTTCTGAAACTGCTCATCTAATTTAACATTTTTAAAGCGTTGAGGAAAAGGTAACTCCCTGTAGTCAAAGGTTGGACATTCGCCCCTCCTCTTGGGCGGGCTAATGTGCTAGCCTTTGTCATGATGGTTGCATGGAACCACTTCTTCCTCGTTCAGTTTCTCTTCATGCTCGCCATTCTTCTGCTCATATTTTTTCTTTCCTGCAAAAGAGTTAGAAACATCACAATTTAAATCAATAGAGATAGGAGGATGTTGGGGCCTTTTAGAGGAGGTTTTTTATGCCTCAGCGCTTTCATCTTCATCCTTGCTCTTCTCTTCTTCCTTCTTCTTTTCTGAACTGTTCTCCAACTGTCTACCACTTCTTAGTGTCACCATCTTGCACTGCTCTCTTGGGTTAGGTTCAGTGTCGCTTGGAAATTTTCCCTTCTGAAAGGCATTCACCATTGAAGCTATCTGACCTATCTGAATTTCCATATTTTTCAGAGCTGTGTCGTGGTTATTAACTACCGTCTGGAGATTCACATTCAACACTTTTTGTTCTTTTATAAACATAGCCACCATCTCCTCCAGGTTATTCTTCTTTTCTGGCACACTAGATGATGCAAAACCTGGTGGTGGCTGTAAAACATTCTTCGTGTTCGAGTACGAGAAGTTCTCATGATTGCGCAAACTGGGGTGGTAGAAGTTCGATACTCCTTGAGTAAATGGTATGTTTCCCACGTACTGAACTTCTTCCACATCTTGACCTTCCTTCTTTGAATAACCTTAAGCTAAGGTGGAAATAGGTTTGACCACCTCAGATGAAGTCAGCTTTTTCAGGGCTTTTGTCAAAGATGCCATCTGTGCCTTCAACGAACTCGACTCATCTAATTCATAAATTCCAGCCTTCTTAGAAATTGCTCCCTTCTCGGTCGGCCACTGATAACTGGTTGCTGCCATTTCCTCTAGCAGATCTTTGGCTTCCGTTACTGTCTTGGAAAGAAAACTTCCTCCTGCTAATGTGTCTAGAACTGTCTTGGTGGAGGGATTCAATCCATTGTAAAACAACTACACCTGGAGCCAATCCGGATATCCATGTTGTGGGCATCGCCTAAGCATTTCCTTGTATCTCTCCCATGCCTCGTACAACTGCTCCTCGTCAAGCTGTCTAAACGTTCTGATCTCAGTCCGGAACTTTGTAGTCTTGGCAAGCGGGAAAACTTCGTCAGCAAGGCCTGGGCAAGCTCGTCCCATGTGCTAATACTGCCTGTCTCGACTGATTCGAGCCAATCCTTTGTCTTGTCTTGTAGAGAAAATGGGAATAACCTCAATCTTATAGCGTCGACCGGAACTCCGATCATTTTTACCATCCCACATATTTCAAAGAATGATCGCAGATGTGAGTGTGGATCCTCAGAAGGGTGTCCTTTAAAAGAGTTATCGCGCGCCATCTGAATCAATCCTGTCTTTAACTCAAAATTGGTAGCTTGGATTGAGGCGTAAACAATTCCAGAATTCTCGGTGGGAAGAACTGGCTGTAAAAAGTCTCTGATTGCCTTGGGAGCTTCATCTTGATGGGCCATTGCTTCTGCTAATCTTTTCTCTCTACGAATGGTTGTGTCCTGTCAATTTCAAGATCTAGCGGAAACAAATTAACCACCTTGTTGCTTCGCATACAATACTCCCAATCGATCAAAAGAACCAAACAAAAACAAAAATAAAATGATATTCACAAATTAATGAAAAAAAAATATTTACACCTAATTCACTATTTATCTCTTTCTCTTCGATGTCAAGAAAAATTGATTTGCTTAAAAATCAAGTCTCCCCGGCAATGGCGCCAAAAACTTGTTGGTAGAGAATGACTTTTACACCACAAGTGCACGGGTCGTCACAAGTAATATAAAACGGTAGGTAATACCGAGTATCGAATCCACAGGGAGGCGAGGCGAACATTTAGCGAAACAAAGATTCCTTGAGCACTAAAAATACTTGGGATAAATAATATCCAGGGACCAAAACATGCAATTTAAGAGAATTTAAAAATTAAAGCAATAAAAGAAATCAATTTGATCAATCAAGGAAAATAAAATACGAAGAAAGAGTTTTTAATGGGAAGTGGGGTCTTGAAATCATTTATTAGCTAAACATTTGTTATAATTATCCTATCTCGTTGCCCAACTAATTATAATCCTAAAATCTCCGTTAATCACATAGGTTCTCCTGTCAGTCTCCCCTAATTGTAATTAATTCATTTTAACAACCTAAGTGTCCTTAGCACAATTAAAATTCATTAATTACTTCGCTCTGATTCATTTTAGGAATCTAAGTTTAATCAACTTATCTCGTTGTCACAACGGGCAATTAAACTAGTTGTATGGATTATGATCTCTCCTAACTTCTCTCCGTCGAGTCTCCATTAAGAATCAGATCAATACACAATTGGCAAGATTGCATACAACATTAAGCACATCCATACAAATAATTAGGAAAAGGGCAAGAGACAGGTAATTATAACAATATTTTGACTATAATTTCATTTCAAGACCCCAAATTGGGGTTTAGCTATACATAGCTAAAGTATCCACAAAATTTACAATGGAAAGCATAATTAAGAGCATAATAAAAGGAAAGGAATTGACCGTCGAAAACCCCTTCGCTGACGCTTGGAGTCCCTCCGAACACTCCGTGAGCCTCCTAGGATGCTCCCCAAAATTCCCCAAATATTTCCCTCTAAAGAAACTCTCAAAAAGGCTAGAAAGCCTTGAGAGAGGCTCCCAAGGGAGCCAAGAAAGCAAGGAAAGGATGGAAGAAAGTGATGATTGATCCTAAAATGAGGCACCAAGGGGCGCCTTATATAGGCTCGGAAAGGGGGTAGCGTTGCGACGCTGTTACGTCATCGACTTGCCGGCCGAGAAATGGACAGTGTCACGACTCTGTCCTTACAGCGTCTCGACGCTAGGCAATTTCCAGAACGTTCAACTACAATTTTGTGCTTGATTTTGGGCCTCCACTTCATTTCCTTTGGGCCTTTTTTCACATGATTGATCCCTTTTGACTCCCCTTTGACCTAAGCATGGAAATTAGGCTTGAATGACTTCATTTTGGGCACTTTTCTCACCAAAATCCATAATTTGCTCCTAGAGACCAAATGACAAAATACATTAAATATTTTCAATAAAAACACAACTAAAGCACTAAAAAGCCTAATAAATTGGGACTAAAATAGCGACATTTCTGCTTGCTATCATCCAACAGCTCCTACCGTCTTACCCGCCAAGCCGAAAGCCAAATCTCCAAAGGCTGCATCTCCTAAAAATCCATTCCCCGAAGTATTCAGAGATGTAAATTTTTGGGAACGGATGGAGATAATGAGAAAAAGTGATTTCCTCAACGAGAAGGGATTCTCTAACAGAGCGGGAGCACTGTCAGAGTTTGTAAGCAAAGTTACCTCACAGTATAAGTGGCAGGAGTTCTGTGCTCACCCTCAGGAGGTCGTGGTGCCATTAGTTCGAGAGTTTTACGCCAGCCTGCATCCAAGAGGGAACGATGTTATCAGGAACCCCTCGACCAAGCAGATGAAAGAAACACTGAAATTAGTGGGCAACAAGGGTGTTTAGTGGAAAGAATCCTAAACGAAGGTGAAGACTCTAGTGCCAAGTGACCTAAAGCCAGAATCGACAGTTTGGCTTCACTTTCTGAAGAACCGTTTGATGCCAACCACCCACGATAACACCATTTCAATAGATAGAGTTATGCTCCTCTACTGTATTATGAAGGGGTTGGAGATCAATATTGGGAGCATTATCGGGGAAGAGATTCTAGCCTGTGGAAGGAAAAAAGCAGGTAAACTTTTCTTTGGATCACTTATCACCCAGCTTTGTTAAAGGGTGAAGATAGTTCCGAGAAAAGACGAGGAGCGCATTTCTTTAAGCCGACCATTGACCTGTCCTTGATTGGGAAGCTTCAGCAGAATAGCATCCAAAGGAAAGACAAAGCCTCCACATCTCAGGAAACTCCACCATCAGGGCCGAACATGGCTTCTCCATCCCAGCACACTCCTTTTACAGGGTCCTCACTGTCATCTGAAGCCCTAGCCATTACCTACCATTAGCTAGATCAAATCAGGGAAAACCTGAAGACTTATTGGGCATGCAAAGGAGAGAGATGAAGCCATTAGAGAGTTCTATCTCTCTATCGCTCTGAGTATTGCTCCGGTCTTTTCCAATTTTCCTCAATCACGGTTGCCTCAAGAAGATAAGGATTCTGATGAAGAAGAAGATGAAGAGAAAGAGAGTTCCTCAGACGAGGATTAGGGGAGTTTTCTGACCCCTTTTACATATTGTTTCTGTGTTTTATTGTTTGTTGTTTTTTGAGTTTTAGCATGAGTTAATTCTGTTTTTAGTTGTTTAGTTGTTGTTTTTTATTGCTTTAATTGTTTAGTTTGTTAATAGTATGTTAATAGAATAGTTTTAGATAGTTTGTTGATAGTTTAGATTAGATAAACTTGGGTTTTTCAATCTTTTCTATAAAAATCTGCTTGTTGTTTTTGAGCTTAACCTATGAACTTTTTGAAAAAAATCAAAATTCTAAAAAACATGTTTTGGAAAAAAGCATGTTTTCAAAGGAGTTTTCTTTTAAGCCCTTGATGATGATAACTAGAGCTTTGTTCTATCTCAAAAGTGCCTCTATCACAACCAAATTGTTTTCTAGTCATAGGCTTTCCATTAGTCTTTTTCTTTACAAAATTTTCTTAAGTCTAAACTTCCCCGTGTTCAAACTTTCTAACACTCTAGGAGAGTTTAGCCTTAAAGTTTTGAAAGACAAAAAGCCTTATGTTAAGCCCATGCCTCAAAAACAAAGCCAATGAGAACATTGTCTAATTTTAAGTTTGGGGGGGGGGGTGCTTTACCTTGTAAATATTTATGCTTTATGCCATGTTTTTTGTAAATTTGTACTGTTGGAAAAAAATATGTGCTCAATTGCACTTTAAAAAAATGAAAAAATGAAAAACCGAGAGTTACTCCTCCTGCCTAGAGTTTACTGAGTAACCAGGGGCATTCATGACACCCATGGTTTGCCACTACGAGAAAGGTTTACTTAGGGAAGTGAGTATCATTCCAAGCTTGTGAACTTTGCTCGTAGCTAGATATCTTCACCACAAAGTGTCGGTAAGCTAGAACGAAGGTGAAGATTACAACAATGATACTCTTGGGAGAAAAAGAAGTTGAATAAAATGAGCACCAGTAGTCAAATAAGTTTGGGAGAGATAGAACCTCAAGTCTTGTTTTTCTTAACTAAAAGGACTACACTAGGCTCAATGAGTAGAAGTTAGGTAGTTTAAACATATTGATTATGATGGACTAGGGAGAGTTTTGCTTTGAAAAAGAACAATAGAAATCTTCATGCCTAGGAAATTTAGACGTTGTGACTAGCATTAGCACTAGAGTAGAACCCTCTCCTGAAAGGCAAACTTTTTAGAAAACGATCTTGAGAAACATGTTTACTTGATTCTATGTCACTTGATTTTCAATTTAAAGTTGATGATAGTACGATGATTGATTACTACACATGAACCTTAACATTTTTGTTTGCAATTAATATTGAGCTCCTACATTCTGATTTGCAATTAAGAAGTTGATCTCTAACGTTCTGATTTGCTATTGCTTGAGGAAAAGCAATGAGTTAAGTTTGGGGGTATGATAAGGGTAAAAAATATACCTATTTTACCCTTATATTTAGCTCATTATCTTGTCAAAACTATATGTTTTAGATCAATTTTACTGTTCTCGAGCTCAAAATATGTTAAAGTTTTTAAGTTAGGGTGTTGAGAGTCACTTTTGTCAAATTGTGCTCATTTGTTCTTAAAAAGACTCAATTTTAAGGGAATTTGACTAAGTTTGTGCAAGAAAATAGAGGAAAAGTTGGAATTTTTCCAAAAATGCGACTGCATTTATGGGAAGGCAAAATGAAATGCGACCGCATTTCTGGAAAAACCGAGGCAGTTCCGAGTCTACTGTGGGTCGTTTTGAATGAGACTTCATCGCACCTAACCTGCTGTTTTGACCCCGAAACCGATTGGGCTACCTACCAGCACCTATTTCGTAGCTCCTCAACCACTTCCAACACTATATAAGCTCGTGATTCGAAGTCAAATCCAAGCATAACTCATTTGGAAGAAGAGGGTGGTGACAAAATCCTAGTTGACGCCTATGAGTAGGGATGCCCGAGGTCCTTCTTAGATGACTAAATTCTATCCTTAGTTAGACATCAAACCTTAGGGTTTGTAGGGATTTTCACCAATTCCCACTTGTAAAAGCGAGAGAGTGGAGTGTCTAAGAGAACTCTAGAAGGATTGGATAAAATAAAAAAACCCTAGTATTTGGTCACTGTCATTATTTCCAGCTTTTGTTACTTTTCATTTATCTGTATTTTTTACATCTTGTTTTCAATGAAAAGGTATTCAATTGCACTTTATCTCACCATGAGTAGCTAAATTTCGTTGAGAGGTTCAATATGGTGAATTCCCTTATGGGTCAATAGCTTGAAAGTGTTTTATTTGCTTAAGTATTGTTCAATGCATGTCATTCTTTATTGATTATCATTCTGATCTTACTGAGTTTAAATTGATCACTTAGACTTTGCATGCTATGTGAGTTTGATCTCGAAAGGGACAAACGATATCGATTCTCATAAAGGTGATATAGGAGAAAAAGCTCGAAAGAGATCGTTCGGTGGTATAGGGCAAACTGCCTAAGGCACCCTATATCAACTATAGGGTTATTGATTGCAATCGTGAATTATCTATGTCGGAGTCGAGTCACAGAAATGTGCATAACGGTACTCGCTTAGCCTTCTAACGGTTCTTGGGAGCAAGACCAAATAGAAGTTAAATCTGACCCAATGCATTGAATATGCTTAAGTTGAATAATCCATGATTAAAGTTATTGCCTTTGGGATGAATCCATGTTGAATATCTCGTTTTATTTATTATTGTTATTCTTTATTTATTTGCTTGTGTTATTTATTTTTCTAAAAATCAATCATCAATCATTTCTTTGGTTACCTATTTTTAAGCAATCAGTTGAGCAGTTTCTTCTTCAAATCTGAATTTCCAATTTATTCCTCGTGGGATCGATACCCTTGGAATACTTCTAAGGTTTTTATTACTACGTGGGATAGTATATACTTGCACTAAGGTTGGCTGAATTTATCTTTATTATTATCTATCATCTTATCTCACATCCATCATTCATCCTCTGCGGCACCATTGATATTGTATATGGTATGATTTATATCCATGATATTGGTTATAAACCCATTTTATTAGAATGTGAGCTTCCTATACTTTTGATTTTTGTTCAATTTGGTCACATACATCTAAATATGATCAATTTTTGCAATAATTATAAATTCATGTGTAGTATTTATTCATTTTTATATTTTTTGGGTACATTATCAAGTCATATTTCAAATTTTCTAATTAACTTATACTTTAAAATGTATTATTATACATGCAACACACGTATTTTAAACTAGTCTCATAAAAATTGCTCTTCTAGATGAAAAAGACAATAGAAACCATAACATTAACCCTCTAAAACATATTATATTTAAGTTTTTTTAGATAATTGGCCATATTTGATAGCAAGGGTGTAAGTAAATGTTAACACTCTCTCCAAGTCTCCTCACTTTTTTGAGTAAAAGATTTTAAATCTCGAAACAAAATTGGTAAAATTCGAACAAAAATCCTAACAACAAAACTTGCATAAAACTACAGAAAATACACAGATACAAATCATTAGAAAACAATAGCAAATACTTACTGAGCCATGCAAATTTTGTGCAATTCCATAAAAACCTAAATATTGTGCAATTCCATAAAATTTTTTCTTTCAAATATTGTGTAATCTCATAAAAATTACTTTTCTAGATGCACTAGATGATGAAAAACCCTAGCATTAACACTCTAAACATATTATATTTCAAGTTTTTTTTAAAAAAATAATTAACCATATTTGATATAATTGATAGCATTGTAAAAGTGATACTTTATCTCAAGTATTTCAAGCTAGTTCATGAGAATTTATGTGCTTAATTGGTTAATTTGTAGATAATTGAGCAACTGGAACTTCTCGGAGCGTTTTGGACCAAATAGGGCTAAAATGGAGCAAAGTAGTCCACATTTGGACAATTGATGCCTTGAAGGAACGTGTTTTCCTATTTCTCTGTTCGTGGCATCAAGATATGCTATGGATGGCATCTCAACGCTAACTTGATTCTATTTAAGCATTCTTTTCAATTTGGCCAATCTAAAGTTGTTCATTGAGTTTTTTTTATTAACAACCTCATTTTCCAACTTTCTTTACTATTTTCCTTAGGTTAGGATTAGTTTAGTTTAATTGATTGAGTCATGAACCTTGGTTTGTTCATCTCAAAAGCTGGCTAAACTTCTGATGCCAATTCAGAGGCTTGTCGGGTTGTATTTGGTAACATTGTAAGAATTATGTTCTCAATTTCACATGGACTTCAATAGTTGATCTTTTCTTAGATCGTGTTTGATTATGAGCATGCATAGTAGATTAAATTGATAACTTATTCGTAGTTTGTATGTTCATCATGCTATGTATGTTTGTTTGAGATCCATAATTTTCGAGAACACATGCTTAATTTTAGTAACAAATACGTCGGCTCATGTGCGTGTTTTTTAGGTTTTTTACTTGACTCATAGGTTGCATGATAGGCCTTAGGTCTAAGAGAGGGTTTAGATTAGATTTTGCGAACCAAATTAATTAGAGCATCCTAATTAATCCCTAGAATGTTAAAGTGGTTAATCAATGGGTATGAAATGCTATCATGTCTAGTTTGTAACGACCCAACTAAATTAGGGACTAAGAACATGTTGAGGGTTGCAACTACATGCATAAGAACATAGAATTTTTCTTTTATAAACATAAAGCAAAAGAGAAATAACTTTTCATTTATTTCAAACTGGGTCCAAAACATAAGTAAATTTCATAGGATAAAAATAATTAAAACATTTGAAAGAAACCTCAAAAAAATGCTCATAGTTCAAAAACATGAATCTCTAACAAGAAACAACTCTTAAGATAGAGCAAACTGAGATCCTAAGAAATACATGATTTGCAGCTGCATATCACAGCCCAGATACCACCTAAAAAGGAATGTCGTGTAGCATGGGTATATAAGAATATACTCAATAAGTAGCCAACTTAAGGGTTGAAACAAGTTGCATGAGAACTGATAACATGAAACTTGACTTTTAGGTCTTAACATCATAGGGACCTAACTGAAACATACATTCGGGTTTCTAATCCTAGAGTCATAACTGGATATATGAAACATTCTATCTAGGGTAATTATCTATCTCCAACCTGAGCCAACTAGAGTATTGTGTGGGTCAATCCTGTATGGCAAGTAAACTAGAGACTAGTTAGCAACCAACCTCTAGTAGAACTACACCTATCCCAACACAATACCCCTGAAACATGAACATGAAAACTCGGTGGAGCAACTAACACATGAAAACATGCTTGAAGGCCAACTCGTGCACAATAACATGTCTGAACATAAGCTTAACACCGTCTTGAGACTGATAGAACGCACGACAACGTGCCTGAAAACTGAGCTTTAATTAGTCTTGAGATGGGAACGAAAATAACCCTAGCAAACATAAAACTTAAAAACTATCTAAGTTTATCTAAGGCCCTAATAACATGACTAAGGTCCTTTAACGTGGAGTTGCTAGTGTATTTCATATTCACTTCTTATTGTATTGAATTAATTAGAGAATATGTCATTGTTGTGCATTAATCCAAGTATAAATTATGCACTACCAAGTAACATCTAGAGTATTCCAGAGGCAGAACACAGGGAAGGGGCAAGTAGCAAAAATATCTTTAACAACTCCTATTCTAGTGTGACTGTGCTAAAAGTCTATAAAGAAATTGAGAGGCGGTAAGTGTAAGGATGAAAACCCTTATGCGGTAGAAATTTATCAGACCTTTTCTCAGTTTTTAATCATGATTCAAATGGCAAATATTACAAAGATCATACATTCATACTACTGAACATCATAAGGCTAAGCATGTTGTAAATCATAATTAAGGATCTAAGCCTAAACATAACTATAGAGAAAAGATTTACACAAACCTTCGTTGATGACTCGGAAAGGTTTCACCAAATCACCTTTTGGAAAATATCACGATCACTTCTCTGCAAATCACAACAACACCACCACTCAATCACACCATTATTCTCAAGGGAATTCCAGAGGTAGAAGGGTGGTGGGAACTAATTATCTTGGATTGGGATTTTCTGGAGAGAATTATGTAGAGAGATCAGAGAGTGAAAGCCCATAGAGTGTTTCGGTAATCTCCTTCACACTAGAGCAGGAGAGACTGAGAACTACCCAGTCATGTGGCCTATGGCTAGGGGAGGGAGTGTGGAAAACATGGAATACCATCCAGGTATCAAACTTCCTCCATCAGTTAACTCTTAACTGATTAAATTTAATTTTAAAATAATTTAATTTAATTAATAATTCATTTAAATCATATTTAACTGAATATCCCTCACATAACCTATAGTTTTAATTCAATCAAATCAAATTGAATTAAATTAAATTGAACTAAATTAATTAAATAATTAATTAATTCTCCAACTAATTAATCATTAAATTAAATATCATATATTTAATTTAACAATATAATTGAATCATATTCAATTATATTTCTCTCATATCCTATAGTTTTAATGTGTATCTAATGCAAATTTAATTTAACCTATAGTTTTAATATGAACTCAATTCATATTAAATTAATATTTACACTTCTTCAAATATTCAATACTCCCATGAATTAATTTGGAATCAAATCCAAAATTAAATTTATATTATAAAGTTTAATTAAAATATAAACCTTATATTATAATGTATCTCCATACATTATAATATAAAGTATTATATATTATAATGCATTGATATAAAAACAAAAGCTAATGCATTAAAGGGGGAAAATAATGAGATATGAGTTATCAAGGCTTTCACCGCAGCAACCACATGTGGCAGATAAGATATTAGTGCTGCACATAACAATGAATCGACAGATTACTGATGCCTAAGCGAGAAATTATCATGCATTTCCCTCTCGGTATTACACATGTGTTGAACTAAGAATATTCCTATTACTTAATTCACGTGTTAGCTCAGTTCTCTTTTGCTTGCAAATGGTTGAATTATCCCTAAAGCAACCTAAACATATTCATGTGTTATAAAAAACAGTTGAATTATCCCTAAAGCAACTTGACCACATTCATGTGTTATCTTGCTCTACTTAGATAGTTCCACATGTATTACCCTTCCGACGCGTTAGCATGTGTTGGGCTTCTAGAGTGAGTAGAAATATGGTATAAAAAGACTCTAGAATTCCTGTGCAAGCATACACAGTCTGCAGCAAGTAATATTATCAATCCAAATCCTGAATTAGTTTCCACTTTATCTATTTTGTATGAATCTTTTAATGGTTTCAAGGTAATAAAAATGATTGGGTTTTATAAGAATTATGTTGAAGCAAAGTAAATAACAGAACAACAAGTAAACAAATAGGCAGATAGATTAGAGACAGGCGCTGGTTAGGATTTAGTGATTGTTTTAAAAGATGCTCTAGCAATATTATTGATCATGAATTTCTCGCAGTATTATTAGCGGATTCCTCCTGGAACTTTGGATCTTTTGGGATGTGTTTCAACCCCAACGAAGTACGACCGATCGAGCACTAGGCAACTGGCTATCCCTAGCTTAGGCACAGGCGTTCACCAATACACAATGATCGTAGTGTGGATAATTGCCACACACTCTCTAAATCATCCCTGAAACTAGAGAGATGTATTCACACCGGCTGGCCAGGAGGGCATAAAATGGAAATAAGCACAACAATTAACCAAAATGTGATAGTCAATATATTACTAAATATGAAACACAACAATCACATTATTCCTAACCAACACCTAAGCTACTTAGTTCATAATAGGCATGGAAACACGAATTACAATCTGAGTAGGCATGTCCATAATCACAAGATAATAAAGAAAATAATAATCTCCTTAATCAGCTTGTGGATGATGGTCTTCTAGTGGTCTCCAACCTCTTTATACTACTCGGCTTCCAAGGAAACATGGAATGGTTTTGACTTGGATGGCTACTTCCTTTTATAGAAGGATAGGAGGCTTGAATTAGGTCAACTTGGATACGTGTAGGACTCTCCTTGCTCCTTTATCCCGAAAATAACTCAACAGAAGTCGGTTCATGAAGTTGGCTAACGAGCTGTGATGTGGCAGTTCTGCTCCCAGTTTTGCTGCAGCACAGAATTTGCTTCCTCAAGTCGCCCAGCAGCATAATCTGCACAAAGTAATTTCCAAGGCTTCCATTCTTCCAAATGGGTTAAAACATATAATATATATCTAAAACCAACCCTATTAAGCACAAAAGACACACAAATGCCTATATAAATGAGGCCTAAATAACTACCTTTTGGGCAGTTATCAGCATGCTACTACCTCTATCGGTTGGCCAGACGGATATCAGTAATGAAAGAAGTATCGCATCTAAGTAGAAAGCATCACTATCATTGATTCATTGTAACACATACAAAATTAGTCTTAAAGCCACAAGGACGCCTAGGCTAAGCCTTGATAAAAAGAAACAAATTTATGCTACAATATGAATACATTATGCATAAAAATAAAAACATAAAGGTAGCTCATTGATTCTGCTAATTGGCCTCGTGTTTTTTCTCTCCCTCATTCTCCCTCTTTCTTTCGCAAATGAGCTCCCAATTTATAGGAATGAGGGAGGCTGACTTCCCCAAGCAATTAGCTTGTGTGCTCCAATTATCTTCAAGCTTTGTCAAAGTATATTGTCCTTTACTGAGTGATAAATTGTGAAAAGCAAGTTATTTCTCATCTAAATTTAAATTGAAAGAGGCTAGAAAAGAGAAGAGATGCGTCGGTACCGCGCATAAAATCAAAGAATTAGGTTTGCTTTCAGAGTGAAATTCCTTGATGTGACGAGAAAAATGGAATAATTTTACCACTAACGCATATATTGTAGCTGTTTATCTTGCCCAAGTTATCTTATATTGCATAGAGCTATCATGTGATGAAGTACAATTGCAGGTGTCCAAGGCTGGTGCTGACAAGTGGCAGAGTTGTGAACTGGCATAATTAAAAGTGGAACACGCAAGCTAGTTGCATGGTGAAGTCTGCCTCCTCAAGCCTATAAATTCCAACCATTCATTAAAGAAAAGGGGAACGAGAGAGAAGAGAGAGACCAGAGAAGGAAGTTTTGCTCAGCGCAACCTTTTATTGTATTAGTCTTATGTGCTACGTATTCCCTTAGTAGCATGAGCTAACTTTCTTTTATCACGACTTAGCCTTGGCGCCCATGTGGCGGTGAACTCTTTTTGTATGGTTACATTTGAATAAATGATATTGATGTTTTATGCTTAGATGCGCTAATTCTTTCATTACTAACACCCGCTTGGCCAGCCGGTTGTGGTAGCAACATGATAAATTCCTGGAGAGTAATGGATGTGGAAATATCTAAGTAGAGCAAGATAATGCATTGCATGTAGTTTGGTTTGCGCTAGTAATAGTGTTGCCGTAAGAGATAGTTCATGAATGTATTTAGGTTGTCTAGTTCATGAATGTATTTAGGTTGTCTTAGGGATAATTTAGCTGCTTGCAAGTAAATAGAGAACTTCCTAATGCATGAATTAAGTGAACACAAAATTTCTTAATTCTATGCCAAACACATGTGTAATACCGGAAGGGAATCGCATGTTTATTTCTCATTTAGGCATCAATATCAACTTATTCTTTGTATGTGCTACAGGAGGGGTCATTAACACA